>QPKB01000002.1:34854244-34991347 GCA_003546025.1 Camphora micrantha
AGCCGACAGAAAAGCTATGCAGATGTTCAAAGAAAGGACCTACAGTTCCAAGTGGGAGATAAAGTATTTCTGAAAGTGTCACCCACCAGAGGCACCTTGAGGTTCGGTCAGAAGGGTAAATTGTCAAGAAGATTCATTGGACCGTATGAGATTTTGAGTCGTGTCGGCGAAGTGGCTTACAGACTGGCCTTACCGCCAGAACTTTCAGGAGTGCATAATGTGTTTCATGTCTCAATGTTGAAGAAATATGTTTCAGACCCCTCACATGTGCTGAGACATGAGCCCCTAGAGATTTGAGAAGATGTCACGTATGTTGAGAAACTGGTCAGAATCATTGACAGGAAAGAGCAAGAATTGAGGAATCGGACAATTCACTGGGTGAAAGTGCTTTGGGAGAATCATGAACCTGAAGAGGCTACTTGGGAATTGCATGATCAAGTTCAGAAGAAGTACCCGCACTTGCTACCAGAGATTAGTGTTCATTTGGAGGACCAAATGATTCTAAGGGGTGGAGGATGTCAGACCCTGACCCAGGTTTAGTATAATTATTGTTATTTTAATTGTGATTAGTCACTAAGCGGGATTAGAGGACGATTAGTTTGAGTTTTTAGTTGGATTAGAATTTTGAATAGCTTTAGGGAATTTGGAGAGCGTAGTGTTCGGTTTGACGGGCCCGGGGTGACCCGTAAGACGCGTGTTAGTATGGGAATTCGAGTTATTGGATTTATTTGATTTTTGTAAAATATGGATTTTGACATTTTTGAATTTGTTATTTTGATCCCAGCAACTTTTCTATTTGTTCCGTTTGTATTCGAACCTCAGAAATCACGTTTTTCAAGAAAAATGACAAAACAGTCTTTTCACACCCAAATCTGTGCATAAATTTCGAAATTTGAAAACCATAAGGAAAATATACATTTTTGAAAACTAGATTTTTCGACGATCATTTTTCCCTTCTTCATCAACTTCATTCGGAACCTCTAAATGATAGACCTAGCTATGTGAAGTTTTCAGGGCCACTGGGGCCCACAACCCATTTAAACAAATCAACCCACGTTTTATTTCCCTCTTCCTCCCTTCATTCTTCTTCATTCAGTTTTCCTGCAACAACTTAAGAGAACTTTCTCTCTTTTCTCTCATCTCCCCTCCTTTGCATGTCTTGCAAATGAACCCCATTTGACAAACAAATTGCACCAAGCTCTTCTCCTCCCCTCTAGCTTGCCATTGATACAAATTTTAAGAGATTTTGGCTGAGTTCATCATCTTCTCCAAGCTCTTCTTTTTGTCTAGAGTTCTTCAAAGGTTAGCAATGGCTTCCTTCTTGAAAATTTGGATTTTCTAGACCCTTTAGGATTGTTTTATCATACATGCAAGAGCCTTCATGAAAAGCTTCCTTGATTTCCAAAATTTTGTGGATTTTTAGTGTGCTTTCTTTGGATTCTTTTGTGTAGATTGGAGTTGCTGAGTTTGAGAGATCTTAGAGTGTTTTGTGACCCAATTTGTTCCAGGCAAGTGAATAATTGGATTGTGTATACATGGTGTGGAAATTTATCTTTTCTAAGAGCTCTTTTGATTTGAACTATGAAACTTTGAAGTGGGTGTTTGTGTATGAATTTTGTCCAGGAGAATGGTTTAATGTTGGCTCATCTTAAGTTGCATTTTTGTGCTTGAGATTTCAGTTTTGTTTAGAAAGGATAAATTCTGTGTTTATTTCATTGAATTCTGAAATTCTGTTTTCTTCCTTGTTTTGATATGTACTTGGGATGATGTGATGATGATAGTGGTTGAATGAGGGTGTTTGGAGGCATCTTGAATTCAGTTTTTGATTGAGTTATGAATGCAAGAAGGAAGGGAGAGTTCTGATATGAAAAGAAGGAGAAATATGCACCAAAAGAGGAGAGAGACAGTCAGCTCCCAGCTGACTGTCCACGGGCTGGACAGAGGCCCAGCCCGCTCGAGCGCGCATGGGCCCGCTCGAGCGGGCCTGGCTTCTGCCACAGCCCGCTCGAGCGAACTGGGCCCGCTCGAGCTGGGCCTGGGTCAGGGCCTGGGTCATTTCCTGCATGGATTTTGGGCTGTTTATGCTAGTTTTTGATGGATTTTTGGGCTGTTTTAGGCTAGTTTTGAGCCCGGTTTGAGTACAAAAATTCTCTAATGACTTATTAAGTATCGGGAATTAAGAATTTGAGCCCGAATCATTTTTATTTGAATCAAGCCATAGAGAAAGTTTGGAAAAGAAGTAAACTTACCCGGGAATTTTCTATCTTAATATACACTTTATGCTCTCAATTGTCGGTGACCTTCAGCGACACCAACTTCTTCACTCATAAACCGACATGGAGACAATAAGTGTGTATTAAGACGGCCTCGGTAAGCCCATCAAACATTATCAATCATCCAACTCATCTCATTCTAAGTTAGAGAAAGTTTATGTTTTCTCATAAATTCGTTTGAAACAAAGTTGGTTAATTTGTCAGGTTTGAAAAACAATGAAAAGGCTACTCATTGGATTTGCTCTGAATTTGTCTGTTTATTTTGATAAAGAGTAGTCCTTTTATCAGGTTTAAATTGTGTTTAATTGTTTGAATTATATCGTTCTGGATTTGAATCGGCACCACTAAGCTTAGGTTACCTTGTTGGGCTGATCACCCGGCTTGGAATCTTTAAAACTATTTGCCAACTGCAGTTTGGATTCTGTCTGTTTGTCCGGCCATGGCAACGGTTCTGTTTCCTGTCCCACGAGTAGTGGCAACGGTTCTGATTTCCGTCCCACTTTATGTGGCAACGGCTCTGTTTGTTCCGGTCCCACGAGTAGTGGCCACGGTTTCTGTTTGCTCTTGTTACTTCGGTAATAGGAGAATTTAGCTAAATGTGGTTTGCCAATATTTTTGAATAATTGTCAGTTAGCTTGAGATATTTAAATTTATTTGCACTGAAATAATTCATTTGATTTATTCTTTATATATGATTTGTTTTTACCAGCATTCTTATGATTTTATACATGATATCCACAACTTGTATATCATATCTGTTTTATTCACTTGCCAGACCGTCGTGTCTGATACTTCTCCTGTTTGGTGTCAGATGTCAGACCCGCAACCTTTAAGGCGGAGTGCACGCAGGAGGCAGTAGGGCCTCAGGTGGAGCCCGAGTGGCAACCAAATGATGTCATGTAGACGTCACGTTTGGTTTGGAGCATCGATAACAATCTTTTGGGGAAGTGACAGTTATTTTTGGGAATTTTGTTTATAGCCTTTGTTGGCTTTGTCAGGGTTGTATAATTTAAACTACTTTTGTCCTCACAACTGTAATTAACCTTGGTTATGCTATGTATATATTTCTCTTTTGATATCGAACATGTATATTCATCTTGTGTTATATAGAGTTTTATTTCGCTACATGCTTCCGCATAACATTATTTTGATGTGAAATTAATTCTTTGGTTGTGATGGATCATCTGGGATCCTCACCGCGGAATCCTGTGGGGAAATAATTAGCACGTACGGGCGAAATTTTATAGTCCGTCGCGCCGCGACCCCCGGATTAAGGACTTGATTATCAGGGCCTCGGTCCGGGGGCGTGACAATCTGGAACTTGACCAAAACACTATTGCCTCCTTTTTATTTACAACTGCCGGTCGACCAGCCAAGCGCTCGGTCGACCGGGCATTCATGAGAGGGGTCGACCTGACCTCCGAAGGTCGACCGGGACCGCAGTGTGCGCGGTCGACCGGGTAAGGGCCGGGTCGACCGGGCCAACTGTGAATCTCTCCTGGGAAGTGATTTTTACCCTATTCTTAAATGGACTTAGGTGGAACTTGGTTACCCTTTTCAGTGGACTCACTTGACCTATCGTGAGATTGTTTGACCCGACATTCTTTGAGGTTAATCCGGTTGTATCGAGAATTAACTTAATTCAATTTTGAACGGTACGGGACACAGGATACCCCCTTTATAACTATGCACGAGGTTTGTACGTTTGGGTATCGCGAATCCTATCCCTTTCGGTGACTGAGTAGGTTGTACGATGCTTCAGGATTAACATTATACTTAGGATCTCTTTTGAGTTTCCGTTTGTCTTGAAGTTCATTTAAAAGTTTGAAAATCCCTAAGGTGTATAAAGAGCCCGGAATGTCTCCAAACTTAAGGAGTACCAAGTCATTATTACAATGGACATACAGGGTCCTTACTCACCTGATTTATATTGAATCTCGACACTTGTCCCGAATTTCTCAAATTATGATTTATCTTGAATCTCGACACTAGTCCCGAATTTCTCGAATTATGATTTATCGTTCCTGAAAGTATTGAAAGTATATTTTCGCATTTTGCTAGCCCGTTTATACATGCCCGAATAAAATGATACTTGTGCCTTTGAGCATCCCGTCCCGCTCGTTTACATCCATGCACTTGATATGTTTTATACATGTTTCGATTTGTCATTTGACCTATGAGTCGGCACCACTAAGCTTGGCTTTCCCTGCCGGTCTGATCCACGACTTGGAGACCCCTTCCCGTCCCGCCAGCTACAGTTTGGATTCCGGTACCCGGTTATTACCGTGGTCTTGTCCCGATGCCCTGTTCGCTACCGTGGTCATGTCCCGTATTATATTATGTATACGTAAATGTTACTTATGTTGCATCTCCTCACTTCGGTGACTGAGACAACATCCCGATATGCTCATGTCACTTCGGTGATAGAGGACTTAGCTATGTGTGGTTGCCATCTTGTTTGTTCCCCGTTTCCTTGGATACCTTACACGTTTTATATTGCATATGTATTTGAATAAATGATTCTCTCGTTTTATGAAACTATTGTTTTGACAGGTTTAAATGTTTTCCAAGGTAACTTCTTTATTGATATGTATTTTCACCCATCTGCCAAACCGTCGTGTTTGACCCTTTGCTTTGGTACTCAGGTCTCGTTATCGGTCTCCCCGAGGAGGAGCATGAGGAGGCGGTCGGAGAACCGCATCGTCTAGTCGAGTGGCACGCCGATGATGTCGTCTAGACATTCGGTTGCCCGAGTGACGTAATATTTTGGGTTGGGTCTAACCATTCTTTTGGGAACTTGTTATTTTATTAATATTGGCCTTTGTTGGCCTCTATTTTTGGGGACAATGTAATTAAACGATATTGTTGTAAGCCTTAACTTTCTTTTGGGGTTATAGCACTAATGATCATTGCTCATTTTGATGCTGGTATTAAACATGCGTTAATCTTGTTATCTTGGACATGAATGTATGAAATAGATTTGCTACACGCTTCCGCATATAAAAGAAATATTCGTGTTGATGTGATATCCTCACCGAGGACACCTGTGGGAAATCGCGTGTACGAGCGGCATTCTTTGGTAGACTCGTATACGTTTTGGGTTTAAATTAATTCATCATCCATCATACACAATCACAATTAGCGTCCCGATCTCGGATTAGGCCCGATGGCTCGGTTCAGGGTTGCGACAGACTAGTATCAGAGCAAGACGTGTTTCAAGCAATTAAAAGAAACTAGACATCCTAAGGACGTGGCGAGGATTCGTTAGAGTTTCGTTAGTTAGTATCGTGTGAGCATTGTGTGACCCTTATTGTATTATCTTGTGCTAACAAATTGTTTTGCAGTATTATGCCACCTCAAAAAAGGACAGTAAACAGCAATCCCACGGCAAGTAACAGTGAGCATACATGGCCAGGCCAAGAGGATATTCCCGACAATACCATGCAAAATCAATTTCAACAAATGATGCAGGTTATGTTGGATTAACACCGACAGGCTAATGAGAATCAAACCAGGTTACAAGAACAGATGCTGAAAAAGGATGAGGATCATGCCAGGGAGTTGGCAGGTATGAAGAGGCAACTCTTAGAGGTGTTACAGAGGAGGCCCGAGCCTGTGCAAGCTCAACCAGCCATAGTTATCAATCAGAGGGAGCATGACCCAAATGCTTTGTTTGAGAAGTTTAGAAAACGAGGTCTGAAAGAATTCTTCGGGACAGAGGATCCCTTAGCTGCAGATGATTGGCTGGAGCATACAGAGAACATTTTTGAAATCTTCCAGTACATGGGAAGAGAACGGGTCCAGCTTGTAACATCTCTCTTCCCCGGTTCAGCAGATATCTGGTGAAAGACAGTTAGAGAAGAATACGGGCACATGGCAAATGCAGTAGCATGGGCTAGTTTCAAGAGGCAATTTGGAGACAAGTATGTGCCCACTCATATCAAGAGGCAGAAAGCAGTAGAGTTTCAGCAGCTTGTCCAAGGAAATATGACAGATCTCGAATATCTTACAAAATTCGAGAGATTGTCAAGGTATGCTCCAGAGCTAGGGGACACAGTGGAGAAGAAGATACCTAAGTTCCTCGAAGGATTGAATCCCATCATAGAGAGGGATGCTACCGGGGTTGTACCACCTACAACCTTCGAAGATGCAGTCAAGAGGGATTACAAGTTTGAGAACTTCCACCACAAGATCCTCAGACTCCAAGGCAAAGGACAACAGCAGCAATAGAACAATCAGCAGAGGAACCACCAGCACAAGAGGCAGAGGCAAGAGCAGAACGTGCAGAATCCATTGGTTTGTACACATTGTGGGAAGAACCACGAGAGTGCTCAATGTCGTACCATCATGGGGGCATGTTTCAGATGTGGTTCCATGGCCCATCAGATGAGAGACTGCCCAAGGCAGAATAGGCAGAATCAACAGCAGCAGGGAGCACAGCGTCTAGCACCACCTCAGAATGCAATGGTTGCGCAAAACCAAGCTAGACTCCTATAGCAACAGGCACCACAGCAGCAGTACAGACCACAGCAGCAGCAGCAAGCCCGTTAGCAAGGGCAGAATCAGAATCAACGTCCTCAGCAACAAAACAAGAATGCACAACAAGGCAGGCCACAGCAGGCTCAGAATAGGCCACAACAGAGGGGACAGATATATGCAGTCAACAGAGCTGATGCAGAGGCAGCAGGAGATGTAGTGGAAGGTACACTTCTTGTTTGTGGATTCCAAGCTAGGGTTTTGTTTGACCCTGGCTCTACTCACTCTTTTATCTCTCCCAGATTTGCAAAGATGATTGATATACATGCTAGAGATATGGATTTCTTATTGACTGTGACTACCCCTATAGGTAAAGAAGTTATATGTATGACTTTTTACCCTAGTTGTTCAGTCATGATAGGAGAGTTAGAGTTACCAACAAATCTCATTTTATTGGAGATGTTCGATTTTGATGTCATCCTAGGGATGGATTGGTTAGTAGGGTACCATGCTACAATGGATTGTTTCCATAAAACCCTCACCTTCAAATTAAAAGAGACACCAGCAGGGGTATTGTTTCGAGGAGATAGGAGTAATCCTAGTACAGGGTTTATTTCAGCGTTAAAGGCTGATAGACTTCTGAAAGGTGGATATGAAGCCTATTTGGCGTTTATCACGGAGGATAAATGGTCCCAAGGGGTGGGGATATCCCAATTGTTTGGGAATTCCCGAATGTTTTTCCGGATGAGATTCCAGGTCTACCACCCATTAGAGAGATTGATTTCACTATCAAGCTATTACCAGGGACTGCTCCGATATCCATTGCACCTTATAGAATGGCTCCGGCGGAATTGGGAGAATTGAAAACACAATTGCAAGAATTGTTAGACAAAGGTTTTGTAAGACCTAGTGTTTCACCATGGGGAGCTCCAGTATTGTTCGTCAAGAAGAAGGATGCTTCCATGAGAATGTGTATTGACTACCGAAGGTTGAACCAAGTGACCATCAAGAACAAGTATCCATTGCCAAGGATAAATGAACTGTTTGATCAGTTACAAGGTGCTTCTTACTTTTCAAAGATTGATTTGAGATCTGGTTACCACCAGCTTAGAGTCAGAGAGTCAGATGTATTGAAGACAGCTTTCCGGACAAGATATGGGCACTATGAGTTTTTGGTGATGCCATTTGGATTGACAAATGCACCAGCAGTGTTCATGGCATTGATGAACAAGATATTCGCAGAGTACCTAGATCAGTTTATAGTGGTGTTCATTGATGACATTTTGGTGTACTCCAAGACCAAAGAAGAGCATGAAGAGCACTTGAGAATAGCTTTGCAGCTTCTGAGAGAGAACCGGTTGTATGCAAAACTCAATAAGTATGAATTTTGGCTAGAACAAGTAGCGTTTTTGGGGCACATTATCTCCAGAGAAGGTTTGTCAGTAGATCCATCCAAGATTGAGGCAGTAGTACAGTGGGAAAGACCGAAGAATGTGTCAGAAATCAGGAGCTTTCTAGGATTGGCAGGCTATTATCGGAGGTTCGTATAGGGATTTTCGTCGATTGCGTCACCTTTGACGAAGTTGACAAGGAAGAATGTGCCATATGTATGGTCAGACAAGTGTGAAGATAGTTTCCAAGAGCTTAAGAAGAAATTAACCACAGCACCAGTCCTTACTTTGCCATCCAGAAGCGGCGGTTTCACTATCTTTACCGATGCTTCGAACATTGGACTTGGGTGCGTGTTGATGCAGGAAGGGAAAGTCATAGCTTATGGATCCCGTTAGTTGAAAGATCATGAGAAGAACTATGCAACACATGATCTTGAGTTAGCAGCGGTTGTTTTCGCATTGAAGATGTGGAGACATTATCTCTATGGAGAGAAATTTGGGGTTCACTCCGATCACCGCAGCTTACAGTACTTGTTTTCACAGAAGGAATTGAACATGAGGCAGAGAAGATGGATGGAGTATATCAAGGATTACGATTTTCCAATCAAATATAATCCGGGGAAAGCAAACATAGTTGCTGATGCTTTGAGCAGGAAATCAGTGGGCATGGCAAATCTCAGTGGCACATGTATTTTTGAGCAATTTGAGGAGTTGAGAATAGATTTACAGCCGCTAAAGAAGGGTGTTTTATTAGATAATATGTCAGTGTCAGAGCCTTCCTTCATTTGGAAGATTAAAGATAGTTAGTTGCAAGATCCAAAGTTGACCAAGATTTCAGAGCAGATAGCAGATCGTCCCGACTTTCGCATTATGGATGGAGTTTTGTACTTCCGTGACCGTCTATGTGTGCCAAACATTGAAGATTTGAGGAATGATATCATGACCGAAGCTCACGGTACGAGGTATTCTGTGCATCCTGTCAACATGAAGATGTATCAGAACTTGAAGGGCAGATTTTGGTGGAATAACATGAAGAGAGAGATAGCAGCGTTCGTTTCTCGGTGTATGACATGTCAGTTGATTAAAGCAGAGCACCAGAAGCCTCCAGGGTTGTTGCAACCGTTAGAGATTCCGGAATGGAAATGGGAGCATATAACCATGGATTTCATTTTGGGATTACCAAGGACTAGCAAAGGAAATGACGCTATCTGGGTCATTGTGGACCATCTCACCAAGTCAGCTCATTTCATCCCGATGAAGACTGGAAAGAAGATGCACATGCTACCATTGACAGAGTTGTTTGTTAGTGAGATTGTCAGCAGACATGGTCAGCCAGTTTCCATCACATCTGATAAAGACAGCAGATTCGTCTCAAGATTTTGGAAAACACTACATGAGTCTATGGGTACAAGAATACAGTTCAGTACAGCTTGTCACCCACAAACAGATGGCCAGTCGGAGAGGACAATTCAGACTCTTGAGGATATGCTCCGTGCTTGTGTGTTAGACTTCAAAACTCAATGGGACGAGACTCTACCTTTGTGCGAGTTCACGTACAACAACAGCTACCACTCGAGCATTGGAATGGCACCTTTTGAGGCATTGTACGGCAGAAGGTGTAGGACACCTGTGTGTTGGGAAGAGGTTGGTACCCGCAGTTTCCATGGACCAACAATGGTAAGTGAGACCAGTGACAAGGTCAAGCAGATTCAAGAACGTCTGGAAGTAGCCCAGAGTAGACAGAAGAGTTATGCAGATTCTCACAGAAGGGAGTTACAGTTCAAAGAAGGAGACAGGGTTTTCTTGAAGGTATCACCTACTAGGGAAACTTTGAGATTTGGGCAGAAAGGCAAGTTGTCAAGGAGATACATTCGACCTTATGACATTGTGAGCAAGATTGGTGATGTGGCTTATAGATTAGCCTTACCACCCGAGCTTTCCGGCATACACAACGTCTTCAATGTATCTATGTTGAAGAAGTACGTCCCCGATCCTTCACATGTTCTCCAACATGAGCCGTTAGAGATTAGAGAAGATGCTACTTATGTCGAGAAGCCTATTCAGATCATCGACACCAAAGAACAAGAATTAAGAACACGGACTATTCAGTGGGTAAAGGTACTTTGGGAGAATCATGGACCGGAAGAGGCAACATGGGAATTGCGAGACCGGGTGCAGAAGAAGTACCCACATCTCCTACCTGAGGTGAGTTTGGTATTTTATTTGGAGGACCAAATATCCTAAGAGGTGGAGGATGTAAGACCCAGACCCGAGTGACCTCGATTAGTACTAATTAAGTCTCGTGTTAGTCTTGAACTTGTTTAGTGGATTTTGGTTTAGTTGGTTTAGAATAGCTTTGTCATAGCTTTGGGAATTTTGAGTGCCTTTTGGAATTAGTGGGGCCCTTTGGGGGTTCCTTTTTATGACTTGCGCGTACTTGGGGGTTTACTCGAGATTCTTTTGATTGGGTGTTTTATCCCGATTTACTTATTTTGTTAATCCCTTCAACTTTCATGTTGATCCCGTTCCCGTTCCGAATCCCGAAACTCGACTTTTCTAGCTTCTTGGGCAAAACAGTCTTTTTACACTAAATCTGTACCCAAAATTTAATATTCCCGAAACTCGCGAAACATATACTTTTTGGAAAGTAGAAATTTCGACGATCATTTCTTCCTTCTTCGTCGTTTTCATACGAGGTCTCGAGAACTACTATTTCAGCCCAACAAGATTTCTAGTTAGTGGAGCCCACTTGTGTTGCTTATAAAAGAGAGCTCTTCCCCTCCCTTTTTCCCTTTTCCAGCAACTTTCTCTTGTCTAGGGTTTTCTTGCCTCTTTCTTCTTCTTTTTGGCTTTTCCATCATCAAGACACTACCAAGCTTGCACCAACATCAAAAAAGACTTCATCATCTTCTTCACCACTTCAAGGGCTTTCCATTGGTACCATTTTTGAAGAAATCTCTTCTCTCTAAGATCCTCATTTAGCTTGCCTTGCTCATTTAGAGCACCTATTGGTAAGCTCTCTCCCTAATCTTCTAGATTTGTGTTCTTATAGTCCTTGAGAAGCTCCATTTTCATTATTGGGAGCTCTCTCTTCTTATTGCTTGGTTTGACCCATTTTAGGGTTTGTTTTGGGGGTTTTTGTAGAGATTGTGATCTTGGCTTGCAAGTGTGGTTAGGAGCTTATTTTCCATTGATTTGAGACCCAAGGCAAGTGGATGATTTGATATGTTTAGCTTTGAATGAGTTTTATGAAATGCATTGATGATTTCACTATTTGTCTTATGATATTAATGACTTGTTTAGATTTGAAATAAATGCACATTAGTGAATCTTGTTAGCTTGTTTTATCCATGATTTAGATTGCTAATCAGGTTTAAAGAATGAAAAAAAGGAATGTAGAAAAAGAAATATAGAAAAAGGAATGAAGAAAAATGAATGACCCATTGCACTGTAGAAAACAGAACCTGGGTTCTGTTACGCAGTTCACGCGGTCGACCGGCCACACGGGGGTCAGGTTCTCTTGAACCTGACCAAAACACTATTCCCTCCTTTTTATTTACAACTGTCGATCGACCGGCCAAGGGCATTCATGAGAGGGGTCGACCTGACCTCCGAAGGTCGACCGGGACCGCAGTGTGCGCGGTCGACCGGGCAAGGGCCGGGTCGACCGGGCCAACTGTGAATCTCTCCTGGGAAGTGATCTTTACCCTATTCTTAAATGGACTTAGGTGGAACTTGGTTACCCTTTTCAGTGGACTCACTTGACCTATCGTGAGATTGTTTGACCCGACATTCTTTGGGGTTAATCCGGTTGTATTGGGACTTAACTTAATTCAATCTTGAACGGTACGGGACAAGGGATACCCACTTTATAACTATGCACGAGGTTTGTACGTTTGGGTATCGCGAATCCTATCTCCTTCGGTGACTGAGTAGGTTGTACGATGCTTCAGGATTAACATTATACTTAGGATCTCTTTTCAGTTTCCGTTTGTTTTGAAGTTCATTTAAAAGTTTGAAAATCCCTAAGGTGTATAAAGAGCCCGGAATGTCTCCAAACTCAAGGAGTACCAAGTCATTATTACCATGGACATACAGGGTCCTTACTCACCTGATTTATCTTGAATCTCGACACTTGTCCCGAATTTCTCGAATTATGATTTATCTTGAATCTCGACACTAGTCCCGAATTTCTCTAATTATGATTTATCGTTCCCGAAAGTATTGAAAGTATATTTTAGCATTTTGCTAGCCCGTTTATACATGCCCGAATAAAATGATACTTGTGCCTTTGAGCATCCCGTCCCGCTCGTTTACATCCATGCACTTGATATGTTTTATACATGTTTCGATTTGTCATTTGACCTATGAGTCGGCACCACTAAGCTTGGCTTTCCCTGCCGGTCTGATCCACGACTTGGAGACCCCTTCCCGTCCCGCCAGCTACAGTTTGGATTCCGGTACCCGGTTATTACCGTGGTCTTGTCCCGATGCCCTGTTCGCTACCGTGGTCATGTCCCGTATTATATTATGTATACGTAAATGTTACTTATGTTGCATCTCCTCACTTCGGTGACTGAGACAACATCCCGATATGCTCATGTCACTTCGGTGATAGAGGACTTAGCTATGTGTGGTTGCCATCTTGTTTGTTCCCCGTTTCCTTGGATACCTTACACGTTTTATATTGCATATGTATTTGAATAAATGATTCTCTCGTTTTATGAAACTATTGTTTTGACAGGTTTAAATGTTTTCCAAGGTAACTTCTTTATTGATATGTATTTTCACCCATCTGCCAAACCGTCATGTTTGACCCTTTGCTTTGGTACTCAGGTCTCGTTATCGGTCTCCCCGAGGAGGAGCATGAGGAGGCGGTCGGAGAACCGCATCGTCTAGTCGAGTGGCACGCCGATGATGTCGTCTAGACATTCGGTTGCCCGAGTGACGTAATATTTTGGGTTGGGTCTAACCATTCTTTTGGGAACTTGTTATTTTATTAATATTGGCCTTTGTTGGCCTCTATTTTTGGGGACAATGTAATTAAACGATATTGTTGTAAGCCTTAACTTTCTTTTGGGGTTATAGCACTAATGATCATTGCTCATTTTGATGCTGGTATTAAACATGCGTTAATCTTGTTATCTTGGACATGAATGTATGAAATAGATTTGCTACACGCTTCCGCATATAAAAGAAATATTCGTGTTGATGTGATATCCTCACCGAGGACACCTGTGGGAAATCGCGTGTACGAGCGGCATTCTTTGGTAGACTCGTATACGTTTTGGGTTTAAATTAATTCATCATCCATCATACACAATCACAATTAGCGTCTCGATCCCGGATTAGGCCCGATGGCCCGGTCCGGGGTCGCGACACTTTGATATATGCATTTTTGGGGTTTTTGGTCCCTGGGCCCAGGTCGACCTACAATGTACTCGGTCGACCGAGCCCATCGACCCGGTTGACCGCGCACACTGCGGGTCGATCGGGAAAAGAGCCGTTGGGCCTCTTTTTCAAATGGTCAGATTTTTGACCGTTAAGCCCAGGTCAACCGGGGTAGAGTGGGGGTCGACCGGGGACACGCCAGAACTCATTTTTTGAGTATAAAATGAAGTTCATTCCCTTGAAAAAGTTGTTGATAAAAGAAGATAAAAGAGCCTTCCATGAGGTGTTTGGAGGCAAGAAAAAGGGGAATGAATTAAGAGAGACCATGGGGTTATTAGTAAAGCTAAAGCTTGGATTAATGAAGTTAAATCTCTAAGTAAGCTTTACTTTTTGTTAATCATATGTTCCATGCCTTGTTTAAATTATTGGTAAATGATTTTTAGCATGATAACTATGATGTGTTGAATCCATTCTTCATTTAATCTTTAATCTAAGTTGGATTGGATTCTTCACCTTAATTTCAAACCAAGTTTATTTTCAAATCTTCTTTAATCATGCTTAGCCAAAATCTTTGATTTCTTTTATAGCATGATTCATTTACTTGGTTGAATCTTTATTTGTTGTTTTCATTCATTTGAACCTTAGTTAAATTAGTTTGGTTTAGAAAGCAACATAGCACATGCATCACATGTTTAGTGTTAATTAGTTTCATACAACTTGTGAGTCTTTGATTTTCATATCATCAAAAGTTAGTATTTTATACATGTGATTTGCATTTCACTTCAATCAAATCTTTGTGTGCTTTAAACTTTAAAATGCATTAAGCATACTTTAATTGAGCCTTCATTTTAACTTGATTGAAGTTATCACACACACACATCATGAACATACACCTTTGCATTCATATAGTGTTTGTGTGAGTTTGATTTAAACTTTCATATCAGCCTATTTAAGAGGCAATTGTATTGAGCTTAAATTGTATCTCTTTAAGTTTTTGTGTAGACACTTCCTTGAGAGAAATCTTTCTTGTAGAGGTTATTGCTTAGCTTAGAAAAGCATCTTGTATAGGTTGTTGTTAAGCCTAGAAAAACAACATTGTTAGGTTATTGCTTAGCCTTGGAAAGCATATTGTAAAGGTTATTTCTTAGCCTTTTGAAAAGCATAAATAGTGGAAATCCGGTGGAGTGTTGGATCACAAGCCGGTAGTGGATGTAGGCATTGAGACCGAACCACTATAAATCCTTGTGTAGTGGTGTTTGCTTTGTGGTGATTGTTTTATTTAAGCTTCCGCATATTGTTTGTTAATCATCACATGTGACTAGTTAATTGTTAAGAAATTAAAATTTGGCATAATTGGTCACTAATTAGAAGCTCACCCTATTTACCCCCCCTCTAGGGTTAGGATCCCGGACTTTCAAACTGAACGTTGGCTCAAGCCAAGTGCCCAGAATTTGCAGAAAATGACTCATTTTGAGTCCAAAACTTGGGGAATCAAATCCCCTCTCCTCCAAGATCATCCCTATAAGAAAGCGAGCCTTTTGCTCTCTCCACATTCATTCCATTCCTCCCATCAACAACCCTAAACTTTCAATTAGGGTCCAATTCCATTAATTACCAATCTAGCATGTGAAATCCAAATAAACATAGACAAGCTTGGCATTATGGGTTACTAAACAATTGTATTGTCAAGAGTGAAGATAATATACATGCATGAGCAATATATAAAGCTAATCTACTTGCCTTCACCAAAGAGAGTGAAGTAATGGAAATTTGAGAAGATAAAGGAGGAAGGAGAGCTCTCCACTCACACCCTAGCCAAACCAGTTCCAAAAACCCTTCTCCTACACCCAAAGAGCACAATGAAAAAGAAAGAAAGGAAATCTATCAACATACAACATCTCTACAACAATGAGGAAGGAAATTAGAGAAGAAAGGGTTGAGGAAAACTTACCAATTTGGATCAAGATGTAGAGGAAGAAGAGAGAAAGAGATTGGTGAGCATGGTTGACTATGAATTCCTTCTCCAATGGCACATGCAAGAAGAAGTGAAGAGGGAGGGAGAGAAGAAAACTCTAGCTGCAGTTGCTCTTTTGAAATGGAGATGAAACGAATGAAGGGAAATTGCTGGAATGGGTTTAAACTAAAGGATGGAGGGCGAAAAGACTAAAATGCCCATTAGAGTGAAATAAGAGAAATCTGATTATTTGAGGTGCTTTGGGCTGTCGAATCGTGACGAGTCAAAAACGAAAAATGACGAGCGCGACTAGATCTTTCTATCGGACCAAAATTCGGCGAAAACGGAAATTTTTGGAAAAATACCCAATTTTCCTATTAATCGTAACCTAACCCCCCTCGTAAGACTAATCGCACTCAGAATCAAATGAAACTTTGTAAACCGCTTTCTAATGATAAAAGAAACTCGCTTAGCCACTAAACCCACCTAATTAGCTAAAATCACATCAATTAGGCTAATTGCCAATATTAGGAAATTAAACACCCTATTAAGGTTGGTGACCTTACAGTACCCCTCTCCTGAGCCAATCCAAAAAAAAAAAAAGTGTGTTTAATTAGAAGTCCTGAAAAGAAGAAAAGTTTTATAACTAGTTTGGGTTCGTAGCCTTTTTAACTCAAGCCGGTAAGCCCATAGGGGTATTTACATACCTAGTGCCTTAAAGCCATCTGGTTTGGGAGTCATTGGCGTAATGCTCGTTACATGGGTGTCGCGACCTCGAACCGGGTCAAGGGGCCTAATCTGGGATCAGGACCTATTAAGATGATGAATGATTGGTTGGTAATGCCATGGAACATATATTTGTTTAGTTAACACATGCACGAATTAAATACAAACAATACTACTCGTGCACGCAATTTCCCACAGGTGTCTGTGGTAAGGATCTCACATCAACATAATATTTTTGTTTAAGTGCAGAAGCGTGTAGCAAATTAAATCCATAGATTCATTTCCAAATAATAAGACTGATAACATATATAAGAATAGTTGATGTCAGAGTGAGCACTGATCATGATAGCATATTTCCCCAAAAGTAAATATTCAATGTTTATACAAAAGATCATTTAATTAATATTCCCCAAAATAAAGGCAAACAAAGGCCAGTACAACCAAATAGTTCCCAAAAGAATAGGTTATCCACAACCCCCAAAATGCGTTGTATCTTGAGGCAACCTAATGTCTAAACGACATCGTCGGCATGCCACTCAACTAGACGTTGCGGTTCACCAACCGCTTCCTCAAGCTCCACCTCGGGATAACCGGCGTTTGGACCTGAGTATCAAAGAGTGGCTCAAACACAACGGTTTGGTAGGTGGGTGAAAGGATATAGCAATACAATAATAAATGAGTTTACCTTGGAAAACATTTAAAACCTATTTAAACAATAATTTCCATGAAAGAAACAAATCATTTATTCTAAAACATGTATGCAGTATAAAAATGTAAAGGTACTAAAGAATCGGAAACTACCAAAATGGCAACCACACAAAGCTAAGTCCTCTATCACCGAAGTGACAAGAGCATATCGGGGCATTGATCTTTGTCACACGAGATGATGAGATTCAACGAAATATACATATACATAAATTATATGAGACGGGACCACAGTAGCGAGCCGGGCATCGAGAACCACGGTAGTAAGCCAGCTATCAGGAAGGTACCACAGTAATAAACCGGGTGTCGGGATCCAAACTACAGCTAGCGGGACGGGATGTGGGTCTCCAAGTCGATGGATCAAACCGACAAGGTCATCCAAGCTTAGTGGTGCCGACTCATAGGTCATATGACAGAAATCGGGACATCTAATAAATACTTAAGTTGCAATTATATAAACGGGCGGGACGGGGTGCTCGAAGGCATAAATATCATATCAATATCGGGTAATGCACATTGGGATTAGCAAAATGTTACAAATGTAATTTCGGTGTTTTCAGGAATGACAATTTATAAATCATGTATTTCAAGTGTGTATATCAGAATTCGGGAACAATGGAATACAATAATACTTTCAAAATTTCGGGACAAGTATAGGGATTCAAGACTAGTTAAAGGTGAATAGGGGTCTCGTATGTCAATTTCATTATAGACTTGGTACTCCTTGAGTTTTGGAGACATTCCGAGCTCCTTATAAACTTTAGTAATTTCAAAAACTATAATGAATCTTCGTGATGTGGTTTATTTCTCAAACGGGCCTCATACATCGCCTAATAGATCTCCCGACACAAGGGGTTTCCCAATAAACCTCTCCCAAACATTTAAACATTTTCATTCTTGCTCCCAACATAACCCCTAGTGAACAGCACTCATCGCTCGAGCGGAATTGTAGTTCGCTCGCGCAATGGACTTTCTGGGAGGGTTTGTTTAAGCAGACCAGAGTTTGCTCGAGCGGACATGCCCAATTCAGGTTGGCTCGAGCGAACAATCAATTTGCTCAAACTGACCATTCTCTGTGAGGGGTTCTAGGGCAGTTCGCTCGAACGAAGTTGGGTTCTGTGAGGCCCCACCCCTTGTGGACCCTCATTTTTCAATTTGAATACTATTTTATAGCCTAAGATACTTATCTATACTAATTAATAGGGGTTAGTGAGGGTAAATATGTATTTTCCTAGGTTATAGACCTTTTTGTGTAATTTATAGAGTTTTAGAGTGTCTTTGATAAGTTTGAGTTGATTAGAGGCCCTACCTAGATATTAGTATTTACTATAGGGGGGTCTCCACTTGAGAAGCTTCTAGATCCCCACCTAAAGACCAAACTACCCATGACCCTAACCCTAATCCCATGTTAACAAAAGGGCATTAATGTACTTAGCCACCCAACTCAACCTACTTATACCTCACCTCCCCACACCATGCGTTGGCTACTGTGCCTCTCTCTCATTTCCCTCTTCTTCCCTTGTTTGCCTCCAACACTCTCCCAAGTTCCCTCCAAGCTTGCCTTCTCCCGCTCCTTCTCCTTATAGAACCCTAAGAAGAAGAAGACGATCTCAACAACATCTTATTCTACTGGGCTTCTCTCTCTGTCTCGGTCTCAGTCGTCCCTCTCCCTGACCGAATCAGGTGAACACCCCCCTTCTTGTTCGGTTCTTATGGAATCCCATTTTCTCCCTCTAGCTCTCCTTCCTTATGGAAATTCTCTTGTGGAAATAGGTATAAGAGTAGAGATCTCTTCTAGATCAGAAACTTGGGGCTGATCGCGAGTCTGAGGACGCTTAGAGCTGGGATTTCCCTTTTTATCGGATTGGGTCTCTGTTTCTCTTCTCTTCCTTCTACAATTGGTCAAGGCAAGTGCAATATGCTTATTTAACATAGAATGGATGTTTACTGTCTTTGATTCTGAGGTTTTCTATTCAATTGATGTTAGAATTGTTAGATTTACCTTTGAGCATGTTTTCATGGATGTTTGGCCATTGATGGATGGGTTGATCTCATTTGGAAGATCAATGGCCCATGGATTGGTTAGTTGAATGTTTATTGGAGTGTTTTTCGTGATTCTGGAAGTGTATGTGGTGATTGGGCGAGATGGGTTGAGTTCTGGAATGTTAAAAAGAGAAACCAGAACTCTGGAGTTGCAGAGCGTCTGTGTTCTGTCGAGCACGATGATCTGGCCGAGCTCAGTGTCTTAGCCGAGCTCAGTGTTTTACCGAGCTCAGCGATATAGCAGAACTCTGCGCTGGACACATCAGTGTTCTGGCATGATGCTCAAGGCCGAGCTTAGTGTCTTAAGCCGAGATCAGTGTCTTAGGCCGAGTTCAGAGTCATGGCCGAGTTCAGTGCTATGTCTGAGCACTGCGTTTGACCGAGCTCAGCGCCTGACCGAACTCAGTGCTAGACCAAGCTCAGAGCTCCGCGCTATGTCCAAGCACTGCGCTTGACCGAGCTCAGCGCCTGACCGAACTCAGTGCTAGACCGAGCTCAGAGCTCTGCGCTGTCTGAGCCCAGTACTTGGCCGAACTTTGTACCTTACTGAGTTCTGTGCTATGTCTGAGCACTGCGTTTGACCGAGCTCAGCGCCTGATCGAACTTAGTGCTAGACCAAGCTCAGAGCTCCGCATTGTCTGAGCACTGCGTTTGACCGAGATTAGTGCCTGACCGAACTCAGTGCTAGACCAAGCTCAGAGCTCCGCGCTGTCTGACCGAGCACTACGTTTGACCGAGCTCAGCGCCTGACCGAACTCAGTGCTAGACCGAGCTCAGAGCTCCGCGCTATGTCTGAGCCCAGTACTTAGCCGAACTCTGTACCTTACCGAGTTCTACGCTATGTCTGAGCCCAGTACTTGGCCGAACTCTGTACCTCACTGAGTTCTGCGCTTCGTCTGAGTCCAGTCCTGGGTCGAGGTCTGTGCTTTTATCGGACTCAGAGCTTGACCGAGTTCAGAGCCCTACGCCTTGTCTGAGCCAGTACTTGGACGAACTTTGTACTGTACCGAACTCTGTGTTTCACCAAGCTCTACTCTTTACCGAGCTCTGTGTTTTACCGAGATCTGTACTTTATCCGAGCTTAGTGTTTGGTCGAGCTCAGCACCTTACCGAGCTCTCAATGTCTGACCGAGCTCAACGCTTTGCCGAACTGAGCTGGGTGACCGAGCTGAGTATCTTGCTGAGCTCCGTGCTAGGCGGAACTCCGAGCTTGATTCCTAGAACTCCAGAAGACAGATTTCCAACAAGGGAAACTAGGACCTGGGACATCTCCTTAAACCAGGACTTTCAGTGAGCACGGCCAACTACCTAGGCCAAGGGGTTTGCCGAGCTCACAGGGATTTCTGAACAAACAGGCATCGCCTGCAGGAGAGAGACTTCCCTGATACCAGTGTGCCGAGCTGATTACCAGGCCAGGCAGTCAGCTAAGCACACTGTGTACAGCGACACTTCCCAGATTCTAATTTCCATTGTTATGATCATGTGTGGGGGCCCATTGACCATCCAAATAGACTTCCATCACTGTGCCTAGCCCGAGTCAATGGTGTGGCTCAACCTTGACTCGTGGGGTCTAGTAATTAGGGTCCAGGTCATGTAATTTAAGATAATTCGACCCTTATGTGTTACTAATGATGCTCGTAACTTCTGGAGCACCAAACACAGTATCTATTAGCATCTGAGGTACCATTTAAGGATCAAATTACCTGAGGTTGACCTGAACCAGATAGTGGACCGACTACCTAGGTTGGACTGTTGATATCTTCCCATTGAATCTTGTATTTGGAGATTTATCTCTCTCATCATATTACTGTCACTCTTTTGTCCTTATTATTGTTTATACCTGTTAATGAATTGAATAAATGGAAGACCTGAACCTAGGACTACTTAAAGGTGACCCGGTGGTGTGAATGGGTGAACATTGACCCGTGTCTGTGGCTAGGCGGGCCCCTTCTTATGGCCTATGTATGGTGGTATAATACCCTAGATTGGAGAGGTTGATTATATTGGACTGTTTAACATTGGAAATAGACTTGTTACCTCGTTTGGACTATCTTAGACTAGGCTGATGGGCCTGAGTATGAATCCAACGAGTGGGCTTGGACCTGGATTGTGATCCATGGTAATGAATTAATACTTGGACCTCTTAGGGAACTTGTTAGGACCTTGTTCACGCAAGGTAAAGCCTAGACAGACACAGACCTTCATTGTTTCCTTGAGTCGGAATAGACATTCACTCAGTTGTTTTAAGCTCAGCCTTTGGACTGATCATCACTGGTAGGAGCTATTTATGAGTGTTGAGTGAGCTATCATGATGAGCTATGTTTTAGACGGACGGCGTGATGCCGGGTCCAGTCTCCCCGAGTGATGAGTGTGGTGAGACTGATGAGTGTGATTGCGGGGCTCGTCATTCCCCAGCTTTGGTGAGATTCCTCGCCGCAACTGTGTTCAGTATGGGAGGGCCGCAGCATAATATCCCGCGGTATCCAACTCGTGTGAATGTGCCATATTGTTTAGATTAGATATTATGTTTATCCTGATTCTCAATGCTTATCCTGCTCAACTGCCTAGATTCTGTATCTTGATGTTCTTTTCATCTATATGCTTGTCTTTACTCTTTTGATACATTTATCCTATGTTACTTGTCTGTGACTTGCCAGATCTTTAGATCTAACCCATTCTTGGTGCTTAGGTTTCGACCCCGATTACGAGGACGACGCGCCTGCGCTAGATGAGGTACCTGTAGCAGGAGACTACGGGTGGGGTCCAGCCGACCAAGAGGTCGAGCTGGAAGTTGGAGAGCCAGCACTTGGGGTGTGAGAGTTCATATTTTATTTTGGGATTTTGAGCGATTTTTATAGTGAGCTTGGTAGCAGTCTTAATCTGTAATAAACCTTTACTCTTTACAACTTTAATACTTTTGGGGGATTTCAGCTCTGCTATATTTGACTTAGATATATGATACCCTATTATTGCTTCCGCTATATTCACATGCTTCCGCATTATTAACTGTTGATCTTATATCGCTTAAAAAGTTTTAAATTGGACCTCACTGCGGACCTACGATCTTGGAAGTTCTCGGATTTTCCGGGAAGTAGCGCGCCAACTTCGGGTATCTTGACGATCTTATCGGTATCTGAAATTGGGGCGTTACAGGTTCGCTCGAGCGAACTGTCTTCTGAAGGGTTCGCTCGAGTGAGGTGTCATGATCGCTTGAGCGAACTGTCCATAAACTGATTCCGGGGACAGTTCTGCCTCTTATTTTCTTCTCATCTAACACTATTTGAGGCTCCCTTTCTTCCCACATTAGAGGGCACATAAACACCTCTGCATTACATTCAAATCACCATCAGAATTTCTACAAACATTCACCCAAACTTCTCCATTCTTTTCACATTCAATCACCAAGGAAATAGAAGAAACCAACATTTACAAGGATTCATTAGAGTCATTTGTAAGTGTTAAATGGAAAGACTACAAGCCAATATTTTCAAGAGTTAAACAAGTTAACAAAAACTCATTCATGTGCATTTATTTCTCATAAAAACCATTTAATTCTCATAATATCAATTCATCCACTTGCCTTGGGTCTCTAAACAAGCAAATCAATCTCTAAACACTTTTTCTCAAAGTCAACCTACAACACAACCAAGAAAACCCGAAATACAAACCCTAAAATGGTCAAAACCAAAGAACAAGAAGAGAAAGCTTCAAATAATGAAATGGAGCTTCTCACTACAAGAAATTACACTTTTGTCGGCGCTAAATAAGCATCGGCAAAAATCTATAAAATGCCGGTGAAAGACTTTCCTGGGGATTTCCCTTGCGCCGGCAGTGCACCGGGAAAAGTGCGCCAGCAATACCCTTTGCCGGCGAAAATAGGTTAGCGCTGGTAAAAACTTAAACATTAACGGCGTTATTGTTCGTCGGGAAAAGGGTGTAGAACACTGCGAAAAGGCATTTATTTTTCAACAATAAATTGATTTAAAAACTTTTGCCGGTGTTTGTTTTGCGCCGGCAAAACATTTATATTTTACAGAAAATATTTTTTCAAAATTTGTTGCTGGCGTTTTTTTTTTTTTTTTTTTTTTTTTTTTTCGCACTGGCAAAACATTCATATTTTACAGAAAATATTTCTTCAAAAAAAAATTTGTTGCCAGCGTCTTTTTTGGCCCAGAAAAACATTTCTATTTTACAGAAAATATTTCTTCAAAATTTGTTGCCGACATTTTTTTTTTTTTTTTGCGCCGGCAAAACATTAATATGTTACCGAAATTATTTTTTCAAAATTTGTTGCCGGCGTTTTTTTCACTGGGCAAACATTTATTTTTTTAAGTAATTATTTTGAAGCTGTTTTGCCAGCAAAAGTATTGTGCCGGTAAAGGTTGCGCCAGCAGTCAATATTCATTTACTGTATTTATTTGATTTTTTATTTTTTTTTCCTATATATACATCATTGCATCATTACAACTTCCAACCTGTATCGTATGAAACTACTATTCCATTATCTAAGACCAAATCAACTACACACCCAACATCTATTTCAATTCCAAATATTCATTCCACTTCATATTAATATTCAAATATCCTTACAATATTAAAAGAACTTTACCATTACCATTACAAAATAAGAATCCATGCCAACATTCCACTCTTTGCCAACATTCAAATGCCAATGAAAATTTACATCTTCATATACAATCATCTCATTGTTGCTCCAATCCAACACCTGCAAAATTGTTCAAAAAAACTTCATACATCCGATTTTAACATATATATATATATATAGCAATTTGCTACTCTGCATCCATTTTTCCTTTATGTTTGCTGCAGCTTAGTTGCATGAATCTTTCAACAAAAAACTTTCTTCAATTTTCATTCGATCCTGCATAAAAAAAAGAGCAAGATTAACTTGTGATTAAGAAGTGAAAGGCACAACGACTAATCCTTTTTCTTTTCTTTTAAAATTTAACAACATCCACAATTTGACAAGAAAGACTGGAAATATCAGTAAAAAAAATGTTCGGTTGCTAGACAAAGAATGGGCACATAGGCAAAAGTATCTGTTGTTTCCTCTTTGTCTTGTCTCTTGGGTTATCTCATCATCATTCATTTATGGGGCTGAACTAGTGTTCTTGTTAGATCATCTTCCCAGGTGGATCTCATCATTTGTTAGTCTCCACTTCCCATCTCAAAATCTGCAAAGATCACATCAACTTTCAAGACCAACTTCCACTCAGCCCATTCAACCTATGCTACATGTACTTATCAAACTGAAATCATAAACCACAGTAGCAATCATATCAAAGAAGGCATTTGAGGATTCTGCTTTGATTCTCAACCTTTGACTTTGAGCTGAAAATTAGGATTTACAAGTTTTGATATGTGTTGATTTTACTTGTTTGATGAAAAACTCAGTTGCTTGATCATAGTGAAGAAAGAAATTAGAATTGTTGGTCATTTAAGGAATGAAAGAATGATTTACAAGGATGGGTGCACACTTGAACTAATATACTATTTATTTCATCTGTTCAGCGAACAGTCACAGAGTCACACTTTTATTTCTCTCCCTTTAGTGCCCAATCTCACTAAAGGTCTTTTACTGCAAGTAAGCAGTAGCAAGCTAGATTTATTTTAGATTACAATCTTTTCTTCTAATTAGCAAGTTGTGCACCGCACAGGTTTTTTCCAGGACAGTATAATATGTACCATTGATCCATGATATGAAGTAAGCTATTTTACCAAAACCTATCTAATTTGCTCAACCTAACTTATGGACAGTGATGATTCAACAGATGATTTGGCACAAACAAGTTCTCATCTAAGATATTATTGAAATGATTGGACGGACCAAATTGTCATGTCAATCACCATTTCACCCCCCCCCCCCCCCCCCCCCCAAAGCTCGTTTGATCATCAAATTAAGGCAAAATTTGATCCATAGCATTAAAGCCCCTTCTATCAAACCATTCACGCTGTATGCAAGTGATTCAAGTGAGCACCATAAGGTGGTTCATATGACAACTTCAATAAAATCAATTGGACTTGAACATTTCTCTTATATGAATTCTTAAATGCTTCTATATAAGGAGAAATACCACTCACATGTTTTGCCATCACGAAGTCAGCAAGCTTGACAATGGCTCCCTTAATATCCCTAAAAGAAACCATTAATAAATATTGAGCAATAGAAGTGATTGTTAACACTGATGCAGTCAATCAAATCATAGCCATAACTTCCTCATAATTGTCAAAACGGTAAATTTTTGATAGGAAAATAATTTTTAAAGAAAATAATCAAACTAAACCAATTCTGTGTCAATCAAACAGTTCAACACATAATATATGGACTTAAAAAAAAAAAAAAAAAAAAAAAAAAAAAAAAAAAAAAAAAAAAACACCTCAAATCTGCCCTTTGTCATATCTATACACTCTTATAAAAGAGAACAAAATGCACTTTGTTTTCACTACACCACATGGCCCACTTGCTTGTGGGTCCATTTGAATGCAAGTGTTTGTAATTTTCTCTAGACATCTGCTCATGGCCCACCTGTCGACTTAGATGAAGAAGGTCTTTCCTCTTAATTTCTCTGCACCGACAACGAAAGGAGAACAAATGCAAGCTCTCAACTGTTCGTTTCTCCTCTCCACTCTTCTTCATTTCACCTCTCCATTGCCTAAGAAAAAAAGACAAAACAGAGCCTGACCTGATTATGTTGGATTATATCAGATTATGTTGGATTGGGTATTTCTGCAACTTCTTGATTGTGTTAAGTAGTTTAGATTATGAGAGGAGAAATCAATAGGAAAAATCAATGCATAGAAATAAAAAGTCTGCTTAGAAACGAGATATTGATCAATAGTCCACATTTAACTTACAAACGTGGTCTGTGTGTTGATGAGCTGACCAACTTTCTTTTTGCAAACTTGTTTGCTACACTAGCACATTTATTTTTAATTAATTTTAATTGTAGCAGTTTCAACCTTCACCTCTTTTTTTATAAAAGAAAGTTTAGTTGTTTTGAGGTAGAAATGAAAAGAAGAAAAGTAAAAAATACTAGAATCTAAACTCAAGATATTTTTGTATTGTTTGGAGGCACAAGGACTTGTTGAATCTTAGGTTCACAACACAGATGAAGCATTGGGGATGCTTAAAGTTGGAGGTAGAAATAGAGTTGTTGGATCGACTAATGCCAACGTGGGATCTCATTGGTAAGGGATTCCTAAAATCTCCCTTCCTCGAATAATAATTGTCAAAACTACATGATATAAGAGAAATAGTTGTTGCAGTGGGCTATATGCTTGGTGAGCAGGTTTGTTTCAATTTTCTTAATTTTTGATTCTATTGAAATGAAATATTTTGATCTACTACATCTAATTGTCTGAAAATATTTTTGGTCTTCACCTCTTCGTTTCATGTAGGGAGGTGTTGTGGGCTCATTTTTTTGGGAAATTGTTGCTTTTATAAAACATTAGGTATAACACTTGCAGGTAGAACCACATTTATCTTTTATTATGAACTTCGTCTCACAATTTGGAGCAATTCCTACTATTCAATGTCTTCACAAAAAAAAAAAAAAAGAAGAAAAAAATCGACTTGGCGCTTATGCATCTTGGAAATTGTAACTTTAAACTTTATTTAACACCTGAAAAAAAATCAAAGACTTGCCCATTAGGCATCAGATTCTCCTCACTTGTATGACTGCAATCCTGTCATTGACTGTTTGACTGCTTTAGAAATCAATGATATATATAGAATTAAGTGATATACATAGAATTAAGTAAATTTAAGTCTTTCAAAACACAAAACAATTGGATCAAATATATTCCATCGCCTCGTCAATCCTAAACAACAGTAAAAAATCAAAATCCAAACACTCAGTTAAGATAACCGAAGAAAATGCCACTTCATTCAGTTGGGAGCTTTTAGATGGTTCGGTTTTTTTAATTGAATGTGAGTTTTTTTTGTCAATTTTTATAAACTTGTCATTAACTTTCTCATAGTGGCAATGATTTAGAATTGCATGCATGAGATTGAGGCGTATATATTGTGGGAATTTTGACATGGGTTACTTCTAATGGCATCTATTTTCCTATTTGCTATGAAACGAAAACTTGTATAGTCAAAGAGATTCCTCTTTGAAAATTTTCATGTAAAAAATGATGGTAATTATGATGGCTTTATGGGATTCCATTTCCACTGGAAATTTTAGTTGTGCTTTGACGTTTTCATGGTTAGAAAGATTTCATTTTTGGAAATAAAATTCTCTATAATATCATTTTAATTTCCCTGTGACAATACTAAACAATGTGCTTCTTCATTGGATGTAGCTGCAACTTGTTCCTACTTTTTATGAGGCCAGATTGTCACCAAGCAAAGTACAATATGTATAAGTGGTTCAATCATTTGATTGATTACCTGTCCAACCCTCGTCATGTGATGGTTGGCATGTAGAATCCCTTAGCTTGGTAAGGACTCGAAGCGTGTGTGTGTGTTTTCTCAGAAAATGCATTAGCTAACAACTCTTACTGCATAATACTTGTTTTGTCAAGTGATTGAGAACTACTAATGTCTTTCTTCTGTGTTATGTGCATATTGGTTGGTATTATTGTTTTTATCCTTTAATTGGATTTTCTTCCTTCACAAAGTTTCTTCTTTTTTATTATATGAAAAATGGCTCTCGGTTTTTCCAATTTACAGAAATGGTTGATTTGATTTTAGGTATGTGTTGATAATTTCCATAGCTACTTATATCATTGCTTGTCAATGTCATCATGGAGACCAAAACTTACATGAAATTTTGGTTAAATGCTTTTTATGTTCAATTTGAATACCCGATAAAAAAATGGTGTCATACTCATGTTATCGATTTTCATGATCTCCTACTTCTCAATTTAAGACATTTTTTCCAAGCACTCTTTATGTCGATAAATCCTGATGATAGCAATTACAGTTGTTGTCTACTAAGAATTATGAATTCTGTTCTGAATGGTGAGATTTCATAAAATTAGTCTTGCAAAATGTTACTTTTGGCTTGTAAAATTGTCAGAATTTAAGTTTCTAAAATGATGCTTTTACTGTAACATTTGTGATATTGGGTGCAGCCGTGTAGGATAACATTTGAAAAATTCATAAAACTTGAAATAGCCCCTTAACAGCTCCATAGAATGATGTGAGAGAGAGAGAGAGAGGCCACGTCCCACCAGATCCACTTATAGCCCTAAAATGATTGTGTCCACCATTGATTGTTATCTCTATTACCCTTGTATAAAAGGGAAGAAGTTTCATGCTTCTTTGTATTCTCTAGACACCCAAAGGTAGTCACCATTGGTCTATAAGATGCAAATATCTTGTTTTATGAGAGGCCTATGAAATCTGTAGTTTTCCTCTTTCATTATGAAGCACTTATACACCCATTCCAGCTCCAATTGATCAAATTTTGCTTAGTAGTGAGATGGGATTTGTTCATTTTCCCTCTCTTTGTACAGGATTATTTTTGAAACCAGATATAATAGTTACAGTAGACTTTTTATGCTTTTATTCTTTTCTTTCTTGCAATGTGTAGACTTCATTCAACAACAGTGTATTGGTATATATATATATATATATATATATATATTTACAGTATCTCAACTTGCTTGTCTTTTTATTTATTGTATTGAATACTTGATATAATTATTCACATTTAGTACCTTTTATCTCCCACCTTTCTTCCCTCTATTTTTTTTTAAGATTTAGTTTGTGGCATGTAGATGCTTGATTTATATATGATGTGAGTTTTATCCTACAAATGTGGTTAGTAATTTTCCTATGATTGAAATTGGTGGTCACCCTCAAAATTCTTGTACTAAAAGTTTTAGAGGTAGCTTGAGTGGATCAATTGCACAAATAATGAGATGCATAATTGTTTGTAGGTTGGTTCTTCTTTTCTAGGTTTCTCTTATACAACCAAATTCCTTTCTTTTGGGACTCACAAGTTTTTCTTTTAAATTTCTTGGTATTCATAGTTCCACCCCCAATCGATTTTATTTTTGTTATTCACATACTATTTTGGATTGGCTTAGTTCACTATGCTATTTGTAATGGCTTCATATATTGGTTTGAACAATGCACGTGCCGTGCACATGCAGGGCTACACTAGTATTCATTAAATTCCAAAAGGCGAGAGGACATTTGTGTGGTTGCATTGCATAACCAATAGCATCTACAGCTTGTTGGCAAAATACATAACACCCCAAATTATTCTTTATCTAGGATTTCATCAAACATATGGGGATGGACAAAGGTAGCTACTCCCTCACCACTTTACATAAAACCCACTTCACAACCATGATCTCTGCAGCATGTATCAACTAGATAACCCACCTCTCTGTACTAATTTGATTTCAGCCAAACAACTACAATATATACATCCTCACCACTTTACATCAAACCCACTTCACAACCATCATCTCTGCAACATGTATCAACTAGAAAACCCACCTCTCTGTATTAATCGGATTCTAGCCAAACAAACACAATACATCATCACCACTTTACATAATAAAGGCCACTTCACAAATCCCAACATGAAACATCCACCATAACCATCTTCCATCTCACTACATAGCAAACCATAACAAAACCACAAGAAACCACAGTACTCAATATATAGCAAATTAGCAGTCATAACTCTGTGATATGTTTCATTTCTAATTGTTGGTTCATTTTGGGTTTCCAAGTTCCAATATAGGACAAGGAATTCTGGTATCATAATTCACAAAAAGGGAAAAACTCAGCTCATTTCATAGATATAGACTAGTTAGTAGTTCCATTTGTCAGCTCCATGGGGACGACTGATAATATCTAAAGAAACTTTTAAAGGCATAATATATAAGAGCACTTTACGAAATGTAATTCTATAATAACATCAATATATATTTATGAAAGTTGGAAGTTGAATTTTTCATGGACATTCTATGCAATTTGTACCTGAGAAGTCTTTCAATCATTGCGAGTTAAGGATGGGCTGGTCAAGAATCTGATAAAAAATAAAGAGTTTGAGTGAGGATGGGGAGAATTTTGAAGTTGACCCATGTTAATCATACATGTTCACATTGAAGTTGAGTTTAGTAAAAAGAAACAAATATTAGATAAGTAATAAGATACAATAAGTTAAAACCGAAGTTTTAACTTTTAACCATTCATTCCATGGAAAGCTTTTCATTAATATTTAATCCAATCTTAACAACATTCAATGTAATCTGTAAGACCCCGACCCGAGTGATCTCGATTAGTGCTTAGTTAGTTGCGTGTTAGTCTTGATTTGTCTTGTGGACTTTGGTTTGGTTTAGTTTAGAATAGCTTTGAAATAGCTTTGGGGATTTTGAGTGCCTTTGGTTAGTGGGGCCCTTTGGGGGTTCCTTGTTTATGACTTTGCGTGTACTTGAGGTTTTATCTTGGTTTTCTTGATTTGTATTTTATCCCGATTTACTTGTTTTGTTATTGCCTTCAACTTTCATGTTGATCTCGTTCCCGTTCGAAACCCCGAAACTTGACTTTTCTAGCTTCAAGGGCAAAACAGTACTTTTACATCAAATCTGTACCAAATTATTGTTATTCCCGAAACCCGCGAAACATAAACTTTTTAGAAACTAGATATTTCGACGATCATTTCTTTCTTCTTCGTCGATTTCATCCGAAGTCCCGAAAACCACTATTTCAGCCTTTCTAGGTTACTAGTTGGTGGAGCCCACTTGTGTAGCTTATAAAAGAGAGTCATCTCCCTCATTCTCTCTTTTTCCAGCAACTTCCTTGAGCCTAGGGTTTCCTTCTCTTCTTCTTGTTCTTCCATCATCAAGAGACATCACCAAACTTGCACCATCATCTCAAAGGATTTCATTATCTTCTTCTCCACTTCAAGGGCTCTCCATTGGTACCATTTGTGGTGAAACCTCATCTCTCCAAGACCTTCTTCTAGCTTGCTTTGTTCATTTGGAGCATCCATTGGTAAGCTCTCTTCCTAATCTCCTAGATTAGTGCTCTTCTAGCCTTAGAGAAGCTACATTTTCATTATTGAAAGCTCTCTCTTCTCCTTCATTGTTTTGACCCATTTTAGGGTTTGTTTTGGGGGTTTTTGTAGAGCTTGTGTTCTTGACTTGCAAGAGTGCTTAGGAGCTGTTTTTCCTTTGATTAAAGACTTAAGGCAAGTGGATGATTTGATACTTTTACATTTGAATGAGTTTTGATGAAATGCATTTATGTTTTCACATAATATTTTGGGATAATAATGACTTGTTTAGACTTGAAATAAATGCTCATTTTAGCTCTTGATAGCTTGTTTATTTCATATATGAGATTGCTAATCAGATTTGGAAAGAATATAGAAAAGATAGGAAAAATGGGAAAGATCACTGAACTGCTGTAACAGAACCTGGGTTCTGTTACGCAGTTCACACAGTCGACCGGCCAAGGGGCGCGGTTGACCGGGGACACTGGAACAGGCCCCCCTGCTGGGCAACCTGCTGAACTGCGGGGACTGCTGTTGCGCAGTTAACGCGGTCGACCGGCCAAGGGGCGCGGTCGACCGGCGACACAGAGGTCAGGCTCTCTGGAGCCTGACCAAAACACTATTCACCCATTTAAAGTTACAACTCCCGGTCGACCTGGCCCATGGCCGGTCGACCGAGCCCTCTGTGTACCCGGTCGACTGGCCCAACTGGAAACCTGCTGGAAAATTGACTTTTCACCCTATACTAGATGGACTTTAAGTGGAACTTAGTGACCCTTTTGTGGACCCGTTTGACTTCTTTTGAGGATGGTTGAACCGACATTTCCTCACGGTTAATCCGGTTGTATCGGTACTTAATCTAGTTCAATCTTGAACGGTACGGAACGACGGGATATCCTTTCTTTTATCTAAACGCGAAATTGGTTTGTTTGGGTATCACGAATCCGTTTTCCTTTCGACGAATGAGTAGGTTGTAAGGTACTACTAGATTAACATTGTGCTTAGGATCCCCTCTCTATTATGTTTTGTGTAATTAAAACTCGATTAGGGTTTGAATCCCTAAGGTGCATAAAGAGCCCGGAATGTCTCTAAACTCAAGGAGTACCAAGTGATCATCACAATCGACATACGGGGTCCTTATTCACTTGATTTATATCGAATCCCGACACTTGTCCCGAATTTCAAGAAATGTGATTTATCATTCCCGAAAACATTGAATTTGAAACTAGAGCTTTTGCTAGCCCCGATATGCACTTCCCGTTTGAAAATGAAATTAGTGCTTTTGAGCACCCTGTCCCGCCCGTTTATTTAAGTGCATAACATATGATTTGTACGTGTCTTGTTTTACATGATTTGACCTATGAGTCGGCACCACTAAGCTTGGCTTTCCTTGCCGGTTTGATCTACCGACTTGGAGACCCTTTTCCCGTCCCGCCAGCTGCAGTTTTGGATCCCGCTACCCGGTTATTACCGTGGTCTTGTCCCGATACCTGGTTCGCTACCGTGGTCCCGTCCCATATTGTATTATATTATTTATATGTTACTTATGTTGCATCTTCTCACTTTGGTGACTGAGACAACATCCCGATATGCTCACGTCACTTCGGTGATAGAGGACTTAGTTATATGTGGTTGCCATCTTGTCTGTTTCCCGTTTCCTTGGATACCTTACATGTTTTTATCTTGCATATGTATTTGAACAAATGTTTCTCTTGTTTTATTAAACTATTGCTTTGACAGGTTTAAATGTTTTACAAGGTATTTTCTTTATTGTCATATCTTTTCACCCGTTTGCCAAACCGTCGTGTTTGACCCTTGTTTTGGTACTCAGGTCCCGTTGTTGGTCTCCCCGAGGAGGAGCTCGAGGTTGCGGTCGTCGAACCGCAACGATTAGTTGAGTGGCACGCCGATGATGTCGTCTAGACATTCGGGTGCTTGAGTTGCATAACACATTTTGGGTTGTGTCTAACCATTCTTTTGGGAAACTTGATACTTTATTCATATTGGCCTTTGTTGGCCTCTAGTTTTGGGAACAATGTAATTAAACTACTTTGTTGTAAACCTTAACTTTATTTTGGGGTTATAGCTTTAATGATCATTGCTCATTTTGATACTAGTATGAAACATGTGTTAATCTTGTATCCTGGACATGAATGTATGAAATAGATTTGCTACACGCTTCCGCACATAAAAGAAATATTCATGTTGATGTGATATCCTCACCGCGGACACCTGTGGGAAATCGCGTGTACGAGTGGTACTCTTTGGTAAACTCGTATACGTTTGGTTTTGGATTAAATTAATTCATGCACAATCATAATTATATTATTATTAGTCCCGATCCCGGATTAGGCCCGGTGACCCGATCCGGGGTCGCGACATAATCTAATCTACTCCTAATCACATGATCATAATGCTAACTATAACATAACCAATCTTTTGACAAAAAAATTTGTCTGGTGGTGGATTCTAACAACCTCCCACGTCACTTACCTTCCAAAAAGCTCATGTAAGTTGTGCTACAAAAGCTGGAGCAGATTAGCAATCTTTCTATATTACAATGGGATGACCACTTGCCACATTACCGAGATGTATGTATTTTTTCTTCTTCTCTTAACTTGATACACTTTCAGACATTTCTTATCTGGTCCAAATGATCTGGACCATGCATCTCTTATGGCTTCTGCCATATGGGTAATTCTAACTATTACCCTATCGGCTGGTGGCCTGCCCCAATTATAAGTTGGATTTGGATTCCACCCAATGTGTTAAACCAACAAAACCTTGGTAAGACTTGGTAACACTGGCAGAGTTACTTGAATTGATAGCAAAACCAAGGACTTGGTCCTGAAGGTGTTTCAGTCAGACTTGGTATGACTTGGTCAAGGATTTGTTGACTAGCATAAAACTTGGCAAAGACATGGACCACGTGGTCAAGACTTGGTCAAAATTAAAGAAAAAGGATTAGAAATTATTTCTGGTTCTTACCTGAGCCAGACAAGGTATGGTTTCTATATTATTTTGTAAATGGCTTGTATAAATGTAAAGACTGCAAAAAAATTTATTTTTTTTACATAAACTTGACATTGGTTCTGATAGTTGAAGTTCCCACAGAGTGGAAATGAATGGCCACTGTGTTTCTCCAATTAGAAAAATGTTGGTTTTTCCTTGATTTAGTTATCTAACTTAGATTTCAGTTAGTTTTCTGTTTCACATGTTTCTTAAGATGAACTAACCTAATATATCTGATCACTACTTTTCTTGAGATAGCTTTTTTTCTTTAAATTATGTGTTCAAGTCATGAAGAATATGAGGTTTTCATCATGAGTAAACCCGTAGATAATCCATCTTAGATGATTAGTTGGTAACTTCTATTTGAGATTGTTGTATGTGATAGTTACATAATTAAAATTTAGTTTTTTATGCTTTTGAGTTAATCTCAAGCCTCTTGTGAGCTAGCTACACTTTACTGATTGAGGATGGCAAGCATAGTTGTTTCTTACTGGTGAGCATTTTAACCTGCTGAAATGTAAAGCTGGTTTGGTCTGTTTTGGAGAAGGCATGTTTAATTTATAGACTGACATGGAGAGTTACATATGTTTTATTTATTTATTATTTATTAGTGATGTGGGACCCAAATCTCCTTAGTTCAAAAACCTTTCAGCATTTCACAGAATTTGGATATAAAAAGGGAGAAGCATTTTGAAAATAACCCATCTTAAAGGACAACATTCCAACTTCTTTCTCAATTAATTCAACATGTAAATAAATACCATTTTGAAAAGAGTAGTCATATACAAACCTAGAGAAGTCGCATCCTGAGCTCCAACAGAGGTGCCTTCCTCAGCTAACTGGAGGACTAAGCCCTCGAGGAAAGATACCTGCTGCCACAATTGAAGTACCTCAGAATCAGGGCCCGTCCGATTTGGGTTGAACCTGACGTGGACTTCTTGCGAATGCCAAAACCCTTAAGGTATTCTTGTCGCGACCCCGGACCGAGGACTGGGCCCCACGACGATGATTGATAAGATAAGATAATTTCTCATAGGTTCCTGCGGTGAGGATTCCGAGACATGGAGATCTAGCTCACATGATCAAGTATGCGGACGCGTGTAGCAAATCACATCATTACAAGTCATGATTGACAATTTATTCAAGTGCACGAGTAAGATAGCATCAAGACTAAGATATCATAAGGAGGAAATATAAATTGACATCCCATCAAAGTTCAAGTTACAAGATTAACCAAAAGTATATTAAGTTTGGTACATCCCAAATAAGAGGCCAACAAAGGCCAATACAATACCAAAAATATACGAAACCCAAAATGATGAATCGAAACTCAAGATCCCGCCTGACGTCTAGATGATGTCATCGGGCTGCCACTCACGAGCTGGGGTTGGCTCAACAGCCTCCTCCGGGCACTACTCCTCAAAGGCAAAGCCCCCTGCACCTGGGCACCAAAATAACAAGTATCAAGCACAACGGTTTGGCAGGTAATCAATTTAGGCATGAGCATGGAACAATAGACGTTTTAAAGAAATAATACTAAACAAATCTTGCTGAGTTTGAAACAAACACTTAACAGAGGTACATCTCGAAATTACGAAACAAAACTAGCATGAATACATAATTATATCATGAATAGTAAATCCACAAAGAGCCCATCATTTCTCTATCATATATAATGAAAAGAGCAAGCATGCACGACAAGCACGATATACATAGTATACACGAGACAGGATTTCCACAAATACGGGATTTCCGGCCGCAGAACCGGACACGCACGACGTGTAATAAAATACACGACCAATCTGCAGATAGTCCACATGTTTAAGGACCCCCGGACAGTGGATCAGACTGAAAGGGCAGTCCAAGCTCAGTGGAGTTCACTTGGATTCACGAATGCACAAAACACGCGAAACACATTTTTAACCGATCGAAACAAAGGGGAGAAATCACTTTTCGAAACGAGACATGACAAGACTAGCAATAGGCATAATTAATATGCATAACAAGCTTATGAAGTGATCCCCTTTGATTCCTGAAAATAAATTTTCAAACGAGCTTATACTTGAATTTCAAAACAAGTGCACGATGATACTTATTGTATCAAAACTTAAATACGAGCGCAAGGTCTATCAAGCACATGTAAGGACCTTTGGTTGACACTTGTATAATTGAGACCCAAATGTTGGAATTTAAAAGAGAATTGGTGCCCCCGAAGTTAAAAGACATTTCAGGTCATCAAGTGTACAATATCGGGCTAAAGGTCCCTTAACATGTTCTGGTTTTCACTCTTACAGAAATTCTTCAAAAATAGGGCATTTTGCCAATTTCGGTCAGCTCGCGATCACCTGTCGGCTAGCTGCAAGTGGAATATGGCAGCTAGCAGCTATCTGACAGACAAGCTAACCGCTGGAAAGCAGGTTTCTGGAAATGGAACCGCCAATGCCGAGGTGGGGTGTAGCGGCTAATCGCCACGCTAGACTGACCGCTGAGATGCAGGCTTCTGGAAAAGGAACCGCCCAATTCGGTTGGCTCACGGTTAGCTGGAGTGGGGTGTAGCAGCTAACCGCCAGCTGACCGTCAGGCTGACCGCTGAGATGCAAGCTTCTGGAAAAGGAATCGCGCAATTTGGTTGGCTCACGGTTAGCCAAAGTGGGGTGTAGCGGCTGACCGCCAGCTTACCGCCATGCACGTGCAGTGCATTTCAAGTCAGATTTTCACATTTCTTCTTCTCATCTTCTCATTTCTGAACTACCTGCATTTCCCTGAGCCATCATGCTCTCCAAGGGATAAATCCACATTTCAAAACCATTCACATTCACAACTAATCCAAACACTAAATTTTCATTTTCTCATAAAAAAAATCCAAAGTTTCAATGAAATAAGGGTTTACAATAAAAATAGAATCTCAAGACTGACAATGTAATCCACAAACACACATACAATATTAAACCCAAAGAGATTACTTGCCTTGCCCAAATGCTAAACAAAACTTCTCCTTCAAGCACACTAATCCAAGAGCTACCCAAGAACTACAAAAACCCATGAAAAACCATTCAAAACTCACACAAAAATGCATACAAGAAATCCATTTCGAAATGGGTGTTGAAAGTTAGAAAAATAAGATCTTTAGGAGTCAAAAGAGTTCCATTGAAGAGATGGGCTGGAGCTCTTACCTAGAGATGCCCAAACAAGAAGCAAGGAAGAAAATGGAGAGCTTGCCCAACTAGGAATCCCAAGAAAATGATATCAATAGAGAGCTTAGGATGAGAGGAAGGAAATGGTAGCCTTTGAATTTCTTTTGAAGTTCTCTAGCTCATGCATTCAAGAGAAGAAAGTGAAGAGGAAAACTAGTTTTCTTCTTGAGCTTGGGTCTCCTAGGGTTGCAGGGATTTTGGAAATAGAAAGAGGGAGAAAGGGGAAAGTGATTAAGTAATTTGCAAATGGGGTCCAAAAGTGCCAATTCTTGCATGGATGAAAACATGATCTTGCGGGCCTCGGATAAAGTTGACGAAGAAGGATAAAATGATCCTTGAAATATCTAGTTTTCAAAAAGTATATTTTTGACACGGTTTTGAGATTTCGAAAAGAAGTGTGTCCAGATTTGGGTGCGAAAAGATAATTTTACCCCTTTCTGGCCAAAACTTGAGTTTCTGGGCTTCAAACACAGACAGGCTAAACACGAAAGTTATAGACAATCATAAATCCATTCAAACAAAATCAAAATCATGATTAACACAAAATCCATCACGATCCTCCCAAGCTTGTACGTACACCCAAGCCTTTCTGAGTGTCTCTAACTAACATAAAACGTTCTGAAAATTCCCAAAGCTATGTCCAGGACTAAAACTAATTATATTCTAATCCAACGGTAACTAAACCCACTTATGACTAAGAACACACTAATCGGGTTAATCTTGGGTTGGGGTTTGACAATTCCGATCTCTGTCCAAGCACCTTGACGGATATCTGTTCATCGGTCATCGGAGATATGATGGAGGGTTGGGATTGTTCGGCTGTCAATCGTACTAATTCCTCCTGCCATTTTTAAACATGTAAAAATCAAATAAAGTGACTTTAACATATGAATAAAAGTATATTTGTATTGATATATAAAACATGACTTAGGCAAATGTACATGTGTCTTCTGAGCCTCCTCATTTATCCACTTTTTCTCCCGGTGCATATATATAGTGGGTGTCGTGATAGAAATCAGGAAATGGCTGCGCATGTCCAGCATTCTGTGCTCTCTGTTATGACATTAGATATTTCATTAATATAAGAATTTAATTTTCATAACTTAGTCAAGTGGCAAAAATCCTTAAATCCGCACTTACGATTATTGAACTGCGTGCTAGGAACGATCTAGAGCTGTTCGTATGATTCTACAGCATCTTCGATCGGCTAACTCTCGCTTTCTTTGACTACTCCTACACAAAAAAAAAAAAAACAATATATTAGTCCAAATAAATTTATTAACTAATACGATGATCTTAATCAATAATCGAGGCAGACATATATACAAAACCATTAAAAGTTACCTTCCACTCCATAGTCTCCCACAAATTGTCAATCATCCAGGCCCAATCATCTGCCTTACAAGGCTTTAGTGGGTGGCTCTTTGGATCGGGCACCCTCTCCTCCAAAAGAGACAAATAATGGGTATGTAATTTACACTTCTAGTCCCTGTACAACTTCTGGCACTTCGTATAAATGGCAGCCTTGATGATCGGATCATTCACATAGTCCCCAAACTCAAAAAATTGCTGCAATTGCAAACATAAACAGGTAATGTGAGACAACAATTAAACATTTCTGAGTCTAATTGAATCTGCATTAAGTTATCTCGAATGAAATTACCTGAACTCGCTTTACCACCAACTTCTTGATCTCCTCAGGAACAGACTTCCAGCCTTCTTTCTGAACAGGTGCCTCATCTCGAATCGCTTCCCCGAGAAGGTTTGCAAAACTAGTGGCAAATTCACCCTCCGGCGCAAGGCTCAATGCAGGGATCGAAATTGGGATGGCATGGCCAAGCTGCCTCCTCAGCTTTGCCACCTTCAACCCCCGTGTCTTGCCCCATACACGGCGGGAGCCCTCGCCTGAGGCTGATGTTGTCACGACCATAATATTAATTGAGTTACTAAGCATATAACATTAAAAGAATGTACATTTTAGACGTAAATAATTCTATATTTATCACCAACAATGCTGCCATCCGTATGCGGAGTCAAAACCTGGTTAGGTTGGCCAGAAGAACTAGCAATCCGTGTCGGACTACGCACTCTAGCAATGGTCACCACCTCTGGCGTGCTATCCACATGAGAAGACTGTGTGACTCGAGGTTGTGCCGGTGTAGCTTGGCCCGCCCCATCGGGCGTGTTCTCTGAATGAGAAGATCGTGTGACTAGCGGATGTACCGATGTAGCCTGGGCCAGTGCAGCTGCTACAGCGCAAGCATGTCTACTTCGCTTCCCTCGATTTATATGAGAAACATGTCACAACACGACAATGAATTATTAGTACATAAATACATAAATAAAGTGAATGAAATAAAATTTAAAACTAGAATGGCTTGTCATAAATCAATAGACACAAATTACCATATGCGCCGAAGACCCAGAAGTCTCATCATCCCCATCATTACTGGTATTTTCATCTGAAGAAACCAACCCAAAATCACCCTAGGGCGGTCGATACTCTTCGTTGTCATCATCTTCACCCGATTTTCTTTTTCCCACTCCATTTTTCCTTCTGCTCGTTTGACCCAATCCAAAAGTGGTGTTGGCTATGTGCTTTACCCCCAAAGCACAACATCTCTCGTCTATTTCCATGATGTTCTTACTTCTCACCTTCTCGTATTCTGTCAACTTTGCCTGTTTGGCCACCCACCTAGGCTTGACATATGTTTTACTTCCCTTGGGCATTTCTGACAACTATATATGACATACAAGAGAGTGAAGGCATATAAAATGAAATAAAATGAGATATATATAATGCGCCATGAAATGTAGACAAACAACTTTATTAATTTAGAACACTTGTCCATACACAAATCAGAAAACAAACACTACACATCATACTCTATATCAGGATCTATATATTGATCGTCTTGATCATCACCGCCATAGTTTCATCCTCATCATCGCTATGCTCCGACATTGGCCCATCACCATTAACTATCTCTAGCGGAATATCATCCCTACAGTAATGAACATCCCTATCTTCGACACAAATTGGGACAACATTGGTGGTTTCATGTTACTGGAAGGCCTCGTTAGGCACATCATCCGATTCTGGTACATCCCACACTCCCCGATGCTTAACTCGTTCTACGATTCTACAGTTGTTGCCTTTGCATGTATCACTAACATAGAAAACTTGCTTCGCTTGACTTGGTAGGACAAATGGATTATCTTTATACCACCGACCTATAACATCAATGCTTGTTATGTGTTGATCGGTATGTATTTTGTTTCTGGTACCGGTGTTGTACCATTCATATTGGAACATAACCACCCTACCCCATGCATGTATGTCAATTCCCAGACTTTGCACAAGTACCCGTAGAAGTTAATTGTCTTCCCAATATGCTCCCCTTGCATGACCAAACCACTATTCTGGCACTTACGCCAGTTCTCGCGATCTCTTGTGTGGAATCGGACACCATTGAATATGCACCCTGAATACAAATACACTATCAAACCGCGACCATTTGCTAATGACACATTTCATCGGTTGCTTCTGGTGACCCTTGGTTTCGCAAATCATTCATCTACATGAGTAACATGCATTAAGTTTATTAAGTTGATGTCAATTGAGGCCCAGTTAGATAATGTTTAATGTGTCAATAGGGCATCATATATCTTACAAGTTGCTTGAACCATTTTGGAAATGTGTCTCACTGTATTTGACTGATGTCATGCGCTTCTGGATTTTGTATTGTATTCTTGTGTTCCCTATTTAAGGAAATGCAAGTCATAGGCAAGTAAAAGTAGATGAAGAATCAAGAAAGGAACAATATATGTACACATGTATTTAAGCCATAGCACTTACTCAAGATATGGCTCTAACTTGGGACTACTATGCAACACAAACCAGTGAGCCTTATTGCGTTCATTCTGAGAGGGATCTATTGCCCTTGTGATCGGTGCAAAGGGACGAACATTTTGCGTGAAAATCTCCATCCTTGGACCATGCACGCCACCATCATCATTTCATTCGTCTCGATCAGTCCCTTTTAGGTACATTGAGCAGAAAGTCAAAAAAATTTTGACAATGTAAGCATCAGCGATCGAACCTTCGGGTCGTGCTCGGTTAGTAACATAACCTTTTAAAGTCCCGAGAAACCTTCAAACAAAGGGATTTTGGTATTAAGGTTACTTATGCAAGACAATCACACTACTGCATGAATAACACTTCATCGGATGGTAACAATTACCTTTCAATGGGGTACATCCACCGATATTGCACCGGTCCAGCAAGCATGGCCTCACGTGGCAAGCGAACAACCAAATGGACCATTACATCAAAGAATGCCGGAGGAAAAATCTTCTCGAGCTTGCAAAGTATGAGCACTCCCCGTTCCTCTAATTTTTCTAAATGGCTTTGTTTCAATGTTTTTGAGCGGAGGTCCTAGAAGAAACTGCCCAACTCAAATAGAGTTGTACTTAACTCCTTATCAACATAACCACGTAGGCCAACCAGAAAAAGACGTTGTAGGAGGACATGATAGTCGTGATTTTTCATACCCAATAATTTACCATTTTTTGAGGTCACACACCTTGGGAGGTTTGCAGCATAGCCATCCGGGTACTTGATTGATTTCAAGAATTCAAAAAAACCCTCCCTCTGTTTCGGGTCCAATGTGTAGGATGCACGGGGTTTCATAATAGATCCTTCTTCATTCCTCTGTAGATGCAATTGTGGCCTGATGCCCATATCTTTTAAATCGTCACGCGCTTTGTCCGCATCCTTATTCTTCTTATCTATGCCCACCACAGTCCCAACAATATTATCATAGATGTTCTTCTCTACATGCATGACATCAAGGTTATGCCTAAGGTTTAGGTTCTTCCAGTACGGTGGCTTGTACAAGATGCTTTTCTTTGTCCAATTCAACAGTGCAGGCTCACGAGGTCTTTTCCTACTGTTGGGGCCCTTCCCGAACTTAACTTCTGGTAGTTGATCCAATTGATCAAGTACCTTTTGCACCTGTAAACACAGGGATTTCATTTTATGCTCCGGCTGACCGTTGAACTTCTTGCTCCTTCTCCAATAGTAGTTCTTAGGCAAGTAAGCTCGATGTCCAACCCACCCAATCTTACTTCTCAACTTACACGATAATGAATCTTCATTCCAAGGGGGACAAGCCAAATAACCTTTTGTGCTCCAACCAAACAAATTACCATACGCGAGAAAGTCATTTATGGTCCACATCACAACCGCATGCATTCGGAAGGTCTGTTCACTATGGGCATCATAAGTCATGACATCAATCTCCCATAACTCCTTCAACTCATCAACCAAGGGCCTCAGGTACACATCGATCTCCTTCCCAGGTGCCTGCGGCCTGGGAATAAGTAAGGACATCATGAAAAATGGATCCTTCATGCACATCCAGGGTGGAAGGTTGTAAGGCATAAATATGACAAGCCACATACTGTAAGAAGTGCTCATGTTGCCAAGGGGGTTGAACCCATCGGTGGACAGTCCTAACCTCACATTGCAAATCTCCCGGGCAAACTCTGGAAATTTCAAATCAAATTCCTTCCATTCCTTATAGTCGGCCGGATGCCTACCTAGATCACCATCCATGCCATTCTCATGATGCCATCTCATCTCTTTGGCTGTCATCCTGGACATGTATAATCTCCGCAACTTAGGTATCAATGGGAAGTAACATAGTATCTTATGACCGATCTGCTTACCCTTGCCATTATTTACCTTGTACCTAGGCTCCCCACATTCCGGACACTTCTCCAAGTGAGCATTCTCCTTCCAAAAAAGTATGCAATCATTATTACAAGAGTCAATGTGTTTGTACCCCAAGCCCAAGTCACGCAGTAGCTTCTTGGCCTCATAAACGGACATGGGAACCACATTACCTTCTAGTAGGGTGTCCCTAAATATCTCCAAGACCTTGTCGAACAACTTGTTGCTCCACCTATACTGTACCTTCACATGTAGCATCCTAATGACAAATGGTAACAGGGTTTCTGAATCTTTACAGCTCGGGTACAAACCATGCTGGGAAGCCTCTAGCATAATTTCAAAGTTTCACACATCATCCATCCCTAGGGTATCATCCATCATGTAAGTCCCCCTGCCATGGTCCTCTAATAACTGATCAAATCCATCCTGGTCCTCATCCGATTCATCCTCGCTATCATCCGATTCATCGGATTCTCCAAGTTCCCCATGCTGTAACCAGGTGTCGTAGGATACCATCATCCCACGCCGGAGCAGATGGTCTCTCACAATCTCATACTCATGCTTAAAACCATTATAGTAGTTACGTGGTCATTTAATCACTCTACTCCCACCCAAAGTCGCCTTTTGCGAATTCAATAAAAGAATTCACCCTGTCTATATACGGTTGATTCAATCTATTATGATATTGTAACATCCAACTCTTGTCCATATCTGTTTAGATATGTAAGGTGGTGGTTAACTCAAATTCAACCAATAGATAGTATAAAATAAATGCAAAAAATAAAAAATAAATAGAGAAAAAAAGAACTCAAATATAAGAAAAACTAATCCTTAAAATCCCTAAATTAAAGAAACCTTAAATCGCTTGTGTCACAACCCCGCCCAACTCAGCATGAAATTGTCCGCTTTGGCCCACGTGCACGCGCGGGGACTTCCCAGGAGGTCACCCATCCTAGTACTGCTCCCGCCCGAGCACGCTTAACTTCGGAGTTCTTACGGTTTCCGGGGCCGCACGGTTTTAAAAGGCCTCATGCTAAGTTAATACGGGGTTTGACTTATAAGCCCAGGGTCAGGACTTGGATATTTCCAATGCAGGCTAACGGAGACTCACCGTTTGAAGCCCGTGGTTGACACGCTACGCCCCGTGGTTAAGGGTGCCGCCCGGACCAAGTTGTCACATTCTCCCCCACTGGAAATAGAGCCGTCCTCGGCTCTGATACCAACTGTCACAACCCCGCCCAACTCAGCATGAAATTGTCCGCTTTGGCCCACGTGCACGCGCGGGGACTTCCAGGAGGTCACCCATCCTAGTACTGCTCCCGCCCGAGCACGCTTAACTTCGGAGTTCTTACGGTTTCCGGGGCCGCACAGGTTTTAAAAGGCCTCATGCTAAGTTAATACGGGGTTTGACTTATAAGCCCAGGGTCAGGACTTGGATATTTCCAATGCAGGCTAACGGAGACTCACCGTTTGAAGCCCGTGGTTGACACGCTACGCCCCGTGGTTAAGGGTGCCGCCCGGACCAAGTTGTCACAGCTTGCATCCCCAAAATCCAGCCCTAGTCCACATATCTATTCATATATTTGAGAACCTTCAAAAGCAATAAAATAGAAAAGTAGTCAGGAATGTGATGTTTTACCTTGAGATTTTTTCAAAGAAAAGTAGAAAGAGAAGTTTGAGAGAACAGTGAGTAGAGAGAGACCTAGGTTGGTCTACACCAAACAAAGTGAATATCCTTTGTCTCCAACCTTTGTTTCTACAAACCACAAAACCCAATTTCAAACAAAAAAAGAAAAAAAAATGAACATCACACAATGCATAAAAAAGAAGCCAAAACAAACCACATAAGAATGCAGCCAATACTCATCTAATAAAAAAATTAATGACAATTAGTTTTAATACACATCACCCCCTGTTCAGAAACCACATTAGATCAATTCTCAATCCAATGTGTTTCAATGCAGTCAGTTTTAATACGCATGTTTGCCTGCAACAAGCATTTGATTTATGAAGTTGTTTTATTTCTCAAAAGTCGTGAAGAAAACCTTTTACCGACGAAATTTTTTTTCGTCAACAAAAATCCAATTTTTACCGATGATAATTTGACTTTTACTGACGTTTTTAGAACGTCAGTAAAATTATTTTAGAGGTGTTTGCTAAAAGGTACATTGTGTGCTTGTATATTAGTTCATAAACCCATATTTCGAGCTAAAGTTTTTAATGCATTTGAGAATTTAAGTGTAATAGCTGAAGAATCAATTAGTGACATGGATTGATAATTTGGAGAGGGGGCGGAGATTCTTTATTTTACACATTTCATGTCACTTTCAGTTAGGAAAAGGCGATAACCATGATTGAGAGGAGTGGGTGGGAAGCTTAGCTCTCTAGTCAGATGAATTAGAGGGTCTCCAGTTCAAAGTTGCTAGAGTAGTTATAAATTTTAGAGGTGTTCAGATATACCTAATCCTATCGATTTCTTATGTTACTTAATCCCCTTCTTTATGATAACACATGATCTTATATGAATATGGAGATGTATTGGACAAAGGGAAGTTGGGATAGTATAAGTAATAACTATATGATGAAAATGAATACAACCTCTCAACATAGCGATTGTTTGTAACTTAAGTAACAAGGATAGATTTTCTTCTCTTTTAATGAAACAAATAGTAGACATCTATAATGGAGACACTAGAATTTATAAAAAGGAAATGGGAAGGTTTGTGATGCGTTTAAAATTCTCTTATTGGAGATGTTCTTTCTTTGTTATGTTTTATATTGCCAAAATCATTTGGTCAATGTTTAAATTACCAGGTAGCTGCACATATATAATGGTTTTAATTTATACCAATGCTTAGAGACCTTTCATGGTACCAGTTGAGCTGGGTCTCTTTGGTTTTTTTTCTGGTTTGTTTCTCTTGTTAGCAGTAACTAAAATTATATTGAATGAGAGTTTACTTAGTCAAAGATAAAGCAAAGCCAGCACATGGTATGAGAAAATGTTCAACAGTTTTAAATGAAACCAATCATGATCATCAAACATAACCCTTTTCAATTACTACTTCTATATTAAATTATATACAATTTCTGACTTAGATTATTTATAAGACCAGCACGTGCCAAGACAGCATATGATGGAATAGATGAAAACTAATAACAAAAATAAGTTATCAGGTTCATTTGTGCCCACATTTCCTCAATCAAATCTGCTCAAAACATCAATAGAATCAAAGCCATTATCTCTCCAGTTGGAGAGATTTCTGTGGAAGCACCAAACAACTGTGATGGAACCTTCAATTTTTTATTTTTCTTAATTTTTTTTTCCCAAAACTGGAGAATTAGTACCTAAAAAACTGGTTACTATGAATGTTGTCGGATGATTCTATATTTAATGTTAGCATGCTATTTATTAATGACTTGGATACGACTATGTATCTTTTTTATGAGATTTAGGAAGAAAGATATGTGCTACTGTTTATGACTTTTGGGATTCAATAGTCAGTGTGGCCATAGGTATTAGTATTTCTGTTGCTTTAGGAAATGTTTGTTAGGGTGGTACTAAGGTTAAGTGTAAAAGTATCTGTGTCACAATTTATATGAGTATGATCTCTAAACCCTTATTTGTCTGCTTTTAGTTTTCAGCCTTTTTTTTAGCTTTATTTTTTATGAATGAAATGTGTTGGCGGGTGTGTGTCTGTTTGTCCAACAACTGAATATATGAATCTTAGTGGACGCAGAGCATCATGCTCTATTCTTAGCCTTATATTGTCTTCTTAGTTAGTCGGCTTTTAAGATAAACATTTCATACTTGCTTTCATATTAAAGGAGATGGGTTTTGGCTGCGTTTGAGCATTTTTCACATTTCCTGGGTGGTTTTCTACTTGTGGTTCTCTAATATGTAGCAACATCTGAAAATTTCTTATTTTTACTTTGTCACTTGAAGTGATATCTTTTAATTAGCATTTATTATTTAACACTAAAGAATATAAAATTTTCTGATGTACTGTTTTACGTACGTTCTTGCAGAAATCAATCTATAAAGTGCCTCAAGAATCAAAGGTCGGTCCTCATCCCATTAATTCTTTCTGACTTCTCATTTATCATGGTATTTATTTGTTATTAATTTTTCAGGTGCACTATTTTTCATTAACCCATACTTTACATTGATTAATGGGGTTGAGGCTCAGATAATGATAATGATGCTTACCAGTGCTTGTATTGCTATGTTGATGTGTAGCTGGACCACACAATTGCAAAAGATGCACTGAGCCACTGATAATATAAATATTGATGTGTAGTGGAGGGGAGATGCGGCGTGGGTACGAGAAGATGGAGGGATAACGGGTTTCACACCCGGAGTCTCAGGCTTCGTGCCATTCCAACGTAGGAGAGATTGCAGAAGAGAGCAAAGCACCAAACATTCTTTTTTTTCTTTTTTCATTAATCATTGTTTGGAGCCAAAAGGAGGCATTACAAGTTTATATAGAAAAAGATAAAAAAAACCTAAAACTAATCTCAATCATAGAAATAGTTAACAGTCAAGATTAAAACACTTACGTAAAACCTATGCACCCTACTTGCATAACTCAACAAAACTCCAAGTAGTTAAATAAATAAAACAATTTAAAAATTTTCTGGTTCATATGCTCCTAGCTAAAACGGAGTGCGTGGGCCCACATTTCCTCAATCAAAACTACTCAAAACATCAATAGAATCAAAGCCATTATCTCTACGGTTGGACCAAAATTCAAGCCACTGGCAATTTAGTTAGAGAGCGAGAGAATGATTCTGAATTGATTGTGATCATTTTGTTTCATCGATGGTAGGCTCTAATGCATCCATTTCAGGTGGCAGCAATGTAATAACCCACTTGAGAAATTCTTCTTTTAAATCTTCTAAATATTAATCTACAAACATAGTCAATTCTGAAAGTACCAAATCCTGGTAAATTTTGAACTATGAATCACTTAACTTGCATCACTAAAATCACAAACTACGTGAGAAAATTTATAACTACAAATCACTTAATTCACATCTCAAAAACAACAAGGTGCTTGAGAAAATTTAGAGAAACCCAACAAACTCTGATGCTAAATCTAAATCACAAAACACTAGAGCTCATAAAGGCTACTCAGGCCCACAATTAAACTTCACCCATATATCATGTTTGTGAATCATGCTCATATAGCATGCATCAGAATATCACTAGCAATGTTATGTTCTATGGTGTGCATGGTGCATCTTGTGGTACTATCATCCAGCCTATCATCACAATCTTTGGATTAAAAGAGGAGAACACATGTCTTTGAACTGAACACAAAAAAGAAAAAGAAAAAGAAAAAAAGAGGCCACTTTCCATCTGCATCTCACAGCATTTAGATAACATGGTTGTTGTGAGATAATCCATAAAAAAATACATATTCACTTGCCTTTGGGTGAGGAAATCCAAAATGCTCAAATCCACAACTTAGCTCAAAATGCCCAAAACCTATGAATTAGAAACAAACCCACATAAATAACTCTATAGATCACAATCTAACATGCTAACAAACTCATCTAACACTAATTAATGGAAAACCCCCCAATTAACAAAACCTAATCAAATGGAAGAAGCTTACTAAATAGTGAAGCTTAAAATTAGGGATGATAAAGATCATGGGGCCCACTTGATCAATGGCCCACTGGAATAGTGGTGGTGATGGTGCTTGGTGGTCCACTGGGAAAAGATGGGGAGGAAAGAAATGAGAAAGAATGAGAGAAAGAAACAGAGAGAGTGAAATGGGTGGGTGCCCAGTCACGTTGTTAGTAAGGGTGAATGAGAGGAAATAAAGAAAGGAAGAAAGAGAGAATAGAAAATCAGATGGGAGATGAGATGAATGAGTGGAGAAGGGAGAGGGAAATGAGAGAGGGGGCTGCTGAGAGCGTGAAATGAGAAAGGGGAAAGGGACATAAGGGAGAAGGATAAAGAAGATAGAAAGAAGAGGAGGAGGAGGAAAAAGCGGCTGCGCAGGGCAGAGGAGAGGAGAGGAACAGGGGAGGAAGAAAAGAAGAGAGGAAGAGAGACAGAGAACCGAGGGAGAGAGGGAGTGGTGTGCAGGTGGGCGCAGGGCAGAACAGAGGAGGAAGCAGGGGAGAGGGAGAGGAACAAGGTAGGAAGAAGAGAAGAGAGGGAGAGAGAGAGAGAGAACTGAGGGAGAGAGGGAGTGGTGCACACGCGAGGAGAGACAGTGGAGGAAGAAGAAGAGAGGAAGGGAGGGAGGAGAGCAGACAGAGAGGAAATAGAGAGATGGGGAATGAGAGAGAGAGAGAACACAGAAGAAAGAGAGAAAAGAGAGAGGGAATGGTGCGCGGTGTGTGCGGAGTGCAGGAAGAAGGAGGGGTGTACCTGGTGCAGGGGAGGCGTCCGGCAGCGCGAGGAGGAAGATGAAGGCTCTGCGGGCGTCTGGGGGCTGCTGCGCGCGCTTGGCAGTGCCGCTGTGGTCGTTGTCCTCCTGGGAGAGGTTTGGAGAGGGAGGGAGAGATAGAAACGGCGATGGAGATGGGCTCTGCAGGGAGAGATAGAAAGGGCGATGGAGATGGGTTCTACAGGGAGCGATATAAAGGGCTTTTGGAGGCGGAAGAGAAAGAAATGAGTGAGGAGAGAGAAAGAAATGAGTGAGGAGAGGGAAAATAAGGATTTCGCTGGCGAGAGAGGGAAAATTAACATTTACCGACATTTATAATAAACGTCATTTAATAATATTTTATTTTTATTATTTAAAAATAAGTAAAAAGTCAAAAACCTTTACCGACGTTTTATATTAAACGTCGGTAATACATTTCCTGACGCTAATTTTCGTCGGTAAAAAAAAATTCGTCGGTAAAAGTCCCTAATTTTTAATTTTCCTAAAAATAAAATTAAACTTTACCGAAGTTTTCTATAAAACGTCGCTAAAAGTTCAATTTAATATTTATTTCCCACTTCATAATAAAATTGAACTTTGCCAACGGTTTTAATTCGTCGGCAAAATAAAAAAGAAAAATAAATAAAAAATAAAATACTTTTACCGACGTTTTTTTCATCTGCAAAAGATAAATAAAAATAAATAAGACTTTTACCGACGAAAAAAAAATGTCGGTAAAAACAAAGAAACGTCACTAAAAGTCGATTTTACCAACGTTTTCTAATTCGTCAGTAATAAAATCTGATTTTTAATGAAGTTAATTCCATATTGAACTTTGCCGACGTTTTTTTGTAAAACGTCAGTGAAAATCACACTTTTACCGACGTTTTTAGATAAAAGTCTAATATTCACCGACGAATCTTAAAAGCGTCGCTAAAAAACGTCGCTAAAAGTGCAAGTTGTTGTAGTGACTCTTGCCAAGCAGTGAAGAGGAAAATGGATTAAAAAAAAAAAAAAACTCTGCCTACAAATGACATGAGCCCCATTGATTTGATCCACTCTCTCTTTTCTCCTTTTTTCTCTTCTTAATCTCTCAATAGACAAAGAAGCAGACGAACAAGAAGAAGAAGGAGAAATAAGGTTTTTATCCCATCTCACTCTCAATCCAAAAATACCCCAAACCAACAGAACCAGAGCAGTAATAATAGAAAAAAATTCTGTAAATTAGACCTCTCAAAGAAAAAAAAAAAAAAACCTGTAAATCGATTGTGATCTAAGGGGCATTTGAATACATACCTTTTGCTTCAAGGCGAAAAGATCCCACTCTGAAATCGAACCTTCGATGCTGGATGAGAATAGATGAGTGAAGAAACCCTAGAATCGGGACTGCCTTGGATGGTCTGCGGACACATGGAATAGTGTGCCATTGACGAAGCTGGGAGAGACGAGCCAGATCTTGAGGGGGCTATCTTCTCGAGTGACGGTGGGCTGCAATGCGTCGACGCTAGTGGAGGAAATCAAACGCACTAGAATGAGATGAACCCCAAATACTAATGCAAAAGAGAAAGTGGGTTGTAAAAAGGCAATGCAATAGAGTTGAAGATGAAGAAAGAGAGTGATGCACGATTTAGAGAAAGAGGCAGGGACGCTGGAAATGGAAAGGGGGCAACTTAGAACATGATTTAGAGAAAGAGGCCAGGGACGCTGGAAATGGATATTGAGTTAGAGGGGGTGCGGGAAATAGAAAATATTAGGGCTCCACTTACTTTTTATTCCTCTGAAAAATAAATACCAGAAATAAAAGACTTTCCCGGTGAAATCAATGCGCCGGGAAATATTAGGCGGAACTTTGCCGGCGATCTAGGTATTTTGCCAGCAAAAAATGTAGCCTTTTTCGGCGATACAATTTTTGCGACGGTAAAACACTACCTTTAGCGACAAAAATAATAATTCGCTGGGAAAATTTGAACCTTCGCCGGGAAAACATTATCATTTCCCGACGAAATAACCTTTTCCCTGGGGAAAGTTATACTTTCCCGGCGTTTTATGATTGCGCCGGGGAAAACACCAGGAAAAGTGCTAATTGTTGTAGTGTCTCTAAGGTTATAAGAAAACATATCTAAAAGATTGGAGAGAAAGCTTATAAGGAAGTTCTTCAAATAGGCAAGATGAGCTTCAAGGAGATCTTGGGATGGATGACTTCCTCCACAAATGGTATCACAAGAAAGCTCTTGAGGAGAGGAAGAAGAAGACAACAACCATTTTTCTATTGGTGAAGGATTTGGTAGTGATTTGGAGATGGGAGGGCAAGGAGAAGAAGAGAAAGCAGAAACCTTAGCTTGGGTTGGATTTGTGTTGGAAAAAGGAAGAAGGGAAGAAGGGCTTCCCTTATATAGCAAGTGAGAGTTGGCTCCACCACTAGCAATCTTGTGGGGCTAAGAACATGGCTTTCGGGATCTCGGATGTGTTCGACGAAGAAGGGGAAAGTGATCATCGAAAAATCTAGTTTCTAAAAGGTATAAATTTCATGGGTTTTGGGGATATCAAATTTCATGTCCAGACTTGGTGTAAAAACATTATTTTTTCCTTAAAGTCGGGAAAGTCGGGTTTCGGGGTTTCGAGCGGGCACAGAACCAACATGAAAGTTCTAGAGATTAACGAGATGAGTACAACCTCTCGATGATTTGGACAGGCTTCTCGACATATGTAGTATCCTCTCGAATTTCCAAAGGCTCATGATGGAGTACATGTGATGGGTCGGGAACGTACTTCTTTAGCATCGACACATGGAAGACGTTGTGTACGCTGGACAATTCAGGTGGTAAGGCTAATCTATATGCCACATCACCAATCTTACTCATAATGTCATACGATCCAATGTACCGCCTGGATAGTTTGCCTTTTTGCCAAAATGTCAATGTTCCCCTCGTAGGTGACACTTTCAAGAAAACATTGTCTCTTTCTTTGAACTGTAGATCCCTTCTGTGAGAGTCTACATTGCTTTTCTGTCTACTCCAGGCCACTTTCAGACGTTTTTGGATCAACTTGACTTTGTCACTGGTTTCACTTACTATGGCTGATCCATGGAAATTGCGAATGCCAACTTTTTCCCAACGCACAGGTGTTCTACACCTTCTACCGTACAAAGCCTCGAAAGGTGCCATTCCAATGCTCGTGTGAGACCCCGACCCCTAATTTCCGGGATTAGTGTTGCTTTTATTGTGGATTAGTTTCTCTAAGTGAGATTAGTGTTTGTTTGGTTGAGTTTGTGAGATAGAATGGTTTTCATTACTTTTGGAAATTTTTGAGTGCCTTTTTAACTAGTGGGACCCTTTAGGGGTTCCTTTTTTATGACTTTACGTGTACTTGGGGGATCACTCGAGATTCCTGTAAATTGTGTTTTAATCCGGTCTTATTCATCTCGTTAATCTCTACAACTTTCATGTTGATTCAGTACCCGTTTGAAACCTCGAAACCCGACTTTTGACATTTAGGGCAAAACAGTCTTTTATCTCAAAATCTAGACACAATATTCGATATCACCAAAACCTACGAAACATATACTTTTTAGAAACTAGATATTTCGGCGATCGTTTTTCCCTTCTTCGTCGAATTCATTCAAGGTTCCGAAAACCATGTTTTTAGCCCGACAAGTTTGTTGAGTTGTGGGACCCACCTTCATTCTCTATCTAAAGAGAATGCACCTTCACTTTCCCCTTCTTCTTCTCTTTCTAGCTCAAAAGCATTCCAAGCTAGGGTTTCTTTTCCCTCTCCTATTTCTTGCTCTTCCATCTCCAAATCACTACCAAATCTTAACACCCTGCTAATCAATTCATTCCTAGGATGACATCGAAATCATACATCTCCAATAAAATGAGATCTGCTTGTAACTCTAACTCTACTATCATGACTGAACAACTAGGGTAAAAAGTTCTACATATAACTTCTTTACCTAATGGGGTAGCCACAGTCAAAATAAAATCCAACTTTCTAGCATGCATATCAATCATCTTTGCAAATTTTGGAGAGATAAAGGAGTGAGTAGAGCCAGGGTCAAACAAAACCCTAGCTTGAAATCCACAAACTAGAAGTGTACATTCTACAACATCTCCTGCTACCTCTGCATCAGCTCTTGTGACTGCATAGATTTGCCCTCTCTGTTGTGGCCTGTTCTGAGCCTGCTGTGGCCTGCCTTGTTATGCATTTCTATTCTGCTGTGGAGCATGCTAATTCTGATTCTGTCCTTGCTGACGGGCTTGCTGCTGCTGTTGCAATTGTGGCCTATACTGCTGCTGTGGAGCTTGTTGCTGAAGGGGTCTGGCTTGGTTCTGCACAACCATTGCATTCTAAGGTGGTGTTGGACGCTGTGCCCCCTGTTGCTGTTGATTCTGCCTGTTCTGCCTTGGGCAGTCTCTTATCTGGTGGTTCATAGAACCACATCTGAAACATGCCCCTGTGATGGTGCGACATTGGGCACTCTCATGGTTCTTCCCACAATGTGTGCAAACTAAGGGATTCTGCACATTCTGCTCTTGCTTTTGATTCTTATGTTGGTGGTTCCTCTGCTGGTTATTCTGTTGCTGCTGTTGTCCTTTGCCTTGAAGTCTGAGGATCTTGTGGTGGAAACTCGCAAACTTGTAAGCCCTCTTGACTTCCTCTTCGAAGATTGTAGGTGGTACAACACCCATAGCATCCCTCTCAATTATGGGATTCAACCCTTCAAGGAACTTAGCAATCTCCTTCTCCACTGTATCCACTAGCTCAGGAGCATATCTTGACAATCTCTCGAACTTAGTGAGGTATTCGAGGACTGACATATTGCCTTGGACAAGTTGTTGGAATTCTACCGCCTTCTGTCTCTTGATGTGTGTGGGTACATACTTGTCCTCAAACTGTCTTTTGAAACTAACCCATGCTACTGCATCTGCCATATGCCCGTACTCTTCCCTAACTGTCTTCCACCAAATATCCGCTAAACTAATGAAGAGAGACGTTACAAGCTTGACTCGCTCTCCACCGGTGCATTGGAAGATCTTGAAGATGTTTTCTGTGTGCTCTAGCCAATCATCTGCAGCTAGTGGGTCCTCTGACCCAAGAAACTCTTTTGGACCTCTTTTTCTAAACTTCTCAAACAAGGCATTTTGATCATGTTCCCTTTGGTTAATGACTATAGCTGGTTGAGCTTGTACTGGTTCGGGCCTCCTCTGCAAAACTTTTAACAATTGACTCTGCATGCCTTGCAATTCCCTAGCATGGTCTTCATCTTTCTTCAACATCTGTTCTTGCAATCTAGCTTGGTTCTCATTAGCCTGACGCTGCTGATCTAACATAGCCTGCATCATCTGTTGGAATTGATTTTGCATGGTATTGTCGGGGATATCTTCTTGGACTGGCCCTGTGTGCTCACTAATACTAGCTGTAGGATTGTCGTTTATCGGTCGCTTACGAGGTGGCATAATGCTGCAAAAAAATTTGTTAGCACATAATAATCAAATAAATGGTCACACATTGCTCACACGATACTAACTAACGAAGAGTCTATCGAATCCTCGCCACGTCCTTAGGATTTCTAGTTTCTTTTAATTGCCTGAAACACGTCTTGCTTTGATACCAGTCTGTCGCGACCCCGAACCGGGTCCCCCGAGCGGGCGGGCCAAATCCGGGATCGGGACTAAAAATTATGATGAATGATGAACGGTAACTAGAAGAATTTTGAAAGTTACAATCCAATATTATGAATTAATTTAAATCAAAACGTATACAAGTCCATCAAAGATGTCACTCGTACACGCGATTTCCCACAGGTGTCCGCGGTGAGGATATCACATCAACATGAATATTTCTTTTAAGTGCGGAAGCATGTAGCAAATCTAATTCATACATTCATGTCCACGATAACACGATCAAATCATATTTAAACCCAATATCAAAATGAGCAATGATCATTAGCTATTTTCCAAAAGAAAGTTAAAGTTTACATCAAGATCATTTAATTACATTACCCAAAAAATAGAGGCCAACAAAGGCCAATATAAACAAAATATCAAGTTCCCAAAAGAATGGTTAATTCCTAACCCAAAATGCTACGTAATTCCAACACCCGAATGTCTAAACGACATCATCGGCGTGCCACTCGACTAGACGTTGCGGTTCTCCGACTGTCTCCTTGTGCTCCTCCTCGGGATAACCGACAACAGGACCTGAGTCCCGAAGCAAAGAGTCAAACATGACGTTTGGCAAATGGGTGAAAAGATAATACAACAATTGAAATTACCTTGGAAAACATTTAAACCTGTTAAAACAATAAATTTCATAAAACAAAAGGATCATCTATTCAAAAAATATATACAATTTAAAACAAGTAAGGTATCCAAGGAATTCGGGAAACAAGCAATATGGCAACCACACGAAGCTAAGTCCTCTATCACCGAAGTGACATGAGCATATCGGGATTTTGACTTTAGTCACCGAAGTGAAGAGATGCAACATAAGTAATATATACATATACATAATAAGTACGGGACATGACCACGGTAGCGAACCGGGCATCGAGGAGCACAGTAGCAATCTGCAGCATCAGGACAAGACCATGGTAATAACCGGGTAATAGGATCCAAACTGCAACTGGCGAGACGGGAGGGGGATCTCCAAGTCGATGGATTAAACCAACAAGGTTATCCAAGCTTAGTGATGCCGACTCATAGGTGATGAGTTCACAAAAGATATACTTTCATAGCATTATTTTATGAGTTTTCAAAGATAAAAGAACTCAAAACACTATTTTTAGCAAAAAAATCATAAATTTCCTCCCCATCATGCTTTGCTCATATCTTTCCATTATAGATGGTCATTTGTATGCATTTATATGAGTTCCAATGGCTTTCATACAAAATATGTTAAAAAAATACTCTCAATTATGTTAATTTCTCTTTGTAGGTGTTAATTGAAGATTAATTTGAAGATTAAAGTTGAGATTCAAGAGTTAAAGAGAGTAATGATTAGTTTGGAAGACAATTGGATGAAGAAATGACAAAGATAGGCCAACAATAAGAAGAAAAATGAAAGACCTAGGTTTGTATTTTGACCAACTCCTTTTACTCGGGTGTCCAATTGAGGTGATCTTAAAAGCATTGGAAAACTTGTTCTAAGACCTACAAATCATATTTCACAACATTTCTCCCAATTCGAACGTTTCGAGGGTCAAAATCACACATCAGTCGGGGGGCTGTTTTCTAACACGGGAATTACATTCATATGTTTATATTTCTATTCTTGTGAAGTTCCACATTGGAAAGAAACCAAAAGAGAACGAGCAAATGTTTCTATATAAGGAAGGGAGCTCTAGGCATTAAATACACAAGCAAGGAGAGCCTCCTCCTCTTTATTCATGTAATTGAGAGCAATTGTAAAGAGAAAGTGAGGAAAGCTTTGTAAAAATTGAAGATTTATAATGAAAACTTTGTCTTCTCCAATGGATGGCTAATCACTTTGATTGGATCTTCAAGATGAAGCTAAGTTAATACTATTCCTTTTGCTTATGCTCTTAATTCTCTTTGTTTATGTGCTTAACATGCTTTAATAGATTTTTCTTCATTGCAATATGCTATCTTCCATGCTTATTTTCTATCTTAACATTCTTTTTACTATCTATGCTTAGGTTTGATAAATCATGCTTAGGAGTTAATATCTTTTGATGGTTTATGCTTACTTTTGATAGATAGTCATTAGGAATCTTTTCTTTTATGAAGGGAAGAAAGTCTTAGCTATTAGATTGTTAATTTTTAGAGCTTTAAAGTTATATTTTCCAAATCTATACATTGATTTGTCATTAGATTTGAGTGTTTGTTTGGGAAAAGAGAAGAGCATTAGTGTTGGATTAGTGTTACTTAGTAGATTCTAGATGGTTCAATCTATCCATTAGTATTGATTGTTGTTTATTTTACTGTTGTTGTTTATTTTACTTACTTTGGTTTGATTCTATTCACATTCTCACACACTTATTCACTTGTTTTAATCCTCACACTCCATTTTTCTATCCACACCATCATATCCATTAGCTTATTTGTTCTTACCTTTTATGTGTTTGTGTTTATTCCCCCTTTGATTTTATACTATTTTAGCACACTTATTGTCATCTCCATCCATTCATTCCCTATCTTACTCATTTGTTATTAGCTAATTTCCATGGATGTTTTTATTTTCTTTTTATGTTGATCTTTCACTTGTTTTCACACACTTACTCATTTGATATATCTAACATTGTTCATTTGTTCTTGTTATTACCCTTGTTATTTTTCTTTTGTCATCAACTTTGTTACTAACCTTGTTTTCACTTTAGTTCTTCTATTTCTACTAACATCTCTTTGATTATCTAGTTTCTTGTTTTCTTCTAGTTTGCATTTTTTTATTTCCCTTGTTATTATTTTGTTTCTTGTTTTTATTGTTTTTGTTATTTCCATTTGCATTTGTTAGCTATATTTGAGTTGATACTCATTTTCATTGATAATTGTTATTTTCCTTGTAACGATCCTCGTGGGAACGATATTTGGACTTCCATAGTCTATATTACTTGAGACAACCGTATACTTGCGGGAAATTTTCCATCAAGTTTTTGGGGCCGTTGCCGAGGATCGGTGTACATAGGAATCCTTGATTTTAAGGATTTTCAACTCTCATATAGCTTAGTTGCATTTTTTTTTTTTTATTTCTTTTAGCTTTCATTGTGGATTCTACACATTTTCCTTGTTTGTATTTTTCAGAGATTCCGTTGTTGGAGCAAGGAAAGAGGAAAAGAGCAATCAAAGAACTTTAACTTAGGAATTTAATTTGCTTTCTTAGAAAATCTTGTATTAGGATTCATTTCAAGTCTGTAATAATTTTTAAAGTTCATTAAAGTTTTCAAAGCATGGTAATAATTAAGGAAGGAGGACGGTTGGACAATACCGTCACGGCCCCTCAAGTTCGTACACCGAAATTTGTGTCGGTGGCTTCGGTCGTCTTCAACCGATCTTCCCCTAATTTAGTTTGGGACGATACCTACGACATTTCAAAGGTGTATAATGAGCATATTTTCGGACATGGTCGAGCGATTCTTAAAGGTGTTTATGGAAGATTTTTCGGTCCATGGGAGTAGTTTCCAAGAATGTTTGCATCACCTGAACCTTATTTTAGTGAGATGTCAAGAGAAGAATCTTGTTTTGAATTGGGAGAAGTGTCATTTCACGGTGAAAAGAGGAATTGTCGTGGGCCATGTTATTTCTGAGAATGGCATCGAGGTCGACAAGGCCAAAATTGAGCTCATTTCCAACCTGCCATCGCCAAAAACGGTGACGAATATCAGATCTTTCTTAGGCCATGTAGGTTTTTATAGACGGTTCATTAAGAATTTTAGCAAGATAGTTGTACCCTTGTGCAATCTGCTATCTAAAGATGTGCCTTTTGTCTTCAATGAACCCTGCCTACAAGCATTTGAACAATTGAAAAATGAGTTGACCTATACCCCGATAATAAAGCCACCTGATTGGACAATTCCCTTTGAACTCAGGTGTGACGCTTCTGACCATGCTCTTGGGGCTGTGCTAGGACAGAGAGTGAACAAATCACCCCATGTCATATACTATGCCAATAGGACCTTGAATGACGCTCAGCTGAATTACACAACCACAGAGAGAGCTGTTAGATGTCGTCTTTGCCCTGGAGAAGTTTAGACCCTACATAATTGGGTCTAAAGTCATAGTTTACACCGATCATTCGGCCCTTAGGTACCTATTGATGAAAAAGGATACGAAAGCCCGTCTAATTAGGTCGATTCTCTTCTTACAAGAGTTTGACCTTGAGATTCGGGACAAAAAAGGTTCTGAAAATGTTGTAGCTGACCATCTCTCCCGATTACCTTCTGACCTCGAGCATGAGAGCATCCCATTGAGTGAGAGTTTCTTGGATGAACAGGTGCTGAGTGTCTCCCATTTCCCTTGGTTTGCGGATATCGTTAACTACCTGGTCACTGGACAGATGCCCGATCACTGGTCCAAACAAGATAGGTCCAAGTTTTTGTCTGAGGTTAAGCATTTCCTCTTTGATGACCCATACCTGTTCAAGTACTGTCCAGACCAGATCATTAAGAGATGCATTTTGGAAAATGACTATTTAAGTGTGATATCCTTCTGCCATGACCATGCCTGTGGTGGGCATTTTAGTTCTAGGAAGACCGCAGCAAAGGTGTTGTAGTGAGGATTTTATTGGCCCACCCTTTTCAAGCATTGTCACACCTTTTGTTTACACTGTGAGCGTTGCCAGAAATTAGGCAGAATTACATAGAGGAACATGATGCCTTTAAATCCGATGCTTATTGTGGAAATCTTTGATGTTTGGGGCATAGACTTCATGGGTCCATTTCCGAGTTCCTTCAGCAACTTGTACATTTTGCTTGCTGTAGATATGCCTCCAAATGGATAGAGGCAATTCCAACCAGAACGAATGATCGTCACGTGGTTATTAAATTTATTAAAGAAAACATCTTTTCTAGATTTGGTATCCCCAGGGCGATTATCAGTGATGGTGGGAGTCATTTTGTAATAGCACCTTCGATAATCTGATGAAAAAATATTCTATCACTCATAAAGTTGCTACTCAGTATCATCCACAGACTAGCGGACAGGTGGAAGTGTCTAATAGGCAAATAAAGAAAATTTTGGAAAAGACAGTCAGTCCTACCCGAAAAGACTGATCTTCAAGATTGACATATGCTTTATGGGCTTATCGGGCTGCCTATAAGACCCCGATCAAAATGTCTCCATATCAATTAGTCTTTGGGAAAGCATGCCATCTGCCGGTAGAATTGAAGCATAGTGCTTACTGGGCTATCAAAATGTTCAATTTTGATTTAGCTAAAGCCGGTAACCTACGCAAGTTGCATCTCAATGAGCTGGAGGAACTTTGAAATGACACTTATGAGAATGCCAAGATTTATAAGGATCGGATGAAGAAAAACCACAATCAATCTATTTTGAGGAAATTCTTTGAACCGGGCATGAAAGTTCTTCTATATAATTCTCGCCTACATCTTTTTCCAGAAAAACTGAAATCCCGCTGGACTGGACCCTTCATTGTGCGCACTGTCTATTTTCATGGAGCAGTTGAGATTGAGAACCCCAAGAATGGGGATGTTTTTAAAGTCAATGGTCAGAGGTTGAAACCTTTCTGGAGCTTAAGGACAAGGATGTCGAAGAAACCCTTATTCAGGACCCTGTATATGTTGCATAAGTAATTTTCAGGGTCACGTCAGGCTGACAAAGTGAAACTTAGCGCTGGTTGGTAGGCAACCTAATATTCATTTTTTACATCAACCCATGGTAAGGCGTTCTATTTTTTTTTTCCTTGTCCATTTATTATTTCACATTACATATCATTGAGGACAATGTTTGATTTAGGTTTGGGGGTGTGGTACTGCATTGCACACATATATTTGCCTGTAAATATTTAGTTAAAAAAAAAGATCTTTTTCAGAAAAAAAAAAAAAGCAAAACTTTCCGTGGGATTTTAGCTTGTTAATAAGTTTCGAAATCTTAGTTTACCATACTATCCAAATCCTAAAAAGAGTGTCACAAAATCAAGTCTTGGAAAAAATTATTGCACATTTAGCCACTTGCGTGTAGTCCAAGTGAAGAGTGGGCACATCTGAGTGACCCTGACAAATCGCTAGTGGAGACTAAACCAATTGAGTGTAGAGCCTTTCTATTTCTCTAGTGTGAGGACTCTTCTGCGCTAATCCCGAGTAGAATAAAGAGCTACTCAAACTCGTAGTTTTCGGCACATTTCTTTTATCTCATTAGTGCCAATTTCTTTCCAACCATTGAGGGTGTCATCAAAATTGCGAACTAACCTTGACTTGTAGCTTGTGAGCACCTTTCTCGACCTGGTAAAGTGATGATAGGCAATCTAAAATTAAAACCTCATGGCCATTAAAAACCTACCCATAAAAACATTTCCATAGTAACCCTTTTTGAACCTTTATCCTTCATACATTTTTGCTTAAAAAAAAAATATTCCCAAAACCTCTCCACCCAAATAAAAAGCTTTCAACCCATTGTTTTTGAGAAGTGTAAGGAAAAGTTGAAGAAAGAAGGAAGTGTGCATTGTTGATACTTCACATGATCTATCCAAGGAAAAAGTCTTCTCCAAGAAAAAAAAAAAAAAACCAAAAAAAAAGGGGAAATAAGAAAAGAAAAAAAAAAGCAAAAAGAAAAAGTGAAGATGAATAAAAGAACAATCATTGAAAGAAAACTCAAGACCTTACCTTCTCAGAAACCCTAAAGCCTCATTTTCCATATTTTTATCAAACCCTTTTCCCTAACCCCATTACAACCAATAAAAGACCTATTGGATTTCAGGAGTTAATTAAAGATTAATTTGAAGATTAAAGTTGAGATTCAAGAGTTAAAGAGAGTAATGATTAGTTTGGAAGATGATGGACCCGATTTCTTCCCTCTCTCCCGTTGCCTCCGCCCCGGGTCTTTCGGGGTACGGCGGAGGGGAGGAGAAGAAAAAGATAAAGGGTAACAACATCTTTCTTTTTTTTGTACAGGTATGCCAATTTCACTTTTCTACTTGGAATTTTAGGAATGGTGATCCGAAGATCCACCTTCACAAGTAGAAAGGGGAAATGAAACTTTTTCTAGTTTCTATTGCACACATATTTTAAGAAAAGAGACAAAAGGGTTTTTTTTTAATGCCGTGAAAGGCGATTTTGCCGTAAAAGGCGATTTTACCGTAAAAGGCGATTTACAAGTCTTATCCATTATGAAAGACAAGAGTTGTGATTTTTGTTTCTAAAAGAAAAATAAAGTACAATAGAAATCAAGAAAAGGAATCTGACTTCTCATTCGATTGTGGGGACACGTTCAGATCGACGGTCGCGAGTCATGTATAGGCTCCTCCATCGTCTATGCAGATGAGAACACGATGCTTGGATTCTTGGCTTGGCTTTCTAACCTCAGATTTTTAAAGGACAAAGACCAAGAGAAGGTCTTATATCCGATAAAAAGCTAAGTAAACGGGATGAAAAGCCACGTTTTAGCCATGTTGGTAGAAGAAGGGAGGTCCTTGGGGGGGGTGGCCCCCCAAGGGTGCTTCAATCACCTTTTGGTGGTCTTTGCAGCAGAGTTGCAGGGCTTCTGGATTTTTTGTCTTCTTCGGGGGGAGAGCGAGAGCTAGATCCGGATCCTTTTCCCTTTGGAATGCCCTCCTATTTATAGGCCTTTGGTAGCCATTTAGGAGGGTTTATGAGCATTGAATGCATTAATGCTCATAATGGGAGGAGTTACAAGTTTTTAAATTACTTGTTTTGTAACTCCTTTTTCCTTGAATTTGATTGGCCGATGGAGAATAATGAGCCTTTAATTGCCTTCAATCCCCATCATGGGAGGAGTTTCATGGCTTTAATGCCATAAATCCTCTGACTTGTAACTCCCATTTGCTTGCTTTTGATTGGGCCGTCCAAAATAATGAATTAATGACCGCATTAACTTGTCATAAAGCGGGTCATTTAACCTCATTAATTGGTCGCCAAGTCGCTCGAAGAGTCGCGGGCCGCGCCGCGTCTTTTGGAATTCTTCTTGCGATGACCGCCGGTGGATCCACATGTTGTTTGATGTCGGATGGCGATGCAATTTCAGACATTGATTAATGTCAAAGTGCCGGCAGCATCTGTCCTATCGATTTCACGATCGGGCGGGCAGAAAGTGTGCTTTCTTTGTCGGCCGGTTGGCGATTTCGAAGCATCTAATGATCATCCAATGATTTCGGCGGCAAATCCGTGATGTTGACGAAGATCGACGGATTTCATGCACGAAAAATCAGATTTTGGAAAAATCACAGGGGCCAATCAACTCGAAACGCGAAAAGGACCCGAAAAAGGGTCTTCCGGCGAATTTTTGGGTCGTCGGAATTTCCATGGTCGCCGGTGACCATGCACCCATGGTCGCCGGCGACCATGGGCCTTGGGCCCATTTTTTGGCCGCCTTTCGGTCGCCGTTTCTTCTCCGTTTTTCGATTTTTTTCATTCTTTTTTCTTCTGTATTTTTCCTGACATTTCCCCTCATTTATTGGCCTGATTCTCTTGAAGAAAACCCGACGAGAAGCCACGCAAATCGGAGCACAAAGTTTCCTATTTTTCTGGAAAGCCGAAGACTTTGTTGTGCGTTTTGCCGATTTTTTGTCAAGCATTGAAACTAGGCCAAATGATGTCGGAATGACCTGAAATTCGACGTGGAGCTTCTTAAGCAGTAGATAGGACCAACCATAGGCTTTGGTTTGAGTTTTGAAGCCGTTCTGGGTCCCGCAAATGCTTGCCTTAATTTCGCCATGAGAGAAATGCCGAGCTTTGACTTGTGGTCAACCGATGTCCGATTGACCTGAAATTTGACAGGGAGCCTCCTGAGTGGTAAGTAAGACCAACCATGGGCTTTGGTTTGAGTTTTGAAGCCTTTTGGGGTCCCGCAAATGCTCGCCTTGATTTCACCTCGAGGAAAATGCCGAGCTTTGAAACTAGGCCAAACGATGTCCGTTTGACCTAAAACTTGACAGGGGACCTATTGGAGTCATTTTGAGATGATCCATTAGCTCCAATTTGGATGCCATGATTCCGGGGTGCTTCGCTGCCGGTAGGCCTGTTTTTGCTTCCCGGGAGTTGATGAAGGGTCAAACGTCGTCCGTTTGACTTAAAATTTGGCATGGGGCCTTTTGGAGGTATTCTGAGACCCTCCGTAGGCTCTGATCGAAGTTTTGAAGTCTTCGACACTGTCGCTGCCGGGAGCCCCTGTCTGGCTGTCGGAGGAGTGAAGTTAAGCCAAATGATGTCGAAATGGCCCGAAACTTCATGTGTACCCTTCTTTTGGCTGCTTTGAAGGTTCTTGCAGTTTTTGTTTGATTCTGACAAGATCTGGTGCTTGAAGTGGCGCCTTCCTATTTATGGCAGGATGTGGCTCCATGTAGCTTTTGGTGTTGAAGGGACATAGTGACATTTTTGGTGTCAACAGAAGACAATTGGATGAAGAAATAACAAAGACAGGCCAACAATAAGAAGAAAAATGAAAGACCTGGGTTTGTATTTTGACCATATCTTTTTACTTGGGTGCCCGATTGAGGTGATCTTAGAAGCATTGGAAAGCTTGTTCTAAGACCTACAAATCATATTTCCTAACATTTCTCCCAATTCGGACTTTTCGAGGGTCAAAATCACACATCAGTCTGGGGGCTGTTTTCTAACACGGGAATTACATTCATATGTTTATATTTCTATTCTTGTGAAGTCCCACATTGGAAAGAAATCAAAAGAGAACGAGCAAATGTTTCTATATAAGGAAGGGAGTTCTAGGCATTAAATACACAAGTAAGGAGAGCCTCCTCCTCTTTATTCATGTAATTGAGAGCAATTGTAAAGAGAAAGTGATGAAAGCTTTGTAAAAATTGAAGATTTATAATGAAAGCTTTGTCTTCTCCAATGAGTGACTAATCACTTTGATTGGATCTTCAAGATGAAGCTAAGTTAATACTATTCCTTTTGCTTATGCTCTTAATTCTCTTTGTTTATGTGCTTAACATGCTTGAATAGATTTTTCTTCATTGCATTATGCTATCTTCCATGCTTATTTTCTATCTTAGCATTCTTTTTACTATCTATGCTTAGGTTTGATAAATCATGCTTAGGAGTTAATATCTTTTGATGGTTTATGCTTACTTTCGATAGATAGTCATTAGGAATCTTTTCTTTTATGAAGGGAAGAAAGTCTTAGCTATTAGATTGTTAATTTTTAGAGCTTTAAAGTTATATTTTCCAAATCTATACATTGATTTGTCATTAGATTTGAGTGTCTGTTTGGGAAAAGAGAAGAGCATTAGTGTTGGATTAGTGTTACTTAGTAGATTCTAGATGGTTCAATCTATCCATTAGTATTGATTGTTGTTTATTTTACTTACTTTGGTTTGATTCTATTCACATTCTCACACACTTATTCACTTGTTTTAATTCTCACACTCCATTTCTCTATCCACACCATCATATTCATTAGCTTATTTGTTCTTACCTTTTATATATTTGCCATTTGATTTTATACTATTTTAGCACACTTATTGTCATCTCCATCCATTCATTTCCTATCTTACTCACTTGTTATTAGCTCATTTCCATGGATGTTTTTGTTTTCTTTTTATGTTGATCGTTCACTTGTTGTTTTCACACACTTACTCATTTGATATATCTAACGTTGTTCATTTGTTCTTGTTATTACCCTTGTTATTTTTCTTTTGTCATCAACTTTGTTACTAACTTGTTACTAACCTTGTTTGCACTTTAGTTCTTCTATTTCTACTAACATCCTTTGATTATCTAGTTTCTTGTTTTCTTCTAGTTTGCATTTTTTTTATTTCCCTTGTTATTATTTTGTTTCTTGTTTTCATTGTTTTTATTATTTCCATTTGCATTTGTTAGATATATTTGAGTTGATACTCCTTTTCATTGATAATTGTTATTTTCCTTGTAACGATCATTGTGGGAACGATATTTGGACTTCCATAGTCTATATTACTTGAGACAACCGTATACTTGCGGGAAATTCGCCATCAATAGCTCAAATATCCTAAATCAAGACATGTATAAATACATATGATGCACTTATATAAACGGGCGGGAAGGGGTGCGCGAAGGCACAGATATCATTTCAAACGGGAAGTGCATATTGGGACTAGCACAATGCTACAATTGCAATTTTAGTATTTTCAGGAATGATAAACCATAAATCCTGAAGTTCGGGACAAGTATCGGGATTCAAAATTCGAACAAAGTGAATAAAGGTCCCGTATGTCATATTCAATAAAAATTGATACTCCTTGAGTTTGGAGACATTCCGGGCTCTTTTTACACCTTAGGATTTTCAAAACTTCAAATGAAAGCTTGTGATTTGGTTTCTCATTTCAAATGGGACTAAACAATGGTTACAAGTTTTCCCATCACAATAGGGTTCCCAACAAACGCCTCTCAATAATATAAATATTTCATTTTTGCTCACAGAATAGTCCCAGGTGAACAGTGTTGGGCGCTCGAGCGGACAAGAAGTTCACTCAAGCGACAAGCTCTCTGGAATGGCTTTCTGGGAGGTTCGCTCGAGTGGATAATGGGTTCGCTCGAGCGAACATGTTGGCTCAAGCGAACTACAAGTTCGTTTGAACTAACGAGATTTTGTGAGGATCTGGGGAGAGTTCCCTCGAGCGAATAAGGGGTTCACTTGTTGGCTCAAGCGAACAAATAGTTCGCTCGAACTATTAAGGTTCTGTGAGAGCTCTGATGGGATCCTGGGAATGTTCGCTCAAGCGACGAGGGGTTCGCTCGAGCGACCTGTCTACTGGAATGGTTCGGAGCCTGTTCTGGACACTTCGCTTCAGCGACCACCAGGTTCGCTCAAGCGAACTGCCCAGAAATGGGTTCCGGGACAGTTCTGCTCCCTTTCCTTTCCACTTCTTACAACTCATATGAGCTACATTTCCACTCCAACATAGAAGGCTCCAAAACTCCTTTCTAACATCATTCAAACTCCACATCAACATTTTCATAATCATCAATCAAAACACCTTCTTCTCCTCCATCACATTCAACCACAAAGAGGAGAGAACAAACCATAATCACAAGGAATCATTTAAACTTCAATCAAGCAATAAATGAAATGCTAACAACCATATTTCTAAAACTTTAAATGAACTAATAAGACTCATTAATGTACATTTATTTTAAATCAATGTAAATCCATGATAATATGAAATATATATTGAAATCATCAATGCATTTCATTAAAATCAATAAAAGCTCAAAACATCAAATCATCCACTTGCCTCAAGGTCTCTAACAAGGAATCCAAGCTCTAAACAAGCTATTCAAGCCAAAGGTCACAATCTCTACAAATAACCCCCCAAAACACACCCAAAAATGGGTCAAACAAAGAAATAGGAAGAGAGAGTTTACAATAGTGAAAATGGAGCTTCTCAAGGACTAAAAGAACACATATCTAAGATATTAGGGATAGAGTTTACCTGTAGGGTCCTCTAATGGCAAGAGCTAGCTCAAAGGAGATCTTGAAATGGTTGGTTTTCTCTCAAAATGATATCAATGGGAAGCTCTCAAGATGGTGAGGAGGGTGATGAAGTCCATTTATCAAGAGATGCAAGGTTGGTGGGAGATTGAGTGATGGAAAGAAAGAAAAAGAAGAAAAGCAAGGAAAACCCTAAACAAGCTCTCTTGTTGTGCTGGCAATGGGGAAAAGGAAGGAGATGGGTTCTTTTATAGCAATTACAAGTGGGCTCCACCACTAGAAAACTTGGTGGGGTCTAAATCATGGCTTTGGGGACCTCGGATAAAATTGACGAAGAAGGAAGAAATGATCGTCGAAATTTCTAATTTCCAAAAGTATATGTTTTGCGGGTTTCGGGAATATCAAACATTGGGTACAGATTTTGTATAAAAAGACTGTTTTGCCCTCAAAGCAATGAAAGTCGGGTTTCAAGATTCGGGACGGGAACGGGATCAACATGAAAGTTGAAGAGATCAACGAGATTAGTAAAACGGGATAGAAGTACAAATCCAAAGAATCTCGAGCAATCCCCCAAGTAAACGCAAAGTCATAAAAGGAACCCCGAAAGGACCCCACTAATTACAAAGGCACTCAAAATTCCCCAAACAAAGCTATTCTAAACCCAACTAAATCAAAATCCACTAAACACACTTAGAACTAACACACAACTTAATCACACTAATCGAGGTCTCTCGGGTCGGGGTCTTACATATAGCAAGTGAGAGTGGGCTCTACCACTAGCAATCTTGTGGGGCTAAGAACATGGCTTTCGGGATCTCAGATGTGTTCGACGAAGAAGGGGAAAGTGATCGTCGAAAAATCTATTTTCTAAAAAGTATAAATTTCATGGGTTTTGGGGATATCAAATTTCGTGTCTAGTTTTGGTGTAAAATGACTATTTTGCCCTCAAAGTCGGGAAAGTCGGGTTTCGAACAGGCACGGAACCAACATGAAAGTTGTAGAGATTAACGAGATGAGTAAAATGGAATTGGAATACAATTTATTGGAGTCTCGAGTAATCCTTCAAGTATATGCAAAGTCAGAAAAGGAACCCCCCAAAGGGTCCTACTAATTACAAAGACACTCTAAATTCCCAAAAGCTATTATAATCCCAACTTAACCAAAATTTACTAATCATGTTTAGAATTAACACATGACTTGATTAGTACTAATAGAGGTCACTCGGGTCGGGGTCTTACGATGGGTTAATTAGAAAGCTTAAAGGACCCAGGCATTACACAATCACATGTCAAAAAAAAAAAAAAGGAAGAAAAAAAAATAAAGAAAAGGGCCAAAAGGCCTAAGTAGAGGAAAAGCACGCACAAAACCCAAGCCTATTGAAATGACATGGGTCCTTGTCCAATGAACCGAGCAAAGAGTGGCCGATAACCACAACACTAAGAAAGCACGGGGACTCACTATCTCCCACACACAAAACCATTACTCACACATTTATTCTAGGGGCAGCCTAGTGCTCTCCAAAGTTCAACTGAAAGGACTAAAATGGCCGGAAAAGGACCGTGAGGGATCGATCTCCAAAAAGATAGTTGGGGAAGGTCACATCACTACCGAATTAACAACCATGGATCAGAGAGCTAGACCACCTTCAATCTCTCACTCTCAGCCAGAGAATACACCAGCTTTATGCTGGGGCATTTTATATATATGTGTGTGTGTGTGTATACACGCATAAGGGTACTTACTTATTCTACATGGTTTCCCAATTCAGGTCCCATCACATGCGCAGTTGTCACGAACACTCATCTATTCACACACAGTATCACCTCATGCATGCTTTTGTCACTAATGCCTTTTGGTTGAATGCAGGACATGTTACACATTATTTTTTTTCAGGGTTCAATCACATATGTCACCCCTTACGCTGGGGCATTTTTATATATGCACCTACATAAACATGCCTCATGCCCCTCCCCGATTAACCCTTGACCCAAAACCCACGCAGATACCATATTTTGTGCACGACTCCTCTCGAAACGAGATATAACATTGGTCGGAAAAGGGATTGCAATTGCTCATAGTTTCTTACTGGCTAACTACAGTATGTCTCTTGCCTTTATATCGAATGCGTATTGTTTCATACTAGTTATGCTAGCCGGATTCGAGGTGCTTATGATAGCATGAGGGAAGACCCGACGAACCTAGCGAAAGCAGATGAAGATCCGGCAATATGCGCCATTGAGATGAAAGCAATCAGCAAGAACTTCCGAGCCCTGAACGGAATTCCCCCCATTTGAACCAACAGCAGAAGTAGCACAGCAGTCACCTCCATTAGTTTATTCATTGTTTAGGTCCCTCCTTACTTTCTTTAATTAGGAAATTACATGTTCACGTTAGGATTCATTCTGTTTATGTTTGTGATCGGAGGTAACCCCTAGGACTTGAAACCGAGATGTTACTCATTTGATTATACCTACGATTTATTAATAAAAGTTTTTAGTTTAGGTATGAATGGGCTCCCACTATTTATCTTTTATTTTTTTTCCCTTGCATATGGTCAGATGGATTTCTTTTACTTTCATTTATCTCTATTGATTATCATGGTGATGGATGATTGATGATCATGACAGCAGGATGATGTCGAGGGCACACCTCGCACTAGCACTAGCACAAGCACTTTTATTCGGTCTACATCATACTTATAAACATGCTTAACATCATCACTTGCATAACATGCACACCTGGCACATTTATATACTAATCTCGCCGCGAGGTGGGGCATTGCTCCCTTCTTTATTTCCAAACAGGCTTTATTGCAGGTGAAAAGGCGAGGACCACGGCACCGAAAGGAACAGGATCCATGAGGTAAGTATCGCTGAACCCAAAACCCGAGCTATATTTCTTTCCAACACGAGCCTTTTCATTGACATCATTGCCGGAACATACGCTTTCAGAACCATGCTTTAAAATTATGTACATCCCCGAGTAGAATGATCCACCTTGTAGGCATTTAATTTTGGATGGACAGTGAAACACACGATGTCACATCCTTTACGCACTCTCGCACATCACTTGATCAGGCTCAATCCTAAAAGGGACCAAATTTACTGAGTGGCCTAGAATAGTATCATCACGATTCCCTCGAGCCAGTTTGACCTCACCCTCATAGGTTGCCACTTCCATGAACCTAAAGGCTCAAACCTAGGCACGGGTATGTGTCTTCTTTTCTTTGGAGAACAACTCTATATGTGCTATCCTCCAAAGAGGGGCATACTGTAGACACCTCATTTTGGCACCCTATGAGGGGTGATTCGGTCCACCCTATTATTGATGTCATGATTAGGTCCCGAGTCAAAGGACCTCCAATAGCCCTGAAAATTGGTTCATCGTGACCTACTTGCCGAGAGCTTTCCTCCGATGTGTAGAACGTCAAAATCCGGCGAGCGGATCAAAATCTACGAGGCCTAGGCCCCGGCAATGATAACCCGGCCTTTTGGGTCTGAACCTATTCCTTCTGGGCCCGAATCAGTATCTTTTAAGTCTTTTAAATCCAAACCCGAGCCTAACCCAGCCCATCCAACCCAAACCAGTCCCCGATCCAACCTGTTAAACCAAGCCCAAACCCCACCTGAGCCAAACCCAATCTAGAACCCAATCCAAACCCAACCTCAACCAGGCCTTAGGCCCGAACTCACCTGACCCATTAAATCAAGACCTAACCCAAACCCAGCCTCGCCTGACCCACGACCCAGACCTGACCCAAATTGCTGGCCCATCACCTGCATGGGAGAGGAGAGTCCACGACATCCGGACTCTCCCCTCTCCTTGAGATCTCTCTCTTCCTCTTTATCTCTAACTCCCCCTCGTCTCTATCTCAGTCTCATGAGCAGAAGGTTCCCATCTCCCTGCATGGGAGAGGAGAGTCCACGAGATCCGAACTCCGAACCAGGTATGAGCTTCCCTACTTTTTTTTGCATTGCATCTGCTACACTCCCTGCAACCCCTCTTCCTTCTCCCTCTTTCTCTTTTCTTTTTCTTTTCCCTTCTCTTCTCCCCCTGCATCCCACACACCATCTGCACCTTCCCTGCACGCACTGTCACGCCCCCGGACCGGGATCCTAGGAGAGGTCCGACCTCGGGGGCGGGAAATGGTTGGGAGGTGAGTGATGATTATATTTCTCCCAAGATCTGCGTGTGTGAGGATCCAAAATCACAACACTGTCTGAATATTTTTGCGGAAGCTTTTGTGGCAATGCGACCCGGAATCCGTGGACATCATCGGATTCCGCGTCGCATACAACCTCTAGCATAAAGCTATCATTTTATGAACCATATCAGACTGGAATAAACCAACATAGATAAAATACAGAGCTGACAGTAACAGGATATTACATTTCCATATATGTTCAAGTTACAACTATCAATGTGAATTAATTACAATCCCAAGAAAGGCTAATAAAAGCCGAACAATTCAAACTAATATCCACTACCCAAATATGACGTAACTCCAATGTCAAGCACAATGTCTACAGGACATAGCCGACAAGACAACCTGCAACTCATGGCTCCACAGCCAACAACTCTCAGCTCGGGGCGGGGAAACTGAACCTGAGTACCAAAATAGTGGGTCAAACACGACGGTTTCGTAAACGGGTGAAAAGACATAACAATAAGGAAAATACCTTGGAAAACATTTAAACCTGTCGAAGCAATAGTTTCATAAAACGAGAGAAACATTTTTTCAAATACATATGCAATATAAAACATGTAAGGTATCCAATGAAACAGGAAACAAGCAAGATGGCAACCACAAAAAGCTAAGTCCTCTATCACCGAAGTGACATGAGCATATCGGGATGTTGTCTCAGTAACCGAAGTGAGGCGATGCAACATGAGTAACATATACATATACATAATATAATACGGGACGGGACCACGGTAGCGAACCGGGTATCGGGACAAGACCACGGTAATAACCGGGTAGCGGGATCCAAACTGCAGCTGGCGGGACGGGAAAGGGTCTCCAAGTCGGTGGATCAAACCGGCAAGGAAAGCCAAGCTTAGTGGTGCCGACTCATAGGTCAAATCATGTAAAACAAGACATGTACAAATCATATGTAATGCACTTAAATAAACGGGCGGGACGGGGTGCTCAAAAGCACTAATTTCATTTTATTCGGGCGTGTATAAACGGGCTAGCAAAAATGCTAAAATACACTTTCAATACTTTCGGGAATGCTAAATCAATATTCGAAAAATTCGGGCTATTATCGGGATTCAAGACAAATCATAATTCGAGAAATTCGGGCTATTATCGGGGTTCGATATAAATCAAGTGAATAAGGACCCCGTATGTCGATTATGATGATCACTTGGTACTCCTTGAGTTTGGAGACATTCCGGGCTCTTTATGCACCTTAGGGATTCAAACCCTAATCGAATTTTAAATAAACAAAACATAATAGGGATGGGATCCTAAGCACAATATTAATCTAGTAGTATCTTACAACCTACTCAGTCATCGAAAGGAAAACGGATTCGCGATACCCAAACAACCCAACTTCGCGTTTAGATAAAAGAAAGGATATCTCGTCATTCCGTATCGTTCAAGATTGAATTAGGTTAAGTACCGATACAACCGGATTAACCGTGAGGAAATGTCGGTTCAACCATCTTCAAAAGAAGTCAAACGGGTCCACAAAAGGGTCACTAAGTTCCACTTAAAGTCCATCTAGCATAGGGTGAAAAGTCAGTTTTTAAAGTCCATCTAATCATAGGGCAAAAGTCCATTTAAAGTCCATCTAATCATAGGGCAAAAGTCCATTGAAAGTCCATCTAATCATAGGGCAAAAGTCCATTTAAAGTTCATCTAATCATAGGGCAAAAGTCCATTGAAAGTCCATCTAATCATAGGGCAAAAGTCCATTTACAGCAGGTTTTCCAGTTGGGCCGGTCGACCTAGCCCATGGCCGGTCGACCGCATACACAGAGGGCTCGGTCGACCGGCCATGGGCCAGGTCGACCAGGAGTTGTAAATTAAATGGGATGAACAGTGATTTGGTCAGGCTCCAGAGAGCCTGACCTCTGTGTGGCCGGTCGACCGCGCCCCTTGGCCGGTCGACCGCGTGCACTGCAGAACAGAGAATCCCGCAGTGCAGCAGGTCTTCAACTGGGGGGCCTGTTCCAGTGTCCCCGGTCGACCGCGCCCCTTGGCCGGTCGACCGCGTGAACTGCGTAACAGAACCCAGGTTCTGTTACAGCAGTTCAATGGGTCTTCCATTTTCTCCATTCCTTTTCTACATTCTTTCAAACCTGATTAGCAATCTAATTCATGAATAAAATAAGCTATCAAGGCTCACCAATGTGCATTTATTTCAAGTCTAAACAAGCCATTAATATCACAAAATACTTGGTGAAATCATAATGCATTTTATCAAAACTCATTCAAAGATAAAAGTATCAAATCATCCACTTGCCTTAGGTCTTAAATCAAGGGAAATCAAGCTCCTAAGCAACCTTGCAAGTCAAGAACACAAGCTCTACAAAAACCCCCAAAACAAAACCCTAAAATGGGTCAAAACAAGCAATAAGAAGAGAGAGCTCCTAATAATGAACATGGAGCATCTCAAGGACCAAAAGAACACAAATCTAAGAGATTAGGGAGAGATCTTACCAATAGGTTCTCCAAAAGAACAAGACAAGTTAAATGAAGATCTTGGAGAGATTGGATTTCTTCAAAAATGGTACCAATAGGAAGCCTTCAAGGAGAGGAAGAGAATGGTGATCTCTATTTTGATGTTGGTGCAAGATTTGGTTGTTTCTTGATGATGGAAGAGCAAGAAGAAGAAGAAAAGAGGCAAGCAAACCCTAGGCTCCTCTCTTGAGCTGGAAAATGGAGAAGGGAAAGAAGAGATGGGTTCTCTTATAGTCAATGAAATGGGCTCCACCACTTAAGAACTTTGAAAGGTTGAAATAGTGGTTTTCGGGACTTCGGATGAAATCGACGAAGAAGGAAGAAATGATCGTCGAAATATCTAGTTTCCAAAAAGTATATGTTTCGCGGGTTTCGGGAACAACAATAATTGGTACAGATTTGGTGTAAAAGTACTGTTTTGCCCTTGAAGCTAGAAAAGTCAAGTTTCGGGATTCGGGACGAGAACGGGATCAACATGAAAGTTGAAGGTATTAACAAAACAAGTAAATCGGGATAAAATACAAATCGAGAAAACCAAGATAAAACCCCAAGTACACGTAAAGTCATAAACAAGGAACCCCCAAAAGGCCCCACTAGTCACAAAGGCACTCAAAATATCCCAAAGCTATAACAAAGCTATTTTAATCCCAACTTAACCAAAAACCACGAAACACACTTAGAGCTAAAACACAGCTCAAAAACACTAATCTGGGCCTCTCGGGTCGGGGTCTCACACGCACCCACTGAACCTCTTCCTTTTTCTTTCTTTCTTCTCTTCCTCTTCTTCCCCATCTTCTTTCCTTCCTCCTTCTCCGTGCATCCCACCTGCACATGCCGACCAGCCCACAGACACCCCTTCATCTGCATCATCTCCCTTCTCTTACCTTTCTTTCTCTCCTTCTCTCCTTGGCCCTCTTCTCCCCCACCTGCACGCAGCACCACAGCACGCTTTCTTCTTCCTTCACTGCACTCCGCCTGCCCCACACCTGCGCTCCACCACCTACACACCCATCTGCGTCCCTGCACTGCCTGCACACCCCCCACCGAGCCATCTCTATTTTCTTTCTTCTCTTCCTCTTCTTCTCCATCTTCTTCTTTCTCCACCAGCACCCCCTTGAACCCATCTCCTTTTCTTTTCTTCTCTTCCTCTTCTTCTCCATCTCCTTTTTGTCCACCCTTGCGTCCCACCTGCACCCACATGCACCAGCACCTCCATCTCTCTATCTCTCTCTCTCTCTCCTATCTCTCCTTTCTCCTCTTCCTCCTCCCTCTTTGTCCTTCTTTTTCTTTTTTCTTTTCTTTCCTTCTCCCTCCTCTCTCCATCTCACAGCCTCCCCTGCGCATCTCTATCTCCTCACTCCATCTCCTTGTTGTACCTGGACACACCCGTTTGCTACACCACAACCCACCTTCCCTTCACTACGCATAGCACCCACCACACCAGTGCACGCCCCCCACCTTCTTCCTCCCTTCTTTTCATTTTCTTTCTTTCCCTTCTTCCTCCTGCTCTTTCTCTTTCCCCCCAATCAATTCACTGCACCTGTAACATCCGAAATTCCTTGTTAGTGGGGAGAGAATGTAATGTCTCATTAGCCACTGTTTGTGGTTTCAGTACCGCAGTTGTGCTAGATTAAGAGCTTCTTAGTTTTAGTTAGTTTCTTTCTTAGGTTTGTTCGAGGAGTTGCAGCCGTCTCGAGACTTTTCCAGTTCATTGAAGAGAGTTTTGCAGTAGATCTTGTTGAAGTTTAGAGTTTTTCTCGATGCTCTATTCTATGTTAGTGTCAAAAGTGAGTTTTGCAGCAGATCTTGTTGAAGTTTAGAGTTGTTCTCGATGTTCAGTTCTATGTCAGTGTCAGCGATTTAGAGTTTTCTCATATTAGCAGGCTACAGTAGATGATTTGTTCAGAGTTTTATTCGATTGCAGATTCGTTGGCAGAGTTGATCAGGTAAGTTATGCTTTTGTGTGGTTAGACAAGTGTGAGATTAGTTTTGAGGAGGAGATTGACTTCAAATATTATCGACAATTTTGTGATGTTTCTGGAGTTAGATTGAGATTCGTATAGTTGCAAGCGGCAGATGTTGAGTTTGTGGGACAAAAGAAGCCTATGTATCAGACTCATTTTAGCTTTATGGGCAGACAGGTTGATTTGAAGTGGGTTTGAAGGTTATGAATATCGTGATATGTGAATTCCCGGATGTCTTTCCAGAGGAGATACTAGATTTATCGTCAGTCAGAAAGATTGACGTCACTATTTAGCTTGTGTCAGGGACGACACTGATATCCAAGACAGTGTACCGCAAGGCTCCAGCAGAGTTGAGAAAATTGGAATCGCAGTTGCAGGATATGTTAGATAGAAGTTTTGAGAAACCAAATATATCACCATGAGGTGCACTGATTCTTGCACTGATTCTTTTGTGAAAAGAAGGATAGGCAATAGATCCAGCGTCAGTGGAGGTAATGGTCAATTGGGACGGCCGAAGACTGTGTCAGAAATATAAAGTTTCTTAGAATGGGCAGGATATTACAGACAGTTTGTGAAGGGATAATCTACAATTGTAGCCAGTTGAACAAGTTGACAATGAAAGATCCTTTGTTGGTATGGTCAGAGCAGTGTGAGATCAGTTTCGAGCAGCCGAAGTTGACTACAGACTTTATTGATAAGAGATGGCAATTTTGTGAATTTTGCTGGTGTTTTTGGGATTCTATCAAGATTAGTGTTGATGCAGAATGGAAAAAGGTAGCGACCTTCGTGTCCAAACAGCTAACAGAGCACGAAAAGAGATACATTGATCATGACTTAGGGATTGCAGTAGTTGTTTTAGCTTTAGAGATGTGGATGCACCAACTGTATGGTGAGAGATTTGAGCTCAGAGCATAGAAATCTACAGTACCTATTTTTCAGGGGGGATTTAAACTTGAGACAACAGAGGCAGATGCATTGAGCAGAGATATCAGTTGGTGGGTGATTGATAGCATGTTACGATGAGAGTAGACATTTTGGGCAGAATCAGGATAGTCAGAGAAATGACCTAGAGTTGGTCAAATGATACAGAAGATTGCAAGCAGGCTAGAGTTCAGACTCGTAGAGGGTGTGTTGTTTTGTCAGGGTAGATTGTGTGTGTCAGATGTATGAGGACCTACGGAGTCACTACTGGTGGGATAGTATGGAGATAGAGATAGCAAGGTTTGTGTCAGATGTTTGTTATGTCCAACAAAGTTATGGAGTTGTAGGCAGATTGTGCGTCAATTTGGAAGTTGTGAGCAGATTGTGGGTCAGATTGCAAGCAACTTGAGCACTATCTAGAGTTTCACCGCATCTTGTCACCTTCAGACTTCAGAGATTGAGTTTAGCTAGAGTAACCAAATCTTTTACCTGTGATAGACTTAGTCATTTGGAGGACCAAATGTTCTAAGGAGGGAAGGATGTAACATCCTGAAATTCCAAGGTTGTAATTAGCCTAGTTAATTGTGCTTTTAGCTAATTAAGCTCGTTTATAAGCCAAACAGGCCCGATTAATCTTTAGGGTAGCGCGTGCGAAGTTGGGTTGAGATCCGAGCCCATTTGGGTACAGTAGGGGTGTGTGTTGCTATTTCCGGTAAGTTTCAAGGGCTTTTTAGTATTTTCCGCTTTTCGTGATTTTGGCACCATCGGGGTAGATTACCTAATTTCCCGGACTTTATCCTTCTGTTGCATCTCGATCCGAACCCTTGAACCCGACCCAAAACCTGACCTGACTCGAACTCACCTAAACTTATTTTATTAATTCCCAAAAAGTCAAACCCCACCCCATTTCCCCATCATGCCCCACCAACCCTTAACCCACGTGCAATACCCCCACCCATTTCCCCCCTTTTTCCTTACTAGGTCAAACTTCCCCCCTCTCCATTCTTCATTCACTCCCCAACACAGCAACAGCCCCCTCCTCATCTTCCCATCTCTCTCGTTCTCCCTCTCCTCACTGCATTGCTGCCACCATAGCCGGACGACGTCGTTGCCAACCACCAAGCCCTCTCCATTCTCCACTCTCTCATCTCTCATTTCTCTCACTCATCTCTCCCTCACCCAGCCATGGGCCCCGCTGTCCCGAAGCCTCCTTGTCGCCGTCGGCGACCAGCACCATCACCGCTGGCCACCACCATCTCTGGCGAACCCAGCCACTCCACCTCTCCCTATTTCTCCATTTTCCCTTTCTTCCTTTCCTCCTCTGTTTCTCTCTTCCTTCTTTGTTTTCTTTCTTTTCTCTCATCTCATCTCATCTCTCCACTAACCTCACCCCACTCACTGTCGTTGACTTTATCCCCACCCATCTCACCATTTCCTTCTTCTTTATTTATTTCTTCCATTCTGTCTTTTACATTTTCTGTCAATGGGCCACAAATCAAGTGGGCCCCGCAACCTCCAATCATCACCATCATCTCCGTGTGGACCCCGCAAGCATCTCATCCTCAATTTGCAAGTCACCACTCCATCCACCCATCTATTTGGTAAGCCCCTCTTTTTCCTTAGGTTTGGGTTAATGCACTTTGGGTGTAGTAGTGTAATAGATAGCTTAGAGTTTCACTTTCTTTAGGTTTATGTTTTAATTTAGTTTTATTTTGCTAATTACCCCTTAGGTTTGGTTTGTTGGGCTATGGAGCTAGGATTTGTGGATTTGTGCAATTTCGTCGAAAGGCAAGTAGATATATATATATATATATATGCTTGGATATGTTTATTTCTCCTTTGATTCGATGATTTAATGATGATTTAGATGTTAATTGCTCAATAGATGCTATAGAGGTTTGAAAACATGATAATTAGGTTGTTAGCCTAATGAAATGGATTTTAATGTTAATGGCTTGATTAGAGGGATTGTGGGATTAGAATATGTGGGTTTTACTCTTGGAATGACTGCATATCAGGTTCATGGAACTTGAAATGGATTGAACCCATTTCACTGTAGTTACAGAACTTGGGTTCTGTAACTGTAGTGTATGCGGTCGACCGGCCAAGGGGCCCGGTCGACCGAGGACACTGAGTCATGTGCTGAGCACCTGACGAAGACACTATGCCCCCCATTTAATTTACAACTGCCGGTCGACCGGCCAAGGGCTAAGTCGACCGGGCATACATGAAAGAGGTCGACCGGGTCCATTGTGTGGGAGGTCGACCGACCAAGGGCCAGGTCGACCGGGCCAACTGTGTGGTTCCTTTTTGAAATGGCCTTTTTAACCTATTTTAGATGGACTTAGATGGAACTTTGGCTACCCTTTTTTGACTCATTTGACTATGTGTGAAGATGTTTTGAGCCGACGTTCTTCACGGTTATTTCGGTTGTATCGGGATCCAACCTAGCTCAACCTTGAACGGTACAGGACAACGGAATAACCCCTTTATATCTATGCACGGAGTCTGTTTGTTCGGGTATCGCGAACCCTAATCCCTTTCGTTGACTAGTATGTTGTACGATACTTCAAGATTAACATTATACTTAGGATTGGATTGTCTATCGCTTATGATTCCGAATCGTACCGTCTGGTATTATCTACATGTAACGAACATGTTCATTAGTTCTGTTTGCTTTACTTTGTTTGGGGATCACATGATGAACTTAGAAGATGGACTTAAGATCCCTTTTGATGTTCCGTTTGTTTCAAAGTTTGATGGAAGTGTTGAGGTTAGGCGGCTTTGATTGTAAAAGCTTGTTGAGAACTACCTATGATGATGATATTTTGAAGAAGTTTGAGGTTTGAAGAAGTTTGATAATTTTGGCTTTGATTTTATGATGGAAAGGTAGTTTCTCTTTTGATTGATGAATCTTGCTCACGAAAGAAAGTCCTAGCCCCTCACTATTGTATGTTTAAGACTCTTGTGTCAGGCACCACTCAGCTGTTAACGCCCAACACATTTGGGGCACCATCTGTGTTAGGACTTTGGATCGAACATTTGCGCGGTATGACTTTTTTATATTTTAGATGGATGTACACCATCAGTTACCCGTTTTGAAAGAAGTATGATGTTTTGTTTTGTTTATTTTGTTATAAGGGTATCATATGATTGCTTGCCGGGTTTTCATCCCGTGCCTACTGCTTACTCTACCACAGCTCTCATGTTGAGTCAGGAAGGTCATGTGAAACTATCCTGTGGTGATTAGCATATGTGGACCGCCTACTTTGATAGTTTGTTTATGATCCGAATGCTATGTATTTCTTATGATCAAAATACTATGCATTTCATATGATTTTGTCTACTCGTTTACTCTGATTCGTTCTGCATATCTGTTGATGTTCTATATTTATATCTGCCTGCTGACTGTCATGTCTGATGCTGCACTTGGTGCATAGGTATCGGGTACATCTACCTTTGAGAAAGTGGAGGCGTCGCTTCAGGTAGTTTGGCCTGATGGTGAGTACGAGTTGTGTGTCGACGGTATTGTCGTCGTGACCAGTACACGAGTGCCTTCATACTTTGGTTAGTTCGTATTTATTCTCTTTTGGCTTAGGTCTTATTAGAAGCCATTAATTAATCAACTTTTGTTATCATTTGCTAAATTTAAACTATAGAAAAGAAAGATGTGCATACTCTGAAATGTTATGTTGTACCATTTTTTTAATTATGATGTTCCGTTGTGTTTTATGGTTACCGAGGAAATATTTATACCTCACCACGGACTTCGATCCTATGGGACATGATTGGGGCCAGGTTGCATTTGATTAACGTCAGACAAGTTTTAATTGGCCTTAATCTCACGCATAACCCTGGTTTCAATTTTGGGGGCGTGACAGCACCCATTGTGCCCTTACCCACCTACACAACCAAGCCACCTCTTTCTCCCTCTTTCTTTTTCTTTCCTTTCTTCCCTTCTCTTCTCTCCCCCCTCCTTCTTCACTCCTTCACTCACTGCACACACACGCACCCCTGTCTCCGCACCCACCTAAACTAGCCTATTCACCTGACCCAAGCTAAACTACTGGGAAAAGGCCCGTGGCCCATCAGGCCCACATCGCTATGCCTATCAATCAAGCCCATGCACTCAAACAGGCCCATGCATCATATAAATAGCTGCATTTTCTTTATTTTGCACATTTATATTTTAGTCCATGAAATTTAGCATTGCATAACTTATCTAAAAACCAAAAGAACAAAAAGAAAAAAAAAGAAATTAAAGAAAAGAAAAGGAAACAAAAGAACAAAAAAATAGAATTCTAAGTATTAGATTAATTAAGACAATAAGATTAGGTTTAATAATTAATTTCTTCTCCTCCTCCCCTCTCATTAGGATTAGGAAATTTATTTAGAAAAGTCTAAATTTATTTAGGTAGATTAATAAATAAAAATTAGCAATTTATCCCCTTCTCTCCTCCTCCCCCTTTCATTAGGATTAGGAAAGCCAATTTAGGAAATTTTAGATTCTAAAACTAAAAACAAAAAAAAAATAATAATAAAAACCAAAAAGACCAAAAACAAAATAAAAGATAATTAAAATCTAAAAATAATAAAATTAGAAATTAAGTAGTAGTTTAGGCTGACCAGGTCAGACCCTAGATCCAGATCTAGGTCTCCTCCTAGCCAAGTTAGACTATTTTTAGTTTCTTTGATTCTAATAACTTAGGTCCCACTCTCTCTCCGGACCCGCTAAGGGACCGGGAGTGCGGATGACGGCGGTCAGGACCCTACGATAGGGTAGAGATCCATTTAGGGAAATAGATTAGTTAGATTAAATCCAAGTATAAATCCCCTAGTTAGGCCCTTCTAGCCCCAATTATTAAAACCCAAAAAAAAAAATCATAAAACCAACAAACCAGCCCCAAAAATATTTTCTTCTATTTTCCTCCACCTTTGGTGCCAAATATTCATTTGAACTCAAAATTTGAAGGAATAGAGGCTAATTCTGAGAACCTGAATTAGCGAGAATGATAAGATGAGACGAGTGATTTCACACACCCTAATATCATTTTATTTGCTTTCGACCCATCATCGGCCACTCTCAATATCAATTTATTTACCTGCAGCCCATCATCGGCCACCCTCAATCAATCCCGGCCCATCATCGGCCATTTTTACTTATTTCCGGTCTCATCGTCGGCCATGCACTTCTATCACTTGCGTATCGCACGCAAACCCATAGAAATCACAACTCGAAGTTCTGTTTGCATCGTTCTTTCGATTCAAAGAATCAGCTTTCAAACCCTAGGTTGTCAAGGGATATTGAAGGGGGTATCCGGGAACGAGACTGATCCTCTTTCTAAATATTTGGCACCTTCCCCTTATTTTCTCAGTTTGTTTCTATTTTATTTCATTTACCCTTAGAATACTTGGAATTAATCTCAATTAGCCCATTTGCCCTGGATGTTGATTTCTCCTGCCTAGTTCACTATGACCCTATTTTGAGACCCGTAATTTGACCCATATTGAAAGACCCAAATTAAGTGACAAGACAGCCATCGTGTGTCGCCGGCGGCACATTAGACGAGAGAAGAACCCATCCCATTTTCTCCTGCTCTTTTTTGACTTACGTCGAAGGACGGTGTTACGGCCGTATTTGTAACTGGCGATCGTGATCCGTCGATTTTGAGGGCAGTCGGAATCCTCATTTTCGATGTATTTTTTTAATATCTCATACAGTTGAATGGCGATTTCCCTCCCCGAGGGGATCAAATTTCACATCCGACACCCGGCCAGTAAACAGCACATATGATTTCATAATTTAATCAAGAGATAAAATTAGGCCAAAAAAGCCTCCAAGCATTAAGCATAGAATGTGATACACATATATGTGCATAAATAAAATACAATTATCAGCCTTCATGTATTAGGCCTCTACTACATAATCTCACGTGTAAAGATTGTGACCTACCGTTGATTTGTCCCAAACCATAACATAATGGATCCCCAAAAAAAAAAAAAACAAAAAAAAAAAAAAAATACAAAACACTATTATATCACATGGGTCAATGCATACATACTGTTATATGGTGTTTAATGAACCAAAATACATCAATAACTTTTGAGTTAAACCCAATATGAAAATGGTTACATCATGCTTAAAACATTGCCTGAATCCTATTTTGATCTTGGATTAGAATAAATATAAACAACTTGGCCTATTATTCTTTATGTGTAAATTCTCTAGGATCATTAAATTGGAGAATCCTTTAAAAAACTCAAACCGTAATGCTTCATGGAGACATCTCATATGAACTCTTTAAGTCTTATTAATGGGATTGGATAGTGAACCTTTTTTTTTTTTTTTTTTTACTACATTAGTCTCAGTTTTATAGATTGAATTTATAACTGTAGTTCATAAGTAAATCAGAATTTAAGCCATTACATAAATTGAGAATCCTTTAAATGAACCTTTAAATTGAACCACAATTTCAACTTTATGAGCAATTACACTGCATCTAATTTAGGCCAAGAAGTTCAATATCAAATTCAGAGGCTAGCAAGTCAAGATAGTGATAACTATAGTTATGGACAAATCAAGCATAACAATCTCATAGTGTGATTTAATATGGAGAGAATATCTATCATATGATTATGACACTTATATCATCTAGATCCAAGATGATCAAATATATAACTACATATGCTTGTCGAATGCATCCATCAGAACCTGACATCTCGATGTACGAAATAATACATAATTCATATTTTTATTTTTTTTGTACATGACATTATCAATCGTACGGATTTTGATGTATGCATTCAACAAAACAAAAGTCAACCCTTAAATCAGAAGTGCACCTTGCACCATCGATCCAGATGATAAAGCTTGATGGTTATAGCCTTGGCCTTGCGTCACATCAAAAGTTTAGATCAGGGACCTTTAATCACAAATTTTCAAGATGAACAGTTGTGATCAAATGAGACTCTCAATTTTCTACCTCCTAATCCTCACTTAATGGGTGAGGTCACACTGTTGTGTTCGCTGGAGAGTGACCAAGAGCACTGTATTTATAGGAGATCTTGGCCTCACTCATCAAAGAGACCCGTAAGGATGACTCTATGTTTCCTCCTTTGGTTTTAGTTAGGTTGAATGCAAAATGCAATTAGGATTCATTGAATCCATGTCATTTTCTCAAAACCGATGAAGATTAATGGTCATTCCTCTTGGTTTTTCCAAACAGTGAATGTGGTCATGTGGACCACATTAATATGAAATATTCCAACACTGCTGCTCTAGAATGGCATCTAGCCTCTAAAACCTACAAATACCCCTTCTCCAGCTTATTTTAAGGACTCTGGGCACTTTTTCTGACTTGCCGAAACTCTGCTCTGCTTTGATCTTCTGCATTTCAATTCAAAGTTTCCCTGGTACCAGCTTCTGCGAGAAATTGACTAGAGTTTATCATCGCTCCATCAAAATTAAGTTCGTGATATGGAGGAGGTGAAATCCAAGTAGAGGATTGGGGGTTTGGAGGGACAGTAACCAACTCTACTGTACACAAGTTTCTGCTACAACCTGTTCATGACGACTAAGAGGATTGGGGGTTTGGAGGGACAGTAACCAACTCTACTGTACACAAGTTTCTGCTACAACCTGTTCATGACGACTAAGAATAATCAAGAACCTAATTGAGTTCGGATTTATTGGGATGTGGATGTGGAAATGGTCATTGGTATACTAAGAAAAGAATTGTGCGAGCAAGGCCACCTAATAATAATTGGAATGTTACTCTAGATATTCTTTCTGAAGGCAGGCGGGGATGAAGCATATCTATGTTTGTTGGAGGAACCCCAAATGAGACACAAAACAAAATCATCATCCACATCAAAGGCTCACACACAGTGCCCCTGACATGGGGTCTTTGGCTTTACAAACCACCTGTGCTACATCCAAGGACACCGGTTTACCCATTTGCGGAGGATACATATATAAACAGATGCATTTGCATTTGAGTAATATTTCATAAGAGATTACTGCAAATTTAGATAATAACTTAATTTGAAAGAAAAAACATCCAAACTCACTGTTCTTCTACATACAATAATACTAGGGCCGATACTGTGAAATCCAATGATATGGAATTCTGATAGCATTCTGATAATACAATAATCACGGTCCAGCGTGACAGTCAGTCATTCCCATGTTGTGGTCTGAGAACTCTGATGGCTTCTTAAATTGAAAGCTTAAACATCCATTACTAAACTCAGTTTCCTTTTCTTCTGCAAACAATACTGGAGCCAATACTAACTTAAAAATGGCATGGGTTCTGGTCCGAGAAGTCTGATAACAACTTTGAACACATACACAGTTTTTTTTTTTTTTCTTCCATTACTGTTACAACAGATGGCCTGAAATCTGATAATTCCATCATAGGCGAGCACGACGGCCGTCATTCCCATGTTGCTGTCCAAGAAATGGGTAGTCAGTGTACCCAATGATGGGATCTTGGGTATAGAATGTAGCCCGAATGTACCGATTCAATGCCGAGTTCACCATAAATCTCAAAACCAGGTCTGGGTTGGAGATAAAGAGTCGACCATATGAAACCAAGTCTGCATCTCCATTTGCTATAGCTTCCATCCCTAACTCTCTAGTGTAGCCCCCGCTACATATGAAGGTGCCCTCATAGGCCCGTCTCCAAGACCTCATGAAGCGGGTCTCCTCATCTTCACTCCCATGTTGGCCTGACTCAGTCTGCCCATAGGCTGTGTATCGGGGCTGGGTCACGTGGAGATATGTCAATTTCTGGCCAAAAGAGCATTGCAGATCGTTAAGCTTCTTGATCACTGTGAGGCCAAGGTCGAGTGGGTCCGAGTCCATCGCATCTAGGTGATCAATTGCAGGAGAGATCCGGACCCCAACTCGGTCGGGACCAATGGCTGTGGCTACAGACTGCACCACTTGCATCAAGAACTTGCACCGATTTGTGATTGAACCACCATACTCGTCAGTTCGGTCATTGATGCCATCCTTGAGAAACTGATCGATGAGGTACCCGTGCGCCCCATGGATTTCAATGCCATCGAAACCTGCACATGGAGATTTCATGTGGAATGAAAATATGTACAAACTATGCAAAGTAATTTAATCAAATAGCAGGTGCTTGCAGAACCAGGGTGTAGTACATTAGTTGCAGTAGTGAGGCATATTCCTACGTTAATTGCAGTAGCGGTCAACTCAATAAGTTGCCAAGTTGAACAAATCGAGCAAGTCCAACTACATCTGAGGTACATTTGACTACACCGTAAAAAGGCAAAGTGGCATATAGGCAGTGTTCATTGGCCTCATCAGTTAGGACAGGTTGTAAGACATCTGTCAAAACTTAGATGGCTGAGCCTGAGCTATAAGTGGCTCAACCGAAACGAGGTCACTTGACAAGTAGGTAGGGTTTGTTATCATCAGGACAGGTCGTGGATAAAAATCTATCAGAAATTCATGGTTATTTCTAACCATGAACCATCCACATCCACCTATTGCAATGAAATGGACAGCTAGTTTCTGATGAAAGAAAAACCAGTTTAACAATTTTTCAAGGTCTTCAATAGATGGTAAGAATGACCAAACGAACCAATTTCTGGCAGATACTCTTTATCCTGTCCGCCTACATGGTGGGCCAATAAGACTCACTAACACGCCATGTGGCCTCGTCTTAGTTGACTACAATCATTCACGCTATCCTTGTCAATTTTCATTACAAGGACAACTTAGAAAGGTGACACAGATGTTCTAAAGTTTATATACACATCTCTCAGTTTATTACATGCCATAACAGCTGGTGGTCGAGGCCATTGTTTGATAATTATCCTATCAATGGCCAAGGCCAATATCATAAAATTAGAACCTTAAAACATGCCAACCTGGTTGATGATTATCCTATATATGCTGTGCACCAAAGCTACATTTTCTGTGTGAATATTTTTTTGAGAATTCTCACCTGCTTCAATGGCATTTTCGGCTGCTTGGCAGTAATGCTGCACTATTTCAGGAATTTCGGAGGCTTGGAGGGGTCGGGGCTTGGGGTACTTTCCATAAGTCCCATCTGGCATGAGTATTCTCCACCTACCAGATATTGCCTTGCCGGTGGATGAGATGGGAGAGGCAGTCCCACCAGGTTGATACACTAAGTAAAAACAAAGCCAGTAAGAACAGTTCACAGAGTAAGTTTTTGAGAACCATAGTAGAAAAGTCGCAACCATACATGTGACAGATGAGTGTGCCGATCAGCATTTGTGAAGTTGGGGACCCCATGATGGGTGTAAGGGACACATTGCAGGGGTGAAAACTCATCATAGGTCAATCCAACCCAAACCCAACACCACAATTATAGGTTCAGACTGATATTTATTTCCAACCCAATTAATAAATGGGTTAGTTTGGCCCATACTTTAAACTCTTAACATGCTATTCCAATCCCAACTAAACTCACCGACCAAATAATACAATTTCGAGCTTGTGTTACATTTAAATGTAAAAGTGTTTTTTCTTACTGAAAATTTTCAGTCTCTGGGTGATTAGTGTCAAGGAAAGGTTAGGTGTATCCCATTGTCCCCTAATTGCCATCCCGGTCCAACCCATTGCCACCCCTAGATGTGACATCAGTGCAGTGTTGGGCTTTGAAAATTAGATGTGTGAATGCATACCGGATCCCAACCGTTCATCTGGAAATTATATGCTAGAGATGTCAATCATAGAAACTAGACAATTCACTCTTTCTGAGAAGTTATGCGATAAATGAATAATGATAAATCAACCCCAGTTCCATTTCCATCCATTGCTTCCCACGAAAAAAGAAATCCATCACAGTTGGACCAGAATCCAGGCTTTAAGACCAAGGCCGAAAAATGAATTTTTTTATAGAAAATGATGAAAATTAAATTAAATAACTTTGTGTATATATAGTTTAGGTTAATATTATTTTGTTACTGTATAGTATATATGATATACATAAAAAACAAATGAGCCTAATGAGAGCATCTGGCTTAAGACCCCTTAGATCTGGCCCATTAAGGTTTCCTGACATTAAACATGGATTAAATGGAACTATATCCACACTGGCCCTGGGACAGATTCAGGTCCATCAACAGCCGTAATTAAGATATTAGCCCACCACATAAGCAATAACCATAGATCTCGTGTGCACAGTTAGGATCAGGATCCAATTTTGTGTCTGACTCAAAAGATTTGACTTGGTAATTGAGCTTCTATTTGACAATCTATTGTTTCATTTTTAGTTTAGTTTTGACTTGGATGAGGTTTAGACCGACCCAAACTCGGCCCCAAAAAAAATATAGTGTTAGATGGGAGATGCTCCTATGAGAGTTACTCTCACGGTACTATGAGAGTAAGGGTGGGGCCCTCACATCCCCTTACTCTCATAGTACTGTGAGAATTATATATATATATATATATATATATTAGGAGTGCTAATGGACAGGGCCAGCCGAAGTCCGACCCAGGTCAAGCCTGATTTGTGTCAAGCTTGAGCCTTAGGTCTTAATTTATGGGCAAGCTTGGACTCTTTAGTAGAGCGCCCAAAGCCCGGCCTGGTCTAAAAGAGGGATACATTTGTGAAGCAAAACACAAGGCCTTTCTTTTGTTTAACCATAATGAGGGATCCAACACTTGCATTCCCACAAGCACAACATCCCAACCGACTCAGCTACAAGTTGGGACAATTTATCGAAGCCCTTTTTTCAACTAAAACTAATCTAGCAGGGATCGGGCTGAACCTATTTTAGACGGGCTGGGCTAGGGCTAGGCACCGACGGCCCGGCTACGGTCGGGCCTGTAACTATCATTGAAAACTTGGGCCGGGCCTGGATATTGCTCAGTCCTTCCCATAAACTCCCCTAGGTCTGAGCATTTATGGGTTTAATTTTCTTCTGCTCTTTTTTTAGGGTGGGCCTGTAGTTGTTTGACATGAAGTGGTGGAGGAGAAAAAAAAAAAAAAAAACCAAACCTTCAAAATGCGGGGGAAAAAAACTGAAAAATATTCTAAAAACAATTATAAGTTTACTATATTAGTTTACCATTTGGGCCTAGGATTAGTACAATGATATGAAATATATGAAAGGTATTGAGATTTGAGATTACTACTTTTTAAATTCCACATATCTAAGTACATACTACTGTTAATAAAAATTGAGCTATAACTTTTTTCTTTTTAAAATTTTACATTTCTAAAATTGAACTATACTAAAAATTATAATATCGTATATGGAATTTCCTCCGCTCGTGAGCACCCTATTCTAAAACACCTAATGCCGCCTAGCTAATGATCGATCTGAGTGGAGCATGAAATAGGGACCCCATGATAGTGGCATCCATGGTCCATGATAGTCACCGATCCTAGGTTTGGCATCCATCTGAACGGATTTGGCCATTTGATAGACTTGCACTCGTCTTGGAAGTTGAAAACTTGTTGGCCATTGATCAAGTGGTTAGGATGACGATTCGATCCTCCATCACCATATCCCATCTCCAAGTGGGGCCCACACAAGAAATGGTGCTTACCAGAGGGAGCCCATCATATATATATATATATATTATTAATTTAAATATATATAGTATGTCATTTTTTATTTCAATATAATTTCTACAAAATGTCTTATATGTTTAATTTTTTTTTAGATTTTTGCACTTCTATAGTTCTCTTATTATATGAATTATATTGCCCGTGCTAAGTGCGGGTGTGTTTTGATAGTATCAAGATGAAGTCTATATGTTTGAGGAACCCCAAATTTAATTCTAAATTCAGATCCCAAATTATAAATGAGGCTCTTAGAAGTTGCATTTGAAATCTAAATGGGCCAACTATAGTTTGATTGGCCAAAGTGTCAGGGAACGGTCCGGTTTGGTATGAATTTCAAACATTAGACCCGTGATTAGGATACAGCCCATTGGAGCTTGGTCCATGACATCATGGTCATTTGGACATAAGGCCTGATGCAGTGGAAAAGGATTCTCATACTAACCTTGATTGGATGCACGGCCAACATGCCATAACTGACAAAAGATAACACTTCCTTTAGCATGTACGGCTCCCACCACTTTCTTCCATGCAAGGATCTGTTCTTGTGTGTAAATCCCAGGGCAATGAGGGAACCTTGGAGAGGAAAAAAACAAAGCACCTTGTACTAATTAGGATTTTTCTTCATTTATTGGTTACAAATCAATCATAATAATAATAGAAAGAAATAAGGGCACTAAGGGGTCATTTGTTCAGACCCATTTACATATATGTACAGCAGTGAAACATTTAGACATAAGCACATTTGTTTGTACTCATTTACACATGTGAAAATGGTGTGCAGGCCATCTTTATGTGTATAGTTTTAATCCTGAAAAGGAGTGTGAATGTTCCACAACTACCTGGTTAGAATGGTGCTGGTACAGATTCCACCTGGAATAGGTCATGTTATAAACGGTTGTCATCACTTTTGTTTTTCGCAACTCCCATGGGCCTAACTTCTTATTCTGATCTGTTCAAATTTTTTACTCTACTTTCATGTCTCAAAAAACATAGATTTTGAGATAAATGAAAATTTTACATAGGTAATCCAAATCATTCAACTTTTACTTATGTTGAAATGGTGCTTCAAAACAAACACAGAAATGTAAAATTCACATATGCCAATTTTACAAATGTAAACTCCATTTTCATCTCCCATGCACACCCTCATCAGCATTATCTTCCTCTACAGAAACTAGATTAAAAAGTTTCAAAAAAAAATTAAAGATTGAGAGAGCTAAGGTGAGCTAAGGTTGTTAATACTTCAAGTTGGGCTCAAGTTTAGCTTGTTGAAGCCCGGCCAGTTTAATTATCGGTCCTTATATTCAGACTCAACTCTAGTCCATGGTCTTGAAAGTAAAGTCAAGGCCGGCAAAAACCAGTTGTGAATGATATGGAACTCTACATATTAAATGTCAACTGGACCAGGACTATTGTTGATCCATTAACCACAAATAGGCCTGGCATTGATAGCACTGCGCACAGCCAGAGGACCTAAAAGTCAGCCTACATCAAGTCCAGTGCGGGTCAGGCTCAAGCTAACCCAGGCTGATCCAACCTATAGATACATTCAATCAATGATTTAAAATTTGGTTAAGAAAAAAGCACCGGCAGAAACTGATTGAATCTCAACAACTGCCTGTGGTTCTGTTCATCCAAAACCCGTTACCATGCTTTTTAACAATCAAACAATCCAGCAAGTTCTCAAACAACTGAGCAATTAGTAAAGCTGGAGAAAATTGGCCAAACTAAATGTTTAACCTTAAATTACCATGAGTTTCACTTTAAGAACTTTAAAATTTAACTTCAAAATGTTTTCTTTCCTTTTTTTTTTTTTTTTTTTTTTAATGAAGCATTACTTCTAAAACATCCATTGCGTGCATAATTTCTTAATTCTTAAATTTATTTTGGATCTCAGATTTATAGTCATATTCATTATATACTTGTGATGAAAATGTTCAACTAAATCTAAGCTTCCAACTTTTAAAGCATCACATGCAAATACAGTACGACTGGGTGTCCAATAACCAAGATATTTGAAGTCTCTAATACCAGCAAAAGTGAGTATGGTTAAGGGACCTATTTTTGGATATTGGAGAAACTCATAGAAGGCTTAGGGATGCAAACAGGTAGAAACCTGGTTGGAACAATGGTGTATCCAGACCCCAGATCTGTCTGTCTTCATAGATCCAGTTCGATGCAGATCTGACACAAACCTATGCACTGTATCCAGACACGACACCAACTTAAGAAAAGGGATCCGGTTCAGAATCCGAAATAAGATGTAGAGTGGATTAGTATAATTGGATAAAACAGCTTCAAATTTATTTTCTTAACCAAACAATGCAAGTGGGACTATTAAATAGTATATAAATAAAGCCTAGTAGACTATCAAATATGAATATAACTCAAGCTATTTCTACTCTTAGGATATATATATATATATATATATATATATATGTGGGAATTTTCAAAAACTCCCCATGTCAAAAAGGGGGTTTACACCCCTCTAATACATCCAATAAGAATCGTTTATTTATTGTTGAGTATGATGTTTGATTGAATGTCTAGCTAAATCAAGAGACAGAGAAAAACAAGGAGTCATTTGGCGTCAGCTATGCAAGTTTTTCGAGATCATTTATTTGTAACTTTCCTCCATTGGGTCTCCAAATGGAGGAAAATAAATGGCTAGATTTTTATGAGCCCCTACTTACACAAACAAGTGTTTGGCCCACTGTTAGATTTTGAAATTTCAAGTTTTCTATAATAGCATTCTGATGGTGGGCCAATCCTATTTGAAAAAATATTCTGCGGGCCCACAAAAGATGAGGGCATTCATTTTGATTGAAATAGATTTTTTATAAGTCCCGTAACAATTCGTGCAAATCACCATCTGTTTTGATCATTAAGTTTTTTATAAGTAGGTCCGTATCAACTTGTGAAAATCACCATTTGTTTTTATCATTTTTCATGTTTATAAGTGGCCCCCACTGAAAAAATGACTTACACACACGATGAATGGGTGTTGCTTCTACCTGTTTTGGTAAAACAAATCAGGTAACTCGAAGCAAATTTTTAGTCATTAAATATCTGCAAGTAACTAAATTTAAACAGCCTCCTAAGATAGGATTCACCATTATCTCCAATTTACCAGATTTTTAGGCATTCTGGACATGAAAGCATTTTCAAGTTGTAAAGTCAATAAAAGAGGGAGAAAAAGTAGCACATAAATCCATACCATTCGTTAAACATGGGGCGTTTTGTAGCTCTCACCAAATATATATATATATATATGGGTCAGCTCTCCTAAGCTCAAGCTTATGATAAAACCTAGTAAGCTCATGGTTGTGGGGCCCACCTTTGGTCCATCCACCATCCAAATGAACCAAACAAATGACCCCTCTAAATTGCACGTGTCCACCAACTTTCGGTCAGATCCAAATTTACTGGACCGTTGGATCAACTATGTATAGATCTGAATTGACTATTGACCATTAAACTTTTGGGCCCATATGGAGATTATAGAAATCACGGTTGGGGCTTTTTTTTTTTTTTTTTTTTTTTTTTTTTTTTTTTTTTTTTTTTTTTTGCAGAGAGTTAGATCCTAGAGAGTCCTTGAAATCCCTCCAACCCCCATCCCCATGTGGGTCCCCAAGTGGGCCCCACTACACACTTAAGCTTACCTTATCCTAAGCTTGAGCTTAGGAGAGCTGACTCATATATATATATATATATATATATGTATCTATATATATATATATGGAGTTACGCTAAAAAAAAAAAAAAGCCCCCCCTTTTTAAGGATGAAGGTGTGACACGTGTCATCATATCCAATTCTCTCTCCTAAAAGTGGATCTCTTATAATACTAACAAATCATTGGTTATAAGGGAAACTACCCCTTTAAAATAAAAGAGTTCTTGAGAGCTTCTCATATATATATATATATATATATATATATATATATTCAATATGCGGATGTAATCATCTTGTTACCGGATCTCCAAATCAAAACTTGCAAGCATGAATTTTTAAATTTTGCAGAAATCATTTTCCGAGGTTTCCATTTCTATGGAATTTGCTGACGTGGCAATTTCTCATTTCCACGGAAAGGGTGTGTACGCACACGTGTCCTTAGCCTCTGCTTTGGTTGGCTGGTGTTTGCTTGGAAGAGCGGTGGTAGTGTGTTATTTCTGTTTTTCCATCTTAATGTCATGGTTATTATGCATGTAGGTAGTAGCCTCGTCTTCTCGGGCTACTCCAATTTTGTCTCGATTTCAATATAAATTATAATCCCTTCTTTCAAGGACAAAAAAAAAAAAAAAAAAAACACACGGAACGTAATGGAAATGGGACCAAGATGGCGATCTGAGTCGCATTTTAAGCCAAGTTGGAGATACAACTGTTAGGTACAAACAGTAACGGTAAAATAAATAAATCTATATATATGGTGGAACCCACCACATCCACTCTATTCTACTTACTATTGGATAGCTACCCAATTGTTTGACCAAATTAGCCCTCAAAATGCGAAGTCTATATTGAGTTGTGAATTGAAAGGGCGAGAAGAAATTACCCTGCAGCAGTGGGAGATATTAGAGTCCCTTCCGTGATGAGGAATCCGCCAGGCGTGGCTCTCTGCACATAGTACTCAACATTAGCTGGCTGAGGAATCCCATTAATGGCTCTGCATCTGGTCATAGGTGCAAGCACCACCCTGCCCAAAAACAGAAAAACAAACACAAATACAAGGGTAAATTAGTAAATCCACACGACTTAACTCTTCATTTAAAAAAAAAAAAACATAAACTAATTACAAATAGAACCCCTACAGTTAAAAAAAAACATCACACCCAAAAATAAAAAATAAAAACAAAAAATGATCTCGTTGACTTTCAAATTCGGAGGCCGAATTAGCCAAAAAAAATAAAAGAGGAGGCTCGTTGGAATTAATGATTTAGCCTTAAATCAACAAAAGCACCGTTCGATTGCAGATATAAAGAGTTGGAAAACCAGATCATTGATTTCATTTCGCAAACTGCGAGGGGCGAAACAAAAATATTAGTAAAATTAGACAACTGACCTGTGAGAGAGCTTAAATCGGCCCATCTGGTAGGGAGAGAAAAGATCGGGAGTCTGTGATGAAAATTCTGCCATATTTGTGTGACAGAGAGAAAGAGAGAGAGAGAGAGAGAGAAGGGGGAGTTTTGGGATTGAAGGCAAGAGGTTTGAAGTTGGGATTTTATAGAAGTAGTCGTCTGTGCACAGACATGGAAAGTGAAGCAAAGATGCTCATGATGTCCACGTGCTGCAAAATGACTTGACTGCGATAGCTGTTTTGGTGGTCCTCGTGACTTTCCAAACTTTTCTGGTCTTCTGAACAATCATCCAAATGAATCAACTGCGTGTTGGGGTGCTTATAGACCGGGCCGGTCCGATTCCAGCCTTTTTTAGGCTTGAACCTAAAATCTAAGCCCGCTTAATATTTGAGCTGGGCTTGGACTCAGTAGCAAAGATCCCGACTAGGCCTGTCAATGGGACAGGCCGGGCCTGAGCTTAGGTTGTCCAATCTCGTTCAGAAAATAGGATGGGCCTGCCAAGTGTTGTTCATTCCCGGCCCTAAATTGAACGGGCCTACATCAAATCTCGTCCCGTACGGGCCCGGGTTGGGACAGGGTCGGGCCTGGCCTTAACCCGATCCTAAACAGAAGTAAAACATTCTCTAATTATTCATGTTGTTACCAGACACCTAGTGTGAACCGGACTTTAAACCCTCCTCCTTTTTTTCGGACTTGGGACCGACAATACAATGCAACAAGCGACATGGCGGAGTTAAAAACTTTTTTTTGTTTTTTTTTTTTAAGCCGGTGAAAGTAGAAATCAGAAAATCAATAGAAATGAATGAGTATCATATAGGCTATATGGGTCAAGAAATGAATGAGTATCATATATGAGTCAAGTGAAAGTAATGTAGGATCAGTTAAAAACTTCTTCTTGTTTTTTTTTTTTTTGGACATTGAAAGTAGAAAATAAAAAAATTAATAAAATGAATGAGAATGAGTATCTTATTTCCTATATGGGCCGGTCATGTAATTTAAAAAAGAAATGAACAGAAATATATTGTCCAAACCCAGCCCACTAGGCTCAAATTTTTTTAGAAGCCCTTTATTTTAGGGCTAGGGACGGGCCGGGCCTAAATGGGCTGGGCAGAGGCAGTCCCATTTTGGCCGGGCTTTAAAATGTATTGTCCAAACTCAGCCCACTGAGCTCAAATTTCTTTTAAAAGCCCTGTATTTTAGGGCTTGGAACGGGCCGGGCCGGGCTTTTTACCCGTTTCATCCCGTCCCCCATTGACAGGCCTAATCCCGACGCCCCGCCTGGCCCAAATGAGAGATACAATGTAAAGCACAATCTAACTAACCACCTAAGCTAAGGCTGCTTCAATTTGAAAAGTACTTTCTTCTTATAAATATAATTATCTACTTGGGCTCAAACCTAACCTTTTTCAGGCAGGCTGAGCTGAGGCCATGCGCATCTAGTTCGAGTCAGGCTAGGGCCAGGCTTAAGCTAATAATATAAAAATTAGGTCAAACTTGAAAATTACACGCAGCCCGATCCATGGACACCCCTAACTGAAAGTCCATTTCGATAATCCCGATGACTTCCTAAACTTATGGGGTTTTGCTCGTAGTTCCTTTTTAGTTTGGGGCAATTGGGCGGAGGTCCCTGAACATTTGATTTTATTGCCTTAGATCCATACTTTCTTTTCATAGTGTGGTAAGTCCTTCTTCCAAATCTGAAGATCTAAAATGTCCAAATTGCCCTTTCTTTAAAAGCTCTTATCTATTTAAACATAAATCATATCCCATGATTAGTGGGATATGCCATTAATAATGGCCAGCTACTATTTAACTGGCCACGATTAATGAAAACCCATTAATGAGATCTTGAAATCAATTAAAAAAACATAAATAAAATTCAAAAGACGCAAATATATTTCAAAATAATGCAACTAAATTTCAAAAAAACGCACATAAATTTCAAAAGAACGCAAATAAATCTAAAAAGACAAAAACAAATTTCAAAAGACATAAATAAAATTCAAAAACACAAATAAATTTCAAAAAACGCAAATAAATTTAAAAAGACAAAAACAAATTTCAAAAGACATAAATAAAATTCAAAAACACAAATAAATTTCAAAAAACGCAAATACATTTGTCAAACTAAGATAAACCAATTTTCTAAATTTCAGAAAAAATTTGCAAAACACTTAAGTATTTTTTTCCAAGAACTCAGTTAAATTTATTTCAAAACACGCAAATAAATTTCAAAAATACAAAAAGAAAAAAAAAAAAAAACCGGTACACGTTTTATCTGAGTTTTGGCAAAACTCAGATAAATTTGACAGAACTCAGACAAATTTATCTGAGTTTCGGCAAAACTCAGATAAAATTCAGATAAATTTGCCAAAACTCAGATAAATTTATCTGAGTTTTGGCAAAAGTTCAAGTAAGTTTGCCGAAAGCTCAGATAAATTTATCTGAGTTTTGGCAAATTTATCTGAGTTTTAGTACATTTTATCAGAGTTTCTGAAAAAATTTCTGTAGCAAATTTATCTGAGTTTCTTAGAAACTCTGATAAATTTTCTAAACTCAGATAATTTTTTCAAAAGAAGAAGCATAGACAACGTAAATAGTATAAAGAAACAAAAGGATAAAAAACCTAGTAGCCACCTGTATCAACATCCGGTCATGTTGAAGACAAAACCAGGATGACCATGCAACCCGTTTCATTGTGTAGGTTGAGTAGAAACTTCCAGACGTTGATCTAGAGGGGCCGGACCCACTTCAGTCGTTGTGTCTTGGACATGTGCTGCTTGGGCGTTAATGTTTAGACCACTCATCTATTCATGATGATGATAAAAAGACAATGTGTGCTCTTTGCGAACCCTCTCTTTTTCGTCTATTCTCTGCAATTCCGGCAGCCCTTCTCCCTCTACATTCTCTACAACAATTTCAAAACATAAATAAGCGATCTTCTTCGATCAACAATCGTGGCCCACCTTGAAATGAGGGGGAGAATGAAATATTCAAAATTTTGAAATTCAAATTTTTATGCTTAAAAAGCTAAAAGGGCAAATTAGTCATGAAAATGTCTGATGTGGCGTATATAGGGACCTCTCGCCAAACTATGTACATCTGTATGGACCATAGGCCTTAGAGCAAAAGTCGTTGGACTGGATGCCTTACAAGAACAATATGAGGGACTTTTGGCTAATTTACCCTTTTAGTTTACACATGGATGTCCCACCCTCTTATCAAATTTTAGATATTTCCCCACAAATACATGGTGCAACATCTACATGCTAAAATGCTTTTGACCATTGGCATCAAATTATATTCCTTTTTAATCCAGTTAAAATAAAAAAAATATATATAAAATCAAATACATATGGGTGACTGTCATTTTTCCTAGTGTGGAGATTGCATGGAGAAATGCCATGACTTGCCTTGCGAGTTGGGGTTACCAATGGCGGGAGGTGATCGTACAGGCCAAATCCGTTAACATTTTTTTAGTATTTTTTCATCGGAGGGTTCCCAACCCATTGGGCTAGACTAATCCCTTCTGGACCCAGATAGAAGCCAGGTAAACACCTATGTAGCCCCAAAGTGATAGCACTAGTAGACTCCACCTTAAACAGGCCCTAGTTGAGTGAAGAATCATTGGGAGTAGCGTACTAAGGCCTACACAATCATGTTACATTGACGTAGGGTCTTGAATTGTGAACTAGGGATGCTCATAATATATATACTGCATCGGAGCATAAGATCATAGTCATTTGCAGCGTGACCTGAGATAATTTGAGTCCTAAAGCAACACTCGTAAATGAGGCCTTAAATTATCTATTCTCCTTTTTTTAAGTTTTAAGTACGGGTTCGTATTTTCTAATAAACTTATATTATCATTTATAAACTATAACTAATAATATTTGCAAATAAAATGAACACTAAATTTAACAAACGTACAATACGAGTTTGGAATTAAAAAAAAAAATCCTAGTATTATTAAACCAAGGGCGGACCTACATGCACATGACCTAGTTTTGAAATTGTTAAAGAATAGAATGGGCTTGGACCTGTCCCACTTATAATTAATAAATAGTCGCCCCACATCTATGATTAACATATATTATCAAAAATATACTACAAGAAATACCCATATATATTATCAAAACATACGTACCCACATGTATTAATTAAAAAAAAAAAAAAAGACAACTAGTTCAGTAAGTTGTTAAAAAAGATTCTTTTAAAAATAAAACAAAAAATAGTTAAGAGTACCTGAGATAGAAAACCGTTGGTGGAGATTAACTTTTGATAGAGATGTTTTAATATTGCAAGAGAAACATTAATCTATAAGAGAAACGTTCATTTGAAGGACCTCACTAGTAGGGCTGAACTAGAAAGTTTTTTTAGGGGATCCGAAGTAAAAAAAAATCCATTAAAAAGTAACAAAATTAAATAATTAAATATATAATAGATAGCACTCAAAAGTGAAATTACATTACTATTATTTAGAAAAATCAGTATCTTAGAAGTTCATGTCATAACCCTTGTCAACTAGCACTCAAAATTGAAACTATTGATTATTATTTTGGAACAAACAAATATGCCCACTATTTTGTATTTATGAGCAAGACCCATATTTACAATCTAAACCATCCAAAAGGGTGGTTCCACTAGTTTTATCTTGTCAAAAGAATTTACTTCAATTAGATTTATTTTAACATAGATAATCACAATTTACACATAACTTTTTTAGAATTGTTTTTCCTCTTTTCTTCCTTCATTTCCTTGCCATTCATTTCTTCCATCATTCTATCTGCTATGATTTTATTCCTTTTTTAGAATTATTTTTTTTCCTCCTTCCTTTCCTTTCTTTTCTTCCATCATTCTAAAATTTCTTCCCCAAAATCTGTTATGGTTTTGTTACTTTTTTAAAATAAAAAACTATATTGGCCAGAAGGACCTTAAAATTCCGCCCCTACTCACACCCTGCTCACTGATGAGGTGGTAAGGAGGTTGAAATTTATTGAAATTTAAAAAGACACTGTGTAGAAAAAAAAAAAGAAAAAGAAAGATGCAATCGCTTTAATGGTTTTTCAGAATGTGAAAAGATGATGAATTTAGTGAAATTTGATAGTAATTAATATCATCGGGTCTTTTCTTACCTTATGGTCTCGTGCATTCGCTTTTCCGAGCATTGAATCTCCTCCTTTGCACTGATCCTCTAATCAGAAGTCCTCTCCCTTGGTGAGGTTGATTGGATGAACGCTACAAATCACCGGATCTAGAAGGGTGGGCTTTTAGCCCAATTTCAAATGGTCCAGTGGACATTATGAGCTATGGAATTTTTTTCCTCATCAGTACGGAGACTACGATTTCGGGTAGTCTCGCTATTTACAGCTTTTCTCGAACTTTGGAGCTTCGCGGTCGGTGCCCTTTGGTGGTACAAAGACATCATTGCGAGAGGTCGGAAAGAAACAGAAATAATAACAAAACAAAAGGGAAGACGCAGCGATTTCTACTTGACATTGCGTTTTCTTTTTAATTCTACTTTAATTTTTCTTTTTCTTTTTAAGTTTTCTTTTGTTTCTTCTGCCAGGTGAGAAACTAAAATATAGGAATGTTTTAAAATTATTATTATATATTAAAGTAATTTTAAAATTAATTTAAAATTTGGCGTTTAATTCCGATTTCAATTGCAAAATTGAAACTCCAATTTCAATTTCAATTTTGATGGAAGAGAAACTCTAAGTTTGCTTGGAATTTACATAGAGAGTCCTCTTTTGTTAACCTTCTTTAGGTGAGATTTTAGGAATTTTAGATAAAGATAAATTGATAACGCACCGTTCACAATCTCAACGATCTCTTTGGGGTGGTAACATATTGATCTTATCTCTAGAACCCATTTTTTCTCATCTAAGTTGTCTAATTTACATTTAAATATAATAATGATTTCTTTGGGTGGTAACATTTTAATCTTATTTTGATCTGTTTTATCTTCTCTTCTAAGCGATCTAAATTTATATTTAAATACAATTTAGGACTCTCCATCTACAAGTGGGCATCAACACCCAACAATTCACATAATCGGAATATACAGAATGCTACACGACTCCACATCTAATCCATGGCTTCTAAAATTCCTCTCCTTTTCACTTGGTAATGTTGGTGGACCCACCTCATTCCTCATCTTAAAATCCTTGAAGGGTTTAGAGTCTAATGTCGCAACCCCGGACCGGGTTCCCAAGTGGGCGGGCCTAATCCGGGATCGGGACTGGGTAATTGAAGAAGAATGATGATGAAAGTTACAATCCATACCAAAACTTTGAATTAATTTAAATCAAAATGTATACGAGTCCATCAAAGATACCACTCGTACACGCGATTTCCCACAGTGTCCGCGGTGAGGATATCACATCAATATGAATATTTCTTTTAAGTGCGGAAGCATGTAGCAAATCTAATTTATACATTTATGTCCAAGATAACACGATCAAATCATATTTAAACCCAGTTTCAAAATGAGCAATGATCATTAGCTATTTTTCAAAAGAAAGTTAAAGTTTACAACAAGATCATTTTATTACATTACCCCAAAATAGAGGCCAACAAAGGCCAATAAAAACAAAATATCAAGTTCCCAAAAGAATGGTTAATTCCTAACCCAAAATATTACGTAACTCCAACACCCGAATGTGTAAACGACATCATTGGCGTGCCACTCAACTAGACATTGCAGTTCTCCGACCGCTTCCTTGTGCTCCTCCTCGGGATAACTGACAACAGGACCTGAGTATCAAAACAAATGGTCAAACACGACGATTTGGTAGGTGGGTGAAAAGATAATACAATAATTGAAATTACCTTGGAAAACATATAAACATGTTAAAACAATAAATTTCATAAAACAGAAGGATCATCTATTCAAAATATATATGTAATTTAAAACAAGTAAGGTATCCAAGGAATTCGAGAAACAAGCAATATGGCAACCACACGAAGCTAAGTCCTCTATCACCGAAGTGACATGAGCATATCGGGATATTGACATCAGTCACCGAAGTGAGGAGATGCAACATAAGTAACATATACATATAACTCTAACTATGGGATACAAAGAGCCCTCTGGACGAGGGCCTTCCCTCCCTCTGTTTCACCTCTCGGGTATGAATAGGGGCAACAAAAGCCTTAGCTAAAGATGCCCAAATATCATACATACCCGGTATCGAGCCAGCGTCGATCGGTCTTGGTGTGCGGAGTTGTTTACTCTGCACTACTGGAGCTAGAGGGGGTTCAAGCCCTGCTTCTACAGGACATGACCACGGTAGCGATCTGGGCATCGGGAACCACAGTAGCAATCTGCGGCATCGGGACAAGACCACGGTAATAATCGGGTAGCGGGATCCAAACTACAGCTGGCGGGACGGGATGGGGATTTTCCAAGTCTGTGGATCAGACCAATAAGGTTATCCAAGCTTAGTGGTACAGACTCATGGGTCAAATATCGTAAATCAAGACATGTACAAATACATATGATGCACTTATATAAACTGGTGGGAAGGGGCGCTCGAAGGCACAAATATCATTTCAAACGGGAAGTGCATATCGGGACTAGCAAAATGCTACAGTTGCAAATACATTATCTTCGGGAATGATAACTCATAAATCATGAAGTTCGGAACAAGTATCGGGATTCGAAATTCGATCAAAGTGAATAAATGTCCCGTATGTCATATACAATAAAAATTGGTACTCCTAGAGTTTGGAGACATTCCGAGCTCTTTAAACACCTTAGGATTTTCAAAACTTCAAATGAAAGCTTGTGGTTTGGTTTCTCTTTTCAAATGGGTGCTAAACAATGGTTACAAGTTTTCCCATCACAATAGGGTTCTCAACAAACACCTCTCAATCAAATAAACATTTCATTTTTGCTCACAGAACAGTCGCAGGTGAACAGTGCTGGTCGCTAGAGCGGACAGGAGGTTCGCTCGAGCGACGAGCCCTCTGGAATGGCTTCTAGGAGGTTCGCTCGAGCGGATAACGAGTTCGCTCGAGCGAACATATTGGCTCCAGTGAACACGAAGTTCGCTCGAACTAACAAGGTTCTATGAGGAACTTGATATAATTCTGGGAGAGTTCGCTCGAGCAACAAAGGGTTCGGTCGAGCGAACCTGTTGGCTCAAGCGAACATGAAGTTCGCTCGAACTAGCAAGTTTCTGTAAGAGCTTCTGATGCGATCTTGGGAATGTTCGCTCGAGCGAACTGTCTACTGGAATGGTTCAGAGCCTGTTCTGGACACTTCGCTCGAGCGACCACCAAGTTCGCTCGAGCGAACTGCCCAGAAATGGGTTTCGGGACAGTTCTGCTCCCTTTCCTTTCCACTTCTTACAACTCATATGAGCTACATTTCCACTATAACATAGGAGGCTCCAAAACTCCTTTCTAACATCATTTAAACTCCACATCAACATTTCCAGAATCATCAATCAAAACACATTCTTCTCCTCCGTCACATTCCACCACAAAGAGGAGAGAACAATGCACAATCACAATGAATCATTTAAACTTCAATCAAGCAATAAATGAAATGCTAATAACCATGTTTCCAAAACATTAAATGAACAAATAAGCTCATTAATGTACATTTATTTCAAATCAATGCAAATCCATAATAGTATGAAATATATAATGAAATCATCAATGCATTTCATTAAAATCAATAAAAGTTCAAAATATCAAATCATCCACTTGCCTCAAGGTCTCTAACAAGCAATCCAAGCTCTAAACAAGCTATTCAAGCCAAATGTCACAATCTCCACAATAACCCCAAACAAACCCTAAAATGGGTCAAACAATGAAATAGGAAGAGAGAGCTCACAATAGTGAAAAATGGAGCTTCTCAAGGACTAGAAGAACACATATCTAAGAGATTAATGAGAGAGCTTACTTGGAGGGTCCTCTAATGGTAAGAGCTAGCTCAAAGCAGATCTTGAAATGGTTGGTTTTCTCTCAAAATGATATGAATGAGAAGCTCTTATGATGGTGAGGAGGGTGATGAAGTCCATTTCTCAAGAGTTGCAAGGTTGGTGGGAGATTGAGTGATGGAAAGCAAGAAGAAGAAGAAAAGCAAGGAAAACCCTAGACAAGCTCTTATTGTGCTGGAAATGGGGAAAATGAAGGAGATGAGTTCTTTATAGCAATTGCAAGTGGGCTCCACCACTAGAAAACTTGGTGGGGTCCAAGTCATGGCTTTCGGCACCTCGGATGAAATCAACGAAGAAGGAAGAAATGATCGTCGAAATTTCTAGTTTCCAAAAAGTATATGTTTCGCGGGTTTCGGGAATATCAACATTGGGTACAAATCTGGTGTAAAAAGACTGTTTTGCCCTCGAAGAAATGCAAGTTGGGTTTCAGGCTTCAGGACGGGAACGGGATCAACATGAAAGTTGAAGAGATCAACGAAATTAGTAAAACAGGATAAAAACACACATCAGTGGAATCTCGAATAATCCCCTAAGTAAACGCAAGGTCATAATAGGAACCCCCAAAAGGCCCCACTAATCACAAAGGCACTCAAAAAATCCCAAAGCTATAACCAAACTATTCTAAACCCAAACTAAACCAAAACACACTAAACACACTTAGAACTAACACACAACTTAATCACATTAATCGAGGTCTCTCGGGTCGGGGTCTTACATCCTCCACCCCTTGGGATATTTGGTCCACCAAATAAAATACGAAACTCACCTGAGGGAGAAGATGTGTATACTTCTTCTGCACTTGGTCTCGTAATTCCCATGTCGCCTCTTCCAGTCCATGATTCTCCCAAAGCACTTTCACCCACTGAATAATCCGTGTCCTCAATTCTTGCTCTTTTGTATCAATGATCTGAATAGGCTTCTCGACATGGGTAGCATCTTCTCTGATTTCCAATGGTTCATGCCGGAGTACATGTGAAGGATCGGGGACATACTTTTTCAACATAGACATATGAAAAAAATTGTGTACGTCGGAAAGTTCAAGTGGTAAGGCTAATCTATAAGCCACATCACCAATCTTGCTCACAATGTCGTAAGGTCCAATGTATCTCCTTGATAACTTGTCTTTCTGCCTAAATCTCAATGTTCACCTAGTCAGTGACACCTTCAAGAAAACTTTGTCTCCTTCCTTGAACCGTAGATCCCTTCTGTGAGAATCTGCATAACTCTTCTGTCTACTTCAGGTTGCTTTCAGACGTTCTTGAATCTGCTTGACCTTGTCACTAGTTTCACTCACCATGGCTGACCCATGTAAACTGCGGATACCAACTTCTTCCCAACAAACAGGTATCCTACACCTTCTGCCATACAATGCTTCAAAAGACGCCATCCCAATGCTTGAGTGGTAGCTGTTGTTGTACGCGGACTCACACAAAGGTAGAGTCTCATCCCATTGGGTCTTGAAGTCTAACACACAAGCACGAAGCATATCCTCAAGAGTTTGAATCGTTCTGTTTGATTGACCATCTATTTGCGAGTGGTAAGCTGTACTGCATTGTAGTCATGTACCCATAGACTCGTGCAATGTCTTCCAAAATCTCGAGACGAATCTGCTGTCTCTATTAGATGTGATGGAAACTGGCTGACCATGTCTGCTGACAATCTCACTGACAAACAACTCTGCCAAATGTAGCATGTGCATCTTCTTTCCTGTCTTCATTGGGATGAAATGAGCCGACTTGGTGAGGCGGTCCACAATGACCGAGATAGCATCATTGCCTCTGCTAGTCCTTGGTAATCCCGAAATGAAATCCATGGTGGTGTGCTCCCATTTCCATTCTGGAATCTCTAACGCTTGTAACAACCCTGGAGGCTTTTGGTGCTCTGCCTTAATCAACTGACATGTCATATAACGGGAGACAAACGCTGCTATCTCTCTCTTCATATTGTTCTACCAAAATCTACCCTTCAAGTTCTGATACATCTTCGTACTGCCTGGATGCATGGAGTACCTCGTGCTATGAGCTTATGTCATGATATCATTTCTTAATTCTTCAATGTTTGGCACACATAGACGGTTACAGTAGTACATAACCCCATCAACAATACGGAAATTGTTAGATTGTATGGACTCAATCCATCAGATGATGTAATAAATTAATTAATTTCTTTATTTATCAATAATATCATGCTTTCCTTTCATGAGATGAATGGTGTTTTACTACTTAATACACATGACCAATACATATGACATAAATGGTTCATGAGATGAACCGGGTCCCATTAGTATATTAGATGTGATATATGTGTATGGATGAGATCCACACACAGGAGACATTTGTCACAAATCTTATACTTAAACATCTTCACAACCAGTGATGAGACTGGGCATCTCCTCTGATAAGGTTGCAGCGTTTTGATCACTATAAGATAGTGTGATTTGTCTCGATCATCAGAATGTAAGATTCTGGAACTTGCAACTGACTATCTTTGATCTGCTGGATAAAAGAAGTCTCTGACACTGACATGTTGGCTAATATTACACCCTTCTTTAGTGGCTGAAAATCTATTCTCAACTCTTCCAAATTGCTCAAAAATACAAGTGCCACTGAGATTCGCTAGGCCTACTGACTTTTTGCTCAAAGCATCAGCAACTACATTTGCTTTCCCCGGGTGGTACTTGATTGGAAAATCATATTCTTTGATGTATTTCATCCATCTTCTCTGCCTCATGTTCAGTTCCTTCTGAGAAAACAAGTATTATAAGCTGTGGTGATCAGAGTGAACCTTGAATTTCTCTCTATAGAGGTAATGTCTCTACATTTTCAATACAAATATGACCGCTGCTAACTCAAGATCATGTGTCGCATAGTTCTTCTCATGATCTTTCAACTGCCGGGATCCATAGGCTATCACTTTTCCTTCCTGCATCAACACGCATCCAAGTCCAACATTCGAAGCATCAGTAAAGATAGTAAAACCGCCGCTTCTGGATGGCAAAGTAAGGACTGGTGCTGTGGTTAATCTCTTCTTCAGCTCTTGAAAACTAGCTTCACACTTGTCTGATCACACATATGGCACATTCTTCCTTGTCAACTTTGTCACAGGTGACGCAATTGATGAAAATCCTTGAACAAACCTCCGGTAGTAGCTTGCCAATCCTAGAAAACTCCTAATTTCTGACACATTCTTTGGTCTTTCCCACTGTACAACTGCTTCAATCTTGGACGGGTCTACTGACAATCCTTCCCTAGAGATAATGTGCCCCAAAAATGCTACTTGTTCTAGCCAAAGTTCACACTTATTGAGTTTTGCATACAACTGGTTTTCTCTCAGAAGCTGCAATGCTATTCTCAAGTGTTCTTCATGCTCTTCTTTGGTCTTAGAGTACACCAATATGTCATCGATGAATACCACTACAAACTGGTCCAGGTACTCTGCGAAAATCTTGTTCATCAATGCTATGAACACTGCTAGCGCATTAGTCAATCCAAATGACATCATTAGAAACTCATAGTGTCCATATCTTGTTCGAAAAGCTGTTTTCAATACATCTGATTCTCTGACTCGCAACTGATGGTAACCGGATCTCAAATCAATCTTTGAAAAATAAGAAGCACCTTGTAGCTGATCAAACAATTCATCTATCCTTGGCAAAGGATACTTGTTCTTGATGGTCACTTGGTTCAATCTCCGGTAATCTTTGCACATTCTCATTGAACCATCTTTCTTCTTGACGAACAATACCGGAGCTCCCTATGGCGAAACACTAGTCTTACAAAACCTTTGTCCAACAATTCTTGCAATTGTGTCTTCAATTCTCTCAATTCTGCCGGAGCCATTCTATAAGGTGGAATGGAGATCGGAGCGGTCCCCGGTAATAGCTCGATAGTGAAGTCTATCTCTCTAATAGGTGGTAAACCTAGAATCTCCTCCGGAAAAACATTCGGGAATTCCCAAACAATTGGGATCTCCTCCACCCCTTGGGACCGTTTATCCTCCGTGATAAACACCAAATAGGCCTCACATCCACTTTCAGAAGTCTATCAGCCTTTAACGCTAAAATAAACCCTGTACTAAGATTACTCTTGTCTCCTCGAAATAACACCCCTGCTGGTGTCTCTTCTAATTTAAAGGTGATGGTCTTATGGAAACAATCCATTGTAGCATGATACCCTGCTAACCAATCCATCCTTAATATGACATCGAAATCATACATCTCCAATAAAATGAAATCTGCTTGTAACTCTAACTGTCCTATCATGATTGAACAACTAGGGTAAAAAGTACTACATATTACTTCTTTACCTGATGGGGTAGCCACAGTCAAAATAAAATCCAACTCTCTAGTATGCATATCAATCATCTTTGTAAATTTTGGAGAGATAAAGGAGTGAGTAGAGCCAAGGTCAAACAAAACCCTAGCTTAAAATCCACAAACTAGAAGTGTACCTTCTACAACATCTCCTGTTGCCTCTGCATCAGCTCTGTTGACTGCATAGATTTGCCCTCTCTGTTGTGGCCTATTCTGAGCCTGTTGTGGCCTGCCTTGTTGTGCATTTCTATTCTGCTGTGGAGCACGTTGATTCCGATTCTACTCTTGCTGACGGGCTTGCTGCTGTTGTTGTTGTGGCCTATATTAGTTGCTGTGGTGCTTGTTGCTGAAGGGGTCTGGCTTGGTTCTGCACAACCATTGCATTCTGAGGTAGTGCTGGACGTTGTGCTCCCTGTTGCTGCTGATTCTGCCTGTTCTGCCTTAGGCAGTTTCTCATCTAGTGGTTCATAGAACCACATCTGAAACATGCCCCCTGTGATGGTGCGACGTTGGGCACTCTCATGGTTCTTCCCACAATGTGTATAAACTAAGGGATTTTGCACATTCTGCTCTTGCTTCTACCTCTTATACTGGTGGTTCCTCTGCTGGTTATTCTGTTGTTGCTGTTATCCTTTGCCTTGAAGTCTGAGGATCTTGTGGTGGAAATTCTCAAACTTGTAAGCCCTCTTGACTACCTCTTCGAAGGTTGTAGGTGGTACAACCCCCGTATCATTTCTCTCAATTATGGGATTCAGACCCTTTAAGAAACTTGACAATCTTCTTCTCCACTGTATTCACTAGTTCAGGAGTACATCTTGACAATCTCTCGAACTTAGTGAGGTATTCGAGGACTGACATATTGCCTTGGACAAGTTGTTGGAATTCTACCGCCTTCTGTCTCTTGATGTGTGTGGGTACATATTTGTCCCCAAACTGTCTCTTGAAACTAACCCATGCTACTGCATCTGCCATGTGCCTGTACTCCTCTTTGACTGTCTTCCACCAAATGTCTGCGGAACCGGTGAATAAAGATGTTGCAAGCTTGACTAGCTCTCCTCCGGTGTATTGGAAGATCTCGAATATATTCTCAGTATGCTCTAACCAATCATCTGCAGCTAATAGGTCCTCTGACCTGAGGAACTCCGTTGGACCTCTCTTTCTAAACTTCTCAAACAAGGCATTTGGATAATGTTCCCTTTGGTTAATGACTATAGCTGGTTGAGCTTGTACTGGTTCGGGCCTCCTTTGTAAAACCTTTAACAATTGCCACTGCATGCCTTGCAATTCCCTAGCATGGTCATCATCTTTATTCAACATCTGTTTTTGCAGTCTAGCCTGGTTCTCATTAGCCAGACGTTGTTGGTCTAACATGGCTTGCATCATTTGTTGGAATTGAGTCTGCATGGTATTGTCAGGGATATCTTCTTGGACTGGTCCTGTGCTCTCACTGTTACTAGCTGTCGGATTGCCGTTTATTGGTCGCTTACGAGGTGGCATAATGTTGCAAAACAAATTGTTAGCACATAATAATCAAATAAAGGGTCACACATTGCTCACACGATACCAACTAACGAAGAGTCTAACGAATCCTCGCTACGTCCTTCGGATTTCTAGTTTTTTTAATTGCCTGAAACACGTCTCGCTCTGATACCAGTTTGTCGTGACCACGGACCGGGTCCCCAAGCTGGCGGGCCTAATCCGAGATCGGGACTGGGTGATTAAAGAAGAATGATGATGAAAGTTACAATCCATATCAAAACTATGAATTAATTTAAATCAAAACGTATATGAGTCCATCAAAGATGCCACTTGTACACGCGATTTCCCACAGGTGTCCGCGGTGAGGATATCACATCAACATGAATATTTCTTTTAAGTACGGAAGCGTGTAGCAATTCTAATTTATACATACATGTCCAAGATAATATGATCAAATCATACTTAAACCCGGTATCAAAATGAGCAATGATCATTAGCTATTTCCCAAAAGAAAGTTAAAGTTCATAACAAGATTATTTTTATTATATTACCCCAAAATAGAGGCCAACAAAGGCCAATAAAAACAAAATATCAAGTTCCTAAAAGAATGGTTAATTCCTAATCCAAAATGTTACGTAACGCTACAACCCGAATGTCTAAACGAGATCATCGGCGTGCCACTTGAAAGTCCGGGATCCTAACCCTAGAGGGGGGGGTGAATAGGGTGATCTACACTTAATGACTAATCAAGGCAAATTTTAACTTTATTAAAAACAACTAGTCACATATGATGATTTACCAAACAAGATGCGGAAGCTAACAAGAGAAATCACCACAAGCATACAACCTCACATAAAGATTTAAAGTGGTTCGGCCTCAATGCCTACATCCACTACCGGCTTGTGTTCCAACACCCCACCGGATTTTCACTATTTATGCTTTTCAAAAGGCTAAGCAATAACCTTTACAAAGATGTTTTTCTAGGTTAAAGAACAACCTATCAATGTGCTTTTCTAGGCTAAGCAATAACCTGTACAAGATGCTTTTCAAAGGCTAAGCAATAACCTTAACAAGATGCTTTTCAAAGGCTAAGCAATAACCTCTACAAGAAAAAGATTTCTTCTCAAAGAAGTGTCTACACAAACACTCAAAGAGATACAATTTTTAGCTCAATACATTTGCCTCTTAAATAGGCTGATATGAAAGTTTAAATCAAGATACAAACATACACAAACAATTAGCAAAGGTGTGTGCTCAAAGTGTATGAATGTTTACTTCAATCATTTTCTAAAAGGAAGCTCACAAATGAATGCTTGATGCATTTGAAAATCTAAACACTGAAAATGATGATTGAAGTTATAAACCAATCACATGAAGAATTCAAACAACTTGGAAAGACATGCTACACAAGTTGTATGAAGTTTTAAAGATTAAAAACACATGTGATTGAGATAAGGATGTTTGCAAAACAAACTAGTATTCCAAGGTGATAATGTGTTTGCAAAACATCTTAACTAAAGCTAGAAATCATGCAAAAATGAGATTACAAAGAATTTAAACATGCATGATTGTAAATGGAATGAAAATCAAAGTTAACTTAAAAGATATACCTTTTTAAATTTCAAACATTTGATTTCCAATTTGCCTCTAACTTTCCTAGCTTATTCCTCTTCTTTAGGCTTCAAAATGGTTCAAAGATTTCATACCAACAGCCCTAAGAAAGAAGGGAATAAAAAGGACTTTTATACAAAAAGACAGCCCAATGGCTAGTTGGCCCGGTCGACCCCATGACCCTGCGGTTGACCGGGTCCAACGGTCATATTGGCCCAACGGCTCTTTACGTGGTCGACCGGCCCCTCTGCGCGGTCGACCGGGTACACAGGATTCTGAGACATATTTCTAGAAATTTCAGAACCTGTTTTTAGTGTACGCGGTCGACCTGGTGCTTGGTGCGGTCGACTGGGTACACTGGCCAGAGCTGAGTTTCAACTGAATTTTTGAGAAAGTGATTTATTAAAAAATGAACTATTAGCCAATATGTTTTATGCGTACTAAAATGATTCTAAAAATGGAATATGTATGCAAAACATGAACCTCGATTTCAAACTTGATTTTTCAAAATCATGCACGAAGAACTTAGGTTTTCGAAATTACATTTTAAGTTCTAAAAACATACAGGATGAAGTCTTTGAAAATCAAAAACATTTTCAAGTCAAAGGTCCAGATTTCAAGGTCCAAACTAAGATGAATGTGTGTGTGATCAGATGACTGATAGAGATAGTGCTTCCATCAAATTAGCAACACAAAAATCCTAACAATCTCCCCCTTTGCAATTTGATGGCAACTAAGATGATCACAACACTTCTAGGACTTCTGATCTTGAAATCTCTGGAATGCAGCTTAAACTTGGTTTCTCCCCCTTTGTTAGAGCTTTCTCCTTGCTCTAAGCTTTTCTGATAAGCGCTCTGAACTCTTTCATTATACTTTAAAAGTATTCTCCCTTTATGATCCTTGGACAGATCTCCCCCTTAGTTAGATCTGATCTTCTTTAACTCCCCCTTTGTTTGATCTTCTCTCCCCCTTTGTCATCGAATTGCAAAGGAACCTGTATACATGAGAAAAGAAATACCTTTTAGTAGCACCTGTTACCAAATGAAATAGAAAATGAAATGTAGAACAGGTTATCATGTATATTAGTTGTTTATGCTGTGTTTGAATGAAGCTAAGACAAAGGATAATTATATAGATTCAAAGCATCATAACCATTCACCATATCAGGAATATAACAAGAAGAGAAGAATAAGTGAAACTGAAGATTCATTGATTTAAATTTGAAGATTAGTACAATTTCATTTACAAATTACTTGACCAATACAAAAATCAAAATATCATGGTCAGTAATCAACAAGTCAGAGAGTTGATAAACAAAAATACATCAAGATCCCCAGAAATAAAATCTATTACAACTCCCCACAAAAAAATAAAAACCCTCCTAAGATCTAAGAAGAATCTGTAGGAGAAGGAGGCATCACATCATCATGCCGCCTGTAGCTACTGGAGATGTTCGAGAGGTATCTCAGAGTCTTCTTCATCATACCCGATACCTCTTGACGAAACTCCTGAAACTTTGCTCGCATGGAAGACACCACTTGTTCAACAGATGTCATATGGTCTTCCAAGCTGCGCTGCTGAGGAGGCTGAGGGGGCTGAAAGGGCTCTGGTGGAGGAGACTGATGGGGCTCTGGAAGAGGCTGATGGGGCTCTGGAGGAGGCTGATCAGCTCCTGGATCTGCAAATGCAACCTCTGCAGCCTCTACTTCTGCATCACCTTCTGCTATAGGGTTTACTTGCTGTGGAGGAGGAAGCTTTATCAAGAGAATATTGGTTTTGTTGAAGGCAGTGGTAGTCTCCGGTCTCTCAGAAGCAAGAGGAATCACTCCAAAAGAACTAGCGAGTTGGGTCATCAGGAACCCAAATAGAGCTGCACAGGGCTGAGAGCCTATGATAACTCTAATAATATGATGCATGATGACAGAAGGGAGGCACATAGGGACACCTGAGATAACTTTGAAAAGGATATTTGCCATGTACGGTGTTACCTCAGTCCTGTTTCCTTTCCTCGGGTAAATGGAGTGAGTGAAAATGCTGTGAATAATGCGAAGAGGAGGAATCGTGGAGGAGGCTTGGAGAAAATTTCTGGCTGACCAAACCTCAGGGTGACCACAGAGAGCAGTAGTGACTGATTCTCTCTCATCAAGGGGCAGAATGTTAGAAATGAACCTTGGTCCAGCAGACCTAGGAATGCCCATGATGGAGGAAATAGTGTCTATGGTGACCACTTCTTCACCATGCATGAATCTGATAGTAAAGGAATTTACAGAAGTGGCACAAATAGATTCATACAGACCATGGACTGAGGATGCAAATGTGTTGCCACTCCAGGTCAGAATGCTACCCCAGCCTATTGCTTCGAGGAGAGCAGGGACATTATAGTCTACAAGATCTTCAACTATGCACAACTTCTCAACAATGATCCCTTTGCTCCTAAAGGATTTAACAACTGATGATGGAGAATGAATGGGGTTGAAACAAATCACAGAAGGAGGAGGAGGGGCATCGGGAGAAGAAGATGGAGATCTATGTGAGGAGGAAGCTTGTCCTGTTTTGGACTTTTTGCTAGGCCTCCTAAATGTCTGCTTGGTGCGAGCCATAGTTGGTCAAGGAGATACCAGTAGAGTGGATGCTCACACAAGACTGAAAGCCAAGACAAATGCCTTAACAGATTTGAAAAAAATTGGTTCAGGCAATTTGTCAAATAGTTGGAGTGCAGACTATGAAGCTAAGTGTTTTACAATTTATAATTACCCAAAGGAGTGCACAACAGGCTAAAAAAAAATTCCACAGAAGAGATGGAAGAACCAGCTACAGCCAGAAGGTACAGGAAATGAACACAGATGGGTTGGAAACCTATAAAAAACAGTGCACAGAGCTGGACAGCTGCAGCACTTTGGACGACTTGAATGGATGAGCTGTTGAATCTGCCAGAAGGATTTTACACAGCCTGGAGCAATGTGTATCAGCTGAGAGAGAAAGAGAGAGAGAGAGAATGCATGAACAGGAAGAGAGGGACCCAGCAGGGAGACAGAGACAGGGACGACAGAGAGAGAGAAAGATTGAGTCAGCAGAGTGAGAGAGAGCCAGCAGACGAAGGAGATGAAGATAGAGGAAGAAGAAGAGGATTAGCAGAGGAAAACCCAGAGGAGAAGCAGGAGGGATGGGAAGAAGGAACACCAGACCAGGGGGTCAACGGCTGAATGAGGGAAAAACTGAGAAAGATTTGAATGGAACAGAACAGAGACAGAACCAACTTTTTAAGTTGCTGGGCCTGTGTGGCCGGTCGACCGGCCAAGCTACGCGGTCGACCGGGCCAACAGGGCTAACCTGACAGCAGAACAGAGACAGAGAGAAGAAATGTCCTGAAAATTTCAGAGACAAACTACACTGAATATCCCCCTATCCCAGCTATCCTACAAGCTTAAAACGAAGTAGAAAAGAGATTTTATAAAATCAATTCTACAAATTCCATTTGAAATACAAAAGACTTGTAAGACTAAGAAAAGATTTTTCAAAAACATTTAATTTGATAAATATTGGTTAACTAAGAGTTCAATCAAATTTAAACACATTTGAAAAAACAAATCAATTGATTAAAAAGATATAACTTTAATAAAATTTTTTCAAACCAAATTGATCAACAAAACATGCATTTTATCATAACATACCTTTTAAATTCAAAATGCATTAATCAACAAGTAAACCTAAAATAACTATAACTGAAACCAGAAGAAGATACTAAGAGAAGCACAAAGAACTAGACTTAAGACCACCAACACAATTGACTAGGAGAAAAGGATGGTCCTATCTAATTAAGAGATCTTAGTATTTATCTAAAGGTCTAACCTTAGGTATTCATCTAAGGTCTTGAACTTTTAGGTCTATGTTAGAAATCCTACCAACTAGAGGAGATGGAGATTTAATTCTTTTAGACTTGTCATCATATCTTTTAGGTTTGACCTCTTTAAATTTAGATTGATGATTTGTCTTAGGAAGTTGGTGTTTCATTTTCTTCTTACTCTTCTCACTTCTTTTAGCTTTTCCTCCCTCCTTTTGTCTTTTGAACTTTAATTTTAATTTTTCAACCTTTTTCAAAAGATCTTTCATTTCCAAAGATAGAGGAGGTAAGGTGAGAAGTTTCTTGTTGATAGATTTATTTTGACTATTTATGTTTTGTTTAGTCTTTTTAAAATCTATCTTAGGAGACTCTTGATGAAATGTTTTAACTTGTTTGAACTTTCTAGAGTCTTCCTTTGATTTTAATGTCTTACCCTTCATAGATTTAGTTTTAACTTTCTTAGTTTCAAAGATGGGTTGAAACATATGACTTTTTCTTAATTTGCACTCAAATTTGAAATGCCCTTCATTCCCACAATAATGACATTTTGTTTTGGGCAAGGGAGAATGAGTGCTAGAGAATGAGAACTCACCTTTCACAAAAGTGTTGGTGAATTTAGGGTCATGTGAAATATTCCTATTGTAACCAAGACCCGTCCTATCTCTTTGAGATTTACCCAATCTAAATAATTTTTCAAATTTCTCTTCACCTTGGGTAAATTTGCACTCATACTTTTGTTTATAGCTTTCAAGTTGAGTGACTTTCTTTTTAAGGGTTGAATTTTCATTTTTAACCATTATGAGTTCATTTTCAAATCCCTTATGTTTGTTTAGTTCTTCATGGGCAAGTTTTAATTCAAGTTTAAGCTTATTAACATTAGATCCAAGTTCCAAGATTTGCAAATTACTTTGATCATTAGACAAGTTTAATTTGGATTTTAAATAGGTAATGTTTTCATCTTGTCTTTTTAAAGTATCTCTTAGATTTAAGTTAACTCTATTATGCTCATCATAATTTGACTTCATATTATTTAGTTCATCTTGAGCATTTGATAAATCTTTCTTAGAGATACTCAACTTGGATTCTAAATTGTTAAAGTCTTTGTCTTGCCTTTTTAATTGATCTCTTAGTTCTAAGTTTTCCTTTTTTAGTTTATCACATCCTATCTTTAATTCATTTAGCTCATTTTGCACATTAGATAGGTTGTGTAAAGAGATCATGAACTTAGATTCTACACAATTAATTATTTCTTCTTTCTCTCTAAGTTCATCTTTTGAAGAGACTAATTCCTCATTTAGTCTTTTAGATTCTTCTTCTAATCTTTTATTTTTCTTATCAAGCTTTAAGGACAAGGTATATAATTCATCATAAGCTTGGTGAATATCATCTTCATTTTCATCATTTTCTTCTTCTTTTAAGTCAAATTGAGATTCATTAATTTGAAGGATTGAATCTCCAATAGATGGAAGAAGGAGGGATCTAGAAGAATCTATACATGAATCTATACAATATAAAGTAGTGGAATCCATTCTAATGGTTTTCATGAAAACACAATACTAGGGTTTTGACTCTAGGTTTTTACACCTAATCAATAGTTCTAAAAACACTTGATCCTAAAATAGAGCACAAGGCTCTGATACCAATTGAAAGTCCGGGATCCTAACCCTAGAGGGGGGGGGGGGGTGAATAGAGTGATCTACACTTAATGACTAATCAAGGCCAATTTTAACTTTATTAAAAACAACTAGTCACATATGATGATTTACCAAACAAGATGCGGAAGCTAACAAGAGAAATCACCACAAGCATACAACCTCACACAAAGATTTAAAGTGGTTCAGCCTCAATGCCTACATCCACTACCGGCTTGTGTTCCAACACCCCACCGGATTTCCACTATTTATGCTTTTCAAAAGGCTAAGCAATAATCTTTACAAAGATGTTTTTCTAGGTTAAATAACAACCTATCAATGTGCTTTTCTAGGCTAAGCAATAACCTTTACAAGATGCTTTTCAAAGGCTAAGCAATAACCTTAACAAGATGCTTTTCAAAGGCTAAGCAATAACCTCTACAAGAAAAAGATTTCTTCTCAAAGAAGTGTCTACACAAACACTCAAAGAGATACAATTTAAGCTCAATACATTTGCCTCTTAAATAGGCTGATATGAAAGTTTAAATTAAGATACAAACATACACAAACAATTAGCAAAGGTGTGTGCTCAAAGTGTATGAATGTTTACTTCAATCATTTTCTAAAAGGAAGCTCACAAATGAATGCTTGATGCATTTGAAAATCTAAACACTGAAAATGATGATTGAAGTTATAAACCAATCACATGAAGAATTCAAACAACTTGGAAAGACATGCTACACAAGTTGTATGAAGTTTTAAAGATTAAAAACACATGTGATTGAGATAAGGATGTTTGCAAAACAAACTAGTATTCCAAGGTGATAATGTGTTAGCAAAACATCTCAACTAAAGCTAGAAATCATGCAAAAATGAGATTACAAAGAATTTAAACATGCATGATTGTAAATGGAATGAAAATCAAAGTTAACTTAAAAGATATACCTTTTTAAATCTCAAACATTTGATTTCCAATTTGCCTCTAACTTTCCTAGCTTATTCCTCTTCTTTAGGCTTCAAAATGGTTCAAAGATTTCATACCAACAGCCCTAAGAAAGAAGGGAATAGAAAGGACTTTTATACAAAAAGACAGCCCAACGGCTAGTTGGCCCGGTCGACCCCATGACCCTGCGGTCGACCAGGTCCAATGGTCATATTGGCCCAACGGCTCTCTACGCGGTCGACCGGTCCCTCTGCGCGGTCGACCGGGTACACAGGATTCTGAGACATATTTCTAGAAATTTCAGAACCTGTTTTTAGTGTACGCGGTCGACCTGGTGCTTGGTGCGGTCGACCGGGTACACTGGCCAGAGCTGAGTTTCAACTGAATTTTTGAGAAAGTGATTTATTAAAAAATGAACTCTTAGCCAATATGTTTTATGCATACTAAAATGATTCTAAAAATGGAATATGTATGCAAAACATGAACCTCGATTTCAAACTTGATTTTTCAAAATCATGCACGAAGAACTTAGGTTTTCGAAAATACATTTTAAGTTCTAAAAACATGCAGGATGAAGTCTTTGAAAATCAAAAACATTTTCAAGTGAAAGGTCCAGATTTCAAGGTCCAAACTAAGATGAATGTGTGTGTGATCAGATGACTAATAGAGATAGTGTTTCCATCAAATTAGCAACACAAAAATCCTAACACCACTCAACTAGACGTTGCAGTTCTCCGACCTCCTCCTCGAGCTCCTCCACGGGATAACCGAAAACAGGACCTGAGTACCAAAGTAAAGGGTCAAACACGACGGTTTGGCAGGTAGGTGAAAAGATAATACAACAATTGAAATTACATTGGAAAACATTTAAACCTGTTAAAACAATAAATTTCATAAAACAAAAGGATCATCTATTCAAAACATATATGCAATTTAAAACAAGTAAGGTATCCAAGGAATTCGGGAAACAAGTAATATGGTAATCACACGAAGCTAAGTCCTCTGTCACCGAAGTGACATGAGCATATTGGGATGTTGACCTCAGTCACCGAAGTGAGGAGATGCAACATAAGTAACATATACATATACATAATAAATACGGGACATGACCACGGTAGCGAACCGGGCGTTGGGAACCACAGTAGCAATCTACGGCATCAGGACAAGACCACGGTAATAACCGGGTAGCGGGATCCAAACTGCAGCTGGCGGGACGGGAGGGGGATTTCCAAGTCGGTGGATCAGACCAACAAGGTTATCCAAGCTTAGTGGTGCCGACTCATGGGTCAAATATCGTAAATCAAGACATGTACAAATAAATATGATGCACTTATACAAACGGGCGGGAAGGGGCGCTCGAAGGCACAAATACCATTTCAAATGGGAAGTGCATATCGGGACTAGCAAAATGCTACAGTTGCAAATTCATTATTTTCGGGAATGATAACTCATAAATCATGAAGTTCGGAACAAATATCGGGATTCGAAATTCGATTGAAGTGAATAAAGGTCCCGTATGTCATATACAATAAACATTGGTACTCCTAGAGTTTGGAGACATTCCGGGCTCTTTAAACACCTTAAGATTTTCAAAACTTCAAATAAAATCTTGTGGTTTGGTTTCTCTTTTCAAATGGGTGCTAAACAATTGTTACAAGTTTTCCCATCACAATAGGGTTCCCAACAAATACCTCTCAATCAAATAAACATTTCATTTTTGCTCATAGAACAGTCCCAGGTGAACAGTGCTGGTCGCTTGACGGACAGGAGGTTCGCTCAAGCGACGAGCTCTCTGGAATGGCTTCTGGGAGGTTCGCTCGAACGGATAACGAGTTCGCTCGAGCGAACATGTTGGCTCGAGCGAACATGTTGGCTCGAGCGAACATGAAGTTCGCTCGAACTAACAAGGTTCTATGAGGGACTTGATATAATTCTGGGAGAGTTCGCTCGAGTGACAAAGGGTTCGCTCGAGCGAACCCGTTGGCTCAAGCGAATATGGAGTTCGCTCGAACTAACAAGTTTCTGTGAGAGCTTCTGATGCGATCCTGGGAATGTTCGCTCGAGCGAAGAAGGGTTCGCTCAAGCGAATTGTCTACTGGAATGGTTCGGAGCCTGTTCTGGACACTTCGCTCGAGCGACCACCAAGTTCGCTCGAGCGAACTGCCCAGAAATGGGTTCCGGGACAGTTCTGCTCCCTTTTCTTTCCACTTCTTACAACTCATATGAGCTACATTTCCACTATAACATAGGAGGCTCCAAAACTCTTTTCTAACATCATTTAAACTCCACATCAACATTTCCAAAATCATCAATCAAATCACATTCTTCTCCTCCTTCACATTCCACCACAAAGAGGAGAGAACAATGCATAATCACAATGAATCATTTATACTTCAATCAAGCAATAAATGAAATGCTAACAACCATGTTTCCAAAACATTAAATGAACAAATAAGCTCATTAATGTACATTTATTTCAAATCAATGCAAATGCATAATAGTATGAAATATATAATGAAATCATCAATGCATTTCATTAAAATCAATAAAAGTTCAAAATATCAAATCATCCACTTGCCTCAAGGTCTCTAATAAGCAGTCCAAGCTCTAAACAAGCTATTCAAGCCTAATGTCACAATCTCTACAAAATCCCCAAACAAACCCTAAAATGGGTCAAACAATGAAATAGGAAGAGAGAGCTCACAATAGTGAAAATGGAGCTTCTCAAGGACTAGAAGAACACATACATAAGAGATTAAGGAGAGAGCTTACTTGTAGGCTCCTCTAATGGCAAGAGCTAGCTCAAAGAAGATCTTTGTCGCGACCTCGGACCGGGTCCCACGGGCCTAATCCGGGATCGGGATGGTGAAGAGAATATGAAATTATGTGGATGATGAATGAATGATACACAATCCTATGAATTAATTTAAATCAAAACGTATACGAGTCCATCAAAAATGCCACTCGTACACGTAATTTCCCACAGGTGTCCGCGGTGAGGATATCACATCGACATGAATATTTCTTTTAAGTGCGGAAGCGTGTAGCAAATCTAATTCTTACATTCATGTCCAAGATAACAAGATTAGAACATAATTAACACCAGTATCAAAATGAGCAATGATCATTAACTATTTCCCAAAAGAAAGTTAAATGTTACAGCAATGTAATTTAATTACAATTCCAAAAAATAGAGGCCAACAGAGGCCAATATGAACAAAATAGCAAGTTCCCAAAAGAATGGTTAATTCCTAACCCAAAATGTTACGTAACTCAAACACTCGAATGTCTAGACGACATCATCGGCGTGCCACACAACTAGACGTTGCGGTTCTCCGACCGCCTCCTCGTGCTCCTCCTCGGGAAAACCGACAACAGGACCTGAGTACCAAAACAAGGGTCAACACGACGGTTTGGTAGGTGGGTGAAAAGATAATACAACAATTGAAATTACCTTGGAAAAACATTTAAACCTGTTAAAACAATAGATTTCATAAAACAAAAGGATCATCTATTCAAAACATATATGCAATTTAAAACAAGTAAAGTATCCAAGGAATTCGGGAAACAACCAATATGGCAACCACACGAAGCTAAGTCCTCTATCACCGAAGTGACATGAGCATATCGGGATGTTGACTTCAGTCACCGAAGTGAGGAGCCGCAACATTAGTAACATATACATATACATAATAAATACGGGACGTGACCACGGTAGCGAACCAGGCATCGGGAATCACAGTAGCAATCTGCGGCAATGGGACAAGACCACGGTAATAATTGGGTAGCGGGATCCAGACTGCAGCTGGCGGGACGAGATGGGGATCTCTAAGTCGGTGGATCAGACCAACAAGGTTATCCAAGCTTAGTGGTGCCGACTCATGGGTCAAATCATATAAAAACAAGGCATGTACAAAATTCATATGATGCACTATATAAACGAGCGAGGCGGGGTGCTCAAAGGCACAAATATCATTTCAAACGGGAAATGCATATCAGGACTAGCAAAAATGCTATAATACAGTTTCAAAGCTTTTGGGAATGATGAATCATATTTCATAATTTTCAGTACAAGTATCGGGATGCAAAACTAATCAAGGTGAATAAGGGTCCCGTATGTCAATTTCAACATAAATTGGCACTCCTTGAGTTTGGAGACATTCCGGGCTCTTTATACACCTTAGGATTTTCTTAAGGTTTCAAATGAATCTTTGTGTGATGGTTTCTTTCTCGAACAGACTCCATACATATCTCTGGTTGACCGGTCCCCATCATTCTCTAAAAGGGTGCACAAATGATTGGGATAGAATCCTCTTCATTTCTCTTCATTTTAGAATTTCTGTGGAATTTCGGTCCGCTGGCAGTCAGCTGGTGGTTAGCCGCCGATGGGTTCAGCAGCTAGCTGCTGGCTAACTGCGAGGCTGATCGCAGATTTCTGGGAAGAAATCATGCTCTCGGGAAAAGTAAACGTGACAGCACGGTTAGCTGGCGGTTAGCCGCCAGTTGGATCGGTGGTTAGTCGCTGTCTAACCATGAGGCTGACTGCAGGTTCTGGGCGAAGATGTGCTCTCTGGAAAGCTGACCGCAATGGTTCGGTCAGAAGACCGGCGGCTAGCCGACAGGTGACCGCTGGCTGACCGCTGGGCGCGGAAATACCCTACTATGTCCAAATTTGAGCCCATTTCTCCTTCAAACCATTTCCTTTCATTCCCATTCATCTTTCTGCAATAAAATGAGCTAAAAATGCTCCTCCAAATCATCATTAAACACTTCTCCAATACTCCTATAAGTATTCATCCAATCAACCCTTCTTCTTTTCTTCTTAATCACATTCAACCACAAGAGGAGAGAAACAATCCACAATCACAAGGAGTCATTTAAACTTCAATCAAGCAATAAATGAAGAGCTAACAACCACATTTTTAAACAATAAATGAGTAAGTAAAACTCTTAATGAGCATTCATTTGAAGTCAATGCAAGACAATAAAAACAAGTAAATCATGATAAATCAACACATTTCTCATAAAATCATTTAATGCACAAATCATCAATTTATCCACTTGCCTCAAGGTCTCTAATCAACAAAATCAAGCTCCTAGACACCTCTCCAAGCTCAAGATCACAATCTCTACAAAAATCCCCAAAACAACCCTAAAATGGGTCAAACAAGGAAATAGGAAGAGAGAGCTTCCAATAAAGGAAATGGAGCTCCACTAAGGTCACAAGAACACAAATATAGAAGATGGAGATGATTGCTTACCTATAGGTTCTCCAAATGGGCAAGACAAGCATAATGGGGATCTTGTAGTGAAGAGTTTTCTTCAAGAATAGTGTCAATGGAAAGCTCTTGAGATAGTGAGGAAGATGATGAAGTCCATTTCTCAAGAGATGCAAGGGTGGTGGAAGATTAAGTGATGGAAAACAAGAAGAAGAAAGGGAAAGTGGAAAAAGCCCTAGCTAAACCTTTGTTGTGCTGGAAATGGAGAAGGGAAGGAGATGAGTTCTTTTATAGCAATTGCAAGTGGGCTCCACCACTAGGAAACTTTGTGGGGTCAAAATCATGGCTTTCGGGACTTCAAATGAATTCGACGAAGAAGGAAGAAATGATCGTCGAAATTTCTAGTTTCCAAATAGTATATGTTTCACGGGTTTTGGGAATATCAAATATTGGGTCTAGGAACAAGATTTCGGGATTCGGGACAGGAACGGGATCAACATGAAAGTTGTAGAGATTAACAAGATTAGTGAAAAGGGATAAAAACACAAATCTAAAGAATTTTGAGTAATCCCCCAAGTATACGCAAAGTCATAAAAGGAACCCCCAAAGGGCCCCACTAATCACAAAAGCACTCAAAATTCCCCAAAGCTATAACAAATCTATTCTAAATCCAAACTAAACCAAAAAACACTAAACACACTTAGAGCTAACACACGACTTAATCAACACTAATCGAGGTCTCTCGGGTCGGGGCCTTACAATCTTGAAATGGTTGGTTTTCTCTCAAAATGATATCAATGAGAAGCTCTCAAGATGGTGAGGAGGGTGATGAAGTCCATTTCTCAAGAGATGCAAGGTTGGTGGGAAATTGAGTGATGGAAAACAAGAAGAAGAAGAAAAGCAAGGAAAACCCTAGACAAGCTCTAGTTGTGCTGGAAATGGGGAAAAGGAAGGAGATGGGTTCTTTATAGCAATTGCAAGTGGGCTCCACCACTAGAAAACTTGGTGGGATCCAAATCATGGCTTTCGGGACCTCGGATGAAATCGACGAAGAAGGAAGAAATGATCGTCAAAATTTATAGTTTCCAAAACATATATGTTTCGTGGGTTTTGGGAATATCAAACATTGGGTATAATTTGTTGTAAAAAGACTATTTTGCCCTCAAAGCAATGCAAGTCGGGTTTCGGGGTTCGGGACGGGAATGGGATCAACATGAAAGTTGAAGAGATCAACGAGATTAGTAAAACAGGATAAAAACACACATCAGTGGAATCTTGAGTAATCCCCCAAGTAAATGCAAGGTCATAATAGGAACCCCCAAAGGGCCCCACTAATCACAAAGGCACTCAAAAAATCCCAAAGCTATAACCAAACTATTCTAAACCCAAACTAAACCAAAACACACTAAACACACTTAGAACTAACACACTGTTAGAATCGCACGATCACTGAGAGGGGGGGAGGGGTGAATCAGTGATGTCTTAATACTTTTTACTTGAATATAAATAAGTCCAAATAATCAAAGCAGTAAAATAATAATCAAGCAACCACAGGAACACAAGGTTTTAACGTGGTTCACCCAAAGGCTACGTCCACGGTGCAACGACTACCCGGACACCAATCCGAGGCTAGTCTTACTGATTAGTTCTGAAGCTTCAACTTCAAGGAGCACCCACCCCTGATTCAGATAACACCCACTATTTAGGAAGCAACAACTCCCTTTACAATTCGTCTGCACCAACAGACGGGATCACCAAACCCCAACACCAAGCACCCACTTGATGTTTTACAATGATTAGAGAATTAAGAACCCTTTACAGAAATTCTTTTCTACAATCTTTCACTCTCAATCACATACAAATCAGATTTTTAATAAACATGAATTGAGAAATACTTATCTAAAGGAACTACTGATGAAGAACCATCTTCTTGATGCAGAGTTTCTTCTTGACTTGCTGTAAAAGAATCACAGCAATATCTCCTTGCAAGCTCACACACCCTCACAAACCTCTCTCCTTCTGTGTGTTATTTTCAAAGATCCATAGCATACCTTTTTATAGGATTTGCCAACCCTAATTCGTGATTGTAAAAAGGCTAGGAGAGGTTTTGGAAACTCCTTCAAGGATAGGAAGAGATCCCTTGTTTTTTCTCGCGCAAGTTTCTGTTTTGAGAACTCCTTCAAGGATTGGAGGAGATCCCCTATTTTTTCTTGCGCAAGTTTCTGTTTTGAGCTCTGCGCTTGACCGACTTCAGTGCTTGATCGAGCTCTACGCTTGACCGACCTCAGTGCTTTGCTAAACTGACCGAGCTCAACGCTTCGCCGAACTGATCGAGCTGAGTATGCTCAGTGTCATGGCCGAGCTCAGCGATATGTCCGAGCTCTTCATGTCTTCCTCGTTACCGAGCTCTTCATGTCTTCCTTGTTACCGAACTCATGTCTTCCTTGTTACCGAGCTCAAGTCTTCCTTGTTACTAAGCTCAAGTCTTCCTTGTTACCGAGCTCAAGTCTTCCTTGTTTTCTTCGCCGTTCTTTATTATACTTGTGTGACAATGTGTTGACAATAATTCCAACACAAAACCGAGCTTCAAACATCAAACTCTCTTCAAAATCCAACAATCTCCCCCTTTGGAATTGTTGGCAACACTTGGAACATGTTAACCATCAATTGATCTTACAAACAAGTTTCTGTTCTGTTCTAAACTACTGTAGCAAGTTTTCTTGGCAGCTTGTATTTTCACTTCAACCAATCACCCCTTAAAACTTACAGACTCCCCTTGAACAACATGTTCTTACAATTTAATCTCCCCATTTGACAACAATCTCAAAGGGACTTGCTTAGGAGCAAAAGGAATAGCAATAATGCGTGCTCCCCCTAACAAGAAGGTCTCCTAATGCTTGGGAGAGTGAGTAACTCCCAATTTCTTACGAAGATATTCGAAGACTTCCTCAAGTAGCCCATTCAAAAAGGCTGACTTTACATCCATCTGAAAGACTTTGAACTCTTTGTATGCAGCCAATGCAAGAAACATACGAATAGCTTCCAGATGAGCCATCGGTGCAAAGGTCTCTTCAAAATCTGTGCCTTCAATTTGAGCATAGCCTTTACAAACTAACCTTGCTTTGTTTCTCACAACTTGACCATCTTCATTAAGCTTATTTCTAAAGACCCATTTAGTACCTATGACATTCTTATCAACAGGTCTAGGGACTAAATCCCAAGTGGAGTTTTTCTCTATTTGCTCTAACTCCTCATGCATAGCCTTTAACCAATTTTCATCAAGGCTTGCTTCAGCCACTGTCTTGGGTTCGATCATTGATACTAGTGAAAAAGTGTTCGCCACACTATGTCTAGTTTGAACACCAGCCTTAGGATTTTCAATTATTTGGTCCTTAGGGTGTTGTTCGACCCAAGTATTGTGCTTCCTAGGAGTAGCATTTTCTGAGTCATCCTTTGATTTCTCAGAATCATTAGGTTCAGCCTTTCAACATCAACTCACTCAAGTCCTCATAAACTGGACTGTTATTCACATGAGTAACATTCATTGGTTCATAATTTTCATCTATTCTAACATCAACACTCTCTATGATTTTTCTGGTCCTTTTGTTAAGACACCTATATGCCTTGCTAGTGGAGGAGTAACCCAGAAATATACCTTCATTAGCTCTTTCTTCAAATTTTCCCAGATTCTGTTCAAGTCGCTTGATGAAGCACTTGCTACCAAATATCTTGAAGTGCTTGACTGAAGGTTTCCGTCCAAACCACAATTCATATGGTGTTTTGTCTTCATGTCGCCTGATCATGCATCGATTCTGAATGTATACTGCAGTATGGACTGCTTCTTTCCAATACTTATCAGCCAGCTTGCTTTCTGTCAGCATTGTGCGAGCCATCTCTTGCACAGTCCTATTCTTGCGCTCTACCACTCCGTTTTGCTGTGGAGTTCTAGCTGCTGAAAATTGTCTGTGGATACCATGATGCTCGCAGAACTTGGTGAATTCTTCAGATGTGAATTCGCCTCCACGGTCAGACCTTAACGTCTTGATCTTCTTCCCTAGCATGTTTTCAACCTGTGCTTTAAACACTTTGAACCGATCAAGTGCTTGTTGTTTATGTTTTAAAAGTAAAACCCATGTCATTCTAGTATAATCATCAATGCATAACATGAAGTACTTATCTCCATTGGTCCTTTGAGTCCTCATTGGTCCACATAGATCCGTGTGGACGAGCTCTAGGGGTTTGCTTGTGTGATGCTCCTTTGTCTTGAACACAGCTCGAGTTTGCTTGTCTTTTTGACATGAATCGCATATCGGGTTGGCGGGTTTGCTAACTTTTGAAAAATTTCTCACCGCCTTTGTAGTACACAACTTAGACATGTTGTCAAAGTTATGATGGCCTAACCGCTTGTGCCATAGCCAGCTCTCCTCAGCCTGGCTTATTAAACAGGATTTTTCCAACCCATCAGACAAGGTGTAGAGATTTCCAGATGTTCTTGACCCTATAGCCACTGTTTTGCCACTGCTTCTCTTCTTGATAGCAAAGCCATTCTTTGTGAAGGTGACCTCATGACCTTTGTCACAGATCTGACTTACGCTCAGCAGGTTGTGTCTAAGTCCAGACACATACAACACTTCTTCAAAACTGATCTTGCCTTCTTTCAGCTGAACAGCGCCTTTGCCGCAGATTTTGGCGCCGTCGTTGTTGCCGAATTTTACAGAGCCACCCTTAAATTGTTGTAGCTTTGTGAACTTGGCTTTGTCACCGGTCATATGACTTGAACAGCCACTGTCAAGGATCCATGGTGCAGCCTTCTTTTGAGCATTGAAAGCGGTTTGCACAATGAGGGATTCCTTGGCTTTTGCAGTAGTTTTCTTTATTCTCCAAACCTTGACAAGTTTGTGCTCCTTTTCAATCTGAAATTGGTTAGCGATATGCAACCTACAGTCCCTAGCCAAGTGACCAAAATTATAACACTTATGGCACTCAATGTTTTGGCTATTTAGGACTGAGAAAGGGTTCCTAGTTACAATCCTACTAGGTTTAGCACGAAGTTTACATTCAGCAATTTTATGGCCAAACTCATTACAATGATAACAGTAACCATAAAATCTGAATCTTCTTTGTGGTTGGTTAGACTTCATTACCTTCCTCACATGAATGAACTCTTTCTTAGGCTGGACGGTGGGCTTCACAGCCTTAGAAGGTGTAGCTGTTTGCTTCACAAACTTGGGTGGCGCTGTTGTCTTTTCAGGAGGTGCAATCTTGGAGGATTCTCCGGTCTCAAATCCTATACCGAATCTGATGTGGGGAGGTCTTTGAACTTTCAGCAGGTTGTTTAGCTTCATTGTTCCATTGATCGCTTGGAGCACTTTGAGCTTTTGATTAAGTTTTATATTTTCAGCCCTGCTCCAAGGATTTCATTCTCAAGTTTCACAATCTCCTCAGTTTTGGTACTGATTTGGTTTTCTAGGACTTCTATGGTCCTCTTAAATTCTTCTACTTGAGTTTTTAAAACAACAACAGTGTTTTCAAATTCATGGAGGAGTTTCAGATTTTTCTTACCGGACTTTCGCTCCAAGCTCAGTTCTTCAAGTGCGGCTATAAGTTCTCCTTCAAGATTGACCTCCGCCTCATCTTCGTCAACTTTCAACTCTTGCTCCTCTTCCTCTTCAACAGTGACCATGAAGAGGGCTTCAGTTGACTCAGTTGAGTGGTCATCGTCTGAACTTTCAGACGTGTTATCGGTGTACTGGATGATGAAGCTTTTGGTCTTACCCTTTTTGCTGTAGCTTTTCTTCCATTGACTCTTATCAGAATTAGAGTTATTGTCGTCATCCTTAAGCGGACACTTCGCTGCAAAGTGGCCAACACCTCCACAGTTGAAGCACTTAAAGGGTAGCTTCCCTTTGTACTTGCCTTTGCTGCCCTTTTTCAACTTTCTTACAAATTGAGCCTCAAGCTCATCATCATCAGAATCACCATCATGATCAGCAACTTCTTTTTCCTTTTTCTGTACCTTGAAGGCCGCTTCTCTATCAAATGCAGACGTCTTGCCTATCCGCATCTCATAAGCAGTCAAAGAACCATAAAGCTCATCCATGGAGAAAACATTCAGGTCTTTTGCTTCTTCTATCGCGGATACTTTGGAGTCGAACCGAGGCTGAAGAGATCTAAGTACCTTTTTAACGATGACTGGCTCCTTGATCTCCTCTCCCAGCCCACGGATGGAGTTGCTCACTTCATTGACTCGCAACATGTAAGTGTCAATGTCCTCGTCTTCCACCATGTGAAGAGATTCAAACTGAGAGCGATAAGTCTGAAGCTTTGCCTCTTTAATCTTCTCATCACCCTCATGTATACTCTGCAGCTTGTCCCAGATTTCTTTGGCTGTTTTCCACATCATGACTTTGACAAGCTCGCTGTCCACAAGGCCGCTATAGAGAGCGTTCTGCGCCTTGGAGTCGTTGTCTGCTAGTTTCTTCGTTGCAACATCAATGGGTGTGATAGAAGCATTGTAACCACCTCTAATAGTTTTCCAAACATCATAACCAAGTGACTTAATGAAAGCCTGCATCCTTAGTTTCTAGAAGGAGTAGTTAGTACCATCAAACAATGGTGCTTTTGTGTTCCTAGCATTGGACCCCATGTGATTCGTTTAAAAATCACCCTCAGCGAGTTAATGCTTGCTAAAGGAACCTCGCTCTGATACCAATTGTTAGAATCACACGATCACTGAGAGGAGGGGTGAATCAGTGATGTCTCAATACTTTTTACTTGAATATAAATAAGTCCAAATAATCAAAGCAGTAAAACAATAATCAAGCAACCACAGGAACACAAGGTTTTAACGTGGTTCACCCAAAGGCTACGTCCACGGTGCAACGACTACCCGGACACCAATCCGAGGCTGGTCTTAGAATGTATTGCACTGATTAGTTCTGAGGCTTCAACTTCAAGGAGCACCCACCCCTGATTCAGATAGCACCCACTATCTAGGAAGCAACAATTTCCTTTACAATTAGTCTGCACCAACAGACGGGATCACCAAACTCCAATACCAAGCACCCACTTGATAGTTTACAATGATTAGAGAATAACCCTTTACAGAAATTCCTTTCTACAATCTCTCACTCTCAATCCCATACAAATCAGATTTTAATAAACATGAATTGAGAAATACTTATCTAAAGGAACTACTGATGAAGAACCATCTTCTTGATGCAGAGTTTCTTCTTGACTTGCTGTAAAGAATCACAGCAGTATCTCCTTGCAAGCTCACACACCCTCACAAACTTCTCTCTTTCTGTGTGTGTTTTTCAAAGATCCCTAGCATGCCTTTTTATAGGATTTGCCAACCCTAATTCGTGATTGCAAAAAGGCTAGGAGAGGTTTTGGAAACTCCTTCAAGGATTGGAAGAGATCCCTGTTTTTTCTCGCGCAAGTTTCTGTTTTGAGAACTCCTTCAAGGATTGGAAGAGATCCCCTGTTTTTTCTCGCGCAAGTTTCTGTTTTGAGCTCTGCGCTTGACCGAGCTTTGCGCTTGACCGACCTCAGTGCTTAACCGATCAAGTTTCTGTTTTGAGCTCTGCGCTTGACCGAGCTCTGCGCTTGATCGACCTCAGCGCTTTAACCGAGCTTCTTGATAGCAAAGCCTTTCTTTGTGACCTGTGACCTTCATGCGCTCTGTCACAGATCTGACTTACGCTTAGCAACGCTTCGCCGAACTGACGTACAACACTTCTTCAGAATTGATCTTGCCTTCTTTCAGCTAAACAACGCCTTTGCCATAGATTTTGGCGTCGTCATTGTTGCCGAATTTTACAGAGCCACCCTCAAACTGCTGTAGCTTTGTGAACTTCTCCTTATCACCGGTCATATGGCTTGAACAACCACTGTCAAGGATCCATGGTGCAGCCTTCTTTTGAGCATTGAAAGCGGTTTGCACAATGAAGGATTCCTTGGGTTTTCTTCACCCTCCACACCTTGACCAATTTGGGTTTCTTCTCAACCTGAAATTAGTTAGCAATTTGCAACCTACAGTCCCTAGCCAAGTGTCCATAATTATAACACTTATGGCACTCAATGTTGTGGCTACTTAGGACTGAGAAAGGGTTCCAAGTTGCAATCCTACTAGGTTTAGCACGAAGTTTACATTCAGCAATTTTATGGCCAAACTCATTATAATGGAAACAGTAACCATAAAATCTGAATCTTCTTTGTGGTTGGTTAGACTTCATTACATTCCTCACATGAATGAACTCTTTCTTAGGCTGGACGGTGGGCTTCACAGCCTTAGAAGGTGTAGCTGTTTGCTTCACAAACTTGGGTGGCGCTGTTGTCTTTTCAGGAGGTGCAATCTTGGAGGATTCTCCGGTCTCAAATCCTAGACCGAATCTGATGTGGGGAGGCCTTTGAACTTTCAGCAGGTTGTTTAGCTTCATTGTTCCATTGATTGCTTGGAGCACTTTGAGCTTTTGATTAATTTTTATATTTTCAGCCCTTGCTCCAAGGATTTCATTCTCAAGTTTCACAATCTCCTCAGTTTTGGTACTGATTTGGTTTTCTAGGACTTCTATGGTCCTCTTAAATTCTTCTGCTTGAGTTCTTAAAACAACAACAGTGTTTTCAAATTCATGGAGGAGTTTCAGATTTTTCTTACCGGACTTTTGCTCCAAACTTAGTTCTTCAAGTGCGGCTATAAGTTCTCCTTCAAGATTGACCTCCGCCTCATCTTCCTCAGCTTCCAGTTCTTGCTCCTCTTCCTCTTCAACAGTGACCATGAAGAGAGCTTCAGTTGACTCGGCTGAGTGGTCATCGTCTGAACTTTTAGACGCGTTGTCGGTGTACTGGCTGATGAAGCTTTTGGTCTTACCCTTTTTGCTGTAGCTTTTCTTCCATTGACTCTTATCAGAATTACAGTCGTTGTCGTCATCCTTAAGCGGACACTTCACTGCAAAGTGGCCAACACCTCCACAATTGAAGCACTTAAAGGGTAGCTTCTCTTTGTACTTGCCTTTACTGCCCTTTTTCAACTTTCCTACAAATTGAGCCTCAAGCTCATCATCATCAGAATCACCATCATGATCAGCAACCTCTTTTTCCTTTTTCTGTACCTTGAAGGCCGCTTCTCTATCAGATGCAGACGTCTTGCCTATCCGCATCTCATAAGCAGTCAAAGAACCATGAAGCTCATCCATGGAGAAAACATTCAGGTCTTTTGCTTCTTCTATCGCGGACACTTTGGAGTCGAACCGAGGCTGAAGAGATCTAAGTATTTTTTTAACGATGACTGGCTCCTTGATCTCCTCTCCCAGCCCACGGATGGAGTTGCTCACTTCATTGACTCGCGACATGTAAGTGTCAATGTTCTCATCTTCCACCATGTGAAGAGATTCAAACTGAGAGCGATAAGTCTGAAGCTTTGCCTTTTTAATCTTCTCGTCACCCTCATGTATACTCTGCAGCTTGTCCCAGATTTCTTTGGCTGTTTTGCACATCATGACTTTGACAAGCTCGCTGTCCACAAGGCTGCTATAGAGAGCGTTCCGCGCCTTGGAGTCGTTGTCTGCTAGTTTCTTCGTTGCAACATCAGTGGGTGTGATAGAAGCGTTGTAGCTAACTCTTATAGCCTCCCAAACATCATATCCAAGTGACTTAATGTAAGCCTGCATCCTTAGCTTCCAGAAGGAGTAGTTAGTACCATCAAACAATGGTGCTTTCGTGTTCCTAATATTGGACCCCATGTGATTCGTTTAAAGATCACCCTCAGCGTGTTAATGCTTGCTAAAGGAACCTTGCTTTGATACCAATTGTTAGAATCACACGATCACTGAGAAGGGGGGGGGGGGTGGTGAATCAGTGATGTCTCAAATACTTTTTACTTGAATATAAATAAGTCCAAATAATCAAAGCAGTAAAACAATAATCAAGCAACCACAGGAACACAAGGTTTTAACGTGGTTCACTCAAAGGCTACGTCCACGGTGCAACGACTACCCGGACACCAATCTGAGGCTAGTCTTACTGATTAGTTCTGAAGCTTCAACTTCAAGGAGCACCCACCCCTGATTCAGATAACACCCACTATCTAGGAAGCAACAACTCCCTTTACAATTCGTCTGCACCAACAGACGGGATCACCAAACCCCAACACCAAGCACCCATTTGATGTTTTACAATGATTAGAGAAGAACCCTTTACAGAAATTCCTTTCTACAATCTCTCACTCTCAATCCCTTGCAAATCAGATTTTTAATAAACATGAATTGAGAAATACTTATCTGAAGGAACTACTGATGAAGAACCATCTTCTTGATGCAGAGTTTCTTCTTGACTTGCTGTAAAAGAATCACAGCAGTATCTCCCTGCAAGCTCACACACCCTCACAAACCTCTCTCCTTCTGTGTGTTATTTTCAAAGATCCCTAGCATACCTTTTTATAGGATTTGCCAACCCTAATTCGTGATTGCAAAAAGGCTAGGAGAGGTTTTGGAAACTCCTTCAAGGATAGGAAGAGATCCTCTGTTTTTTCTCGCGCAAGTTTCTGTTTTGAAAACTCCTTCAAGGATTGGAAGAGATCCCCTGTTTTTTCTCACGCAAGTTTCTATTTTGAGCTCTGCGCTTGACCGACCTTAGTGCTTGATCGAGCTCTGCGCTTGACCGACCTCAGTGATTTGCCGAATTGACCGAGCTCAACGCTTCGCCGAACTGACTGAGCTGAGTATGCTCAGTGTCATAGCCGAGCTCAGCGATATGTCCGAGCTCTTCATGTCTTTCTCGTTACCGAGCTCTTCATGTCTTCCTTGTTACCGAGCTCAAGTCTTCCTTGTTACCGAGCTCAAGTCTTCATTGTTTTTTTCGCCGTTCTTTATTATACTTGTGTGACAATGTGTTGACAATAATTCCAACACAAAACCGAGCTTCAAACATCAAACTCTCTTCAAAATCCAACACACAACTTAATCACACTAATCGAGGTCTCTCGGGTCGGGGTCTTACATCTAATAAACTCATTCCCCATCTTCTTAAACTCATCAACTTTCCAAATCTCGTTAGGCTCTTTGTGTAGATTCAAAGTTTTCGTTTGAACTCGTAACCTTCCCAAATTAAGTTTAGAGAGAGCTTTAGAAGAATCAGACTCAAAGAAATATCTCTTTTCTCTTTACATCTTTTTATTTTACTTTCTTTCTTCTTTCTGTTACTATTTACTACTATTTTCGTGTATGTCAACTGACTGACAGAGCTAACAAAGCTGACTTCAATGTCTCCTTGTAGGACCTTTTCTCGAATGAAATGACAATTTACCTCTATGTGCTTAGTGCGAGCATGATAAACTGGGTTGGATGCCAAGGCAATAGAGCTAATATTATCACAATAGATGACATGAGGTAGTTTGAGATAAATACCAAGCTCTCTCATCAACACTCTAATCCAATACAATTCTGCAGTAGTAAGTGCTAGTAGCCTGTATTCAGCTTCGGTACTTGATTTTGAGACTGTCGGCTACTTCTTAATTAGCATTCCAAGAAATAAGATTTGGCCCATTAAAGATAGCATAACCAAAAGTAGCCCACCGAAAATGCAAGCCATGTGTGGTTGTGCCTTTAAGAAAACGGATTCCCGCCACCCAATGTGTTAACCATGGACATGCATAAATTGACAAACCCGGTTGACTGCAAAGGTTATTATTTGGCCTGGTTAGTGTAACATATTGAAGAGCAGCAGCACAGTACGCTTGAGCAATGGTGATTGGATCACCATCCGCGAAAGTCTTGGCCCAGGCTGAATTGGCGATTTAAGTGGATTGGCATCATGCATGTTTGCTTTGTGGAGTAAGTCCAACACTTGGCCTGAGTAAGATATAAACCTGAGTGAGTCCGAGAAGCCTCAATACCAAGGAAGTATTTGAGTGGACCAAATCTTTCATAGCAAACAATCGACGGAGCGTCATTAACAATTTAGGGAGGGCATTCACACTATTGCTGGTAACTAATATGTCATCAACATATATCAATAAAATGATAATCTCACCACTAAAATTACGAACAAAAAGCGATGCATTTGCCGAAGAGCCTGTGAACCCAAGGCTTTGAAAATAATTGGTCAAACAAAGATACCATGCACGTGGGGCCTACTTAAACCCATAGATTGCCTTATGGAGTTTGCAAATATGGGCTGGATCGAAGACTAGGATCCACAAATCCTTGAGCTTGTTCCATGTAGACTTTTTCAGAGAGCACATCATGGAGAAACGCATTTTGGACATCAAGTTAGTGAATTGGCCACCCTAGTTGAATAGAAAATGAAAGAATAAGTTGGATCGTGGTGTGTTCGACTACAGGACTAAATGTGTCATTGTAGTCTAGGCCCGGTTGCTGGTGAAAACCCCTTGGCTATGAGACAAGATTTGTATCTTTTAATGGTTCCATCCGACCTTTGTTTAATTTTATAGGGCCAGCGACATCCTACAACATTACATCCAGATTGTTTTGGAATCAAGGTCCATGTTCCCTGACAGCGAAGAGCGTTGAATTCTCTTACCATGGCCTCACACCAATCAGCTGGTTTAATTGCTTGGGAATAATAGGTGGGTTAACTTGGCACAAGAACAGTTTTTAAAGTCATTGATAATGGATGTTTAGTTGCTAACAATATTTTAGGCTTAAAAACCTCATCCATAGAGCAGGTGCACATTGTTAGGGATTTTGTATTTGCAATTTGATGGATGCATTATCATTCAAGCATCATTTGATTTGCACACATATGCATTGATTTGAGAAATCTTGTAATCTGTTTTTATACATGCATTGTTTTTAAGACTTGTAAAAAATCTTGGTTCATGCATGTTTTGATTTTAAACTTGGATGCAATTTGTTTTGAAAAGAATTTTAATGAATCAAGCTAGCCTTTGGTTTTAAAAACATTCAAATCATCTTAGGCTTTTTTAGGTTTCAATTTTTTAAAACTCTTAGTTTGATTTAAACATGTTTCCAAGCTTGATTTAATGGCCCAAAAGTTCCCTCAAGAAAAACTTTGAAATATGCAAAAAATATGCAATTTAAGGGAAGTTGGTCCCAGGCCCGGGTCGACCGCACAGTGTGGCCGGTCGACCGCGCCTATGGACCCGGTCGACCGGCCACACTACGCGGTCGACCGGGAAAGAGCTGTTGGCTTTTTTTTTAAACGGTCAGATTTCTGACCGTTGAAGGCCAGGTCGACCGGGCAATGTACCAGGTCGATCGGGGACTAGCCGTTGGGCATTTTTTGATATAAATAGAAGCTCATTTCCAAAGAAATTTTGAGAAACAAAGAGGCCCTCCTTGAGATGTTTTGAGGCCAATCAAAGGGGAATGAGCTAAGGAAGGCTAAGGGACATTTGGAAAGCTAAAGCTTGGTTTCATGGAGTTAAATCGTTAAGTAAGCTTTACTTTTCCTAATCATATGTTTTCATGCTTTGTTTTATTTATTGGTAAATCTTGTCTAGCATGATAAACTATGATTAGTTGTATCCTTAATATGTTTATGTTTTGATTTGATTTATTGTTTTGGATGCAACACTTTGAGATTCAATCCAAGTAGTACTTGAATTGGTAAATCTAAGTAGATCATGTTAATGGAAAAATCTTTGAAATTATATGTAACATGATTCATATACTTGGTTGAATTTTTGGTTGTTGTTTTTCATCACAAGAAAATCTCTTTCAAATCTATCTTATGTTTTGGATTCAATTAAATAATCATATCTTAAATGTTTTGGATTCAATAACTACACAAATCATTGTTTTCATGTTAAGCTTTAATTATTGTCAAATCTTCTCTAGCATGATAAACTATGATTTGTTGTGTCCTTAAACATATTTTATGTTTTGAATTAATTATTGTTTTGGATACATCACCATTTGATTCAATCCAAGTAGTACTTTATTTGGTAAATCTAAGTAGATCATGTTAATGAAAGAATCTTTGAAATTATATGTAACATGATTCATATACTTGGTTGAATCTTTGGTTGTTGTTTTTCATCATAAGAAAATCACTTTCAAATATATCTTATGTTTTGGATTCAACAACTTCACATGTACTTTTGTTTTAAAGTTTCACAACTTGCTTAGCTTTGATAGGTATATCATTTTCAAGTTGTATTTTAAGTACATGTAATTTGTCCCTTGATTTCTGATAAGTCCTTAAAAATGCATAATTTCATCATCATTTTAGATTAATTAAGGACTTAATCTTCAAATCATGGACCATTTTAGTAGAAAATCATGATTTTTTGTTTATGGGCATCAAAGTTTGAATCCGAGTCAAAATTCATCGAAAAATTGCACTTTTACATAGAATCATGAATTTCTCTAATTTTTGGCATTGGAAGTCATAAATTTCTCATAACTTTTTTATTTACAAATAAAATGATGAATTTTATTTTCATCACCATTGATTTAATTGAAGATTTGATAAAATGGTGACATTTTTATGGGCCCGCATCTTGCATAATTCCTTCCCTATATGAATAAATTACTCTTTGATATTTATTT
>QPKB01000002.1:34992347-35108795 GCA_003546025.1 Camphora micrantha
CTGAAGAAAAGGGTTCCTAAGTGCAATCCCTACTAGGTTAGCACGAAGTTTACATTCAGGCAATTTTTATGGCCAAACTCATTACAATGGAAACAGTAACCATAAAATCTGAATCTTCTTTGTGGTTGGTTAGACTTCATTACATTCCTCACATGAATGAACTCTTTCTTAGGCTGGACGGTGGGCTTCACAGCCTTAGAAGGTGTAGTGTGTTTGCTTCACAAACTTGGGTGGCGCTGTGTTGTCTTTTCAGGAGGTGCAATCTTGGAGGATTCTCCGGTCTCAAAATCCTAGACCGAATCTGATGTGGGGAGGCCTTTGAACTTTCAGCAGGTTGTTTAGCTTCATTGTTCCATTGATTGCTTGGAGCACTTTGAGCTTTTGATTAATTTTTATATTTTCAGCCCTTGCTCCAAGGATTTCATTCTCAAGTTTCACAATCTCCTCAGTTTTGGTACTGATTTGGTTTTCTAGGACTTCTATGGTCCTCTTAAATTCTTCTGCTTGAGTTCTTAAAACAACAACAGTGTTTTCAAATTCATGGAGGAGTTTCAGATTTTTCTTACCGGACTTTTGCTCCAAACTTAGTTCTTCAAGTGCGGCTATAAGTTCTCCTTCAAGATTGACCTCCGCCTCATCTTCCTCAGCTTCCAGTTCTTGCTCCTCTTCCTCTTCAACAGTGACCATGAAGAGAGCTTCAGCTGACTCGGCTGAGTGGTCATCGTCTGAACTTTTAGACGCGTTGTCGGTGTACTGGCTGATGAAGCTTTTGGTCTTACCCTTTTTGCTGTAGCTTTTCTTCCATTGACTCTTATCAGAATTAGAGTCGTTGTCGTCATCCTTAAGCGGACACTTCGCTGCAAAGTGGCCAACACCTCCACAATTGAAGCACTTAAAGGGTAGCTTCTCTTTGTACTTGCCTTTGCTGCCCTTTTTCAACTTTCCTACAAATTGAGCCTCAAGCTCATCATCATCAGAATCACCATCATGATCAGCAACCTCTTTTTCCTTTTTCTGTACCTTGAAGGCCGCTTCTCTATCAGATGCAGACGTCTTGCCTATCCGCATCTCATAAGCAGTCAAAGAACCATGAAGCTCATCCATGGAGAAAACATTCAGGTCTTTTGCTTCTTCTATCGCGGACACTTTGGAGTCGAACCGAGGCTGAAGAGATCTAAGTATCTTTTTAACGATGACAGGCTCCTTGATCTCCTCTCCCAGCCCACAGATGGAATTGCTCACTTCATTGACTCGCGACATGTGAAGAGATTCAAACTGAGAGCGATAAGTCTGAAGCTTTGCCTCTTTAATCTTCTCGTCACCCTCATGTATACTCTGCAGCTTGTCCCAGATTTCTTTGGCTGTTTTGCACATCATGACTTTGACAAGCTCGCTGTCCACAAGGCTGCTATAGAGAGCGTTCTGCGCCTTGGAGTCGTTGTCTGCTAGTTTCTTCGTTGCAGCATCAGTGGGTGTGATAGAAGCGTTGTAGCTAACTCTTATAGCCTCCCAAACATCATATCCAAGTGACTTAATGTAAGCCTGCATCCTTAGCTTCCAGAAGGAGTAGTTAGTACCATCAAACAATGGTGCTTTCGTGTTCCTAATATTGGACCCCATGTGATTCGTTTAAAGATCACCCTCAGCGTGTTAATGCTTGCTAAAGGAACCTTGCTCTGATACCAATTGTTAGAATCACACGATCACTGAGAAGGGGGGGGGGGGTGAATCAGTGATGTCTCAATACCTTTTACTTGAATATAAATAAGTCCAAATAATCAAAGCAGTAAAACAATAATCAAGCAACCACAGGAACACAAGGTTTTAACGTGGTTCACTCAAAGGCTACGTCCACGGTGCAACGACTACCCGGACACCAATCTGAGGCTAGTCTTACTGATTAGTTCTGAAGCTTCAACTTCAAGGAGCACCCACCCCTGATTCAGATAACACCCACTATCTAGGAAGCAACAACTCCCTTTACAATTCGTCTGCACCAACAGACGGGATCACCAAACCCCAACACCAAGCACCCACTTGATGTTTTACAATGATTAGAGAAGAACCCTTTACAGAAATTCCTTTCTACAATCTCTCACTCTCAATCCCTTGCAAATCAGATTTTTAATAAACATGAATTGAGAAATACTTATCTGAAGGAACTACTGATGAAGAACCATCTTCTTGATGCAGAGTTTCTTCTTGACTTGCTGTAAAAGAATCACAGCAGTATCTCCCTGCAGAGCTCACACACCCTCACAAACCTCTCTCCTTCTGTGTGTTATTTTCAAAGATCCCTAGCATACCTTTTTATAGGATTTGCCAACCCTAATTCGTGATTGCAAAAAGGCTAGGAGAGGTTTTGGAAACTCCTTCAAGGATAGGAAGAGATCCTCTATTTTTTCTCGCGCAAGTTTCTGTTTTGAAAACTCCTTCAAGGATTGGAAGAGATCCCCTGTTTTTTCTCACGCAAGTTTCTGTTTTGAGCTCTGCGCTTGACCGACCTTAGTGCTTGATCGAGCTCTGCGCTTGACCGACCTCAGTGATTTGCCGAATTGACCGAGCTCAACGCTTCGCCGAACTGACTGTAAGACCCCGACTCGAGTGAACCCGATTAGTACTAATTAAGTTGCGTGTTAGTGCTAAGCTTGATTGGTGATTTTTGATTAAGTTGGGTTTGGAATAGTTTTGATCCTAGTTTTGGGCTTTTGAATGCTTTGGTAGCTTGTGGGGCCCTTTGGGGGTTCCCTTTTTGGCGTTGCATTTTCTTGATGGATTTTTCCGATTTGTTGTGTATGGTGTTTTTGGCCCGTTGCATTCACCTTGTGGATTCTTACAACTTTCATGTTGATCCCGTGTCCATTCGAGGCCCCGAAACCCGAATTCTTGGCCTTGAGGGTAAAACAGTCATTGCACACCAAATCTGTACCCAAAACTTGATATTCCCGAAACCCGCGAAACATAGACTTTTTAGAAACTAGATATTTCGACGATCATTTCTTCCTTCTTCGTCGAATTCATCCGAGGTACCGAAAGAGATGATATCAGCCACCCAAGTTCATTAAGTTGTGGGACCCAACCTCCCCTTTGTTAACAAAGAGGAACTCACCCTCCATTGCATTCCATTCTCCATGTTCCAGCCCATTTGAGTCTAGGGCTTTTCTAGCAAGTTTCTCTCCTTCTTCTTGCTTCTTCATCTCTAATCCTCACCAATCTTGCACCAAACTCAAAGTGGAGACCACCAATCTCTTCCTCTCCTTGCAAGCTTCACCTTGATACTATTCTTGGAGAAATCTCCCCATATTGAGACCTTCCTTGAACTAGTTCTTCTCACTTGAAGGTCATCCAAGTAAGTGATCCCTCTCATCTTCTAGATTTATAATCTTCTAGCCTTAGGGAAGCTACATTTGCATTATTGAAAGGTTTCTTTGTCATTTCATTGTTTGACCCATGTAAGGGTTTTATTTGGGGATTTTGCCTTGTAGCTTGGACATTTTCTTGGAGGACTTGTTAGAGCTTAATATCATTAATTGAAGACTTGAGGCAAGTGAATGTTGGATGTTTTTTAAGTTTCAAATGGTTTGGTAGCATTTATGGATTTTTATGCTTTCATTGATTTCCTTTATTGATTTTCCATGGTTGCAATAAATGATCTTTATACCTCTTGATAGCCTCATTTAATGTCTTGGAAGCATGTAATTAAGTCATCTTGTTCATAGTTTTCCTTGGTTAATCATGTGTTGGAAGGAAAGGAAAAAGGGGAGAAAAAGAAATCAAGTTCCCGGAACTGCTGCACGCCCAGGTCCGATCGATCGGACGTGCAGACCGATCGATCGGACTGTCTTTAATTGTAAGGGTTTTTGGGCCGATCGATCGGACCTTCGGTCCGATCGATCGGAGGACTCAGATTGAGTCCAGTGGGTTTTGAGATTTTATATATATATTTTTTTCTTCTTTTCTTGGTTTTAGGTGGGACCTTGGCTACTCTCTTTGGACTCATTTGACCATGCGTGAGGACGTCTTGAGCCGATGCTCCTCACGGTTGGTTGGGTGACATCGATGTTCACTTCATTTCAATCTTGAACGGGACGGAATGACGCGATATCTCCTTTATATCTAAATACAAGACTTTTTCCTTGGTTATCGCGAATTCTATTCCTTTCGATGACTGAGTAGGTTGCTCGATGTCTCCGAATTAACATCATACTTAGGATGGACCATTTATAGTCTTGATTTCCTTATCATAACATCTAGTTATAACCATAAGCTCATTTTAAGTTTTGAAAAGCGTAAAAGTGCATAAGGAGCCCGGAATGTCTTCAAACTCAAGGAGTACCAATTCATATCTATGATCGACATACGGGACCCCTATTCACTCAAATAGATCTTAAAATCATTGTCTTTCCTGATTTAGCATAGTTCATAATATTTCTCTATTTCCAAGCCTTGCATTACATGAATGGTTTTCCCGAAAGTATTATTGTACACTTGAAACAGTTACTTGACCTGAAGTGCATTGCACCACATGATATGTCAGTGTGCTCTTGAGCACCCCCGTCTTGCCCGTTTGATTATGTATTCGTACTTGATTTGCTTGCATTGTCTCGATTGTATTTGACCTATGAGTCGGCACCACTAAGCTTGGATAACCCTGTTGGTCTGATCAACCGACTTGGAGATCCCCTCTTGTCCCGCCAGCTGCAGTTTGGATCCCGCTACCCGGTCATTACCGTGGTCTTGTCCCGATGCCGCAAATTGCTACTGTGGTCCCCGATGCCCGGCTCGCTACCGTGGTCATGTATAGTATTGTATATGTATATGTATCTATATGAGATCCCCTGTTTCTCCTCACCTCGAGTGACTGAGATCAGGGCCTAGTTATTGCTCTATCGCTTTAGTGATAGAGGACTTAGCTTCTTGTGGTTGCCACCTTGTTATTCCCGATTCCTTGGTTACCTCATATGTCTTATCTTGTTTACTTGTTTTACAGCAAATGATTTATCTGTTTTATTAGAGTTCTTGTTTAAACAGATTTCCATGCTTTTCAAGGTATTTCATCTATTGTATATTGTGGTATCTTTTCATTCTCTTGCCAGACCGTCGTGTCTGATCCTTTGCTTTGGTACTCAGGTCCCGTTGCCGGCTTCCTTGAGGAGGAGCCAGAGGAGGTGGTAGGTGAGCCGCAGCCTCTAGTCGAGTGGCGTGCTGACGATGTCATGTAGACATCTGACTGCTTGGAGATGCGTAACATTTTGAGGGGAACTCCTTGACCATTCTTTGGGGGTTATTCTTTTGTTATATTGGCCTTTGTTGGCCTCTATTTTTGGGATTGTAATTAACTGATATTTTGTTTAACTTTAACAACTTGGGAAACTTGCTATATATATCATTGCTCATTCTGATACAGTATTTATACTTGTGGTTATTGTCTTCATGACTAATGATAGTTGGACTATTTGATTTGCTACACGCTTCCGCACGAAAAAGAAATGTTAATTGATGATTGTGATATCCTCACCGCGGACACCTGTGGGAAATTAAAATAAAAATGTATATGTTGTTGGTTCATGACACACTAATGTCCCGATCCCGGATCAGTCCTTCGGGGGCCCGGTCCGGGGTCGCGACACTGACTGAGCTGAGTATGCTCAGTGTCATAGCCGAGCTCAGCGATATGTCCGAGCTCTTCATGTCTTTCTCGTTACCGAGCTCTTCATGTCTTCCTTGTTACCGAGCTCAAGTCTTCCTTGTTACCGAGCTCAAGTCTTCCTTGTTTTTTTCGCCGTTCTTTATTATACTTGTATGACAATGTGTTGACAATAATTCCAACACAAAACCGAGCTTCAAACATCAAACTCTCTTCAAAATCCAACACACAACTTAATCACACTAATCGAGGTCTCTCGGGTCGGGGTCTTACATCTAATAAACTCATTCCCCATCTTCTTAAACTCATCAACTTTCCAAATCTCGTCAGGCTCTTTGTGTAGATTCAAAGTTTTCGTTTGAACTCGTAACCTTCCCAAATTAAGTTTAGAGAGAGCTTTAGAAGAATCAGACTCAAAGAAATATCTCTTTTCTCTTTACATCTTTTTATTTTACTTTCTTTCTTCTTTCTGTTACTATTTACTACTATTTTCATGTATGTCAACTGATTGACAGAGCTAACAAAGCTGACTTCAATGTCTCCTTGTAGGACCTTTTCTCGAATGAAATGACAATTTACCTCTATGTGCTTAGTGCGAGCATGATAAACTGGGTTGGATGCCAAGGCAATAGAGCTAATATTATCACAATAGATGACATGAGGTAGTTTGAGATAAATACCAAGCTCTCTCATCAACACTCTAATCCAATACAATTCTGCAGTAGTAAGTGCTAGTAGCCTGTATTCAGCTTCGGTACTTGATTTTGAGACTGTCGGCTACTTCTTAATTAGCATTCCAAGAAATAAGATTTGGCCCATTAAAGATAGCATAACCAAAAGTAGCCCACCGAAAATGCAAGCCATGTGTGGTTGTGCCTTTAAGAAAACGGATTCCCGCCACCCAATGTGTTAACCATGGACATGCATAAATTGACAAACCCGGTTGACAGCAAAGGTTATTATCTGGCCTGGTTAGTGTAACATATTGAAGAGCAGCAGCACAGTACGCTTGAGAAATGGTGATTGGATCACCATCCGCGAAAGTCTTGGCCCAGGCTGAATTGGCGATTTAAGTGGATTGGCATCATGCATGTTTGCTTTGTGGAGTAAGTCCAACACTTGGCCTGAGTAAGATATAAACCTGAGTGAGTCCGAGAAGCCTCAATACCAAGGAAGTATTTGAGTGGACCAAATCTTTCATAGCAAACAATCGACGGAGCGTCATTAACAATTTAGGGAGGGCATTCACACTATTGCTGGTAACTAATATGTCATCAACATATATCAATAAAATGATAATCTCACCACTAAAATTACGAACAAAAAGCGATGCATTTGCCGAAGAGCCTGTGAACCCAAGGCTTTGAAAATAATTGGTCAAACGAAGATACCATGTACGTGGGGCCTACTTAAACCCATAGATTGCCTTATGGAGTTTGCAAATATGGGCTGGATCGAAGACTAGGATCCACAAATCCTTGAGCTTGTTCCATGTAGACTTTTTCAGAGAGCACATCATGGAGAAACGCATTTTGGACATCAAGTTAGTGAATTGGCCACCCTAGTTGAATAGAAAATGAAAGAATAAGTTGGATCGTGGTGTGTTCGACTACAGGACTAAATGTGTCATTGTAGTCTAGGCCCGGTTGCTGGTGAAACCCCTTGGCTATGAGACAAGATTTGTATCTTTTAATGGTTCCATCCGACCTTTGTTTAATTTTATAGGGCCAGCGACATCCTACAACATTACATCCAGATTGTTTTGGAATCAAGGTCCATGTTCCCTGACAGCGAAGAGCGTTGAATTCTCTTACCATGGCCTCACGCCAATCAGCTGGTTTAATTGCTTGGGAATAATAGGTGGGTTAACTTGGCACAAGAACAGTTTTTAAAGTCATTGATAATGGATGTTTAGTTGCTAACAATATTTAGGCTTAAAAACCTCATCCATAGAGCAGGTGCACATTGTTAGGGATTTTGTATTTGCAATTTGATGGATGCATTATCATTCAAGCATCATTTGATTTGCACACATATGCATTGATTTGAGAAATCTTGTAATCTTGTTTTATACATGCATTGTTTTTAAGACTTGTAAAAATCTTGGTTCATGCATGTTTTGATTTTAAACTTGGATGCAATTTGTTTTGAAAAGGAATTTTATGAATCAAGCTAGCCTTTGGTTTTAAAACATTCAAATCATCTTAGGCTTTTTAGGTTTCATGTTTTTAAAACTCTTAGTTTGATTTAAACATGTTTCCAAGCTTGATTTAATGGCCCAAAAAGTTCCCTCAAGAAAAACTTTGAAATATGCAAAAAATATGCAATTTGAGGGAAGTTGGTCCCAGGCCCGGGTCGACCGCACAGTGTGGCCGGTCGACCGTGCCTATGGACCCGGTCGACCGGCCACACTGCGCGGTCGACCGGGAAAGAGCTGTTGGCTTTTTTTTTAAACGGTCAGATTTTTGACCGTTGAAGGCCAGGTCGACCGGGCAATGTACCAGGTCGACCGGGGACTAGCCGTTGGGCATTTTTTGATATAAATAGAAGCTCATTTCCAAAGAAATTTTGAGAAACAAAGAGGCCCTCCTTGAGATGTTTTGAGGCCAATCAAAGGGGAATGAGCTAAGGAAGGCTAAGGGACATTTGGAAAGCTAAAGCTTGGTTTCATGGAGTTAAATCGTTAAGTAAGCTTTACTTTTCCTAATCATATGTTTTCATGCTTTGTTTTATTTATTGGTAAATCTTGTCTAGCATGATAAACTATGATTAGTTGTATCCTTAACATGTTTATGTTTTGATTTGATTTATTATTTTGGATGCAACACTTTGAGATTCAATCCAAGTAGTACTTGAATTGGTAAATCTAAGTAGATCATGTTAATGGAAAAATCTTTGAAATTATATGTAACATGATTCATATACTTGGTTGAATTTTTGGTTGTTGTTTTTCATCACAAGAAAATCTTTTTCAAATCTATCTTATGTTTTGGATTCAACAACTACACAAATCATATGTTTTCATGTTTAGCTTTAATTATTGGTAAATCTTCTCTAGCATGATAAACTATGATTTGTTGTGTCCTCAACATGTTTTATGTTTTGAATTGATTTATTGTTTTGGATACATCACCATTTGATTCAATCCAAGTAGTACTTTATTTGGTAAATCTAAGTAGATCATGTTAATGAAAGAATCTTTGAAATTATATGTAACATGATTCATATACTTGGTTGAATCTTTGGTTGTTGTTTTTCATCATAAGAAAATCACTTTCAAATATATCTTATGTTTTGGATTCAACAACTTCACATGTACTTTTGTTTTAAAGTTTCACAACTTGCTTAGCTTTGATAGGTATATCATTTTCAAGTTGTATTTTAAGTACATGTAATTTGTCCCTTGATTTCTGATAAGTCCTTAAAAATGCATAATTTCATCATCATTTTAGATTAATTAAGGACTTAATCTTCAAATCATGGACCATTTTAGTAGAAAATCATGATTTTTTGTTTATGGGCATCAAAGTTTGAATCCGAGTCAAAATTCATCGAAAAATTGCACTTTTACATAGAATCATGAATTTCTCTATTTTTGGCATTGGAAGTCATAAATTTCTCATAACTTTTTTATTTACAAATAAAATGATGAATTTTATTTTCACCATTGATTTAATTGAAGATTTGATAAAATGGTGACATTTTATTGGGCCCGCATCTTGCATAATTCCTTCCCTATATGAATAAATTACTCTTTGATATTTATTTTTTTATTTTTGTAGGGAACTTCAGAAATTGGGGCCCGCGAAAGAAAATTAATGAAGCAAATGCACCATGGGACCCGTCTACATTTGGCATTAATTCCAATGAGAGAAAGTGGGCCCATCTAAGGATACTTTTCCAAGCCATGAAGAGTTCAAAAAAACTTTGGGAAGATCTTTCTAAGCAATCAAGTTGGAGATAACTTCCAAAGAGTCCAAGTTTCTTTAAAGACTCTACAATTTGGGTTTCAATCAAGATAGGCTTCCAAGATTTGAAATCTTGCAACCCAAGATTTTTGGAAAAATATTGCACGTCCAACACCTCCATTCCAAAGCTATCACACGTCCAACAAAGGTGTTGCCCATATTGTTTCAAATTTTGAATTAAATCCAAAGTGGGCCCAAGTGTGAAAGTAGTATGAGATATAAAGAATCCTACCTTTAGTAGGATGGTGTGCTAGGAAATCCAAGAAGATAAGGAGTTGGAAAATCCCTTGAAACTCTCCAAAAACTCTCCTAATCCTAATCCAACTTGGACCCCACACTACTTATCCTTCCCAAACCAAAAACCTTGCAACCCAAGATACCAAAAAAATATAAAAAGGCTTGCAACTCATCTTCCCTCCCCTCTTGGATGACCATCAACCCATATTCTCCCATTTTCCAATAATTTTTCTCCATCTCTCATCCTTCCATCACAATTTCATCCAAGGCCTTCCCTAAGGCACACCACCACTTGGATTTCTACACCACGCCGCCGCCGTTGCTGTCGTTGCTCCATCATCAACCAGCCATCTACTTTTCCATTGGTGAAGGATTGAAGACTTGAAGATGGGATTATGCGCAAGTCCTATTTTCTTCATGTATTCGATCTAGGGTAAGGAAATTTTTTTTTTTTTTTTTAGTTTTGATTCCTATTGGGAAATTTCTAGTGTATTGGTTTACTTTAATTAAAAAGACGCAATTAGTGAGGTCAAGGTGTCCCGCCTTGGATCGGCATCGTGTGTTTGTGGGTAGTGACAGTACGCACTTGGTGCGGTGTTTTTGCAGTCTTTTTATTAATCTTGCCAATATAACGTTGTGATTTCCATAATAAGAATATTTAGAATTCTTTCTTTTTTATTCTTATTTCTGAATGATATTATTAATGGATTTTTATTTTTAATGCATGATTTATTTACTTTTATGCAATTGGTGGTTTGATGTCTTTTATGTTTTTGCAGTTTTTATATTAGGATTCTTAGATTATTTTTTTTTATTTGAGATTGTATTTTTTTAAGTTGGATTTGTAATTAAATTTTTATTTTAGTTTCATAGAGATTTATTTAAATAGATTTTTGATAGGCTAGATTAGTTTTTCAATAGGACAGGTTTTGCGATTAATAATTACTCCCTGTGGATCGACCTCGGACTTCACCGAGTTATTACTACAATCGCGACCTTGCACTTGGGGCTGACGATCAATTTCAATCAAATCTATTTTTGTGCTTTACACTTTCAAATGCTTTAAAGCATACATATATTAAGCTACATTGTTAAATTGATTGAAATCTTTATGCATCACATGTTTTGTTCTTAAACTTTCACAACTTGCTTGAACTAGATTGGTAAATCTTTTACAAGTTGTTTTTTAAACATGTGATTAGCATTACTACCTCAATCATAAATGTTTTTATGAGCTAAAACTTTTAAAAGCCTTTGGCATACATTTATGAGTTTTATTTTTCAAATTGAATGAGGACATCATACACATACATTGTGCATTCATCTTTGCATTCATAGTGTGTGTGTGTGTGAATTAGATTTTCACTTTTATATCCGCCTAATTAAGAGGCATTGTATTGAGCTATAATTGTATCTCCATCAAGTGTAATTTAGACACTACTTAGAGAGATAACCAACCTTGTGGTTGAAGAGGTTATTGCTTAGCCTTTTGAAAAGCATCTTGTATAGGTTGATGTTAAGCCTTGAAAAACATCATTGTAAAGGTTATTGCTTAGCCTTGAAAAGCATTTTGTAAAGGTTATTGCTTAGCCTATTGAAAAGCATAAATAGTGGAAATCCGGTGGGGTGTTGGATCACAAGCCAGTAGTGGATGTAGGCATTGAGGCTGAACCACTATAAATCCTTGTGTGATGGTGCTTGCTTTGTGGTGATTGTTTTTATTAAGCTTTCGCATTTTATTTGTAATCACCGCTTGTGACTAGCTTGTATTAAGAAATTAAAATTGGTTAAAATTGGTCATAAATGAAGCTCACCCTATTCACCCCCCCTCTAGGGTTCGGATCCCCAGACTTTCACACATATTGGGATTGTAACTGCCTCAGTTCGGTTGTCTGGCGGTCACTGGTCGGCTAGCTGACTAGGTGACCGCTAGTTGACTGCCCTATTCAGAACAGAAAAGCTGCTCTCTGGAATTGTAATTGAAACTGGTTCAGTTAGCCGCTAGTCACCAGGCGGCTAGCCGACAGGCGAACACTAGCTGACCGCCCAGCTGCGAGAAATTCACATTGAGTTCAGATTTGAGCCTTTTCTTCCTCCAATCAATTCTCTTTATTTCCCATTCATTCTCCTACAATAAAATGAGCTAAAAAGCTCCTCCAATTCATCATTCAACACTTCCCCCATCAAAACTTCTATAATCATTGATCCAATCACCTCCATCTTCACCCAATCAACCACAAAAGAAAGAGAAGAAGTCACCAATCACAAAGACTCATTTATACTATATCCAAGAGAGATAAATCAAAACTATGAGTTAATCATTCCAAGACATCAAATGAGCTAATAAAACTCTCTCATGTGCCTTTATTTCAAAATCAATGCTAGTCAAGAATAGTAAGAATGGAAATAACAAAGTCAACCACATTTTTCGTAAAACCATTTAATGCTCAAAATATCTATTCATCCGCTTGCCTTGGGTCTCTATCAAGCAAATCAAGCCTTAATAACTCCTCCAAGCCAAGATTCAAAGCTACAACAAAAACCCCCAAAAACAAATCCTAAATGGTCAAGACAATGAATTAAGAAGAAGAAAGCTTCAATAACGAAAATGAGGACTCTGAAAAGCTAGGAAAACACTCATCAAGGAGATTGAAAAGGGAAGCTTACTTGTAAGGTCTCCAAATGGGCAAGAATAGCTCAATGAGGATCTTGGAATGGGAGGCTTCCTCCACAAATGGTATCAAGAGATAGTTCTCAAAGAGAGGAAAAAGAAGATAATATGCATTTTTCCATTGACAAAGGTTTGGTGGAGATTGGGAGATGGGAGAGCAAGAAGAAGGAGAAGAAATGGCAAGAAAAAACCCTAGGCAACCCCAGCCACTTCTCTCCCACGTTTTTGAGCCAAGAAGAAGGGTAAAGTGGATTGGGTTTTCTTTTTATAGCAATTGGGATGGGCTCCACCACTTAAAATTCTTATGGGGTTCAAAACATGGCTTTCGGATTTCGGATGAGTTTGACGAAGAAGGGAAAAACGATCGCTGAAATATCTAATTTCTAAAAAGTATATATTTCAAGGGTTTTGGGAATCTCAATTTTTGTTTCCAGATTTGGTGTAAAAAGACTGTTTTGCCCTTGATGCGAGGAAAGTCGGCTTTCGGGATTTCGAATGGGTATAGAATGAACATGATAGTTGTAGAGATTAACGAGATGAATAAGACGGGATTGAAACACAATTTACAGGAATCTCAAGTAATCCCCCAAGTACACACAAAGTCATAAAAAGGAACCCCCAAAGGGCCCCACTAGTTACAAAGGCACTCAAAACTTTCCAAAGCTATATCAAAAGTTATTCTAATCCCCAGTTAACCAAAGACCACTAATCACGCTTAAAACTAACATATGACTTAATTAGTACTAATTGAGGTCACTCTGGTCGGGATCTTATATCATCCACCCCTTAAGGCATTTGGTCCTCCAAATGAAATATAAAACTCACCTCGGGTAGTAGATGTGGATATTTCATCTGGACTTGATCTCTTAATTCCCACGTTGCTTCTTATAGCCCATGATTTTCCCAAACTATTTTCACCCAGTGAATAATCCATGTCCTCAACTCTTGTTCTTTCGTATCGATGATCCGAACGGGCTTCTCAACATATGTAGCATCTTCTCGGGTTTTCAAAGGTCCATGCCAGAGTACATGTGAAGGATAGGGGACGGACCTCTTCAACATTGACACATGGAAGACGTTGTATACGCCGGAGAGTTCGGGTGATAAGGCTATTCGATAAGCCACTTCACCAATCTTTCTCACAATGTCATATGGTCTAATGTATCTCCGAGATAGTTTGCCTTTCTATCCAAATCTCAATGTTCCCCGAGTCGGTGATACTTTCAAGAAAACTTTATCTCCTTCTTTGAACTGTAAATCCCTTCGGTGAGAGTCTGCATAGCTTTTTTGCCTACTCCAGGCTACTTTCAGACGTTCTTGAATCATCTTGACTTTATCACTAGTTTCACTAACCATAGTCAGTCCATGGAAACTGCGAACGCCTACTTCTTCCCAACATACAGGTGTTCTACACCTTCTGCTATACAATGCCTCGAAAGGTGTCATTCCAATATTCGAGTGGTAACTGTTATTTTAATCAAACTCACACAATGGTAAGGCCTCATCTCATTGAGTCTTGAAATCCAATACACAAGCACGGAGCATATCCTCAAAAGTCTGAATCGTCCTCTCTGATTGACCATTTGTCTGTGGGTGGTAAGCTGTGCTGAACTGTAGCTTCGTACCCATAGATTCATGCAAAGTCTTCCAAAATCTTGAGACGAACTTGTTGTCTCTGTCAGATGTAATAGAAACTGGATGTCTATGCCGACTGACAATCTCGTTGACAAAACAATTCGGCCAAAGGTAGCATATGCATCTTCTTTCATGTCCTCATTGGAATGAAATGAGCTGACTTGGTGAGATAGTCCACTATGACCGAAATAACATCATTGCCTCTGCTAGTCCTTGGTAATCCCGAAATAAAATCCATGGTAATGTGCTCCCATTTCCATTTCGGGATCTCTAACGGTTGCAACAACCCTGGAGGCTTCTGGTGTTCTGCCTTAATCAACTGACAAGTCATACAACGGGAGACAAATGCTGCAATTTCTCTCTTCATATTGTTCCACCAAAATCTACCCTTCAAATTCTGATACATCTTCGTACTGCCCAGATGCATAGAGTACTTCGTGTTGTGAGCTTCTGTCATGATGTCATTCCTTAGGTCTTCAATGTTAGGCACAGATGGACGGTCACGATAGTACAAAATTCCATCAACAATACGAAAATCAGGACGTTCTGTTACATGCTCTGAAATCTTGGCCAATTCTGGATCTTGCAATTGACTGTCCTTGATCTTCTAAATGAAGGAAGGCTTGGACACTGACATATTGGCTAATATCACACCCTTCTTCAGTGGCTGTAGATCTAATCTCAGCTCTTCAAATTACTCAAAGATACAAATACCACTCAAATTTGCTAAACCTACTGATTTTCTGCTCAAGGCATCGGCAACTACATTTGCTTTTCCCGGGTGATACTTGATTGGAATATCATAATCCTTGATATATTCCATCCATCTTTTCTGCCTCATGTTCAACTCCTGAGAAAATAGGTACTACAGGATGCGGTGGTCGGAGTGGACTTTGAATTTCTGTCCATAAAAGTAGTGTCTCCACATCTTCAATGCAAAAACAACCGCTGCCAACTCAAGATCGTGCGTTGCATAGTTCTTCTCATGATTTTTCAACTGCCGGGATCCATAAGCAACCACTTTTCCATCTTGTATCAATACACATTCAAGTCCAACATTCGAAGCATCGGTAAAAATGGTAAAACCGCCGCTTCCGAATGGTAGAGTAAGGACTGGTGCTGTAGTCAATCTCGTTTTCAGCTCTTGGAAACTCACTTCGCACTGATCTGTCCACACATATGGTATATTTTTCCTTATCAACTTCGTCAATGGTGACGTAATCGACGAAAATCTTTTCACAAACCTCTGGTAGTAGCCTGCCAATCCCAGAAAACTTCTAATTTCTGTCACATTCTTCGGTCTTTCCCACTTCACTACTGTCTCAATTTTAGATGGATCTACTGACAATCCTTCTTTGGAGATGATGTGCCCCAAGAATGCTACTTGTTCAAGCAAAAATTCACACTTGTTGAGCTTTGCATACAACTGGTTTTCTCTCAAAAGTTACAGCGCTACTCTCAAGTGTTTTTCATGCTCTTCTTTGGTCTTGGAGTATACCAAAATATCATCGATAAATACTACTACAAATAGATCTAGGTACTATGCAAATATCTTGTTCATCAATGCCATGAACACTGCTGGTGCATTTGTCAATCCAAATGGCATCACAAGAAACTCATAGTGACCAGATCTCGTCCGGAAAGCTGTCTTCACTATATTTGATTCTACTATCCGCTGATGGTAACCGGATCTCAAGTTAATCTTCGAGAAATAGGAAGTGCCTTGTAACTGATCAAACAGTTCATCTATCATTGGCAATGGATACTTGTTCTTGATGGTCACTTGGTTCAATCTTTGGTAATCAATGCACATCCTTATTGAACCATCTTTCTTCTTGATGAACAAAACTGGAGCTCCCCACGACGAAATACTAAGTCTAACAAAACCTTTGTCCAACAATTATTGCAATTGAATCTTCAATTCTCCCAATTCTGCCGGAGCCATCTTATATGGTGCAATAGAAATCGAAGCGATCCCTGGTAATAACTCAATAGTGAATACAACTTCTCTGATGGGTGGCAATCCTGGAATTTCTTTTGGAAAAACATCCGGAAATTCCCAAACAATAGGAATCTCCTCCACCCATTGGGACCGTTTATCCTCCGTGATAAACGCCAAATAGGCTTCACATCCACTTTTTAAAAGTCGATCAGCTTCCAATGCAGAGACAAATCCCGCACAAGGATTTCTCCTCTCTCCTTGAAACAACACTCCTGTTGGTGTCTCACCCAATTTGAAGGTGAGGGTCTTATGGAAACCATCCATTATGGTATGGTACCCTGCCAACCAATCCATCCCTAGGATGATATCGAATTCATGCATCTCTAATAAAATAAGGTCTGCGGGTAACACCACTTCTCCTATATGGACTGTGCAACTAGGGTAAAAGGTCCTACATATGATTTGTTTATCTACTAGGGTGGCCACAGTCAAAATATAGTCAAGTTCTCTAGCATGCACATCAGTCATTTTAGAAAACTCAGGGGATAAAAATGAGTGTGTAGAGCCAGGGTCAAATAAAATCCTAGCTTTAATACCACAAACAAGGAATGTACCTTCCACTACATTACTCATCGCCTCTACATAAGCTCTGTTGACCGCATATATTTGTACTTGTTGCTGTGGCCTGATCTGAGCTTGCTGTTGTCTACCCTGTGCGGCATTCCTGTTTTGTTGTGGGGGATGTTGATTCTTATTCTGTCCTGGCTGACGGGCTTGCTGTTACTGTTGTGGCCTATACTGTTGCTGAGGTACTTATGGCTGAGGTGGCCTTGCTTGGTTCTGGACAACCAGTGCATTTTGAGGTGGTTCTGGACGTTGTGCTCCTTAGGGTTGCTGATTCTGCCTGTTCTGTCTTGGAGAGTCCCTCATCTGATGGTTCATCGAACCACACCTGAAGCATGCTCCTGAAATTGTATGGCACTAGGTACTCTCATGATTCTTCCCACAGTGGATACAAACTACTTGATTCTAAGCATTCTGTTCTGGCCTATGCCTCTTATGATACTGGTTTCTCTGTTGGTAGTTCTGCTGTTGAGGTTGCCCTTTTCCCTATACTCTAAGAATTTTGTGGTGAAAGTTTTCAAACTTGTAAGCTCTCTTGATAGCCTCTTCGAAGGTCGTAGGTGGTATAACCCCCGTAGAGTCTCTCTCAATGATGGGATTCAATCCTTCGAGGAACTTAACTTTTTTTTTTCCACGGTATCCACTAACTCCGGAGCATATCTAGACAATCTTTCAAATTTAGTGAGGTACTCAAGAACCATCATATTGTCTTGGAGAAGCTGCTGGAACTCTACTGCTTTTTGTATCTTGACATGGATGGGTACATACTTATCCCCAAATTGTCTCTTAAAGCTAGCCCAAGCCATTGCATTTGCCATAATTCTGTATTCATCTCTGACCGTTTTCCACTAGATGTTTGCTAAGCAAGTAAATAGAGACACTACAAGTTTTACTCGCTCTCCTCTCATGTATCGGAAGATCTCAAAGATATTCTCTGTGTGTTCTAGCCAATCATCTGCTGCTAAGGGATCCTCTGTCCCAATAAACTCTTTTCGAAGCTCTCTTCTAAAACTGTTCAAACAAGGCATTAGGGTCATGCTCCCTTTGATTGATAATAATTTGTGGGCCTACTGGTTGAGTTTGAACCGGTTCAGGCCTCCTTTGTAACACTTTTAGCAATTGCCTCTGCATCTCTGCTAACTCTTTGGCATGATCCTCATCCTTTTTAAACATTTGTTCTTGTAGCCTAACTTGATTCTCGTTAGCCTGATGTTGTTGATCAAGCATTGCTTGCTTCATCTGTTGGAATTGATTTTGCATAGTGTTATCAATAGTATCCTCTTCAACTGGCCCCATATGATCACTGTCACTTGCAGTGCGATTGCCGTTTATCGGTCTTTTACGAGGCGGCATAGTGCTACAAAACAAACTATTAGCACACAATAATCAAATAAAGGGTCACACATTGCTTACACGATTCTACCTAGCGAGATGTCTAACAAATCCTTGCCACGTCCTTAGGATTTCTAGTTTCTTTTAATTGCCTGAAACATGTCTCACTCTGATACCAGTCTGTTGCGACCCCAGACCGGGATACCGACCTAATCTGGGATCGGGACTCATGATGATGGATGATAATGAATGAATAATTGGTTGGGGCCATAGAACCTACAATGCGTACACGGGTCAATAAAGAACATAATATTACCCGTGCACGTGATTTCCCACAGGTGTCCGCGGTGAGGATATCACAACAAAATAAATATTTCTTTTAAATGCGGAAGCGTGTAGTAAATCAAACATTCAATTCATCTCAGTAATAAGGATGACATATGTATAAACAAAGTATTAGAATGAGCAATGATTATTAGCGCTTTTCCCAAAAGAAATGTTAGATTTTGTACAAAAAGATTATTTAATTACGTTCCCAAAAATAAAGGCCAACAAAGGCCAGTACATCCAAATAGTTCCCAAAAGAATAGGTTATCCACAACCCCAAAATGTTTCGTAACTCGAGTCAACCGAATGTCTAGACAACATTGTCGGCATGCCACTGAACTTAACGTTGCGGTTCACCGACCGCCTCCTCTGGCTCCTCCTCAATGTAACCGGCAACTAGACCTGGGTAACAAAATAATGGATCAGACACGACGGTCTGGCAGGTGGGTGAAAAGATATAAGAATATGACAATAATTGAAATTAAATTGGAAAACGTTTAAACCTGTTTAAATGATAACTTTCATAAAATAGAAGAATCATTTGTTGGAAAACAATATACAATATAAAACATCTAAGGTATCTAAGGCATCAGGAACAAGCAAGATGACAACCACAGAAAGCTATATCCTCCATCACCAAAGTGACAAGAGCATATCGGGGCATTGATCTCAGTCACACGAAGTGAGGAGATTCCACGAAATATACATATACATATACTATACGGGACATGACCACAGTAGTGAGCCGGGCATCGGGAACCACGGTGGCGAGCCGGGTATCGGGAACCACGGTAGTAAGCCGGGATATCAGGACAAGACCACGATAATAACTGGGTAGCGGGATCCAAACTGCTGTTGACGGGACAGGAGGGGGATCTCCAAGTCGGTAGATCAAACCGACAAGGTCACCCAAACTTACTAGTGCTGACTTATAGGTGAAATAACAGAAATCGGGACATGTATAAAATAATCAGGTGCAAGTATATAATCGAGTGGGACCGGGGGTGCTCGAAGGCACAATATCATCTCAATGTCAAGTAATGCACATCGGGGTAGCAAAGTACTATAAATGTCATTCTAGTATTTTCGGGAGTGAATATCAAATTTCGGAAACAATGTGATACTATTGGACTTTTGAAATCTTAGGGCAAGTATCGGGGTTCGAGACTAGTTCAAGGTGAGTAGGGGTCCCGTATGTTGATTTCGATATAGACTTTGTACTCCATGAGTTTGGAGACATTTGGGGCTCCTTACACACCTTGGTAATTTCAATACTTCCACGAATCTTTGTGATATGGTTTCTTTTCTCAAACGGACTTCCAACAAACATTTAAACAACACCTTCCCGCTCTAACATAATCCCTAGATGAACAATACACGTCGCCTTTGAAAGGGGTGCACAAACAATTGGGACGGAAACCCCTTCATTTCTCTTCATTCTCAAAATTCCTAGGAAGGTCGGTTACCTGGCGGTTAGCCGCCGATGGGCTAGTCGGTTAGCCGCTAGCTAACTGCGGACAGCCTGGTAGGATGCAGCATACTGGGATTGTAACCGCCTCAGTTTGGTTGGCTGGCGGTCACTGGTTGGCTAGCCGACTATGTGACCACTAGCTAACCGCCCCCTTTAGAATAGAAAAGCAGCTCTCTAGAATTGTAACTGAAACTGGTTCGGTTAGCCACTAGTCACTAAGCTGCTAGCCGACAGGTGACCGCCAGCTGACCGCCAGCTGACCGCCCAGTTGCGGAAAATTCACATTGAGTTTAGATTTAAGCATTTTCTTCCTCTAATCGGTCCTCTTTATTTTTTATTCATTCCCCTCTAATAAAATGAGCTAAAAAGCTCCTCCAATTCATTATTCAACACTTCCCCCCATCAAAACTTCTATAAACATTGATCCAATCACCTCCTTCTTCACCCAATCAACCATAAGAGAAAGAGAATAAGTCACCAATCACCAAGACTCATTTATACTATATCCAAGAGAGATAAATCAAAACTATGAGTTAATCATTCCAAGACATCAAATGAGCTAATAAAACTCTTTCATGTGCGTTTATTTCAAAAGCAATGCAAGTCCAGAATAGTATGAATGGAAATAACAAAGTCAACCACAATTCTCGTAAAACCATTTAATGCTCAAAATATCTATTCATTCACTTGCCTTGGGTCTCTATCAAGCAAATCAAGCCTTAATAACTCCTCCAAGCCAAGATTCAAAGCTACAACAAAAGCCCCCAAAAACAAACCCTAAATGGTCAAGACAATGAATTATGAAGAAAGCTTCAATAATGAAGATGGGGACTCTCAAAAGCTAGGAAAACACTCATCAAGGAGATTGAAAAGGGAAGCTAACTTGTAAGGTCTCCAAATGGGCAAGAATAGCTCAATGAGAATCTTGGAATGGGAGGTTTCCTCCACAAATGGTATCAAGAGATAGTTCTCAAGGAGAGGAAGAAGAAGATAACATGCATTTTTCCATTGGCAAATGTTTGGTGGAGATTGGGAGATGGGAGAGCAAGAAGAAGGAGAAGAAGTGGCAAGAGGAAACCCTAGGCAGCCCCAGCCACTTCTCACTGACGTTCTTGAGCCAAGAAGAAGGGTAAAGTGGATTGGGTTTTCCTTTTATAGCAATTGAGATGGGCTCCACCACTTGAAATTCTTGTAGGGTTCAAAACATGGCTTTCGGGATTTCGAATGAGTTTGACGAAGAAGGGAAAAACGATCGCCGAAATATCTAGTTTCTAAAAAGTATATATTTTAAGGGTTTCGGGAATATCAATGTTTTTGTCCAGATTTGGTGTAAAAAGACTGTTTTGCCCTTGATGCAAGGAAAGTCGGGTTTTGGGGTTTTGAACGGGTACGGAATCAACATGAAAGTTGTAGAGATTAACAAGATGAATAAGACGGGATTGAAACACAATTTACAGGAATCTCGAGTAATCCCCCAAGTACTCACAAAATCATAAAAAGGAACCCCTAAAGGGTCCCACTAGTTACAAAGGCACTCAAAACTTTCCAAAGCTATATCAAAAGCTATTCTAATCCCCACTTAACCAAAAAACCACTAATCACGCTTAAGATTAACACATGATTTAATTAGTACTAATCGAGGTCACTCGGGTCAGGATCTTACGGTTGACAACTTGCTTCTGCATCTTAGAGTTGAACTCGGTGATGGTGAAGAGAATTATGTGACAAGTGGATCGATAAATGTCTGATTTTGTCCAGCAGTTGGACAATTTGCTTTCTCCATTTGGTAGTAGGGTTCATTCATTTGTAAAGATATGGCTTGTAGCATTCCATCATGTCGATCCAAATGGTGACAAGGACCATCACCACTTCCAGAGCATGACGTGGATTCATTGAGACATATGGGATTGGTTTCATTCATTGTAGTATGTGACTCAGACACGTGTGAGATGAAGAGGCTTTGACATGTGGTGTAACATCCCGTATCTTAATCTTCTATTAATTATAATTAATTGCTTGATTAGTTAGTAAGTGTGTTTAGAGTCTTAGCGAGTCGAGTTTGACGTATGGATCTCGCGTGCAAAGTCTCGCATAATTCGGAGTGCGTTTGAGTACAATAGGGGGGTGGTTTGTAATTTGGGAAGTTTTCAGGGGTTTTTATGAGATTATGAGTTTTTGTGAGTTTTGATGCATCGGGTAGGTCTTGACATTTTACGAACATTCGTCTTTTGTCGCGTTTCGATTTGACACGTCGAAGAGGCCTAAATGATCACATTAGTAAACCAAAGACTGAACTTAAATTACCCATTTTATCTAACCTAATATCAACCCCAACCCCCCATCTCTTATTCATCTCTTCTCTCATTCACTGTGCCTCCTCAAGACCCAGCCCCCTTCACCGCCTCCTCACTGTTGATGGCCACCGGAGCTCCGGCATCGACGACCAAGCCTCCCAACTTCTTCCTCAATCTCCTAAGACTCCACCCATTCACTTTTCTAAGCTTTTCATTCAAAACCCATTCAAAGGTAAGCTCTTAAAGCCTGTACACTTAACTAATCTTCTTCCTTTGGCATAGAATTGGATTATATGAGCTCACCCCTCCCCTTGCATTTCATTTGTATAGAGGTTTTGAGTTTGGAACCCATTTACTCAAGTTTGAGCATAAGAAGGGCTTTTCCCCCAAATTTCTCCTCTCTTTGTCGAGCTCTTCATCTAAGGCAAGTAGATAACTATGTTTATGCTTGATATGCTTGTTTTCCTTGATTTGTATGGAAAAATCATGTCTTAGATGTTAATTGCTTAATGGATGCTTTAGAGGTTTGAAAATAAGATAATTAGGTTGTAAACCTAATGAAATGGATTTTAATGTTAATGGCTTAATTAGAGGGATTGTAGGGATTAGAATGGACTTGTTATATCCTTGATTTTGGTTGTATATCAGGTTCAAGGAAGAGAGGAATGGATTTGGACCCATTCACTGCAGAAACAGAATTTATGGTTCTGTTTCCGTAGTGCACGCGATCGACCGGCCACAGGTCTCGATCGACCGGCCACACCTTTTACAACTGCCGGTCGACCGAGCCTGGGCCAAGTTGACCGGGTACACATGGAGGAGGTCGACCTGATCTTCTCAGGTTGACTGGGCCTCTTGTGTGTGGGGTTGACAGGGCCAATCGCCAGGTCGACCGGGACAACTGAAAATCCCCTGTTTAAGGGTGTTTGTCACCCAATCTTCGATGGACTTAAGTGGAACCTCGGCTACCCTTTTTGGACTCATTTGACTACGTACGAAGAATGTCTTGAGCCGATAATTCTTGTAGTTATTTCTGTTTTCTCGGGTTTCGAGTCATCACAATCTTGAAAGGAATGGGACAACGAGATACCCTCATATCTATGCACGAAGAGGTTCCGTTTGGGTATCACGAACCCTAATACCTTTCATTGACTAAGTACGGTTGTATGAGACTCTGGGGATAACAATGACCTTGGATTGGATTGTTTATCGCTTATGATTTCGAATTGTCGTTTGGTACTCTCTGCATGAAATGTCCATGTTCTTTAGCCTTGTATGTTTTGACTTGTTTGGGATCACATGATGGACTTAGAAGATGGACTTAGGATCCCTTTGATGTTCCGTTTGTTTCTAAGTATGGTTGCTGTGTTGAGGCTAGACGACTTTAATTGTAAAAGCTTGTTAAGAACTACCTATGATGATGATGTTTGAAGAAGTTTGATGATTTTGGTATTTATTTGATCATGGAAAGGTAGTTTCTCTTTGACTAATAAATCTTGCTTACGTAGGAAAGACTAGTCCCTCACTATTGTTTGTTTGGAGCACCATCTGTGTGAGGACTTTGGATTGAACGTCTGCGCATTACGACTTTTTGTATTTTAGGTGGATGTACACTATCAGATAATCGTTCTGAAAGAAGTATGATGTTTTGTTTTGTTTACATTTTTTATAAGGTTATCATCTGATTGCTTGTCGGGTTTTCATCCCGTGCATACTGCTTACTCTACCACAGCTCTCATGTTGAGCCAGGAGGGTCATGTGAAACTATCCCGTGATGATTAGCCTATGTGAATTGCCTATTTGATAATGTTTTGTCAGTCTATTCTATAATTTGAATGCTATGCATTTCTTATGATCTTGTCTACTCGTTTACTCTTTAGCATGCATATCTTTGGTGATTTATATATATCTATCTTCTTGCCGACCTTCGTGTCTGATGATGCTACTCTTAGTGCATAGGTACCGAGCCTTTCTACCTCGATGAGGAGGAGGATACGGAGGTGATTCAGGCAGATCAGTCTAATAACCTCTTAGACTATAGTACGGACGGCCTTGTATAGCCATATCGACCCCGTACACGAGAGCCTTCATCTTTTGGACTAGCTTTATCTTTTGGTTTCTTCATCATTTTGATTAGGCCTGAGTTTTGGTGTGGCCTAATGTTGTAATTAATATTTTGGTTAATAGTCTCAAACTTGAATTTAGTTAATGTATTCAGTATTCGCTCTAAACTATATATCTTTAAGATACCATATGCATTTATGAAGCTTTCGCTAATTGTTATATTTATATTTGAGGAAATGTCTATACCTCACAGCGGTCTTCGATCCGAATGGGACATGATTGGGGCCACGTTGTATTTGATTAATGTAAAAAAAAAATAAAAATTTAATTGGCCCTAATCTCACGCATAACCCTGATTTCACTTTTGGGGGCGTGACAAGTTGGTATCAGAGCGCTTTATTGGTTTATAGATCAAAAACAAGTAGAAACCTAAGACATGTGAGGATTGGTTCTTTCTTTGGTTATCTTAGCTTTCGTGGATTGTGTAGTTTGTATGCTAGACTGAGTCCCATAAGACTAACGTTTCTTATGTTTCAGAATGGTTGGTCGTAACATGCGCTCCAACAGAGGTAACCCCGAGAGTAGTAATTGTAAGTCCATGGATCCGAACCCTAGAGGGGGGGTGAATAGGGTGAGCTTCTATTAAGTGACCAATTATGCCAAATTCTAACTTCTTTAAAATCAATTAGTCACAAGTGATGATATAGAACTAAAGTGCGGAAGATAACAAAAACAATCATCACAAAGCATTTATCATAACACAAGGATTTATAGTGGTTCGGCCTCAATGCCTATATCCACTACCGGCTTGTGATCCAACACCCCATCGGATTTCCACTATTTATGCTTTTCAATAGGCTAAGCAATAACCTTTATAATATACTTTCCAAGGCTAAGCAATAACCTCTTACATTATGCTTTTCTTAGGCTAAACAATAACCTCTACAACCAAAATGTTGGTTATCTCTCTAAGTAGTGTCTAAATACACTTGATGGAGATACAATAATAGCTCAATACAATGCCTCTTAATTAGGCGGATATAAAAGTGAAAATCAAGATACAAACATACACATACAATTAGCAAAGGTGTGTGCTCAAGGTGTGTGAATGTTTACTTCAATCAATTTAAAAATGAAGCTCAATGAATGTATGCTTAAAGCTTTTTGAAAGTGTAAAACACAAAAAATAGATTTGATTGAAGTTAAGGAACAAATCACATGTACTTAAAAATACAACTTGAAAATAATATACCTATCAAAGCTAAGCAAGTTGTGAAACTTTAAAACAAAAGTACATATGATTTGTGAAGTTGTTGAATCCAAAACATAAGATAGATTTGATAATGATTTTCTAAAGATGAAAAATAACAACCAAAGATTCAACCAAGTATAGGAATCATGTTTACATATAATTTCAAAGATGTTTACAAAAACATGATTTACTTAGATATACCAATTTAAGTACTACTTGGTTTGAATCAAGGTGTTGTATCCAAAACAATAAATCAATTCAAAACATATACATGTTAAGGATACAACAAATCATAGTTTATCATGCTAGAAAAGATTTACCAATATTTAAAACAAAGCATGAAAACATATGATTGAGAAAAGTAAAGCTTGCTTAGAGATTTAACTTCATTAATCCAAGCTTTAGCTTTCCAAATGTCCCTTATCCTTCCTTTGCTCATTCCCCTTTGATTGGCCTCAAAACATCTCAAGGAGGGGCTCTTTTTTCCTCCAAATTTCTTTAGAAATGAGCTTCTATTTATACCCAAAAAGTGGGTTCTGGTGTATCCCCGGTCGACCTGGTACCTTACCCGGTCGACCCGGCCTTAACGGTAAAACATCTGACCATTTGAAAAGAAGCCTAACGGCTCTTTGCCCGGTCGACCCACAGTGTGCGCGGTCGACCGGGTCCATGGGCTCGGTATACCGAGCACACTGCAGGTCAACCCGGGTCCAGGGACCAAATTCCCCAAAAATGCATATTAAAAGGTAATTTTCTTGTGGGGTGTTTGGGCCATTAAATCAAGCTTGGAAACATGATTTTAATTCAATCGAAGTGCTTTTAAAATCATGAAACATAAAAGCCTAAAATGTTTGAAAGATTTAAAACATAGGCTAGCTTGATTGCATGAAACATATGATTTGCAAGATTTAAAACAATGCATGAGTAAATCATGATTTTAAGATTTTCTAAATCAATGTAAGTGTGAAAATTCGAATGAAGCTAAAATAATAATGCATCTATCAAATTGCAATACACAAAATTCCTAACAATCTCCCCCTTTGCAATTTGATGGCAAACCTTACTCAACATCGAATTTTACACACTAAGTCTTCAGCTCCCCCTAAGCTGGACAAGTCTTGAAATCTCTTGGATGCTCCTGCTTGGGCTCTAGTTCTTTTTCTTCAATCTTCTTGATGCTTGGAGCTTGATCATTTTTCAAGCTTTCTTTTCATCTCTCTTTCATTGGCCAAGCATCTTCTTTTAGCTCCCAAGCTTTCTCTTCTTTCACTCTCCCCCTTTGACCATGCACTATCTCCTTTTGGCAAGATATGCAATCTCCCCCCCTGTAGAAGATCATACAATATCTCCCCTTAGGATTGATGGACCCGATTCTTCCCTCTCTCCCGCTGCCTCCGCCCCGGGTCTTTCGGGGTACGGCGGAGGGAAGGAGAAAAAAAGTAAAGGGTATCAACATTTTGTACGGGTATGCCAATTTCACTTTTCTACTTGGAATCTTAGAATGGTGATCCGAAGATCCACCTTCACAAGTAGAAAGGGGAAATAAAACTTTTTCTAGTTTCCCATTGCACACATATTTTAAGAAAAGAGACAAAGGTTTTTTTTTATATGCCGTGAAAGGCGATTTCATTTGTTTGCCGTAAAAGGCGATTTTGTCGTAAACGGCGATTTACAAATCTTATCCATTATGAAAGACAAGAATTGTGATTTTTTTTACTCTTAAAAAAAAATACAAAGTACAAAAGGAAAAACCAAGAAAAGGGATCTAACTTCTCATTTGATTGTGGAGACACATTCAGATCGACGGTCGCGAGCCATGTATGGGCTCCGCCGTCGTCCATGCAGATGAGAATATGATTCTTGGATTCTTGGTTGGCTTTTTAACCTCAGATTTTTAAAGGACAAAGACCAAGAGAAGGTCTTATATCCGATAAAAAGCTAAGTAAACGGGCTGAAAAGCCACGTTTTAGCCATGTTGGTAGAAGAAGGGAGGTCCTTGGGGGGTTGGCCCCCCAAGGGTGCTTCAATCACCTTTTGGTGGTCTTGCAGCAGAGTTGCAGGAGTTCTGGATTTTCCGGGCAATTCTCTGGACTTCGAGTGAATTTCTCTGGCGATTTCTCTGGATTTTTTTTTCCCGTTTTTCCCTTTGGAATGCCCTCCTATTTATAGGCCTTTGGTAGCCATTTAGGAGGGTTTATGAGCATTGAATGTATTAATGCTCATAATGGGAGGAGTTACGAGTTTTAAATTATTTGTTTTGTAACTCCTTTTTCCTTGAATCTGATTGGCTAATGGAGAATAATGAGCTTTTAATTGCCTTTAATCTCCATCATGGGAGGAGTTTCATGGCTTTAATGCCATAAATCATTTGACTTGTAACTCCCATTTGCTTGCTTTTGATTGGGCCGTCCAAAATAATGAGTTAATGACCGCATTAACTTGTCATAAAATGGGTTATTTAACCTCATTAATTGGTCGCCAAGTCGCTTGAAGAGTCGCGGGCCGCGCCGCGTCTTTTGGAATTCTTCTTGCGATGTTCGCCGGTGGATCCACATGTTGTTTGATGTCGGATGGCGATGCAATTTTAGACATTGACTAATGTCAACATGCCGGCAACATCTGTCCTGTCGATTTCACGATCGGGCGGGCAGAAAGTGTGCTTTCTTTGTCGGCCGGTTGGCGATTTCGAGGCATTTAATGATTATCCAATGATTTCGGCGGCGAATCCGTAATGTTGACGACGATTGACGGATTTCATGCATGAAAAATCAGATTTTGGAAAAATCACAGGGGCCAATCAACTCGAAACGCGAAAAGGACCTGAAAAAGGGGTCTTCTGGCGACTTTTGGGTCGCCGGAACTCCATGGTTGCCGGCGACCATGGGCCTTGGGCCCATTTGTTGGTTGTCGTTCGGTCGCCTTTTCTCCGCCGTTTTTCGACCTTTTTTTGCTTCTTTTTTTCTTCTGTATTTTTCCTGACATTTCCCCTCATTTATTGGCTTGATTCTCCTGAAGAAAAACCGATGAGAAGCCACGCAAATTAGAGCACAAAGTTTCCTATTTTTCTAGAAAGCCGAAGACTTTGTTGTGCGGTATTTGCCGATTTTTGTTAAGCGTTGAAACTAGGCCAAACGATGTCGGAATGACCTGAAATTCGATGTGGTGCTTCTTGAGCAATAAATAAGACTAACCATGGGCTTTGGTTTGAGTTTTGAAGCCTTTTTGGGTTCCGCAAATGCTCGCCTTGATTTCGCCTCGAGGAAAATGCCGAGCTTTGAAATTAGGCCAAACGATGTCCGATTGACCTAAAATTTGACGGGGAGTCTTTTTAGCAGTAGATAGGACCAACCGTAGGCTTTGGTTTGAGTTTTGAAGCCGTTTGGGGTCCCGCAAATGCTCGCCTTGATTTCGCCATGAGGAAAATGCCGAGCTTTGAAACTAGGTCAAACGATGTCCGATTGACCTAAAATTTGACGGGGGACCTATTGGAGTCATCTTGAGATGATCCATTAGCTCCAATTTGGATGCCATGATTCTGGGGTGCTCCGCCACCAGCAGGCCTGATTTTGCTTCGGAGCGTCGAGGTCGGGTCAAACGTTGTCGGAATGACCTGAAATTTGGCATGGAGCCTTTTGAAGGTATTCTGAGACCATCCGTAAGCTCTGATCGAAGTTTTGAAGTCTTCGACACTGTCGTTGCCGGGAGCTCCTGTCTGGCTGTCGGAGGAGTGAAGTTAGGCCAAATGATGTTGAAACAGCCCAAAACTTCATGTGTACCCCTCTTTTGGCTGCTTTGAAAGACCTTGCAGTTTTTGTTTGACTCTGACAAGATCTGATGCTTGAAGTGGCGCCTTCCTATTTATGGCAGGATGTGGCTCCATGTAGCTTTTGGTGTTGAAGGGACATAGTGATATTTTTGGTGTCAACAAGGATGTATGGACAAACTCTCCCCCTTTAGACAACTTGATTGCTCTCTCCCCCTTTGACATTAAATTGCAAAGGTACCTACACACATGAAATATGGAAAATACCTTTTAGTAGCACCTGTTAACAAAAGAAAACGAAAATGAAATACATAACAGGCCATCATGTATGGAAGAAGTCTCTAAGGGTTTAAGGCCAATACAAAGGTCAATTTGATCAAAACTAACACTTCCTATGAAGGTTTACATTTCCCCTCAATCCATTCTCTTCTTTTGTCAAACTTTTGACAAATATTTAACTATTTGAAGCAAGAAGAAGATGGTTTTACCAATTGAGGAAAAACTTCAAGGCAAGAATTAGACATATATAACTATAGAGCTCAATATGATCAAATTGCCAATATAAAGAGCAAGGCCATGGAGAAAAGCAATCATGGATACCAATTGGAATATATATAAAACAAATATACCAATTGAGATTGAAGATATGACTACTAAAATAATCACTCTAACATGGAGTTAAAAAGAATATAACTATTAGGAAAAAAATCCAAATTAGAGCTATCCATGATGTTATGTGGTTTACTAATCATAGCATCAATCAATATAACTTATGAAAATCATATGCTATGAAAATTTTGAAATCATTTCATCCAATCATTAAATATGACTATCATGTGCAAGATGAATGAAATGAAATTCAATCATGAAGCCAACCTCAACTATTAACCAACCAATATTATGATCACATAAACATGGTGGTCATGATATTTACCTATATGAGCAAGAGAGGTGGCAAACATGAAAATAATGATGCTAATGGAATGTGACATGGAATGAAAACATATTACTATAAAGTTCAATCCAATGTACATGGTCCATCACATTCTCAAGATATGACATCAATTGGATATTACAACAATCGAAAATTATACCAATTGAAACCAATTGAATTTGAAAACATGATTAAGAGCAAGGATGTGACAAACACAAAATTTCATCAAGCATCATAAATGGATATTCATCACTTTTAAAGATATAACTAATGAGCATAGTGATGAACATGATAAATTGCATAAAAGAATATAAATGTATGATCAAAATGCAAATCTATCATGATAATATTGCAATCAAAGGATTTTGAAAACCATGAGATATAACATGAAGACAAAATCAAATGATCACAAAGAAACATTGCATTTTAAGAGATGTGACTATATAGAAACGAAATGCAAATGTAACAAGACCAACAATAAGATATAACTAAAAAGAATAGGTTGGTCTAGAGAGGTTCAAGGCCTTAAGGATAGTCTAAATATCTACCTTTGAAGATTCACCTAAGGTCTTGAAAAGGTTGTCTTTGAGAGTTCACTTTGAAGTCCCACCAACTCTTAGAGATTTAACTCCAAAAAATTTTTAAAGTGGTGAAAAGATTCTTTGGGGAAATTAAGAGCTAGAAAGGAAAAATCATTTTAGACCATAGTGGAAATCATTAAAAAGATATGCAATAAAACACAACACTAGGGTTCTAATCCAGATAAGGATCAACTCCAGGTTGTTAAGCCCTAAAATGGAGTAACCTCGCTCTGATACCACTTGTAAGTCCATGGATCCGAACTATAGAGGGGGGTGAATAGGATGAGCTTCTATTAAGTGACCAATTACGCCAAATTCTAACTTTTTTAAAATCAATTAGTCACAAGTGATGATATAGAACTAAAGTGTGGAAGATAACAAAAACAATCATCACAAAGCATTCACCATAACACAAGGATTTATAGTGGTTCGGCCTCAATGCCTACATCCACTACCGGCTTGTGATCCAACACCCCACTGGATTTCCACTATTTATGCTTTTCAATAGGCTAAGCAATAACCTTTACAATATGTTTTCCAAGGCTAAGCAATAACCTCTTACATTATGCTTTTCTTAGGCTAAGCAATAACCTCTACAACCAAAATGTTGGTTATCTCTCTAAGTTGTGTCTAAATACACTTGATGAAGATACAATAATAGCTCAATACAATGCCTCTTAATTAGGCGGATATAAAAGTGAAAATCAAGATACAAACATACACATACAAATTGCAAAGGTGTGTGCTCAAGGTGTATGAATGTTTACTTCAATCAATTTAGAAATGAAGCTCAATGAATGTATGCTTAAAGCTTTTTGAAAGTGTAAAACACAAAAAATAGATTTGATTGAAGTTAAGGAACAAATCACATGTACTTAAAAATACAACTTGAAAATGATATACCTATCAAAGCTAAGCAAGTTGTGAAACTTTAAAACAAAAGTACATTGTTAGGGATTTTGTATATTGCAATTTGATGGATGCATTATCATTTTAATCATCATTTGAATTTTCACACATGCATTGATTTAGAAAAACTTGAAATCTTGATTTACACATGCATTGTTTTTTAGACTTATAGAGCTATTGATTTATGCATGTCTTATTTTTAATCTTGATGCTTTTAATTTGAAAAAGAAGTTTTATGAATCAAGCTAGCCTATGTTTTAAATCTTTCAAATCATTTTAGGCTTTTATGTTTCATGATTTTAAAAGCACTTAGATTGAATTAAAATCATGTTTCCAAGCTTGATTTAATGGCCCAAAAGTCCCCTAAAAAAATCTTTGAAATATGCATTTTTGGGGAATTTGGTCCTTGGGCCCAGGTCGACCTGCAGTGTGCTCGGTCGACTGAGCCCATGGACCTGGTCAACCGCGTACACTGCGGGTCGACCGGGAAAAGAGCCGTTGGGCTACTTTTTCAAACGGTCAAATTTTTGACCGTTAAGGCCAGCTCGACCGGGCTATAGTGGGGGTTGACCGAGGACACGTCTGAAGTCACTTTTTGACTATAAAATGAGGTTCATTCCCTTGAAAAAGAAGAGGAAAAAGGTTGAACATTTTAGTCTTCCTTGAGGTGTTTGGAGACAAAAGAAAGGGGATGAACTAAGAGAGACCAAGGGGTCTAAAGTAAAGCTAAAGCTTGGATTAATGAAATTAAATCTCTAAGTAAGTTTTATTTTTATTTATCATATGTTATATGTTTTGTTTAAATTATTGGTAAATGATTTTTAGCATGATAACTATGATGTGTTGAATCCATTCTTCATTTAATCTTTGATCTAAGCTGGATTGGATTCTTCACCTTGATTTCAAACCAAGTTTGTTTTAAAACTTTATAAAACATGTTTTGTCAAATCCTTTGATTTCTTTTATAACATGTTTCATTTACTTGGTTGAATCATATTGTTGTTTTCATTCATTTGAACCTTAGTTAATCTTTTGTTTTTTAAAACAACATTGCACATGCATCACATGTTTAGACATAATTAATTTCATACAACTTGTGAGCTCTTGATTTTCATATCATCAACAAGTTAGGATTTTGTACATGTGATTTGCATTTCACTTCAATCAAATCTTTGTGTGCTTTAAACTTTAAAATACATTAAGCATACATTAATTGAGCCTTCATTTTAACTTGATTGAAGTTATCACACACACACATCATGAACATACACCTTTGCATTCATATAGTGTTTGTGTGAGTTAGATTTTCAATTTCATATCCGCCAAATTAAGAGGCATTGTAATTGAGCTTAAATTGTATCTCTTTGAGTGTTTGTGTAGACACTTCCTTGAGAGAAATCTTTCTTGTGTAAAGGTTATTGCTTAGCCTAGAAAAGTATCTTGTATAGGTTATTGTTAAGTCTAGAAAAACAACATTGTTAGGTTATTGCTCAGCCTTGGAAAGCATATTGTAGAGGTTATTGCTTAGCCTTTTACAAAAGCATAAATAGTGGAAATCCGGTGGGGTGTTGGATCACAAGCCGGTAGTGGATGTAGGCATTGAGGCCGAACCACTATAAATCCTTATGTAGTGGTGTTTGCTTTGTGGTGATTGTTTTGTTTAAGCTTCCGCATATTGTATGTTAATCATCACATGTGACTAGTTGATTGTTAAGAAATTAAAATTGACCATAATTAGTCATTAAGTATAGATCACTCTATTCACCCCCCCCCCCTCTAGGGTAAGGATCCTAGACTTTCATACATATGATTTGTGAAGTTGTTGAATCCAAAACATAAGATAGATTTGATAATGATTTTCTTATGATGAAAAACAACAACCAAAGATTCAACCAAGTATAGGAATAGTGTTTACATATAATTTCAAAGATGTTAACAAAAACATGATTTACTTAGATATACCAATTTAAGTACTACTTGGTTTGAATCAAGGTGTTGTTTCCAAAATAATAAATCAATTCAAAACATATACATGTTAAGGATACAACAAATCATAGTTTATCATGCCAGAAAAGATTTACCAATATTTAAAACAAAGCATGAAAACATATGATTAAGAAAAGTAAAGCTTACTTAGAGATTTAACTTCATTAATCCAAGCTTTAGCTTTCCAAATGTCCCTTATCCTTCCTTGGCTCATTCCCCTTTGATTGGTCTCAAAACATCTCAAGGAGGGCCTCTTTTTTCCTCCAAATTTCTTTAGGAATGAGCTTCTATTTATACCCAAAAAGTGGGTTCTGGCCCCGGTCGACCTGGTACCTTGCCCGGTCGACCCGGCCTTAACGGTAAAAAATCTGACCGTTTGAAAAGAAGCCTAACGGCTCTTTGCCCGGTAGACCCGTAGTGTGCGTGGTCAACTGGGTCCATGGGCCCGGTCGACCGAGCACACTGCAGGTCGACCCGGGCCCAGGGACCAAATTCCCCAAAAATGTATATTAAAAGGTAATTTTCTTGTGGGGTCTTTGGGCCATTAAATCAAGCTTGGAAACATGATTTTAATTCAATCTAAGTGCTTTTAAAATCATGAAACATACAAGCCTAAAATGATTTGAAAGATTTAAAACATAGGCTAGCTTGATTCATAAAACTTCTTTTCGAATTAAAATGCATCCAATCAAAACATACATGAAACATATGATTTACAAGAATTAAAACAATGCATGACTAAATCAAGATTTCAAGATTTTCTAAATCAATGCAAGTGTGAAAATTTGAATGATGCTAAAATGATAATGCATCCATCAAATTGTAATACACAAAATTCCTAATAGTAATGCCAATGCTAGTGATAGTTGCTGGAAGTAGGTGGGCCTCGTGGATAGGTTTTTGAAATTTTTTGACCCACTTGACTTAGGGATCAAATACCCATAATGGCGTAAACCACATCCAGGATGCAATCCCTCCCTCTCATCAATCATTTACAGCAATATAACGTATCTAAAAGATAGAAACCAGCAGCACCTTGCAACGAAAATAATCCACAATAAAAAGAGAAGCAGATTATACCTTCGGAGCACGGTAGTGCTCTAATGGATAAGAAGACAATTAGCTTGTATTAAGAACTCTTCTTGAACCAATTAGGATCTCCAAGACCTTGTTGTATTCCATGCTATGACCTGCTATCAGATCTCTTTTCTCAAGAAGATTGGTGGAAACTTCAAGAGAAAACCCTATTAGAAACTCCAAGGAACTAGAAGATAACTAGAAGAGATAGAGGACTTTGTGCAACACTTGCACAAAAGGGGATGGGCGTGCTCTCCAATAGGTGGACGTCCAAGAGGGGTTGGATCCCCTTATATTGCCTCTCAAAACTCCTCTTTTCTTATTTGACATAGAAATCAAACTCCCATTACAAATTAGTAACTTTCTCCCTTTCTAATTATTATAGAAATTTCACTTCCACAATAACTAGTAAGTTAACTATTACCACTATTAGAAGTCCTACTTTAAATAGAAATAGTAACTTTCTAATTCCTTCATTTTAAAGTATAAGTAGGATTAGTATCTTTCCAATAACTTGGGCTACCGTGGGGACCACTAGGGATTCCATAGAAAGTTGACTCTAACTGGGACACCCCGACCCCGCATCTCATGTGCAATCTGGGCCCACAGTTAATTGCAAATAACACCACTATATAAATGCAATTGCATTCCAGTCTTAGGAATAAATTACAAGGAAGACCCTAAACTTTTCGATTACCACAAGTAGGCCCCTCTATCAATATCCATGGATCTATTGGATCAAATCTGTCCCTTCCAATCTTAGATCCACATCTTATTATCCTTGAACCCCAATTAATCACAGTGATCATCAATACCATCCAATTAACTCTTACTCGAGATGGGTGTGCACTTACTAATGACAAATCCATTAATTGGCACAAGGAGATAATATAGATAGATTTCATCTTGACCATTCAATGTTCCCTGTCGAGACCCCGGACCGAGACCCGGGCCGCAACGATGAAAGATGATTATAATTAATTTCCCACAGGTTCCCGCGGTGAGGATTCCGAAGACATAGAAATCTAGCTCACACGATCAATTAGGCGGAAGCGTGTAGCAAATCACATCATAACAATATATGAACATATACAGCATCAAGACCAAAATATCAGGAAAGGAATTATAACTTGACATTCCCATCATAGTTCAAGTTACAAGATTAATCAAAGTGTGTTAATTTGTTACAACCCAAAATAAGAGGCAAACAAAGGCCAATACAAAACCAAAAGTATACAAAACCAAAAACATGATAAATAGGACTCATGACCCGTCCCGACGTCTAGATGACGTCGTCAGGTTCCCACTCGCGAGCTGGGGTTGGTTCAACAGCTTCCTCCGGGAACTCCTCCTTAAAGGCAAGCATCAAACACAACGGTTTGGCAGGTAATTAATTTAGGCATGAACATGGAATAATAATGTTTTATCGAAAACATATAAGAACAATTTACTGGACTTAAAATAAATACTTAACTGAAATACATTTCAAGATAGAAACGAACTAGCATGGATACATAATATATCATGAATAGTAAAACCACAAGGAGCCCATCCTTTCTCTATCATATTAAATGAAAAGAGTAAGCACGCACGACGAGCATGATATACATAATATAATCAAGACACGATTCCCACAAAAAGGGGATTCCGGCCGCGGAACCGGACGCGCACGATGTGTAATAAAATACACGACTAATATGTAGATAGTACACATGTTTAAAGACCCCCAAACAGTGAATCAGACTAGAAGGGGCAGTCTAAGCTCAGTGGTGTTCACTTGGATTCATGAATGCATAAAACACGCGAAATACGGTCCAAACACGTCGAACTAAAAGGGAAAATCACTTATCAAAATAAGACAAGGCACGGCTAGCAAAAGGCATAATATACATGCACACAACTTAAGAAGTGATCCGCATTAGGTACTTGAAACAAATCTTCGAACAAGCTTAAACCTTGAATTCAAAATGGGTACACAGGGTTACTTATTGTATTAAACCGAAGTTAAAACACGAAAATTTCATCAAGTATATGCTAAGGCCATTCATTGACCCTTTTGTTATTGAGACTCAAATGTTAAAATAAAAGAATTGGTGTCCGCGAAGTTGAATTATATCTTGGAGTTCCATTTACACGATGTCAAATTAAAGTCCTTAATATAGTCTAGTTTTCAATCTTTAAAAAAGTACACAAATGGGATAAGATTCCAAAACTGGGATTTGACAGGTTGCTCGAGCAGTCTGGACAGTTCGCTCAAGCGAACCATCAGGTAACTCGGGCGACCAAGGTTCTGTCTTGAAACTGGCCAGACAGTGGACAGTTCGCTCGAGCGAACCAATGGTCGCTCGAGCGGACAGTCCTCTGTCTGCCCTCGAACCAGGTAGTGGCCTGGTCGCTCGAGCGAACCCAAGGGTCGCTCGAGCGAACAGGCTTCTGCCTGTACTCGCTGAGTGCAGAGATTGCACTTCTCATATATGGTCCTTAAACCATTTCTTCCCTCCATCTCACACTTAGACCACCTGAAATCCCCTGAGCCTCCAAGCTGTCCAAGGGGTTAAATCACATTCCAATTCCATTCAATCCATAATTTTAAACATTCAATTCCCATTTCTCATCAAACAAGCCCGAATTTCAAAAGAAGCCAAGCTTACAATCAAATAGAGATCTGAAAATTTGGAAAGTTACTTAACATTAATACATATACTTGAGTAGAAATAATAAAATAGGAGTCTAAGAAAAACATAGCATTAGAACCAAATAACAAATTATATGCAAACTTCAAGAGAAATAATTAAGTCCACAAACACACATGCACAAACAACCTATAGAGATTACTTGCCTTTGCCCAAATGCCAAACAAATCTTCTTCAAGCACTCCTACTCAAGAGCTAAGCCAAGAACTACAAAAACCCCAAGAAATCCATTCAAAACTCACCCAAAAATGCAAACAAGAAGCCCATTTCGAAATGGGTGTTGAAAATTAGAAAAACAAGATCCTTGGGAGTTAAAAGGACTCCATTGAAGAGATAGGTTGGAGCTTTTACCTAGAAAAACCCAAACAAGAAGAAAGGAAGGAAATAGCTAGCTTGCCCAACTTGAAACCCCAAGAAAATAGTGTCAAAAGAAAGCTTGGGATGGGAGGAAGAAGATAGTAGTCTCAGACTTTCTTTTGGAGGTCTCTAGCTCATGCATTCAAGAGGAGAAAGTGAAAAGGAAAAAGGTTTTCAGCACTAGGTCATGAGAGTTGTAGACATTTTTGGGAGTGGAAAGAGAGAGAAGGAAAAGGTAGCTTAAGTACTTTGCAAGTGGGGCCCAATTGTGTTAATTCTTACATGGATGAAAACATGATCTTGCGGGCCTCGAATGAAGTTCACGAAGAAGAATAAAATGATCCTTGAAAAATCTAGTTTCCGAAAAGTATAAATTTGACACAATTTTGAGATTTCAAAAATTGTATCTAGATTTGGGCGTGAAAAGACACTTTTACCCTTTGGCCAAAAACTTGGGTTTCTGGGCTTCAAAAACAAACGGGCTGACAACGAAAATTGTAAACAATCATAAATCCATTCAAATGAAACAAAAATCACGATTAACACAAAAATCATCACAATCCTCCCAAACTTGCAAGTACACCCAGGCCTTCCTGAGTATGTCTAACTAACATAAAACGTTTTCAAAATTCCCAAAGCTGTGTTTAGGACTAAAACTAATTGTATTCGAACCAAACGGTAACTAAACCCACTTAGGACTAAGCACACACTAAGAATACACTAACCGGGTTAGTCTTGGGTTGGGGTTTGACATTCCCACAGTCTTACACTACGTACCCAAGACACCGAGGTGTTGACCTACAGTTGGCCTCGCTCATTGGTGAATCAAAGAAAATGAATAGATAGAAACTTGAGTTCATCAATGTCTCAGGATTGGGAGCCTATTGTTAGGGAATTATGAGACCAAACCTTAAACTCGAGACAGTATTCCATAAGGTGCTTCTCATGGTCCTGCAATACATCCAATGTACCAGTACCTTGATCCAGAATCTTACATTCTAATGATCGAGACAAATCAAACTATCTCATAGTGATCAAAGTGTTGCAACCTTATCAAATGAGATGCCCAGTCTCATCACTGGTTGTGAAGATATTTAAGTATAAGAATTGTGACACATGTCTCCCGTGTGTGGGTCTCATCCGTACACATATATCACGTCTAATACACTAATGGGACCCAGTTCATCTCATGAACCATCATACCATATGTATTGGTCATGTGCATAAAGTAATAAAGAACACCAATCATCTCATGAAAGGAAAGCATGATTTTATTGATAAATAAAGAAATTAATCAATTTATTACATCAACTCATGGATTGAGTCCATACAATCTAACAACAGTTACTCCTTTGAGAGCAGATTTAACAAGCTCATGCAAACCTTTGTGACTTCTCAAGAAGCACAAACTCAGAATCAGACTCAACAGCGAGAGGATCAACTTGCCTTTCAGACTCAGATGATGGTAGTGTTACAAAGGCCAATTCCAGTTGCACGAGTCATCATGCCTGCTAGGGTGATAGACCGAAATGACTTATATGACAAGTTCAAGAAAAGGAATTCGCCGGTTTTCTTTGGGAATGAGGACCCACTTGATGCTAACGAGTGGGTAGTTTAGATAGAGAAGATTTTTCAGGTCTGCGAGTGCTCAGGGAAGGAACAGGTTCAGTTGGCAGCATACATGTTCTAGGGAGTAGCAGAAATGTGGTGGAAATCTGTAAAAACACCATATGACATGATAGATGATGATACTGCTTGGACCACATTCCAGACTTTGATGTGATACTGAGAATGGATTGGTCATCCACGTACAGAGCAATCATGGATTGCTTCAACAAGACAGTCAGATTGCAAGTATTGGCAGACAGTGTAGAGATTGTTGGAGAGAGGAGACCCATGTCCACTAGAGTCATTTCGGCCTTGAGGGCAGACAGATTAATTAGGAGTGGATGTGAGGGCTATGAAGCATTTATCACGGAGGATAAATTGTCCAAAGCGGTGGAGGATATTCCAGTTGTTTGTGAGTTCCCGGATGTCTTTCCGGAGGAGATACCTAGATTACCACAGGTTCGAGAGATCGATTTCACTATTGAGCTTGTGCCAGGGATGGCATCGATATCAAAAGCACCTTACCGAATGGCTCAAGCAGAGCTAAGGGAGCTGAAAGTTCAGTTGCAGGAGCTCTTGGACGGAGGATTTGTTAGACCGAGTGTATCACCATGGAGTGCACCGGTTCTATTCGTGAAGAAGAAGGATGGATCGATATGTATGTGCATAGACTACAAACAACTGAATCAGGCTACGATAAAAAACAAGTATCCTTCACCCAGGATAGATAAATTGTTTGATCAGCTGCAGGGAGCACAATATTTCTCGAAGATTGATTTGAGATCAAGCTACCATCAGATATGAGTCAGAGATCAAGATGTGCAGAAGACAACCTTTAGGACCAGATATGGACATTAGGAGTTCTTGGTCATGCCATTTGGGCTGGCCAACACACCGAGAGTATTTATGGCTTTGATGAACAGAGTCTTTGCACCATGCTTAGACAAGTTCACAGTCGTATTCATAGATGATGTTCTAGTCTACTCGAAGTCTAGAGATGAGCATGCAGAGCATTTGAGGAGTTCATTGCAGATCTTGAGAGAGAATCAGCTCTATGCCAAGCTTAGTAAGTGTGAGTTTTGGCTTGAGCAAGTGTCTTTTCTTGGACACATCATCTCTAAGGAAGGTTTATCAATGGATCCAGTGAAGATTGAGGCAGTAGTCAATTGGCAGAGCCCGAAGTCAGTGTCAGATATCAGGAGTTTTCTTGGTTTGGCAGGTTATTACAGAAGATTTGTGAATGGATTCTCTAGTATTGCAGCCCCATTGACCAAATTGATAAGGAATGATGTTCCTTTTGTGTGGACAGAGCAGTGTGAGGCTACTTTTCAGGAGTTGAAGACCAGATTGTGTGGATGTTGCCTATTCTTACGTTACCTACGGGGAATGGAGGGTTTGTGATTTTTACAGACTCTTTGGGCATTGAATTGGGATGCGTACTCATGCAGGAAGGAAAAGTAGTGGCCTATGGGTTTAGACAGCTGAAAGAACACGAAAAGAGATACACTACTCATGACTTGGAGCTTGTAGCAGTCGTTATGGCACTGAAGATGTGGACACACTACCTGTACAAAGAGAAATTCGAGGTTCATTTGGATCACAGGAGTCTTCAGTATCTGTTTGGACAGAAGGATTTGAACATGAAGTAGACCAGATGGATGGAATACATTAAGGACTATGATTTTCCGATAAAGTATCATCTCAGGAAAGCAAATGTGGTTGCAGATGCATTGAGCAGAAAGACAGCGAATACCGGATGTTTACAGACAGAGTGGTCTTTGACAAGTTATTCAGAGATTTGGCCATAGAGTTCCAGCCTCAGAGGAGAAAGTCATGGTTGCCAACATGCACACTTGGGAACCGGAGATTCTTAGCAGAATCAAGAGCAGTCAGACAGAGGATCCAGAGTTAGTCAGACTGATAGACAACATAGCAAACAGGCCAGAGTTCAGACTCATAGATGGAGTGTTGTATTGCCAGGACAGATTGTGTGTACCGGGTGTACATGATTTGAGGAACGAGATTATGGTTGAGGCACACCATTCTCGTTATGCTATTCACCCAGGGAGCACCAAAATATACCAAAACTTGTAGAGTTTTTACTGGTGGAACAACATGAAGAAGGACATTGCAAGATTTGTCTCGAGATGCCTAGTGTGTCACCAAGTGAAGGTTGAGCATCAGAAACCTCCAGGGTTACTCCAACCCTTGAAGACACCGGAATGGAAGTGGGAACACATCACCATGGACTTCGTTGCAGGATTACCACCCACAAGGGACAATGATAGTAAATGGGTGATTGTTGACAGACTCACCAAGTCAACACAATTCATTCCGATGAAGATGAGAGGATCCATGGATGTTTTGGCACATAAGTACATCGACAACGTAGTTAAATTGCATGGGATTCCAGATTCCATTGTTTCAAACATAGATATAAGGTTTGTGGGCAGATTTTGGGTCAGTTTGCAAGCAGCTTTGGGTACTACATTGAGTTTCAGCACTGCGTATCACCCTCAAACCGATGGACAGACGGAGAGGACCAATCAGACTATGGAGGATATGTTGCGGGCATGTGTTCTAGATTTCGGGAAGGACTGGGAGAAGAGTCTTCCTTTGTATGAGTTTGCCTACAACAACAGCTATCACTCCAGTATCGGGATGGCACCATTCGAGACATTATATGGACGGAAGTGCAAGATCCCCATTTGTTGGGAAGAGATTGGTGTTCGGAGTTTTCACGGACCTTCGACCATCAGTGACACTAGTGAGAAGCTGAAGCAGATCATCGACAGGCTGAAGATTGCAAGAGACCGTCAAAAGAGCTACTCAAACCCCAAGAGGAGGGATTTGGAGTTTCAGGTTGGAGACAAGGTGTTTCTCAAAGTCTCACTGACTATAGGAACTATGAGATTCGGTTAGAAAGGAAAATTGGCTTGAAGGTACATCGGACCGTTTGAGATTGATATGCGCGTTGGTGAAGTGGCTTACAAATTGGTACTACCAGCAGAGTTAGCAGGAGTTCACAAGGTTTTTCACATCTCCATGCTGAGAAAGTACATCCTAGACCCTTCACACGTGATACATCACGAACCTTTGGATGTTCAGGCAGATGTTACATTTGTGGAGAGATCGAAGAAGATCATTGATACGAAGGCACAGGTGTTGAGGACAAGAATCATTCATTGGGTTAAAGTACAGTGGGAGCATCACAGTCTGAGGAAAGCGACTTGGGAACTCAGAGATCAGGTCAAGGAGATGTATCTAGAGGTATTGCCAGAGGTGTGTTAAAGACTTGGAGGTCCAAATAGCCGGTGGGGGGGGGGGGGGGGGGGGGGGAGGAGGATGTAACATCCCGTATCTTAATCTTCTATTAATTATAATTAATTGCTTGATTAGTTAGTAAATGTGTTTACAGTCTTAGCGAGTCGGGTTTGACGTATGGATCTCGCGTGCGAAGTCTCGCGTGATTCGGAGTGCATTTGAGTAGACTTGGGGGGTGGTTTGTAATTTGGGAAGTTTTCAGGGGTTTTTATGAGATTATGAGTTTTTGTGAGTTTGGGTGCATCGGGTAGGTCTCGAAATTTTACGAACATTAGTCTTCTGTCGTGTTTCAATTCGACGCATCGAAGAGGCACAAATGATCACATTAGTAAACCAAGGACTAAATGTCGCGACCCCGGACTGGGCTCCCAAGACAAGGCGGGCCTGATCCGGGATAGGGAACTAGTAAGTATTATGAATGATTGTATGTATGATTGTGCATGAATTAAATTAAATCAAATCAAAACGTATACGAGTCCATCAAGAAGGATGCCACTCCTACACGCGGTTTCCCACAGGTGTCCGCGGTGAGGATATCACATCAACATGAATATTTCTTTTTATGTGCGGAAGCGTGTAGCAAATCTATTTCATACATTCATGTCCAAGATACAAGATTAACGCATGTTTCATACTAGTATCAAAATGAGCAATGATCATTAAAGCTATAACCCCAAAATAAAGTTAAGGTTTACAACAAAGTAGCTTAATTACATTGTTCCCAAAAGTAGAGGCCAACAAAGGCCAATATGAATAAAGTATCAGTTTCTCAAAAGAATGGTTAGTTCTATCCCCCAAAATGTTACGCAGCTCAAGCACCCGAATGTCTAGACGACATCATCAGCATGCCACTCAACTAGACGTTGCGGTTCTCCGACCGCCTCCTCGTACTCCTCCTCGGGGAGACCAACAACGGGACCTGAGTACCAAAGCAAATGGTCAAACACAACGGTTTGGCAAACGGGCGAAAAGACATAACAATAAGGGAAATACCTTGGAAAACATTTAAACCTATCAAAGCAATAGTTTCATAAAACAAGAGAAACATTTGTTCAAATACATATGCAGTATAAAACATGTAAGGTATCCAAGGAAACGGGAAACAGACAAGATGGCAACCACACATAGCTAAGTCCTCTATCACCGAAGTGACATGAGTATATCGAGATGTTGTCTCAGTCACCGAAGTGAGGAGATGCAACATAAGTAACATATACATATACATAATATAATACGGGACGGGACCACGGTAACGGTAGCGAACCGGGTCTCGGGACAAGACCACGGTAATAACCGGGTAGCGGGATCCAAACTGCAGCTGGCGGGACGGGAAAGGGTCTCCAAGTCGGTAGATCAAACCGGCAAGGAAAGCCAAGCTTAGTGGTGCCGACTCATAGGTCAAATCATGTAAAACAAGACACGTACAAATCATATGTAATGCACTTAAATAAACGGGCAGGACAGGGTGCTCAAAAGCACTAATTTCATTTTCAAGCGGGAAATGCATATCGGGGCTAGCAAAAGCTCTAGTTACAAATTCAATGTTTTCGGGAATGATAAATCACATTTCTTGAAATTCGGGATGAGTATCGGGATTCGATATAAATCAAGTGAATAAGGACCCCGTATGTCGATTGTATGATCACTTGGTACTCCTCGAGTTTGGAGACATTCCGGGCTCTTCATGCACCTTAAGTATTCAAACTTTTAAATGAAAGCTTGTGGTTTAGTTTCTTTCTCCAATAGGTTTCGTATGTTGTCTCATAAACCTCCTAAACACCAAGGGATTCCATTAAAAATCTTTCTTGAGCCCCAAAGGTGGTCCATATGCAGGAGGGGGGGGGGGGGTGCGCTCGAGCGGTCAAAGGTGCGCTCGAGCGGACCTGGGCTGCGCAGGAAGACAGGCAGACAGAGCTTCTGCGTGCTCGAGTGGCCAATCGCGCGCTCGAGCGGGCAGGCACTCTGTTGCCCGAACTGCAGTCAGAATGACTGCGCGCTTGGAAACAAAGGCCTCCTTGCCTCCCAATAACATTTTCTTTCCTCTAAACATTTTTCCTGCAACAAAGGCCTCCTTGCCTCCCAATAACAATCATTAATCTTCTTCCAAATACCACAACTTATTCTCTACTCCCCATTACATCCAAATCAAACTCCTCTATTCATTCATATTTGTTCACCAAAGAAAGAGAAACCAACACCCATAAGATTCATCTACACTTTAATAACATAAAGATACATTTATCAAGATGCATAATAGTACAATCAACTCATAATTATGCATTTCAAAAGTAATAGAAATCAAGGCAAGGAAGACTATGAAGACACATGTAAAGATCATTAGGAATAATTAGTGCAAAAACAAGAGATTTCCATAAAAAATGTAAATGTTCAAAACTTATCCATTCATCCACTTGCCTCAAATCCAAAGCTAAGCAAAGATCCTCTAACACCCTCTCATGCACAAAATCCACAAATGCTACAAAACCCCAAAACAAACCCTAAAATGGGTTAAACAAGGAAATAGGAAGAGAGAGCTTCCAATAATGAAAATGGAGCTCCTCTAAGATCATAAGGACACTAATCTAAGAGATTAGTGAGAGAGCTTACTTGGAAGGTCCTCTAATGGCAAGTCTTAGCTCAAAACAAGTCTTGGAATGGGAGGTTTTATTCAACAATGATATCAATAGAGAGCCTTGAAGGAGAGGAAGAAGATGGTGATCTCCATTATGAAGTGGGTGCAAGCTTGGTAAGGGATTGAGATGAAGAGAGCAAGAGAAAGAAGAATAATGAGGAAGAATAAGCCCTAGACAAGAAGTTGCTGGAAAAGGGAAAAAGGAGGGAGATGGGTGCTTATAAAGCATTTGCAAGTGGGCTCCACTTCTTTAGGAACTTGGAAGGCTGAAATACTTGTTTTCGGGATCTCGAATGAAATCGACGAAGAAGGAAGAAATGATCGTCGAAATTTCTAGTTTCCAAAAAGTATATGTTTCGCGGGTTATGGGAATATCAAGTTTTTGGTCCAGATTTAGTGTAAAAAGACTATTTTGCCCTCAAGCAATGGAAATCGGGTTTCGGGATTCAGGACGGGAACGGGATCAACGTGAAAGTTGAAGGTATTAACGAGATAAACAAAACGGGATAAAATACAAATCAAGAAAACCAAGATAAAACCTCAAGTACACGTAAAGTCATAAACAAGGAACCCCCAAAGGGCCCCACTAATACCAAAGGCACTCAAAATCCCCAAAGCTATTTCAAAGCTACTCTAAACCAACTAAACTAAAATTCACAAAACAAATCAAGACTAACACGCAACTAACTAAGCACTAATCGAGATCACTCGGGTCGGGGTCTTACATCCTCCACCCCTTAGGATATTTGGTCCTCCAAATAAAACACAAGACTTACCTCAGGTAGGAGATGTGGGTACTTCTTCTGTACTTGGTCTCGTAATTCCCAGGTTGCCTCTTCCGGTCCATGATTCTCCCAAAGTACCTTTACCCACTGAATAGTCCTTGTCCTCAATTCTTGCTCTTTGGTGTCGAAGATCTGAATAGGCTTCTCAACATAGGTAGCATCTTCTCTGATCTCTAACGGCTCATGCTGGAGTACATGTGAAGGATCGGGGACGTACTTCTTCAACATAGATACATGGAAGACGTTGTGTACACCAGATAGCTAGGGTGGTAAGGCTAACCTATAGGCCACTTCACCAATCTTGCTCACAATGTCATAAGGTCCAATGTATCTCCTTGACAACTTGCCTTTCTGCCCAAATCTCAAAGTTCCTCTAGTAGGTGACACCTTAAAGAAAACCTTGTCTCCTTCCTTGAACTGTAAGTCCCTTCTGTGAGAATCTGCATAACTCTTCTGCCTACTCCGGGCTACTTCCAGACGTGCCTGAATCTGCTTGACCTTGTCACTGGTCTCACTTACCATTGTCGGTCCATGGAAACTGCGGGTACCAACCTCTTCCCAACACACAGGTGTCCTACACCTTCTGCCATACAATTCCTCGAAAGGCGCCATTCCAATGCTCGAGTGGTAGCTGTTGTTGTACGCAAACTGACACAAAGGTAGAGTCTCGACCCATTGAGTTTTGAAGTCTAACACACAAGCACGGAGCATATCCTCAAGAGTCTGAATTGTCCTCTCTGACTGGCCATCTGTCTGAGGGTGATAAGATGTACTGAACTGTAATCTCGTACCCATAGACTCATGCAGTGTTTTCCAGAATCTTGAGACGAATCTGCTGTCTCTATCAGATGTGATGGAAACTGGCTGACCATGTCTGCTGACAATCTCACTAACAAACAACTCTGCCAATGGTAGCATGTGCATCTTCTTCCCAGTCTTCATCGGAATGAAATGGGCTGACTTGGTGAGACGGTCCACAATGACCCAGATAGCGTCGTTTCCTTTGCTAGTCCTCGGTAATCCCGAAATGAAATCCATGGTTATATGCTCCCATTTCCATTCCGGAATTTCCAATGGTTGTAACAACCCTGGAGGCTTCTGGTGCTCTGCCTTGATCAACTGACATACCATACACCGAGAAACGAATGCTGCTATCTCTCTCTTCATGTTATTCCACCAAAATTTGCCCTTCAAATTCTGATACATCTTCGTGCTGCCTGGATGCACGGAATACCTCGTACTGTGAGCCTCGGTCATGATGTCATTCCTCAAATCTTCAATGCTTGGCACACACAGACGGTCACGAAAGTACAAAACTCCATCCACAATCCGAAAGTCAGGACGATCTGCTATCTGCTCTGAAATCTTGGCCAACTCTAGATCTTGCAACTGACTGCCTTTAATCTTTTGGATGAAGGAAGGCTCTGACACTGACATGTTAGCTAACAAAACACCCTTCTCAAGCGGCTGTAAGTCTATTCTCAACTCCTCAAATTGCTCAAAGATACATGTGCCACTGAGATTTGCCATGCCCACTGATTTCCTGTTCAAAGCATCAGCAACTACATTTGCCTTCCCTGGATGGCATTTGATCGGGAAATCATAATCCTTGATATACTCCATCCATCTCCTCTGCCTCATGTTCAATTCCTTCTGTGAGAACAGGTACTATAAGCTGCGGTGATCGGAGTGAACCTCAAATTTCTCTCCATATAGATAATGTCTCCACATTTTTAATGCGAAAACAACCGCTGCTAGCTCAAGATCATGTGTTGCATTGTTCTTTTCATGATCTTTCAACTGACGGGATCCATAAGCTATCACTTTCCCTTCCTGCATCAACACACAACTGTTGACACCAAAAATGTCACTATGTCCCTTCAACACCAAAAGCTACATGGAGCCACATCCTGCCATAAATAGGAAAGCGCCACTTCAAGCACCAGATCTTGTCAGAATCAAACAAAAACTGCAAGATCCTTCAAAGCAGCCAAAAGAGGGGTACACATGAAGTTTCGGGCCATTTCGACGTCATTTGGCCTAACTTCACTCCTCCGACAGCCAGACAGGAGCTCTCGGCAGCGACAGTGTCGAAGACTTCAAAACTTCGATCAGAGCCTATAGATGGTCTCAAAATACCTCCAAAAGGCCCCCTGCCAAATTTCAAGTCAAACGGACGACATTTGACCCTTCATCAACTCTCGGGAAGCAAAAAACAGGCCTACCAGCGGCGGAGCACCCCGGAATCATGGCATCCAAATTGGAGCTAATGGATCATCTCAAAATGACTCCAATAGGTCCCCTGTCAAGTTTTAAGTCAAACGGATATCGTTTGGCCTAGTTTCAAAGCTCGGCATTTTCTCTCATGGTGAAATCAAGGCGAGCATTTGCGGGACCCCAAAAGGCTTCAAAACTCAAACCAAAGCCCATGGTTGGTCTTACTTACTACTCAGGAGGCTCCCTGTCAAATTTCAGGTCAATCGGACATCGGTTGACCATAGGTCAAAGCTCAGCATTTCTCTCATGATGAAATCAAGGCAAGCATTTGTGGGACCCCAAACGGCTTCAAAACTCAAACCAAAGCCTATGGTTGGTCCTAGCTACTGTTCAAGAAGCTCCACGTCAAATTTCAGGTCATTCCGACATCGTTTGGCCTAGTATCAATGCTTGACAAAAAATCGGCAATACCGCACAACAAAGTCTTCGGCTTTCCAGAAAAATAGGAAACTTTGTGCTCCGATTTGCGTGGCTTCTCGTCGGGTTTTCTTCAAGAGAATCAGGCCAATAAATGAGGGGAAATGCCAGAAAAAATACAGAAGAAAAAAGAATGAAAAAAGATCGAAAAACGGCGAAGAAAAGGCGACCGAACGGCGACCGAGAAATGGGCCCAAAGCCCATGGTCGCCGGCGACCATGGGTGCATGGTCGCCAGCGACCATGGAATTCTGGCTACCCGAAAGTCGCCGGAAGCCCCTTTTTTCGGGTCCTTTTCGCGTTTCGAGTTGATTGGCCCCTGTGATTTTTCCAAAATCTGATTTTTCGTGCATGAAATCCGTCGATCTTCGTCAACATCACGGATTCGCCGCCAAAATCATTGGATGATCATTAGATGCCTCGAAATCGCCAACCGGCCGACAAAGAAAGCACACTTTCTGCCCGCCCGATCGTGAAATCGACAGGACAGATGTTGCCGGCACGTTGACATTAATCAATGTCTGAAATTGCATCGCCATCGACATCAAACAACATGTGGATCCACCGGCGGTCATCGCAAGAAGAATTCCAAAAGACGCGGCGTGGCCCGCGACTCTTCGAGCGACTTGACGACCAATTAATGAGGTTAAATGACCCGTTTTATGACAAGTTAATGCGGTCATTAACTCATTATTTTGGACGGCCCAATCAAAAGCAAGCAAATGAGAGTTACAAGTCAAAGGATTTATGGCATTAAAGCCATGAAACTCCTCCCATGATGGGGATTAAAGGCAATTAAAAGCTCATTATTCTCCATCGGCCAATCAGATTCAAGGAAAAAGGAGTTACAAAACAAATAATTTAAAACTTGTAACTCCTCCCATTATGAGCATTAATGCATTCAATGCTCATAAACCCTCCTAAATGGCTACCAAAGGCCTATAAATAGGAGGGCATTCCAAAGGGAAAAAGGATCAGGACGAAGAACGAAAAAAAAATCCAGAGAAACCGCTAGAGAAATTCACCCGAAGTCCGGAGAATTGCCCAGAAAATCCAGAACTCCTGCAACTCTGCCGCAAGACCACCAAAAGGTGATTGAAGCACCCTTGGGGGGCCACCCCCCCAAGGACCTCCCTTCTTCTACCAACATGGCTAAAACGTGGCTTTTCAGCCCGTTTACTTAGCTTTTTATCGGATATAAGACCTTCTCTTGGTCTTTGTCTTTTAAAAATCTGAGGTTAAAAAGCCAAGCCAAGAATCCAAGCATCGTGTTCTCATCTGCATGGACGACGGAGGAGCCCATACATGACTCGCGACCGTCGATCTGAACGTGTCCCCACAATCGAATGAGAAGTCAGATTCCTTTTCTTGATTTCTATTGTACTTTATTTTTCTTTTAGAGACAAAAATCACAACTCTTGTCTTTCATAATGGATAAGATTTGTAAATCGCCTTTTACGGCAAAATCGCCTTTACGGCAAACAAATGAAATCGCCTTTCACGGCATATAAAAAAAAACCTTTGTCTCTTTTCTTAAAATATGTGTGCAATGGGAAACTAGAAAAAGTTTCATTTCCCCTTTCTACTTGTGAAGGTGGATTTTCGGATCACCGTTTCTAAATTCAAAGTAGAAAAGTGAAATTGGCATACCCGTACAAAAAGAAAGAAAGATGTTGATACCCTTTACTTTTCTTCTCCTCCCCTCCGCCATACCCCGAAAGACCCGGGACGGAGGCAGCGGGAGAGAGGGAAGAATCGGGTCCATCAACAACCAAGGCCAATGTTCGAAGCATCGGTAAAGATAGTGAAACCGCCGCTTCCGGATGGCAAAGTAAGGACTGGTGCTTTGGTTAATCTCTTCTTAAGCTCTTGGAAGCTAACTTCACACTTGTCTGACCACACATATGGCACACTCTTCCTTGTCAATTTCGTCAAAGGTGACGCAATCGACGAAAATCCCTGAACAAACCTCCAATAATAGCCTGCCAATCCCAAAAAACTCCTGATTTCTGACACATTCTTCGGTCTTTCCCATTGTACCACTGCCTCAATCTTGGATGGGTCTACTGACAAGCCTTCTCTGGAGATAATGTGCCCCAAAAATGCTACTTATTCTAGCCAAAATTCACACTTATTGAGTTTTGCATACAGCTGGTTCTCTCTCAGAAGCTGTAAGGCTATTCTCAAGTGCTCTTCATGCTCTTCTTTGGTCTTGGAGTACACCAAAATGTCATCAATGAACACCACTACAAACTGATCTAGGTACTCTGCGAATATCTTGTTCATCAATGCCATGAACACTGCTGGTGCATTTGTCAAACCAAATGGCATAACCAAAAACTCATAGTGCCCATATCTAGTCCGGAAAGCTGTCTTCAAGACATCAGACTCTCTGACTCTGAGCTGGTGATAACCAGATCTCAAATCAATCTTCGAAAAGTCGGAAGCACCCTGTAACTGATCAAGCAGTTCATCTATCCTTGGCAAAGGATACTTGTTCTTGATGGTCACTTGGTTCAATCTCCGGTAATCTATGCACATTCTCATTGAACCATCCTTCTTCTTCACGAACAACACTGGAGCTCCCCATGGCGAAACACTAGGTCTTACAAAACCTTTGTCCAACAATTCTTGCAATTGTGTTTTCAATTCTCCCAATTCCGCCGGAGCCATTCTATAAGGTGCAATGGATATAGGAGGAGTCCCTGGTAAAAGCTCGATAGTGAAATCAATCTCTCTAATGGGTGGTAAACCTGGAATCTCCTCCGGAAAACCATCCAGGAATTCCCAAACAATTGGGATATCCTCCACCCCTTGGGACCGTTTATCCTCCGTGATAAACGCCAAATAAGCCTCACATCCACCCTTCAGAAGTCTATCAGCCTTCAACGCTGAAATAAACCCTGTACTAGGATTACTCATGTCTCCTCGAAACAGTACTCCTGCTGGTGACTCTTCTAATCTGAAGGTGAGGATCTTATGGAAACAATCCATTGTAGCATGGTACCCTGCTAACCAATCCATCCCTAGGATGACATCAAAATCAAACATCTCCAAAGAAATGAGATTTGTTGGTAACTCTAACCCTCTTATCATAACTGGACAACTAGGGTAAAAAGTCCTACATACAACTTCTTTACCTATAGGAGTAGCCACAGTCAATAGGAAATCCAAATCTCTAGCATGCATATCAATCAACTTTGCAAATCTGGAAGAGAGAAAAGAGTGGGTAGAGCCAGGGTCAAACAAAACCCTAGCTTGGAATCCACAAACAAGGAGTGTACCTTCCACTACATCTCCAGCTGCCTCTGCATCTGCTCTGTTGACCGCATAAATCTGTCCTCTCTGCTGTGGCCTGTTCTGAGCTTGCTGTGGCCTACCTGCATTCCTATTCTGTTGTGGAGGACGCTGATTCTGATTCGGTCCTTGCTGACGGGCTTGTTGCTGCTGCTGTGGCCTATACTGCTGCTGTGGGGCTTGCTGCTGAAGAGGTCTAGCCTGGTTCTGCACAACTATTGCATTCTGAGGTTGTGCTGGACGCTGTGCCCCTTGCTGCTGCTGCTGTCTGTTCTGCCTTGGACAGTCCCTCATCTGATGAGCCATAGAGCCTCATCTGAAGCATGCTCCTGTGATGGTACGACACTGGGCACTCTCGTGGTTCTTCCCGCAATGTGTACACACCAAAGGATTCTGCACATTCTGATCTTGCCTTTGCCTCTTGTGCTGATAATTCCTCTGCTGACTGTTCTGCTGCTGCTGCTGCCCCTTACCCTGGAGTCTGAGGATCTTATGGTGGAAGTTCTCAAATTTGTAAGCCCTCTTGACTGCCTCTTCGAAGGTTGTAGGTGGTACAACCCCAGCAGCATCCCTCTCAATGATGGGATTCAGGCCTTCAAGAAACTTGGCTATCTTCTTTTCCACTGTGTCCACTAACTCAGGAGCATATCTTGACAATCTCTCGAATTTAGTGAGGTATTCGAGGACTGACATGTTGCCCTGAACAAGCTGCTAAAACTCCACTGCCTTCTGCCTCCTGATATGAGTGGGCACATACTTGTCCCCAAACTGCCTCTTGAAGCTAGTCCATGCCACTGCATCTGGCATGTGCCTATACTCTTCCCTCACTGTCTTCCACCAGATATCTGCTAAACTGGTGAAGAGAGATGTTGCAAGCTGGACCCTTTCTCTTCCTGTGCACTGAAAAATCTTAAAGATGTTCTCTGTGTGCTCCAGCCAATCGTCTGCAGCTAAGGGATCCTCTGTCCCAAAGAACTCTTTCGGGCCCCTCTTCCTGAACTTCTCAAATAAGGCATTCGGGTCATGCTCCCTCTGATTGATCACAATAGCAGGCTGAGCTTGCACAGGCTCTGGCCTCCTCTGTAACACCTCTAGAAGTTGCCTCTGCATCTCTTGCAATTCCCTAGCATGATCCTGATCTTTCTTATGCATCTGTTCTTGCAGTCTGGCCTGATTCTCATTAGCCTGACGCTGTTGATCTAGCATGGCTTGCATCATCTGTTGGAACTGATTTGGCATGGTGTTCTCGGGGATGTCCTCATGGACTGGCCCTGTTTGTTCACTGTTACTGGCTGTGGGATTGCCATTTACCGGTCGCTTACGAGGTGGCATAATGCTGCAAAACAATTTGTTAGCACAAGATAATACAATAGGGGTTACACAATGCTCACACGATACTAACTAACGAAAACTCTAACGAATCCTCGCCACTTCCATAGGATTTCTAGTTTCTTTTAATTCCTTGAAACACGTCTCGCTCTGATACCAGTCTATCGCGACCCCGGACCGGGCTCCCAAGACAAGGCGGGCCTGATCCGGGATCGGGAACTAATATGTATTATGAATGATTGTATGTATGATTGTGCATGAATTAAATTAAACCAAATCAAAACGTATACGAGTCCATCAAGAAAGATGCCACTCGTACACGCGATTTCCCACGGGTGTCCGCGGTGAGGATATCACATCAACATGAATATTTCTTTTTATGTGCGGAAGCGTGTAGCAAATCTATTTCATACATTCATGTCCAAGATACAAGATTAACGCATGTTTCATACTAGTATCAAAATGAGCAATGATCATTAAAGCTATAACCCCAAAATAAAGTTAAGGTTTACAACAAAGTAGCTTAATTACATTGTTCCCAAAAGTAGAGGCCAACAAAGGCCAATATGAATAAAGTTTCAGTTTCTCAAAAGAATGGTTAGTTCTATCCCCCAAAATGTTACGCAGCTTAAGCACCTGAATGTCTAGACGACATCATCCGCATGCCACTCAACTAGACGTTGCGGTTCTCCGACTGCCTCCTCGTACTCCTCCTCGGGGAGACCAACAATGGGACCTGAGTACCAAAGCAAAGGGTCAAACACGACAGTTTGGCAAACGGGCGAAAAGACATAACAATAAGGGAAATACCTTGGAAAACATTTAAACCTATCAAAGTAATAGTTTCATAAAACAAGAGAAACATTTGTTCAAATACATATGCAGTATAAAACATGTAAGGTATCCAAGGAAACGGGAAACAGACAAGATGGCAACCACACATAGCTAAGTCCTCTATCACCGAAGTAACATGAGCATATCGGGATGTTTTCTCAGTCACCGAAGTAAGGAGATGCAACATAAGTAACATATACATATACATAATATAATACGGGACGGGACCACGGTAGCGAACCGGGTATCGGGACAAGACCACGGTAATAACCGGGTAGCGGGATCCAAACTGCAGCTAGTGGGATGGGAAAGGGTCTCCAAGTCGGTAGATCAAACCGGCAAGGAAAGCCAAGCTTAGTGGTGCCGACTCATAGGTCAAATCATGTAAAACAAGACACGTACAAATCATATGTAATGCACTTAAATAAACGGGCGGGACAGAGTGCGCAAAAGCACTAATTTCATTTTCAAGCGGGAAGTGCATATCGGGGCTAGCAAAAGCTCTAGTTACAAATTCAATGTTTTCGGGAATGATAAATCACATTTCTTGAAATTCGGGATGAGTATCGGGATTCGATATAAATCAAGTGAATAAGGACCCCGTATGTCGATTGTATGATCACTTGGTACTCCTCGAGTTTGGAGACATTCCGGGCTCTTCATGCACTTTAAGTATTCAAACTTTTAAATGAAAGCTTGTGGTTTAGTTTCTTTCTCCAATAGGTTTCGTAAGTTGTCTCATAAACCTCCTAAACACCAAGGGATTCCATTAAAAATCTTTCCTGAGCCCCAAAGGTGGTCCATATGCAGGAGGGGGGGGGTGCGCTCGAGCGGCCAAAGGTGCGCCCGAGCGGACCTGGGCTGCGCAGGAAGACAGGCAGACAGAGCGTCTGCGTGCTCGAGCGGCCAATCGCGCGCTCGAGCGGGCAGGCACTCTGTTGCCCGAACTGCAGTCAGAATGACTGCGCGCTAGAGCGGCCTGATGTCCGCTCGAGCGGGCAGTCATTTCCTGCCCGAGCTGCAGCCAGAATGACTGCGCGCTCGAAAATGGCCATCATGGCCTTCTTCTCTTCTTTCCCCTAAACATTTTTCCTGCAACAAAGGCCTCCTTGCCTCCCAATAACAATCATTAATCTTCTTCCAAATACCACAACTTATTCTCTACTCCCCATTACATCCAAATCAAACTCCTCCATTCATTCATATTTGTTCACGAAAGAAAGAGAAACCAACACCCATAAGATTCATCTACACTTTAATAACATAAAGATACATTTATCAAGATGCATAATAGTACAATCAACTCATAATTATGCATTTCAAAAGTAATAGAAATCAAGGCAAGGAAGACTATGAAGACACATGTAAAGATCATTAGGAATAATTAGTGCAAAAACAAGAGATTTCCATAAAACATGTAAATGTTCAAAACTTATCCATTCATCCACTTGCCTCAAATCCAAAGCTAAGCAAAGATCCTCTAACACCCTCTCATGCACAAAATCCACAAATTCTACAAAACCCCAAAACAAACCCTAAAATGGGTTAAACAAGGAAATAGGAAGAGAGAGCTTCCAATAATGAAAATGGAGCTCCTCTAAGATCATAAGGACACAAATTTAAGAGATTAGTGAGAGAGCTTACTTGGAAGGTCCTCTAATGGCAAGTCTTAGCTCAAAACAAGTCTTGGAATGGGAGGTTTTCTTCAACAATGATATCAATAGAGAGCCTTGAAGGAGAGGAAGAAGATGGTGATCTCCATTATGAAGTGGGTGCAAGCTTGGTAAGGGATTGAGATGAAGAGAGCAAGAGAAAGAAGAATAATGAGGAAGAATAAGCCCTAGACAAGAAGTTGCTGGAAAATGGAAAAAGGAGGGAGATGGGTGCTTATAAAGCATTTGCAAGTGGGCTCCACTTCTTTAGGAACTTGGAAGGCTGAAATACTAGTTTTTGGGATCTCGAATGAAACCGACGAAGAAGGAAGAAATGATGGTCGAAATTTCTAGTTTCCAAAGAGTATATGTTACGCGGGTTACAGGAATATCAAGTTTTTGGTCCAGATTTAGTGTAAAAAGACTGTTTTGCCCTCAAGCAATGGAAATCGGGTTTCGGGATTCGGGACGGGAACGGGATCAACGTGAAAGTTGAAGGTATTAACGAGATAAACAAAATGGGATAAAATACAAATCAAGAAAACCAAGATAAAACTTCAAGTACATGTAAAGTCATAAATAAGGAACCCCCAAAGGGCCCACTAATACCAAAGGCACTCAAAATCCCCAAAGCTATTTCAAAGCTACTCTAAACCAACTAAACCAAAATTCACAAAACAAATCAGGACTAACACGCAACTAACTAAGCACTAATCGAGATCACTCGGGTCGGGGTCTTACACTAAACTTAAATTATCCCATTTAATTTAACCTAATATCAACCCCAACCCCCATCTCTTATTCATCTCTTCTCTCATTCACTGTGCCTCCTCAAGACCCAGCCCCCTTCACCGCCTCCTCACCGCCAATGGCCACCGGTGCTCCGGCGTCGACGACCAAGCCTCCCATCTTCTTCCACAAGCTCCCAAGACTCCACCCACTCACTTTTCTATGCTTTTCATTCAAAACCCATTCAAAGGTAAGCTCCTAAAGCTTGTAGACTTAGCTAATCTTCTTCCTTTGGCTTAGAAATGGATTAGATGAACTCACCCCTCCTCTTGCATTTCATTTGTAGAGAGGTTTTGAGTTTGGAACCCATTTACTCAAGTTTGATTTTAAGGAGGGCTTTTTCCCCAAATTTCTCCTTTCTTTGTCCAGCTCTTCATCTAAGGCAAGTATATAAATATGTTTATGCTTGATATGCTTGTTTTCCTTGATTTATATGAAAAAATCATGTCTTAGATGTTAATTGCTCAATGGATGCTTTAAAGGTTTGAAAACATGATAATTAGGTTGTTAACCTAATGAAATGGATTTTAATGATAATGGCTTGATTAGAGGGATTGTTGGGATTAGAATGGACTTGTTATATCATTGATTTTGGTTGTATATCAGGTTCAAGAAAGAGAGGAATGGATTTGGACCCATTCACTGCAGAAACAGAATCCGTGGTTCTGTTTCCGCAGTGCACGTGGTCGACCGGCCACGGTTCTCAGTCGACTAGCCACACAGAGTTAGGTTCTTTGGAACCTAACCAAAACAATGTTGCCCATTTTCTTTTACAACTGTCGGTCGACCGAGCTTGGGCCAGGTTGACCCAGTACACACGGAGGAGGTCGACCTGATCTTCTCAGGTTGACTGGGCCTCCTGTGTGTGGGGTCGACCGGGCCAATGGCCAGGTCGACTGGGACAACTGAAAAATCCCCTGTTTAAGGGTGTTTCTTACCCAATCTTCGATGGACTTAAGTGGAACCTTGACTACCCTTTTTGGACTCATTTGACTATGTATGAAGAATGTCTTGAGTCGATAATTCTCGTAGTTATTTCCATTTTCTCGGGTTTCAACTCATCTCAATCTTGAACTGAATGGGACAATGAGATACCCTCCTTAAATCTATGCACGAAGAGGTTCTGTTCGGGTATCACAAACCCTAATTCCTTTCATTGACTGAGTAGGGTTGTACAAGGCTCCGGGGATAACAATGACCTAGGATTGGATTGTTTATCGCTTATGATTCCGAATTGTACCGTTTGGTACTCTCCGCATGAAATGTCCTTGTTCATTAGCCTCGTTTGTTTTGACTTGTTTGGGATCACATGATGGACTTAGAAGATTGACTTAGGATCCCTTTGATGTTTTGTTTGTTTCTAAGTATGGTTGAAGTGTTAAGGCTATACGATTTTAATTGTAAAAGCTTGTTGAGAACTACCTATGATGATGATGTTTGAAGAAGTTTGATGATTTTGGTATTGATTTGATGATGGAAAGGTAGTTTCTCTTTGACTAATGAATCTTGCTTACGCAGGAAAGTCTTGTCCCTCACTATTGTTTGTTTAGGACTCTTGTGTCAGGCACCACTCAGCTGTTAGCGCCCAACATATTTGGGGCACCATCTGTGTGAGGGCTTTGGATTGAACGTCTGTGTAGTACGACTTTTTATATTTTAGATGGTGTACACCATCAGATACCCGTTCTGAAAGAAGTATGATGTTCTGTTTTGTTTATTTTGTTATAAGGGTATCATCTAATTGTTAGCCGGGTTTTCATCCCGTGCCTACTGCTTACTCTACCACAGCCCTCATGTTGAGCCAGGAGGGTCATGTGTAACTATCCCGTGGTGATTAGCCTATGTGAACTAACTATTTGATAATGTTTTGTTAGTCTGTTCTATAATTCGAATGTTATACATTTATGATGATCTTGTCTACTCGTTTACTCTTTAGCCTGCATATCTTTGGTGATTTATATATATCTATCTTCTTGACGACCTTCGTGTCTGATGATGCTACTCTTAGTGCATAGGTACCGAGCCTTTCTACCCCGAGGAGGAGGAGGCGACGAAGGCGATTCAGGTAGATCAGTCTAATAACCTCTTAGATTATAGTACGGACGGCCTTGTATAACCGTATCGACCCCATACACGAGAGCCTTCATCTTTTGGACTAGCTTCATCTTTTGGTTTCTTTATCATTTTGATTAGGCCCGAGTTTTGGTGTAGCCTAATGCTATAATTAATGTTTTGGTTAACAGTCTCAAACTTGAATTTAGTTAATGTATTTAGTATTCGCTCTAAACTATACATCTTTAAGATACCACTTGCATTTATGAAGCTTCTGCTAATTGTTATATTTATATTTGAGGAAATTTCTATAGCTCACAGCGGTCTTCGATCCGAATAGGACATGATTGGGGTCACGTTGTATTTGATTAATGTCAGAAAAATTTTGATTGGCCCTAATCTCAAGCATAACCCCGGTTTCACTTTTGGTGGCGTGACATGTGGGGCCACAGCTGTGCAGGGCTAACTTGGATAGAACCCAAGTGGGGCGGAGATGTGGACGGTGGCACAGAAGATATCACCGTTCGAGATGCAGGTAATAGTGATGCACCAGTTCGAGGATGATGGGGCACAGTAGACCCCGATGTAGTTGTATTAGGATGCAGATTGAGCAGAGGGACAGTATTTGAGTGCCTCAGTAGGATTTGCTCTGTTGTAACATTCGGCGAACCCTGCATTTTGTTCGTATGAGAAGCTGCCAACAGGTAGACCATCTCATCAAACACTACATATCTACTCATGTAAATTCATTTGGTAATAGGATCAAAACATTTATGCCCTTGATTGTTTCTACCATATCCAATAAAGACACAAGGAATTGTTTGAAATGATAATTTCTCGAATGCATAAGGACAGAGATTTGGAAAACAAACACAACCACATGCACAAAACATAGTGTAATATGGAACTTTTTTTAAAAGTTTCTCATAAGGGGCAATGTGATTGAGAACACGAGTACTCATCCGATTAATTAAAAAGACCGCAGTATCAAATGTTGCATCACAAAAGGACAATGGGGATATCAGAATAAGCTAAGAGTGATAGTCCTATTTCAATTATGTGACGATGTTTCGTCCTATTTCAACTATTTGACGATGTTTTCTCTTAGCTACGCCATTTTGTTCTGGCGAATGCGGACATGATATACGGTGAGAAATGCCATCTTGAACTAAGAAAATTTTAAAGTAGGTGCTCGTAAATTCACCACCACCATTAGTTTGTAATGACTTGATTTTATAATCAAACATATTCTCAACCAAAGATTTAAAACTTCAAAACACATCAAATACTTGAGATTTAAGATGAAAAGGAAAAGACCAACAATATTTGCTAAAACCATCAATAAAAGTGACATAAACTCTAGCCCCCACTAAGAGATGATGTGGTAGAGTATCCTAAACATCAAAATGTACTAATTCTAAAGGAAAGGTTGAAACAGAATCAGAATACTGAAAAGGTAACTTCAACCATTTCCCCATTTGACAAGAAATGCAAACAAACTCAAACTTGGATGATCCATGTGTTAGAATATATGGTCTCAATCCAGTGGATGGTGTAATAAATTGATTTATTTCAATATAATCATGTTTACTTTTCATGAGATGAATGATTTTATTCCCTATTTACACATAACCAATACGAATAATATAATGGTTCATGAGATGAACTGGAGTCCTCAAGTATCTTATATATAATACATATGTATGGATGAGATCCACATACGGGAGACATGTGTTTCAAATCTTATACTTAAATAGCTTCACAACTAGTGATGAGATTGAGCATCTTATCTGACAAGGTTACAGCATTATGATCACTATGATATAGTGTAATTTGTCTCAATCATCAGAGTGTAAGACTCTGGATCATTACGCTGGTACATTGGATGTATTGAATAACCATGAGAAGTACCTTATGAAATACTATCTTTACTTTAAGGTTTGCTCTCATAATTCCCTATCAATAGGCTATTAATCCTAAGATATTAATGAACACAAGTTTCTATCTATTCATTCGCTTTGAGTCACTAATGAGTGAGGCCAATTGTAGGTCAACACCTTGGTGTCATGAGTACGTGATAGTAGGACTGTAGGAATATTTAATTGTCGAGATGAAATCTATCCTCATTATCCCCTTGTGCCAATTAATGGATTTATAATTGATGAGTGCGCACCCATCTCAATTAAGAGTTAATTAGATTGTATTGATGATCACTGTGATTGATTGGGTCTCAAGGATAATAAGATATGAATCTAAATTGGTTGGACAGGTCCAATTGATCAATGGATATCGATGGAGGGGCATACTTGTAGTCATAGGAAAGTTTAGGGTCTTATTATATTATATTCCTAAGACTGGAGTTTAGTTGCATTTATTTAGTAGAATTATTTGCAATTAACTGGGGGCCCGGATTGCAAATGAGATGTGGGGTCAGGGTGTCTCAGTTGGAACCATTTTTTTATAGAATCCCTAGTGGTTCCCACACTCGCTCATTATTAGATCGTTACTAATTATGCTTGAACTCTAAAAAGAAAGGAATAAAAAGTTACTAATTATTATGGAAGTTGGACTTCTGATAATAATTAGTAAGTGGAGGATGCTTGGAGCTATAAATAGGGAGAGAAGGGGTTGGACATCCACACCATTGGAATCCACGCCCAGTGCAAATGTTGCATGCCCCTCTGTCCTCCTCTCTCTCTTCTATTTCTCTTCCGGTTTGCTTTTGAGGTTCTAGTTGGTTTCTTTTGGAGATCCTACCATTCTCCTTGAGAATAGAAATCTGAAACGGGTCATAGTGTGGAAGACTACGAGGTCTTGGAGATTCTAATTTGCTAGAAAGAAAGAATTCTTCATCAAACAAGTTGCCAACATCTCCATTAGAGCACTACCAAGCTCCCAAAATAAGATCTATTCCTCGAATGTTGTAGATTTATTGTGAATGCATGGTGCTGCTATTTTCTATCTTAGAGATAGTTTCTTGTTGATCATGGTTGATGATATTGAGGTCTTGGATCCTAGATTGGGTTTATAGCCTTATGGATGATTGATCCTTGCATCAAGTCGGTCAAAAGTTTTTAAAACCTATCCACGAGGCCCACCTACTTCCAACAGCATGGATAAGGAAAGATGACGCGAGGCGTTGGAAAACTTGATTCTAGGATGACCCAATCTGTGATGCCATAAACTACTAGAGATGTGAGCATTACTGAAGGCAGACGGAGAAGCAGATGATTTATTCTGGTTGCACGGTTGCAAATGAAGAGGATAAAGACCATAAAGAGGATACTTGAGATTAGTTCTCTTGTCCTTCACATAGAAACCAGAGGATGTAAAAACAAAGTGACAGTCATTATCCTTGGTAAATTGAGAAATAGATATTAAATTTTGAGAAAAAAATGGCACATGGAGGATATTATGTAAAGAGACCGTGTTACTACTTGAGAGATAGTGAGATGAACCAGTGTGAGAGATGGAAAGACCCCTACCATTACCAACAGGAAGATTGTTTGTATCCACATAATCTGTATAAATGGAGAGACTGTCAAGGTCTGTGTCACATGATTAATTGAACCCGCGTCTGTGAACCAGGTGGTTTCTCCTTGCTTAGCGGCTACCATAGATTAAAGCTTCTCTAGTGGTTGGCATCCTTGAAAGGAAAAATATAATCGATTGAAGCAGTCTAGGGCCATTTATACCCCTTATAGTTTCTACCATATCCAATAAAGACACAAGGATTTGTTTGAAATGATAATTTATCAGATGCATAAGGATGGAGATTTGGAAAACAACACAGTCAAATGCACGAAAAATAGTGTAATCTAGAATTTTTTTTTAAAAAAGTTTCTCATAAAGGGAAATGTCACGACCCCGGACAGGTTACCAACCTAATCTGGGATCGGCGATCCAAATGATGCCGTGCCAAGAGCACTAGTTTGATTGGCTAATTTGTACACTGATTAATAAAGAACACGATACCATCCGTGCACATGATTTCCCACAGGTGTCCGCGGTGAGGATATGATATGTACATAGTATTTTTCATTCAAAGTACGGAAGCGTGTAGCAAATCAAATTCGTAATTCATTTCATAATCAAGGATTGATAGTATGTGTATACAACATGATGTCGGAGTAAGCAATGATCATTATAACATTTCCTAAAAAGGTAAAGTTAAATGTTTATACAAAAGATTAGTTAAATTATCACTCTCTAAAAATAAAGGCCAACAAAGGCCAGTACAACCAAAAGAATTCTTTAAAAAAAATTTATGTTAGTCACAATCCCCAATATGTTTCGTATCTCAAGGCTTGACCGAGTGTCTAAACGACATCGTCAGCTTGCGATTCTCCTACTCATTGCGGCTCGCAAGACGCCTCATCTGGCTCCTCCTTGGGATAACTGGCATCTGGACATGAGTACCAAAGAATGGGTCAGATATAATGATCTGGCAGGTGGGTGAAAAGATATAACAACATAGCAATATTTAAAATTACCTCATAAAACATTGAAACCTACCTTAACAACCATTTTCATGAAAGAGAGTGCATCATTTATTAGAAACCACATGTACAATATGAAACATGTAAAAGTGCCAAAGAACAAGGAACTAGCAAGATGACAACCACCAAAGCTAAATCCTCTATCACCAAAGTGATGAGAGTAAATCGGGGCGTTGATCTCAGGCACACGAAGTGATGCGAGTCAACGAAATATATAAATACATATAACTGTACAGGACCACGGTAGCGAACCGGGCATTGGGACGGGACGAGATCCAGGTTGCAGATGGTGGGAACGGGAGGGGGACCTCTAAGTCGGTGGATCAGGCCAACAATGTCTTCCAAGCTTAGTGGTGATGACTCATAGGTCACATGCAAGAAATTGGGACATGTGCATATGTCTATATAATGTAAACACCTAAACGGGCCAAACGTGGTGCCCATAGGCACAAGTATCACTTTATTATCGGGCAATGCATAACGGGGCTAGCAAAATGCTAAAAATATAATTTTAGTATTCTCGGGGTATGACTATTCATGTAGTATGAATTTCGAGAAGTGTATATGGAAATTCGAGTAAAATAAAACATAATTGGATTTCCATTAATTTTCAAACCAAGCATTGAGGGTTCAAGATTTAAATCAATGTGAACAAGGGTTCCGTATGTCATTTTAGATATTGACTTGGTACTCCATGAGATTTAGAGACATTCTGAGCTCCATATACACATTTGCAAGCCAAAAGCCCTCAATGCTTCTTCGTGATTGGGTTTTTTCCTCAAATGACTTCATACATCAACTCCTAGGTTTCCTCATTGCATTTGGGCTCCACACAAGCCTCTCCCAAGCATTTAAACATCATTTCAAGGTCCCTTGCATTGACCTAGGCCTGTTGCACAGTTGGCTCGAGCGAACCCTTAGTTCGCTCGAGCCAATGGCTCTCTGGGAGGGTTCGCTCGAGCGGACTCAGGTTCGCTAGTGCGGACCTACCCAGGTCAGGTTGGCTCGAGCGAGCTGTCAAGTAAGCTTGAACCAACTGCCCTCTGGATGGGGTTCGCTCGAGCGAACTATCACATAACCTATTTCTGATGTTCTGTTCGGCTCCTTCCTTTCTTCTCTTGCAAATCTCTTTGAAGCTCCCTTTCTACACATAAATGAGAGGTTCATGACCTCCTCTAAACCACACATAATCCACCATCAAAACCTCCAACAAATTACATCAAATCGCCTCCTTTTTATCCACATTCAATCACAATAGAATACCCATCATTCATGAAATCCATTTACAACCTAAAGCTGTTGGAAATAGATGGGCCTCGTGGATAGGATTTCAAAACTTTTGACCCACTTGACTCAGGGATCAAGTACCCATAAGGCCATAAACCATATCCAGGATGCAATCCCTCACACTCATCTATCATGTACAACAATAATAACCTATCTAAAAGATAGAGAACAAGCAACACCATGCAAAAAATAATCCATAACTAATAGAGAAGCAGATTATACCTTTGGAGCCTGGTTGTGCTCTAATGGAGAAGAAGACTTGCTGGTTGAAGAAACTCTTTCTTTGTAAGCAACTTAGGATCTCCAAGACCTCTTAGTCTTCCACGCAATGTCCCGTATCAGATCTTTCTTCTCAAGAAGACTGGTGAAAACATTCAAGAGAAAACCCTTCAAGAAACTCAAAGAACTAGAAGAGATGTGCAACTCTTGCACAAAAGGGAGGGCTGGGGGCGTGAAATAGAATAGTGGACATCCCATCCCCCTTGCTTCTCCTTTTATAGCTTTAAGCAACCTCCTTCCCTCCTCTTGTACTAATTGAAATAGAAGTCTTACTTCCACACAAATTAGTAACCTTACTATTACCACTATTAGAAGTCTCACTTCAAATAAAAATAGTAACTTTCTAATTCCTTCATCTTAGAATTCTAGTAGGATTAGTATCTTTCCAATAAGTTGGGCTAGCATGTGGACCACTACGGATTCCATAGAAAGTTGGCTCCAACTGGGACATCGCGACCCCACATCTCATGTGCAATCCAGGTCCACAGTTAATTGCAAATAACACCACTATATAAATGCAATTGCACTCCACTCTTAGGAATAAATTACAATGAAGACCCTAAACTTCCCGATTACCATAAGTAGGCCCCTCTATCAATATCCTTGGATCAATTGGACTAAAACTGTCCCACCAATTTAAATTCACATCTTATTATCTTTGAGCCCCAATTAATCACAGTAATCATCAGTACCATCCAATTAACTCTTAATCGAGATGGGTGCGCACTTACTAATGACAAATCCAATAATTGGTAGAAGGGGATAATGTAGATAGATTCCATCTTGACCTTTGGATGTTCGCACTATTGGAAATAAGTGGGCCTCGGGGATAGGATTTCCAAATTTTTGACCCACTTGACTCAGGGATCAAACTCCCATAAGGCCATTAACCATATCCAGGATGCAATCCCTCATACTCATATACCATGTACAACAATAATACAAGCAACAACATGTAAAATAATTTACAATAGATAGAGAAGCATATTATACCTTTGCTGTCCGGTCGTGCTTTAATGAAGAAGAAACTACTTTAGATCTCCAAGACCTCTTAGTCTTCCACGCTATGACCCATACTAGATCTCTTCTCTCAAGGAGATGGGTGGGATCTCCTAAAGAAAATAACTAGAAGCTCTAAAGGAAACTAGAAGAGAACTAGAAAAAGAAGAGAAGTATGTGCAACTCTTGCACAAAGGGGGTTGGGCGTGAATTCCAAGACTGTGTATGTCCCAGCCCCTTTGTTACTCCTTTTATAGCATTAAGCAACCTCCTTCTCTTGTACTAATTGAAATAGAAGTTTTACTTCTACACAAAATAGTAACCTTACTATTACCACTATTAGAAGTCTCACTTCAAATAAAAATAGTAACTTCCTAATTCCTTCATCTTAGAGTTCTAGTAGGATTAGTATCTTTCCAATAACTTGGGCTAGCGTGGGGACCACTAGGGATTCCATAGAAAGATGGCTCCAACTGGGACACCACGACCCATCATTTCATGTGCAATCCGGGCCCACAGTTAATTGCAAATAACACCACTATATAAATGCAATTGCACTCCAGTCTTACGAATAAATTACAATGAAGACCCTAAACTTCCCGATTACTACAATTAAGCCCCTCTATCAATATCCATGGATTAACTGGACTAATATTGTCCCACCAATTTAAATCCACATCTTATTATCCTTGAGCCCTAATTAATCACAGTGATCATCAGTACCATCCAATTAACTCTTAATCGAGCTGGGTGCGCACTTACTAATGATAAATCCATTAATTGGCACAAGGGGATAACAGAGATAGATTCCATCTTGACCATTGGATGTTCCCACAGTCCTACTACCACATGTCCAAGACACCGAGGTGTTGACCTACAGTTGACCTCACTCATTGGTGACTCAAAGCAAATGAATAGATAGAAACTTGAGTTCATCAATGTCTCAGGATTGAGAGCCTACTGTTAGGAAATTATGAGAGCAAACCTTAAACTCGAGACAGTATTCCATAAGGTGCATCTTATGGTCCTTCAATACATCCAATGTACCAGCACCGTGATCCAGAATCTTACATTCTGATGATCGAGACAAATCACACTATCTTATAGTGATCAAAGCGCTACAACCTTATCAGATGAGATGCCCAGTCTCATCACCGGTTGTGAAGATGTTTAAGTATAAGATTTGTGACAAATGTCTCATGTGTGTGGATTTCATCCATACACATATATCACATCTAATATACTAATGGGACCCGGTTCATCTAATGAACCATTTATGTCATATGTATTGGTCATGTGTATTAACTAGTAAAACACCATTCATCTCATGAAAGGAAAGCATGATATTATTGATAAATAAAGAAATTAATCAATTTATTACATCATCTGATGGATTGAGTCCATACAATCTAACACCCACGTCCTACTACCACGTACCCAAGACACCGAGGTGTTGACCTACAGTTGTCCTCCCTCATTGGTGACTCAAAGCAAATGAATAGATAGAAACTTGAGTTTATTAATGTCTCAGGATTGAGAGCCTATTGCTAAGGAATTATGAGAGCAAACCTTAAACTCGAAACAGTATTCCATAAGGTGCTTCTCATGGTCCTTCAATACATCCAATGTACCAGCACCGTGATCCAGAATCTTACATTCTGATGATAGAGACAAATCATACTATCTCATAGTGATCAAAGTGTTGCAACCTTATCAGATGAGATGCCCAGTCTCATCATCGATTATGAAGATATTTAAGTATAAGAATTGTGACACATGTCTCTCATGTGTGAATCTTATCCATACACATATATCACATCTAATATACTAATGGGACCCAATTCATCTCATGAACCATTATGTCATATGTATTGGTCATATGTATTAAGTAGTAAAACACCATTCATCTCATGAAAAGAAAGCATGATATTATTGATAAATAAATAAATTAATCAATTTATTACATCATCTGATGGATTAAGTCCATACAATCTAACAAAAGCAAGCTTTCATCAAAATAAATGCATACTTTTCCATGAGATGAAACAAGAGAATGGAATCATCAATATCCCTTGTCAAAGAATAAAACCAAAGCAAGAGAGATAGATGAAAACACACATACAGTCACTAACAATGATAGATGTGAACCGAAAATCTTTTCCTAAAACATGTAACATGCAAAACTCATCATTTCATCCACTTGCCTTGGGTCCCAAAATGGCTAAGCAACTCCTAATCACCCTTTCCAAGCCATAATCTCCAAGCTACACAAAAAAACCCCAAAACAAAAACCCATTTAGAAATCTAAATGGTCAAAACAAGGAATGGGGAAGAAAGGGCTTGCAATAATGGAGATGGAGCTTATTGAAAGTTAGGAAAACCCAAATCTAAAGGATGGAAGGAAGGGCTTACATGGAAGTTATTCAAATGCACAAAGTTAGCTCCAAGAGAACCTTGGAATGGGTGGTTTCCTCCACAAATAGCATCAATGGAGAGCCTTCAAGATGAGGAAGAAGAAGATGACCTCCATTTTTTGATTGGTGCAAGATTGGTAGAGGATTGGAGATGCAAGAGCAAGAAGAAGAGAGGAAAGAAAACCCTAGAGCAGCACAGCCACTCCTCCCAAGTTTCTAAGCTGGAAAAAGGGGATAAGGGAAGAGATTTCTCCTTTTATGGGAGATGGAGATGGGTCTCACTATTGGCTTGACTTGTCGGGCTAAAAACATGGTTTTTCGGGCCTCGGATGAGTTCGATGAGGAAAGGAAAAATGATCATCGAAAAAACTAGTTTCAAAAAAGTATATATTTCAAGGGTTTTGGAGATATCGAATTTTGTGTCCAGATTTGATGTAAAAGGACTGTTTTGTCCTCGAAGTTGTAAAAGTCGGGTTTTTGGATCTCTAACGAGGACGAAGTCAACATGAAAGTTGTAGAGGTTAACAAGATAAGTTAAATGGAGTTAAAACATGTATTATCGGGATCTCGAAACACCCCCATGTACACGCAGAGTTCCTAAGAGAACCCCCAAAGGGTCCCGCTAGATCAAAAAGGCTCTCAAAATTTCTCAAAGCTATATAAAAGCTATTCTAATCCCGAACTTAAGCAAAATTCACTAATCTCACTTAGAACTAACACATTACTTAATTAATGCTAATCGTGGTCACTCGGGTCGAGGTCTTGCGGGAAATGTGATTGAGAACATGAGTAAGGATCTGATTAATTAAAAAGACCGCAGTATCAAATGTTGCTTCCCAAAAGGACAATGGAACACCAGAATGAGCTAAGAGTGATAGTCCTATTTCAACTATGTGACGATGTTTTCTCTTAGCTACGCCATTTTGTTTTGGTGTATGCAAACATGATATATGGTGAGAAATGCCATTTTGAACTAAGAAATTTTTAAAGCGGGTGCTCGTAAATTCACCACTACCATTAGTTTGTAATGACTTGATTTTATAATCAAAAACATTCTCAACCGAAGATTTAAAACTTCAAAACACATCAAATACTTGAGATTTTAGATGAAGAGGAAAAGACCAACAATGTTTACCAAAACCATCAATAAAAGTGACATAAAATCTAGCCATACTAATCGACAAGCACTAGTTGAGGAGGGTAGGCTCCACCTTGCTGGTTTGCACTAAGGACTTGCGAACTCAAATTTTTATGGTGTCCTCTTACATCTTGGTTCAACTCAGATTCACAGTACGATATAAAAATATGATTCAGGGATACTAAGGGTTTTAATTTGGCCAAATAATGATATTCCTATGGAAGATATTTCAAAGCTGGGATAGGCGCCACCCCAGTGGTGCCCAGATGGTTCCTTTTTGTTTGTTTGTTTGTTTGTTCTTGTTTAATCCTTATTCAGTGCTTTGGTTTGTTACTGTTGCATTGTTTTCAATCTTATGAGGTTCTCTTTGCTAACATTGTGTTACCCCCTCACTCTCTCTCTCTCTCTCTCTCTCTCTTTTTGTTAAGATGTTGTATTATATGGGCATATAATTTGGACTTTTTGGCTCTCAAAAGGGCTTAGGCCGGTCCTGCAGTACCATTGAGGATATTTCCCATAGATTTCAGGAGACCTAGTAGAGTGATCAAGGCTGAACCCAGACCTTTCGGGGTGAATTCCTCAAAACAGACCAGGGCGTCACCCCTGGGGCGCCCAAGTGACCTCCTTATTTATTTATTTATTTATTTATTTGTAGTTTGAGTTTTTTAACTTTAATTTGGGACCCCTTCTGTTGACACCAAAAATGTCACTTTGCCTCTTCAACATATAAAAGCTACATGAAGTTACATCCTACCAAAAACAGGCAATGCTACTTCAAGCATCAAATCTTGTCAAAATCAAACAAAAACTACAAGATTCTTCAAAACAGCCAAAAGAAGCGTACACATGAAGTTTCAGGTCATTTCAATATTATTTGGCCTAACTTCACTCCTCCAGCAGCTAAATAGGAGCTCTCGACGGCGACAGCGTCGAAGACATCAAATCTTTGATCTGAGCCCATGGATGGTCTCAAAATATCTCCAAAAGGCTCTATGTCAAGTTTCAGGTCGAATTGACAATGTTTGACCCTGCATCAACCCTCGAGCAGTAAAGTCAAGCCTCTTAGCGGCGAGAACCACTGAGGCCATCACTCATCAAACAAAGTGATGGACTCGTTTTTCCACGCGTGGCGCTACCGAGGTCAGCGGATGTGAGAGTCCGTGGGGTCCAACCCTTTTGCGACCGGTAGCGGAATGCGAGCATCAACATTTTCTTTGTACGGGTATGCCTGATTTTCTACTATACTTGGAATTGACAAGTGGTGGTCCGGAGATCCACCTTCGCAAGTAGAAAAAGAAATCAACTTTTTTTCTAGTTTTCCATTGTACATATATTTTAGAAAAGAGACATGGTTTATATACCGTGAAAGGCAATTTCATTTTGTTTTTGCTGTGAAAAGTGATGTTTGCCGTGAAAGGCGATTTCATTTTGTTTTTGCTGTGAAAGGTGATGTTTGCCGTGAAAGTCAATTTACAATTCTTATCAATAATGAAAGACAAGAGTTGTGATTTTTTTTGTCTCTTCAAACAATACACAATACAATGAAAAAGCAAGAAAAAGGGATCTAACTTCTTAGGAGATTGTGGGGACTCGTTCAGATTGACGATCGCAAGCCATGTATGGACTTCGCCATCATCCTTCGGATGAGAACAAAGGGTGTTCTTAATTCTCTTGGCTAGGCTTAAATCTTAGATTTTAAGAAGACAAAGACCAAGAGGATGTCCTATGTCCAATAAAAAGCCAAGTAGATAGGCTGAAAAGCCACGTCTAAGCCATAGAGGAGTAGAAGGACCTTGGGGGGAGTGACCCCCCAAGGGACTTTTGGTCACCTTGTAGTGGTGGTCGGTGCCGGACATCTTCAACGGAGGAGTGATCATTGTAGCAACTTTGGCAGAGTTTTCTCTTGCGTATTTTCTAGATCCATCGATTTGATTGATTTGATTTTTTTCCAATCAGTTTCTCCTGGAATGACCCCCCTTAATAGGTTTTCGGTGGCCATGATGAGGGCCACATAATGGGAGGAGTTAAAAGTTTTTAATTCTTTATTTTGTAACTCTTTTTTCTTGGCTTATGATTGGCCTATGGAGAATTAAGGGCCTTTAATCGCCTTTAAGCTCCATGATGGGAGGAGTTTCACAATTTAATGCCGTGTTTATGGATGACTTGTAACTCCCATTTGCTTGCTTCTGATTGGGCTGTCCAAAATAATGAGTTAATGACTGCATTAACTTGTCATAAAACGGGTCATTTAACTGCATTAACTGGTCGTTGAAGCGCTTGAAGAGTCAAGGGTTGTGCCGCGTCTTTTGGAGACCTTCTTGTGATGGTTACCGATGGATCTTCATGCTAATAGATGTCGGATGACCATGCAACTTCAGACATTGATTGCTACCAGTGGGCTAGTGCCATCTATCCTGTTGATTTCTCGATCTATTGGGCAAAAAGTGTGCTTTCTTAATCGGCCGATTGGCGATTTCGAAGCGATCAATGATAATTTCATGCTCTTGATGGCGGATCCAAGTTGTTGGTGAAGATCGATGGATTTCGAGCCTCAAAAGTCAAAATTTTGGAAAACCACAGGGGCCGGATAACTTGAAATACAAAAAGGGACCGAAAATCGGTCATTTGGCAAAAATCTAGTGACCCGAACTTCCAGGGTTATAGGTGACCATGGAGGATTTTTTCCCTTTTTGTCGCCGATTTTCGGCTGTCTTTCTAGTTTTTCCGATTCTTTTTTCTTGGGTATTTTTTCTGAAATTTTTTTTTACATATTTTGGCTTAATCTCCCTATAGAAAACTTGATGAGAAGCCTTGCATATTGGAGAGCAAAGTTTTCGATTTTCTGGGAAAGCCGAAGACTTTGTCGCGTAGAGTTGCATATTTGTCGTTGGAAGCCAAAACTGGGTCAAACAATGTCGGAATGACTTGAAATTTGAGGTGAAGCCTCTTGAACAATAAATAAGACCAACCATAGGATTTTGTTTGAGTTTTGAAGCCATGTGGGGTCCCATCGACTGTAGACTTGATTTTGTCATGAGGAAAATACCGCGCTTTGATGTATGGTCAATCAATGTCCGATTAACCTGAACGCTGACAAGGAGCCTATTGGAATCATTTTGAGATGATCCATTAGCTTTGATTTGGAAATCATTCTTCCAATGAGCTTCACCGCCGAGAGGCCTGATTTGGTTTCCGAGAGTCGAAGTCTGGTCAAATGTTGTCGAAATGACCTAGAATTTGACTTGTAGTCCTTCGAAAGCCTTTTGAAGTCACCCATGTGCTTTGTTTGATGAGTGATGGCCTTGGTGGTTCTCGCCGCCGAGAGGCTTGATTTTGCTGTTCAAGGGTTGATGCAGGGTTAAACGTTGTCGGTTCGACCTGAAGCTTGACATGGAGCCTTTTGGAGGAATTTTGAGACCATCCATAGGCTCAGATCGAAGATTTGTTATCTTCAACGTTGTTGCCGTCGAGAGCTCCTGTTCAGCTGCTGGAGGAGTGTAGTTAGGCCAAATAATGTTGAAATAGCCCGAAACTTCTTGTGCACTCTTCTTTTGGCTGTTTTGAAGAATCTTGGCTTGAAGTAGCATTTTCTATTTGTGGTAGGATGCGGCTTCATGTAGTCTTTTTGATGTTAAAGAGGCAAAGTGACATTTTTGGTGTTAACAAATGCCCCCTCGAGGTACAACGATGAGTTGCATAACTTTTGAAGTCGATATGCCTCGAAGAGAACCTTGAAGGAGAGCTTCTGACTTGTCCAAGAGTCTTTGAGCAGTTTTCATTTGGTAGAGTAACCTTTTGAGTTTCCAAGCGGATTTCATGGCAGTGAGAGGGATAACGTACCATCTCAAGGCAAAGTTTTGAAAATGACATGAGAGATTTGGGTATAGGTTTTTGGGTTTTTGGTTTTCTTTTCGACCTTGTGACCTAACAGACTGTATATGGCAGGTTAGAGGGTCGGGGTTTGGTTTTTGATTTTGACCTTATGACTCAACTAGCTGTATGTGGCAAGTTGGGGGGTTAGGATTTGTTTTTTGGTTTTGACCTTATGACCCAACAAGATATATGTGGCAGGTTGGGGGGTCAGGTTTGGTTTTTGATCACTCTTTGGGACTATTTTGGGTCTATTAGAGTGGTTTGGATTTTTGTGGAATGTCAATTTCAAGATTTTGGCTCAATTTGGTATATGAGGTTGGATGGTTTTGAATTTTGGAAGCTCATGAGTCTTAGAATATTTTTTGTGTGGTTCAATCAACTCAAAAGAGGCATGGAACCACTTTGTATACTCTTGGTATGAGGGATTTTTGGTAGGAAGCCCCTTTTAGTGCCTTGGTAGTCAAACTTGGCTCACGTTGGCTAACCCATGGGACCTTAAGCTTTAAAGATGGCTTAGATCTCATGTAGTGTCATTTTGTAAAGAATATCTAAAAATATCTCCTTTGGATAGAGAATATCTAAAAATATCCTTATCATATATAATGAAAAGAGCAAGCACGCACGACAAGCACGATATACATAGTATACACAAGACACGATGTGTAATAAAATACACGACCAATTTGCGGATAGTCCAAATGTTTAAGGACTCCCGGACAGTGGATCTGACTGAAAGGGCAGTCCATGCTCAGTGGTGTTCACTTGGATTCATGAATGCACAAAACACGCGAAACACATTTTTAACCGATCGAAACAAAGGGAAGAAATCACTTTTCGAAACGAGACATGACATGACTAGCAAAGGCATAATGAATATGCATACAAGCTTATGAAGTGATCCCCTTTGATACTTGAAAACAAATCTTAAAACGAGCTTATACTTGAATTTCAAAACAAGTGCACGGTGATACTTATTGTATCAAAACTAAAATACGAGCGCAAGGTCTATCAAGCGCATGTAAGGACCTCTAGTTGACACTTGTATTATTGAGACCCAAATGTTGGAGTTTAAAGAGAATCGGTGCCCCCGAAGTTAAAAGACATTTCAGGTCATGTTCTGGTTTTCACTCTTACAGAAATTCTTCAAAAACAGGACATTTGCCAATTTCGGTTAGCTCGCAGTCACCTGTCGGCTAGCAATAGGTGGGATGTGGCGGCTAGCCGCCAGCTGACCGACAAGCTGACCGCTGGAAAGCAGATTTCTGGAAATGAAACCGCCAATTTCGGTTGCCTCGCGGTTAGCCGAGGTGGGGTGTAGGGGCTGACCGCCATTTGACCACCAGGTTGACCGCTGAGATGCAGGCTTCTGGAAAAGGAACCGCGCAACTCGGTTGGCTCACGGTTAGCCGAAGTGGGGTATAGCGGCTAACCGCCAACTGACCGCCGGGCTAACCGCCATGCACTGGCACTGCATTTCAAGTCAGATTTTCACATTTCTTCTCGTCTTCTTCTCATTTCTGAAATACCTGCACTTCCCTGAGCCATAATGCTTTCCAAGGGATAAATCCTCATTTCAAAACATTCACACTCACAACTAATCCAAACATTAAATTTCCATTTCTCATCAAACAAAATTCCAAAGTTTTAATGAAATAAGGGTTTACAATCAAAATAGAATCTCAAGAACAACAAAGTAATCCACCAACATACATGCAACATTAAACCCAAAGAGATTACTTGCCTTGCCCAAATGCTAAACAAAACTTCTCCAACAAGCACACTAATCCAAGAGCTAGCCAAGACTACAAAAACCCATGAAAACCATTCAAAACTCACTCAAACATGCAAACAAGAAACCCATTTCGAAATGGGTGTTGAAAGTTAGAAAAATAAGATCCTTAGGAGTCAAAAGAACTCCATTGAAGACATGGGTTGGAGCTCTCACCTAGAGGATCCCAAACAAGAAGCAAAGAAGGAAAGAGCTAGCTTGCCCAACTTGAAACCCTAAGAAAATAGTGTCAAAAGAAAGCTTGGGATGGGAGGAAGAAAATGGTAGTCTTAGATTTCCATTTGGAGATCTCTAGCTTGGTGTACAAGAGAAGAAAGTGAAGAGGGAAAAGGTTTTCTTCTTGAGCTTGGGTCTCCTAGGGTTGCAGAGATTTGGGAATGGAAAGAAGGGGAAAAGGGAAAGTGATAAAGTATCTTGCAAATGGGACCCATTAGTGTTAATTCTTGCATGGATGAAAACATGATCCTGCGGGCTTCAGATGAAGTTGACGAAGAACGATAAAATGATCCTTGAAATATCTAGTTTCCAAAAAGTATATTTTTGACACGATTTTGTGATTTCGAAAAGTGTGTCCAGATTTGGGTGTGAAAAGACAATTTTACCCTTTTCGGGCGAAAACATGGGTTTCTGGGCTTCAAACACAGACGGGCTGAACACGAAAGTTGTGGACAATCATAAATCCATTCAAACGAAATCAAAATCACGATTAACACAAAAACCATCACGATCCTCCCAAGCTTGCACGTACACCCAGGCCTTTCTGAGTGTGTCTAACTAACATAAAACATTCTCCAAATTCCCAAAGCTATGTCCAGGACTAAAACTAATTATATTCTAACCCAACGGTAACTAAGCCCACTTATAACGAAGCACACACTAAGAATACACTAATCGAGTTAATCTTGGGTTGGGGTTTGACATAGGTCAAATGACAAATCAAAACAAGTATGAAAACAAGTACGAAGTACGGGCGGGACGAGGCGCTTAAAGGCACACATATCATTTCAAACGGGAAGTGCCTATTGGGACTAGCAAAATGCTACAGTTGCAAATTCAGTATTTTCGGGACAAGTATCGGGATTCAAAACAAATCAAGGTGAATAAGGGTCCCGTATGTCTATTTCAATATAAATTGGTATTCCTTGGGTTAGGAGACATTCCGGGCTCTTTATACACCTTAGGGATTTTCAAAACTTCAAATGAAAGCTTGTAATTCGGATTCTTTTTTCAATTGGGTTCAAACAATGCTCATACGTCTTCCCATAACAATGGGGTTCCCAACAATCATCTCTCAATCATTTAAATATTTCATTTATACTCCCAGTATAACCCCAGGTGAACAGTGCTCATCGCTCGAGCGGACAAGAGGTTTGCCCGAGCGACGAGCTCTCTGGAATGGTTTTCTAGGAGGTTCGCTCAAGCGGATAATGGGTTGGCTCAAGCGAACATGTTGGCTCAAGCAAACAAATAGTTCGCTCGAACTAACAAGGTTCTATAAGGACTCTGATATGATTCTGGGAAGGTTCGCTCGAGTGAATATAGGTTCGCTCGAGCGAACTATCTACTGAAATGGCTCAAAGTCATTTTTGGACAGGTCGCTCGAGCGACCTGTCTAGAAACTGATTACGGGACAATTCTGCTCTCTTCCATTTCTACTTCTTACAAGTTCCTTTAGCTACACCTCCTCATCAAAATGAGGGGGTCATATCCTTCTTCTTATAACATTCAAAACTCCATCATCTCTCCATCCATATCTCCATAAACATCAATCAAAATATCTTCTTCTTCTCAACCACATTCAACCACAGAAAGAGGAGAGAAAACCATAATCAAAAGGAGTCATTTAAACTTCAATCAAGCAATAAATGAAGAGCTAACAACCACATTTTCAAACAATAAATGAGTTAGTAAAACTCTTAATGAGCATTCATTTCAAGTCAATGCAAGACAATAAAAACAAGTAAATCATTTAATGCACAAATCATCAATTCAGCTACTTGCCTCAAGGTCTCTAATCAACAAAAATCAAGCTCCTAATCACCTCTCAAAGCTCAAGATCACATCTCTACAAAAATCCCCAAACAAACCCTAAAATGGGTCAAACAATGCAATAGGAAGAGAGAGCTCACAATAATGGAGATGGAGCTTCTTAAGGACTAGAAGAACACAGATCTAAGAGATTAGGGAGAGAGCTTACTTGGAAGGTCCTCTAATGGCAAGAGCTAGCTCAAAGAAGATCTTGGAGATGGAGGTCCTCTAATGGCAAGAGCTAGCTCAAAGAAGAATTGTGATTTTTTTGTCTCTTAAAAAAAAATACAAAGTACAAAAGGAAAAGCAAGAAAAGGGATCTAACTTCTCATTCGATTGTGGAGACACGTTCAGATCGACGGTCACGAGCCATGTATGGGCTCCGCCGTCATCCATGCAGATGAGAACATGATTCTTGGATTCTTGACTTGGCTTTTTAACCTCAGATTTTTAAAGGACAAAGACCAAGAGAAGGTCTTATATCCGATAAAAAGCTAAGTAAACGGGCTGAAAAGCCACGTTTTAGCCATGTTGGTAGAAGAAGGGAGGACTTTGGGGGGGTGGCCCCCCAAGGTTGCTTCAATCACCTTTTGGTGGTCTTGCAGCAGAGTTGCAGGAGTTCTGGATTTTCCGGGCAATTCTCTGGACTTCGAGTGAATTTCTCTGGCAATTTCTCTGGATTTTTTTTTTCCCGTTTTTCCCTTTGGAATGCCCTCCTATTTATAGGCCTTTGGTAGCCATTTAGGAGGGTTTATGAGCATTGAATGCATTAATGCTCATAATGGGAGGAGTTACGAGTTTTAAATTATTTGTTTTGTAACTCCTTTTTCCTTGAATCTGATTGGCTGATGGAGAATAATGAGCTTTTAATTGCCTTTAATCTCCATCATGAGAGGAGTTTCATGGCTTTAATGCCATAAATCATTTGACTTGTAACTCCCATTTGCTTGCTTTTGATTGGGCCGTCCAAAATAATGAGTTAATGACCGCATTAACTTGTCATAAAATGGGTCATTTAACCTCATTAATTGGTCGCCAAGTCGCTTGAAGAGTCGCGGGCCGCGCCGCGTCTTTTGGAATTCTTCTTGCGATGATCGCCGGTGGATCCACATGTTGTTTGATGTCGGATGGCGATGCAATTTCAGACATTGATTAATGTCAACGTGCCGGCAACATCTGTCCTGTCGATTTCACGATCGGGCGGGCAGAAAGTGTGCTTTCTTTGTCGGCCGGTTGGCGATTTCGAGGCATCTAATGATCATCCAATGATTTCAGCGGCAAATCTGTGATGTTCACGAAGATCGACGGATTTCATGCACGAAAAATCAGATTTTGAAAAAATCATAGGGGCCAATCAACTCGAAACGCGAAAAGGACCCAAAAAAGGGATCTTCCGGCGACCATGCACCCATGGTCGCCGGCGACCATGGGGCTGGCGACCTTGGGCCATGGTCGGCGGCGACCATGGGCCTTGGGCCCATTTTTCAGCCGCCGTTCGGTCGCCTTTTCTTCGCTGTTTTTTGATCTTTTTTCATTCTTTTTTCTTCTGTATTTTTCCTGACATTTTCCTTCATTTATTGGCCTGATTCTCTTGAAGAAAACCCGACGAGAAGCCACGCAAATCGGAGCACAAAGTTTCCTATTTTTCTGGAAAGCCGAAGACTTTGTTGTGCGGTATTGCCGATTTTTTGTCAAGCATTGAAACTAGGCCAAACGATGTCGGAATGACCTGAAATTTGACGTGGAGCTTCTTGAGCAGTAGATAGGACCAACCATAGGCTTTGGTTTGAGTTTTGAAGCTGTTTGGGGTCCCGTAAATGCTCGCCTTGATTTCGCCATGAGGAAAATGCCGAGCTTTGAAACTAGGCCAAACGATGTCCGTTTGACCTAAAACTTGATGGGGGACCTATTGGAGTCATTTTGAGATGATCCATTAGCTCCAATTTGGATGCCATGATTCCGGGGTGCTCCGCCGCCGGCAGGCCTGATTTTGCTTCGGAGCGTCGAGGTCGGGTCAAACGTTTGTCGGAATGACCTGAAATTTGGCATGGAGCCTTTTGGAGGTATTCTGAGACCATCCGTAGGCTCTGATCGAAGTTTTGAAGTCTTCGACACTGTCGCTGCCGGGAGCTCTTGTTTGGCTGTCGGAGGAGTGAAGTTAGGCCAAATGATGTTGAAACGGCCCAAAACTTCATGTGTACCCCTCTTTTGGCTGCTTTGTAAAACCTTGCAGTTTTTGTTTGACTCTGACAAGATCTGATGCTTGAAGTGGCGCCTTCCTATTTATGGCAGGATGTGGCTCCATATAGCATTTGGTGTTGAAGGGACATAGTGATATTTTTGGTGTCAACAGGAACGGAGACGGGATCAACATGAAAGTTGAAGAGATCAATGAGATTAGTAAAACGAGATAAAAACACCAATCATATAAATCTTGAATAATCCCCCAAGTAAACGCAAAATCAAAAAAGAAACCCCCAAAGGGCTCCACTAATCACAAATGCACTCAAAAATCCCCAAGGCTATAATAAAGATATTCTCAAGCCCAACTAAATCAAAATCCACTAAACACACTTAGAGCTAACACACGACTTAATCACACTAATCGAGGTCACTCGGGTCGGGGTCTTACAATTAACATCTAAATCCTCAGTTTTCCATACAAATCAAGGTAGGCAAGCATATCAAGCATAAATATAGATATATACTTGCCTTAGATGAAGAGCTTAAGAAAATCTAAGAGAAATTTGGGGAAAAACCCTCTTTGAGCTCAAAGTAGTGAAAATGGCGTCCAAACCCAAAACCTCTCTACAAATGAAATGCATGGGGAGGGGGTGAGCTCATCTAATCCATTTCTAAGCCAAAGGAAGAAGATTAGTGTGGTGACCCTGGACCGGGTCCCACAGGCCTAATCCGAGATCAGGACGCTAAAGAGAAATTATGTGGATGATGAATAAATGATACACAATCCTATGAATTAATTTAAATCAAAATGTATACGAGTTCATCAAAGATGTCACTCGTACACGGGATTTCTCACAGGTGTCCGCGGTGAGGATATCACATCAACATGAATATTTCTTTTAAGTGCGGAAGCGTGTAGCAAATCTAATTCATACATTCATGTCCAAGACAACAAGATTAAAACATAATTAACACCAGTATCAAAATGAGGAATGATCATTAGCTATTTCCCAAAAGAAAGTTAAAGTTTACAGCAATGTCATTTAATTACAATTCCCAAAAATAGAGGCTAACAAAGGCCAATAAAACAAAATAGCAAGTTCCCAAAAAATGGTTAATTCCTAACCCAAAATGTTACGTAGCTCAAACACCCGAATGTCTAAAAGACATCATCGGCGTGCCACTCAACTAGACGTTGCGATTCTCCAACCGCCTCCTCATGCTCCTCCTCGGGATAACTGACAAAAGAACTTGAGTACCAAAACAAATGTCAAACACGACGGTTTGGCAGAAGGGTGAAAAGACAATACAACAATTGAAATTACCTTGGAAAAACATTTAAACCTGTTAAAACAATAGATTTCAAAAAACAAAAGGATCATCTATTCAAAACATATATGCAATTTAAAATAAGTAAGGTATCCAAGGAATTCGGGAACAACCAAAATGGCAACCACACGAAGCTAAGTCCTCTATCACCGAAGTGACATGAGCATATCAGGATGTTGACCTCAGTCACCGAAGTGAGGAGATGCAACATAAGTAACATATCCATATACATAATAATAATATGGGACATGACTACGGTAGCGAACCGGGCATCGGGAACCACAGTAGCAATCTGTGACATCGGGACAAGACCACGGTAATAACCGGGTAGCGGGATCCAAATTACAGACTGGCGGGATGGGAGGGGGATCTCCAAGTCTGTGGATCAGACCAACAAGGTTATCCAAGCTTAGTGGTGCTAGCTCATGGGTCAAATCACATAAAACAAGGCATGTACAAAATTCATATGATGCACTATATAAATGGGCGGGACGGGGTACTTGAAGGCACAAATATCATTTCCAATGGGAAGTGCATATCGGGATTAGTAAAATGCTACAGTTGCAAATTCAGTATTTTGGGGAATGATAATAATAATTCATGAAGTTCGAGACTAGTATCGGGATTCAAAATTCGATCAAAGTGAATAAAGGTCCCGTATGTCAAATTTAATAAAAATTGGCACTCCTTGAGTTTGGAGACATTCCGGGCTCTTTATACACCTTAGGATTTTTAAATCTTCAAATGAAAGCTTGTGATTCAGTTTATCTTTTCAAATGGGTACTAAACAATGGTTACAAGTTTTCCCATCACAATAGGGTTCCCAACAAACACCTCTCAATCATATAAATATTTCATTCTTGCTCAGAGAATAATCCCAGGTGAATAATGTTGGTCGCTCGAGCGGACAGGAAGTTTGTTCGAGCAATGAGCTCTCTAGAATGGTTTTCTGGGAGGTTCGCTCGAGCGGATAACGGGTTCGCTAGAGCAAACATGTTGGCTCAAGCGAAAATTAAGTTCGCTTGAACTAGCAAGTTTCTGTGAGAGACCTGATACAATTCTGGGAGAGTTCGCTCGAGCAATTAAGGGGTTCAAAGCTCAAAATATCAAATCATCCACTTGCCTCAAGGTCTCTAATAAGCAATCCAAGCTCTAAACAAGCTATCCATGCCAAAGGTCACAATCTCTATAAAAACCCTAAACAAACCCTAAAATGGATCAAACAATGAAATAGGAAGAGAGAGCTCACAATAATGAAAATAGAGCTTCTCAAGGACTAGAAAAACACATATCTAAGAGATTAGGGAGAGAGCTTACTTGGAAGGACTCCAAATGGAGAGAGCTAGCTCAAAGCAAGTCTTGGAGATGGTGGTTTTCTTCAAAAATGGTGTCAATGGGAAGCTCTAAAGATGGTGAGGAGGATGATGAAGTTCATTTCTCAATTTGTGCAAGGTTGGTGGTGTTTTGATGATGGAAAAGTAAGAGGGAGAAGAGAGGCAAGGAAAACCCTAGGTTGGAAAGAGTTGTGCTGGAAAAGAGGAAGGGAAGAGAGATGGGTTCTCTTATATAAGCAATGCAAGTGGGCTTCACCACTAGGGAACTTTGTGGGGTCAAAAGCATGGCTTTCAGGACTTCAAATAAATTTGACGAAGAAGGAAGAAATGATCATCGAAATTTCTAGTTTCTAAAAGGTATATGTTTCGCGAGTTTCGGGAATATCAAATATTGGGTCCAGATTTAGTGTAAAATGACTGTTTTGCCCTCAATGCAATGGAAGTCGGGTTTTGGGATTCGGGACGGGAACGGGATCAACATGAAAGTTTTAGAGATTAACAAGATTAGTGAAACGGGATAAAAACACAAATCTAAAGAATCTCGAGTAATCCCCCAAGTAAATGCAAAGTCATAAAAGGAACCCCCAAATGGCCCCACTAATCACAAAAGCACTCAAAATCCTCCAAAGCTATAACAAAGCTATTCTATACCCAAACTAAACCAATATACACTTAGAGCTAACACACGACTTAATCAACACTAATCGAGGTCACTCGGGTCGGGGTCTTACAATTAGCTAAGTCTACAGGCTTTAGGAGCTTACCTTAGAATGAGTTTTGAATGAAAAGCTTAGAAAAGTGAATGGTTGTGATCTTGGGAGCTAGAGGAAGAATATGGGAGGCTTGGTTATCGACGCCGGAGCTCCAGTGGCCCTCAGCAGTGAGGAGGCAGTGAAGGGGCTGGGTCTTGAGGAGGCATAGTGAATGAGAAAGAGATGAATGAATAAGAGATGGGGTTGGGGTTGATATTAGGTTAGATTAAATGGGTAATTCAAGTTTAGTACTTGGTTTACTATTGTGATCATTTGGGCCCCTTTGATGCATCGAATCGAAACAGGACAGAAGACTAATGTTCGTAAAATGTCAAGACCTACCCGGTGCACCCAAATGCACAAAAAATCATAATTTCATAAAAACCCTCGAAAACTTCCCAAATTGCAAACCAACCCCCCTATTATACTCAAACGGACTCCAAATCACGCGAGACTTCGCACGCGAGATCCATACGTCAATCCCGACTCGCTAGGACCTAAACGCACTTACTAACTAATCAAGCAATTAATTATAATTAATAGAAGATTAAGATGCGGGATGTTACACTCCTTCTCTTCCTTCTCTCCCTTGCCCTGCTCTCCTTTTCCTACTGCAACGCTCTCCCTCTGTCTTGCGGGGCCCACTTTCTCCCCCCCTTCCCCTATTTCCTTCTTCCTCTGTTCTTCTCCTTCCTCTCTCCCTACACCCCTCCTTTACTCTCTGCCACCAGCACCTACACGCTCCCTCTTTCTCTCCTCTCTCTCTCTCTCTCTCTCTCTCTCCTCTCCTTCCTCCTCCACAACCTACACCTGCTACAACGCCCAGCCACCCACACCTATAGCGCCCACATGCTCTTTCTCTCTCACACTCCCTCATCATCTCTCTTTCTTTCTCCCCTCTTCCCCTAGCCTGCGCTCCACTCCTTTCTCTGTCCTCTCCTCCCCTGTTCCACCTTGTGCTCCCTCCTCGTCTCTCCCTCTCTCCTCCTTGCAACACCGCTACACCCATCTTCTCCTCTTCCCTCTCTCTCTGCTCTCTCTCTATGTGCCACTCTCTCTCTCTCCTCTCTCTCTCTGCCTCTCTCTCAGCCCACGCCCTCTCTCTCTTCTACTCACCCTCTCTCTCTCTCTTCCCTCTCTTTCTCTCTCTGCTTCTCCTCTCTCTCGGCTAGCACCCCGTCTCTCTTCCCTCTCTCTCCCTACCTCTCGTCTCTCTCAGCCCGCACTTTCTCTCTCTTTGCTCATTCTCTCTCCCTCTTTGTCTCCACTTTTTTCTCTTTCCACTCTCTCTCTCTCTCTCATTTCATTTTATTTATTTTAATTCATTTACCATCTTATTATATTTCTTCTATCTAGTTCGATTTTACCTCGCTGTTCACTTTGTGCATTTAATTGCATATTGCCTTTGTTTTTTTTCTCTCCATGAATTCGAAATCGCCCATGCATTTAATTTAAATTTAAAATTTTCAAGTTTTTATTTGTCTCAAATTATATCCATTTTTTTAATACAATATGCTCATGCATTAAAATATGCCCATGCATCACGTAACTTAGTCACATTTCCTCTTACCATTCATTCCGCTTCTCCTTTCTCTTAGCTAAAATCTAATAGAGCAGAAAAAAAAAGAGAGAAAAAAAAAAAAAATAATAATAATAAAAAAGTCAAAATTAAAATTAGAACTTTAGCTATCTTATTAATTAGAAGTAATTAGGTCAAATTCAATAATTGAGTTCTTTTCTCTCCTCCCCTCTCACTAGGGTTAGAGGACCATATTTCGGAAGTCCTAGAGTATTTAGGGCAATTAAAAAAAAGTATAAACAAATAAAAAATAAAAATTTATTCATTCTTTTTTCCCCTTTCATTAGGATTAGACAAATTAGTTTAGGATTTTAGGCCTTATAACTAAAACCAAAAACAAAAATAACAAAAAAATAAAAACCCAAAAGATCAAAAACAAACTAAAATATATTAAAAACCCAAAAATATTAATAAAATTGGAGTTAGAAATTAAATAGTAGTTTAGGCTAACCGCAGACCCTGATCTAGGTCTCCCCCTAGCCAGGTTGGACTACTTTTAGTTTCTTTCATTTTAATAAGTTAGGCCTCACTCTCTCTCCGGGCCCCACTAAGGGACTGGGAGAGCAGATGAGGGTCGTCATGACCCCAGGATAGGGTAGAGATCCATTTAGGGAAATGGACTAGTTATATTAAATCCAAGTAGAAAGTCCCTAGTTAGGCCCTTATAGCCCCAATTATTAAAATCCAAAAAAAACCCAAACCAACCCCAAAAATATTTTCTTCTCTTTTCATCCACCTCTGGTGCCAAATATTCATTTGAACTCAGAATTAAAAGGAATAGAGGCTGATTCCAAGAATTAACGAGAATGACGAGACAAGACGAGTGATTTCACACACCCCAATATCACTTTATTTGCTTTCGGCCAATTATAGGCCACCCTCAATATCAGTTTATTTATTTCCGGCCCATCATCGGTCACCCTCAATCAACCCCTGTCATGACCCCGGACCAGGTTACCGACCTAATTCGGGATCGGGACTTAGAATATTAGATGAATGATGATGATAGATACCAATACTCTGAGTTAATTTAAATCAAAATGTATACGAGTCCATCAACGATGCACTCGTACACGCGATTTCCCACAGGTGTACGCGGTGAGGATATCACATCAACATGAATATTTCTTTTAAGTGCGGAAGCGTGTAGCAAATCTAATTCATACATTTATGTCCAAGATAACAAGACTAAACATATTTAACACCAGTATCAAAATGAGCAATGATCATTAGCTATTCCCAAAAGAAGGTTAAAGTTTACAACAAGATCATTTAATTACAATTCTCAAAAATAGAGGCCAACAAAGGCCAATATAGACAAAGTATCAAGCTCCCAAAAGAATGGTTAATTCCTAACCCAAAATGTTATGTGACTCAAACACCCAAATGTCTAAATGACATCATCGGCGTGCCACTCAACTAGACGTTGCGGTTCTCCGACCACCTCCTCGTGCTCCTCCTTGGGGAAACCGACAACAGGACCTGAGTACCAAAACAAAGGTCAAACACGACGGTTTGGCAGGTGGGTGAAAAGATAATACAACAATTGAAATTACCTTGGAAAACATTTAAACCTGTTAAACAATAAATTTCATAAAACAGGATGATCATCTATTCAAAACATAAATGCAATATAAAACATGTAAGATATCCAAGGAAAACGGGAAACAAATAAGATGACAATCACACAAAGCTAAGTCCTCTATCACCGAAGTGACATGAGCATATCAGGATGTTGACCTCAGTCACCGAAGTGAGGAGATGCAACATAAGTAACATATGCATATACATAATAAATATGGGACATGACCACGGTAGCGAAACGGGCATCGGGAACCACAGTATCAATATGCGGCATCGGGATAAGACCACGGTAATAACTTGGAAGCGGGATCCAAACTGCAGCTGGCGAGATGGGAGGGGGATCTCCAAGTTGGTGGATCAGACCAACAAGGTTATCCAAGCTTAGTGGTGCCGACTCATGGGTCAAATCACATAAAACAAGGCATGTAAAAAAATTCATATGATGCACTAATATAAACGGGCGGGACGGGGTGCTCAAGGCACAAATATCATTTCAAACGGAAAGTGTATATTGGGACTAGCAAAATGTTCCAATACAGTTTCAAAGCTTTCGGGAATGATGAATCAAAATTCATAATTTTCGGGACAAGTATCGAGGTGCAAAACTAATCAAGGTGAATAAGGATCTCGTATGTCAATTTCAATATAAATTGGTACTCCTTGAGTTTGGAGAAATTCCGGGCTCTTTATACACCTTAGGATTTTCTTAAGGTTTCAAATGAATCTTTGTGTGATGGGTTTTTTCTCAAACGAACTCCATACCTATCTCCGGTTGAACAGTTCCCATCATTCTCTAAAAGGGTGCACAAATGATTGGGACAGAATCCTCTTCGTTTCTCTTTATTTCAGAAATTTTGTGTTATCTCGGTCACCTGGCGATCAGATGGCGGTCAGCCTGTCGCGACCCCGGACCGGGCTCCCAAGATGAGGCGGGCCTGATCCGGGATCGGGAACTAATATGTATGATTAATGATTGTGTATGAATTAATTTAAAACCCAAAACGTATACGAGTCCATCAAGAAGGATGCTACTCGTACACGCGATTTCCGACAGGTGTCCGCGGTGAGGATATCACATCAACATGAATATTTCTTTTTATGTGCGGAAGCGTGTAGCAAATCTATGTCATACATTCATGTCCAAGATACAAGATTAACGCATGTTTCATATTAGTATCAAAATGAGCAATGATCATTAAAGCTATAACCCCAAAATAAAGTTAAGGTTTACAACAAAGTAGCTTAATTACATTGTTCCCAAAAATAGAGGCTAACAAAGGCCAATATGAATAAAGTATCAGTTTCCCAAAAGAATGGTTAGTTTTATCCCCCAAAATGTTACGTCACTCGGCAACCGAATGTCTAGACGACATCATCGGCATGCCACTCAACTAAACACTGCGGTTCGCCGACCGCCTCCTCAAGCTCCTCCTCGGGGAGACCAACAACGGGACCTGAGTACCAAAGCAAAGGGTCAAACACGACGGTTTGGCAAACGGGTGAAAAGACATAACAATAAAGAAAATACCTTGTAAAACATTTAAACCTGTCAAAGCAATAGCTTAATAAAACAAGAGAAACATTTGTTCAAATACATATGCAATATCAAGCATGTAAGGTATCCAAGGAAACGGGAAACTGACAAGATGGCAACCACACATAGTTAAGTCCTCTATCACCGAAGTGACATGAGCATATCGGGATGTTGTCTCAGTCACCGAAGTGAGGAGATGCAACATAAGTAACATATACATATACATAATATAATACGGGACGGGACCACGGTAGCGAACCGGGTATTGGGACAAGACTACGGTAATAACCGGGTAGCGGGATCCAAACTGCAGCTGGCGGGACGGGAAAGTGTCTCCAAGTCGGTAGATCAAACCGGCAAGGAAAGCCAAGCTTAGTGGTACTGACTCATAGGTCAAATTATGTAAAACAAGACACGTACAAATCATATGTAATGCACTTTAAATAAACGGGCGGGACAGGGTGCTCAAAAGCACAACTTTCATTTCAAACGGGAAGTGCATAACGGGGCTAGCAAAAGCTCTAGTTTCAAATTCAATGTTTTCGGGAATGATAAATCACATTTCTTGAAATTCGGGACAAGTATCGGGATACGATATAAATCAAGTGAATAAGGACCCCGTATGTCGATTATGATGATCACTTGGTACTCCTTGAGTTTAGAGACATTCCGGGCTCTTTATGCACTTTAGGGATTCAAACCCTAATCGAATTAAACAAAACATAATAGGGATGGGATCCTAGGCACAATGTTAATCTAGTAGTACCTTACAACCTACTCATTCATCGAAAGGAAAACGGATTCACGATATCCAAACAAACCAATTTCGCGTTTAGATAAAAGAAAGGATATCCCGTCGTTCCGTACCGCTCAAGATTGAACTAGGTTAAGTACCGATACAACTGGATTAACTGTGAGGAAATGTCGGTTCAACCATCTTCAAAAGAAGTCAAACGGGTCCACAAAAGGGTCACTAAGTTCCACCTAAAGTCCATCTAATCATAGGGTGAAAAGTCCGTTTTTCAGCAGGTTTCCAGTTGGGTCGGTCGACCTGGCCCATGGCCGGTCGACCGCATACACAGTGGGCTCGGACGACCGGCCAAGGGCCAGGTCGACCGGGAGTTGTAAAATAAATGGGATGAACAGTGATTTGGTCAGGCTCCAGAGAGCCTGACCTCTGTGTGGCCGGTCGACCGCGCCCCTTGGCCGGTCGACCGCGTGAACTGCGGAACAGAGAATCCCGCAGTACAGCAGGTCTTCCAACAGGGAACCTGTTCCAGTGTCCCCGGTCGACCGCGCCCCTTGGCCGGTCGACCGCGTGAACTGCGTAATAGAACCCAGGTTCTGTTACAGCAGTTCAGTGGTCTTTTCCATTTCCTCCATTCCTTTCTACATTCTTTCAAACCTGTTTAGCAATCTAATACTTGGATAAAACAAGCTATCAAGACTCACAAATGTGCATTTATTTCAAATCTAAACAAGCCATTAATATCACAAAATATTAGGTGAAAATATAAATGTGTTTCTTCAAAACTCATTCAAAGATAAAAGTATCAAATCATCCACTTGCCTTAGGTCTTAAATCAAGGGAAATTAAGCTCCTAAGCAACCTTGCAAGTCAAGAACACAAGCTCTAAAAAAACCCCCAAAACAAACCCTAAAATGGGTCAAAACAATGAAGGAGAAGAGAAAGCTTTCAATAATGAAAATGTAGCTTCTCTAAGGCTAGAAGAACACTAATCTAAAAGATTAGGAAGAGATCTTACCAATAGGTTCTCCAAATGAACAAGACAAGCTAGAAGAAGATCTTAGAGAGATGGGATTTCTCCAAAAATGGTACCAATAGAGAGCTCTTGAAGTGGTGAAGAAGATGGTGAAACCCTTTTAGATGATGGTGTAAATTTGGTGATGCTTGATGAAGGAAAAGAAAGGAGAAGAAGAAAAGAGTGCAAGCAAACCCTAGGTTCAGTTGTTGTGCTGGAAAAAGAGAAACTGAGGGAGATGAGCTCTCTTTTATAAGCTACACAAGTGGGCTCCATCAACTAGAACCTTGTTGGGCTGAAATAGTGGTTTTCGGGACTTCGGATGGAATCGACGAAGAAGGAAGAAATGATCGTCGAAATATCTATTTTCTAAGAAGTATATGTTTTGTGGGTTTCGGGAATGACAATAATTTGGTACAGATTTGGTGTAAAAGTACTGTTTTGCCCTTGAAGCTAGAAAAGTCAAGTTTCGGGGTTTCGAACGGGAACGAGATCAACATGAAAGTTAAAGGTATTAACGAGATAAACAAAACGGGATAAAATACAAATCAAGAAAACCAAGATAAAATCCCAAGTACATGTAAAGTCATAAACAAGGAACCCCCAAAGGGCCCCACTAATACCAAAGGCACTCAAAATTCCCAAAGCTATTTCAAAGCTACTCTAAACTAAACCAAACCAAAATCCACTAAACCAAATCAAGACTAACACGCAACTTAATCAACACTAATCGAGATCACTCGGGTCGGGGTCTTACACAGCCGCTGATAGGGCGGCTAGCCGCTCGATAACCGCGAGACTGACCGCAGATTCACCAGGTGGCTACAGAACTCTAGAAATGTAACCGAAATGGGTTCGGTTAGCTGACAGTTAGTCGCCTATGTGTTCGGCGATTGGCTAACCGTGAGGCTGACCGCGCCTTCTGGGAGAAAACATGCTCTCTGAAAAAGTGACCACGATGGTTCGGTTTGCTGGCGGTTAGCCGCCAGTAGCTAACCGCTGGGTTAACCGCGAATTCTGGGTGAATATGTGCTCTCTGGAAACGTGACCGCAATGGTTCGGTCAGTTGGCGGTTAACCGCCGGTCACTTAGCGGCTTGCCAACATGTGACCGCTGGCTGAACCGCCAGGTGCGGAAAAACCCTTTTGTACTCAGAGTTGAGCCCATTTCTCCCTTAAACCATTTTCCTTCATTTGCATTCATTTTCCTGCAATAAAATGAGCTAAAAGCTCCTTCTATTCAACATTCAACACTTCCTCTATCTCATAACTTCCCTAAGGCCCCGTTCTTTTACTTGAATTCTGGACAGGAATTCAGGCTGTTTGGGAATTCAGAATTCCTGTCAGGAATTCTGTGTTTCATTACCAGAATTCCTGAGCATTTGAAATTCCAGGCATTTGAAATCTCAAAAAACTCAGCATTTGAAAAACCACTTTAACAAGGAGGATTTGGAAATCTCACATGGCACAGGAATTCCAGGAGAGGGACGACGGCATTTCAGGAGCTCAAGCAAGAATTCAGGCCATGAATGAAACAACGAATTTAGAATTCCAGAATTTGGCAGCATTTCAAATAGTAGCATTTGAAATTCCCAAACAACCACCAGACATGAATTCTATGATTCTAGTAAAAGAAAAGGGCCTAAGCATTCAATGAGAAACCTTCTTCTTACTCATATTCAACTACAAAGAAGAGAGAAAATCCACAATCACAAATAGTCATTTGTACCAAGACAAGTAATAAATGGAAGGTCATCAATGCAATATCTCATTTAGTTAATAGCTAACCAACTCACTTATATGCATTTATTTCAAAATCATGTAGTCAAGAATAACATGAACATATAAAGAAATCATTGATGCATTTCATGAAAACCATACAAAGTTCAAAATATCAAATCATCCACTTGCCTCAAGGTCTCTAACAAGCAATCCAAGCTCTAAACAAGCTATCCAAGTACAAGACCACAATCTCTACAAAAACCCCAAACAAACCCTAAAATGGGTCAAACAAAGAAATAGGAAGAGAGAGCTTCCAATAATAGAAATGGAGCTCCTCTAAGGTCACAAGAACACAAATCTAGAGGATGGAGATGATTGCTTACCTATGGGTTCTCCAAATGGGCAAGACAAGCTCAATGAGGATCTTGGAGTGAAGAGTTTTCTTCAAGAATAGTGTCAATGAAGAGCCTTGAAGGAGAGGAAGAGGATGGTGACATCCATTCTTCAATTTGTGCAAGTTTTGGTGTAGATTTTGTGATGGAAAGCAACAAGAAGAAGAACAACAAGGAAAAACCCTAGACAAGCTCTTGTTGTGCTGGAAATGGAGAAGGAAAGAGAGATGGGTTCTCTTATAGCAATTGCAAGTGGGCTCCACCACTAGGAAACTTTGTGGGGTCAAAATCATGGCTTTCGGGACTTCGAATGAATTAGACGAAGAAGGAAGAAATGCTCGTCGAAATTTCTAGTTTCCAAAAAGTATATGTTTCGCTGGTTTTGGCAATATAAAAAATATTGGGTCCAGATTTAGTGTAAAAAGACTGCTTTGCCCTCAATGCAATAGAAGTCGGGTTTCAGGATTCGAGACGGGAACGGGATCAACATGAAAGTTGAAGAAATCGACGAGATTAGTAAAACGAGATAAAAACACCAATCATAGAAATCTCGAATAATCCCCCAAGTAAACGCAAAGTCATAAAAGGAACCCCCAAAGGGCCCCACTAATCACAAAGGCAATCAAAATTCCCCAAATCTATAACAAAGCTATTCTAAACCCAACTAAATCAAAACACACTAAACACACTTAGAGCTAACACACGACTTAATCAACACTAATCGAGGTCACTCAGGTCGGGGTCTTACAACCCCGGCCCATCATCGACCATTTTTACTTATTTCCAGCCCATCATCGGCCATGCACTTCTATCACTTGCGTATCGAACGTTAACCCACAAAAATCATAACTAGAAGTTTCGTTTGCATCATTTCTTCGATTCGAAGAATCAGCCTTTAAACCATAGGTCGTCAAAGGACATTGAAGGGCAAGTACCCGGGAACGAGACTGATCCTCTTCTAAATATTTGGCACCTTCCCCCTATTTTCCTTAGTATTTCCATTTTATTTCATTTACCCCTTTAGAATACTTGGATTTAATTTCAATTAGTCTGCATGGCCCTAAATGTTGATTTCCCCTACCTAGTTCATTATGACCCTATTTTGAGACCCAAATTTGACCCAAATTGAAAGACCCAAATTAAGTGACAAGACAACCGTCGTGTGTCGCTAGCGGCACATTAGACGAGAGAAGAACCAACCCCATTTTCTCCCGCTCTCTTTCGACTTCCATCGAAGGACGGTGTTACGGCCGTATCCGTAACTGGCGATCATGATCCGTCGATTTTGAGGGTAGTCAGAATCCTCATTTTTGATGTAATTTTTAATATCTCATATAGTTGAATGGCGATTTCCCTCCCCTTGGGGATCAAAATTCACATCCGACAGATTCTAGCTAACGAAAAGTCTAACGAATCCTCACCACGTCCTTAGGATGCCTAGTTTCTTTTAATTGTCAGAAACATATCTTGCTCTGATACCAGTCTGTCACGACCCCGGATCGGGCCACTAACCAAATCTAGGATCAGGACGAAGATGAATGGGCTAATGAGCATTAATTAAATTGGCAGGCACGTACATGGATTAGCAAAGAACACCATACCATCTTGCACGTGATTTCCCACAGTTGTCCGCGGTGAGGATATAACACGTACTTAGCATTTTCATTCAAAGTGCGAAAGCATGTAGCAAATCAAGTAGATAATCCATTTCATAATCAATGATTGATAGCATGAGTATACAACATGACATCAGAGTGAGCAATGACCATTATAGCATTTCTCAAAAGTAAAGTTAAATGTTTATACAAAAGATCAATTGAATTATCACTCCCCAAAATTAAAGGCCAACAAAGGCCAGTACAACCAAAATAATCCCCAAAAGAATGAGTTAGTCACAACCCCCAGATGTTCCGTATCTCTAGACGACATCGTCAACCCGCCACTCTCCTACTCGTTGTGGCTCTCCGGCCGCCTCCTTAAGCTCCTCCTTGGGATAACCGGCATCTAGACTTGAGTACCAAAGAATGGGTCAGACACAACGGTCTGGCAGGTGGGTGAAAAGATATAATGACAGATTAATAATTAGATTTACCTTGGAAAACATTGAAACCTTTTTAAATAATATTTTTCATGAAAGAAGTGCATCACTTATTAGAAAACACACATGCAATATAAAAGCATGTAAAAGTACCAAAGAACAAGGAACTAGCAAGATGGCAACCACACGAAGCTAAATCTTCTTTCACCAAAGTGATGAGAGCACATCGGGGCGTTGATCTCTAACACACGAGATGATGAGATTCAACAAATATATATATAACTATTGTAAGTCCGTGGATTCGAACCCTAGAGGGGGGGGTGAATAAGGTGAGCTTCATTTATGACCAATTTTAACCAATTTTAACTTCTTTAAAAGCAAACTAGTCACAAGTGGTGATTACAAATAAAATGCGGAAGCTTAATAAAAACAATCACCACAAAGCAAGCACCATCACACAAGGATTTATAGTGGTTCGGCCTCAATGCCTACATCCACTACCGGCTTGTGATCCAACACCCCACCGGATTTCCACTATTTATGCTTTTCAATAGGCTAAGCAATAACCTTTACATTATGCTTTCCAAGGCTTAGCAATAACCTCTACAATGATGTTTTTCAAGGCTTAACATCAACCTATACATTATGCTTTTATAGGCTAAGCAATAACCTCTTCAACCACAAGGTTGGTTATCTCTCTAAGTAGTGTCTAACATACACTTGATGGAGATACAATGATAGCTCAATACAATGCCTCTTAATTAGGCGGATATAAAAGTGAAAATCTAATACACACACACACACTATGAATGCAAAGATGAATGCACAATGTATGTGTATGATGTCCTCAATCAATTTAAAAAATAAAGCTCATAAATGTATGCCAAAGGCTTTTAAAAGTTTTAGCTCATAAAAACATTTATGATTGAGGTAAGAATGCTAATCACATGTTTAAAAACAACTTGTAAAAGATTTACCTATCTAGTTCAAGCAAGTTGTGAAAGTTTAGAACAAAACATGTGATGCATAAGGATTTCAATCAAATTAACAATGTAGCTTGATAAATGTATGCTTAAAGCATTTGAAAGTGTAAAGCACAAAAATAGATTTGATTGAAATCAAGGGACAAATTACATGTACTTAAAATACAACTTGAAAATGATATACCTATCAAAGCTAAGCAAGTTGTGAAACTTTAAAACAAAGTACATGTGAAGTTGTTGAATCCAAAACATAAGATATATTTTGAAAGTGATTTTCTTATGATGAAAAACAACAACCAAAGATTCAACCAAGTATATGAATCATGTTACATATAATTTCAAAGATTCTTTCATTAACATGATCTACTTAGATTTACCAAATAAAGTACTACTTGGATTGAATCAAATGGTGATGCATCCAAAACAATAAATCAATTCAAAACATAAAACATGTTAAGGACACAACAAATCATAGTTTATCATGCTAGAGAAGATTTACCAATAATTAAAGCTAAACATGAAAACATATGATTTGTGTGGTTGTTAAATCCAAAACATAGATAGATTTGAAAGTGATTTTCTTATGATGGAAAACAACAACCAAAGATTCAACCAAGTATATGGATCATGTTACATATAATTTCAAAGATTTTTCCATTAACATGATCTACTTAGATTTACCAATTCAAGTACTACTTGGATTGAATCTCAAAGTGTTGCATCCAAAACAATAGATCAATCCAAAACATAAAACATGTTAAGGATACAACTAATCATAGTTTATCATGCTAAACAAGATTTACCAATAAATAAAACAAAGCATGAAAACATATGATTAAGAAAAGCAAAGCTTACTTAGAGGTTTAACTTCATTAATCCAAGCTTTAGCTTTCCAAATGTCCCTCAACCTTCCTTAGCTCATTCCCCTTTGTTTGGCCTCAAAACATCTCAAGGAGGGCCTCTTTGTTCCTCAAAATTTCTATGGGAATGAGCTTCTTTTTATACCAAAAAATGCCCAACGGCTAGTCCCCGGTCGACCTGCCCCTTGCCCGGTCGACCTGCCCTTCAACGGTCAAAAAACAGACCGTTTGAAAGAGAGCCCAACGGCTCTTTCCCGGTCGACCGCGCAGTGTGGCCGGTCGACCGGGTCCATGGGCCGGTCGACCGGCCACACTGCGCGGTCGACCCGGGCCTGGGACCATTTTTCCCACAATGCATATTTCAAAGATTTTTCTTGTGGGGAACTTTTTGGGCCATTAAATCAAGCTTGGAAACATGATTTTAATTCAATCTAAGTTCTTTTAAAATCATGAAACATACAAAGCCTAAAGGATTTGAAACTTCTTAAAACCATTGGCTAGCTTGATTTATAAAACTTCTTTTCCAAAATAAAATGCATCCAATGAAAACATGCATGAAACAAATGATTTACAAGATTTAAAACAATGCATGAGTAAATCAAGATTTCAAGTTTTTCTAAATCAATGCAAGTGTGAAAAATCAAATGATGCATCCATCAAATTGCAATACACTAAATCCCTAACAATCTCCCCCTTTGCAATTTGATGGCAACTCACTCACCACTGAATAAACACACTAAGTCTTCAGCTCCCCCTAAGCTGGACAAGTCTTGAAATCTTCTTGGATGCTTCTTCTCTTAGCTTGGGCTCTTGGGCTCTTTTCTTCAATCTTCTTGATGCTTGGAGCTTGATCATTCTTCAAGCTTTCTCTTCTTCTTTCCTTTCTATGACCAAGCATCTTCTTTAGCTCCAAGCTTTCTTTCTTCTATTAGCTCTCCCCCTTTGACCATGCCTCTCTTTCCTTTTGGCAAGATATGCATTCTCTCTCCTTGTAGAAGATCATACAATATCTCCCTTTAGGATGTATGGACATTCTCTCCCTCTTGAGACAACTTGATTTCTCTCTCCCCCTTTGACATTAAATTGCAAAGGTACCTACACACATGAAATAAAGAAAATACCTTTTAGTAGTACCTGTTAACAAATGAAAACTAAAATCAAATACATAACAGGCCATCATGTATGGAAGAAGAAGTCTCTAAGGGTTCAAAGCCAATACAAAGGTCAATTTGATCAACACTAATACTTCCTATAAAGGTTTACACTCCCCCTCAATCCATTCTCTTCTTTTTGTCAAACTTTTGACAAATGTTTAACTATTTGGAACAAGAAGAAGATGGTTTTACCAATTGAGGAAAAACTTCAAGGAAAGAATTAGAAACATATAACTATAAAGCTCAATATGATCAAATTGCCAATATAAAGAGCAAGGTCATGGAGAAAAGCGATCATGGATACCAATTGGAATATATATAAGAAACAAATATACCAATTGAGATTGAAGGATATAACTATTAAAACAATCACTCTAAAATGGAGTTAAGGAATTTACCTATTAGGGAAAATCCAAATTAGAGCTATCCATGATGTTATGGGGTTTACTAATCATAGCATCAATCAATGTAACTTATGAAAATCATATGCTATGAAAATTTTGAATTCATTTCATCCAATCATTAAATATGACTATCAAGTGCAAGATGAATGAAATGAAATTCAATCATGAAGCCAACCTCAACTATTAACCAACCAATATTATGAACACATAAACATGGTGGTCATGAGATTTATCTATAAGAGCAAGAGAGGTAGCAACATGAAAATTATGATGCTAATGGAATGTGACATGGAATGTAAACATATTACTATCAAGTTCAATCCAATGTACACAATGTCTATCACATTCATAAGAAATCAAATCAATCGAAAATTATACCAATGGAAACCAATTGAATTTGATAACATGATAAGGAGCAAGAATGTGGTAAACACAAAATTCCATCAAGCATCATAAATGCATATTCATCACTTTTAAAGATATAACTAATAAGCATGGTGATGAACATGAGAAATTGCATAAAAAGATATAACTTAAAAGAATATGCAATTTACAAAGTGTCAAAATCATATGAATTTAACATCTAAGATATCCATCAAATAGATATGACTATAAATTAAAATACAAGGAATGGATTTCAAAGAGGTTCATATGATTGAGATCACTACTATGAAGTTGGAACATGTATAAAGAATGATACCAATAAGAAAAATACACATGAATCAACAACATAACCATCCATTTCAAAAATAATTACTTAGAAAGCATAAAGGATGGATTTGAGAGTTCTAGTATGGTATCATCAAATATAACTAAGATAACAACCATACATAGAACTCATTGACATTTGCATAGAGAAGATCAATTACAATCAAGATCTAACTCATACTATATCATGAACAAGGAATACAACCATGTGTGCACAAGAAGGTATGAAGTTAGAAGGATATCATAGATCACATATAGATGAAAATAGATCTAATATAAGGATTTACCTATTAAGAACAATGGTTTAAATCCAATTCATCTAAGATGATCCATTAATCTATCATGCAAAATCTCTACTCTTAGCAAATGTACTAAGCTTACAATGCAATGGAAAGGGATATGAAGATCATATCAAATGAGAGTAGCATATAAAAACTCATATGTACTTTTGAATCTCAAATGATCATGAAACAAAAGATTTTACTATAAAGCACATAAACAATCATCAATTTGCATTAATGAAAATATATACCAAGTTAGGCACAAACATGCAAATCAATGAGACCATATCCAACCATGCAATGTAAGACATCAAAATCAATTTGCATGAAAAGAATGTAACTAAAAAAGCAAAGATGCAAATTGTTTGTAAAAATTATTTCCTTTCAAAAGATAAAACCATAATTAAGCACAAGGAAATAAATTCAAGGAAAATGTTTCTATAAATATAACCAATAAAGCTTAGAACATTTTCCATAGTTTTTCAAATCACAATAATATATGAAATTCTAACGAAGAATCATTTATAGAATTATGAGCAAGTGATTTTGAAAAACAAGAAGTGTACTATTGTAAATTTTCAATTTGTAAAACAATAGACACTCACAAATTTTCCATACCAAGAGATATAACTTGAAAATCAATGGAAAACTTAAATTGCTTCAAATCATTTGATTTACAAAAAGGATCTAACTATGACATTTATCAAATGATTTTCCAATATCAATTGATCATGAAAAACTTAGCTACGAAAGCTTTTGTAATCACAATCAATTGATCATCAATAGAAATGCACTACAAGAGATATAACTATATGAACAAAATGCAAATCTATCATGATAATATTGCAATCAAAGGATTTTGAAAACCATGAGATATAACTTTAAAAGTTCATGAAAACAAAATCAAATGATCACAAAGAAACATTGCATTTTAAAAGATGTAACTATAAAGAAACAAAATGCAAATGTAACAAGACCAACAATAAGATATAACTAAAAAGAATAGGTTGGTCTAGGGAGGATCAAGGCCTAAAGGTTAGTCTAAATGTGTACCAATGAAGATTCACCTAAGGTCTTGAAAAGGATGTCCTTGAGAGATCACTAGAGGACTCACCAACTCTTGAAGATATAACTTGAAAAAGTCTAAGAGTGGTGAAATGATTCTTTGGGGAAATAAAGAGCTAGGAAGGAAAAAACATTTTAGACCATAGTGGAAATCATTTTAAATGATATGCAATAAAACACAACACTAGGGTTCTAATCCGGATAAGGATCAACTCCGGGTTGTTAAGCCCTATAATGGAGTAACCCGCTCTGATACCACTTGTAAGTCCGTGGATTCGAACCCTAGAGGGGGGGTGAATAGGGTGAGCTTCATTTATGACCAATTTTAACCAATTTTAACTTCTTTAAAAACAAACTAGTCACAAGTGGTGATTACAAATAAAATGCGGAAGCTTAATAAAAACAATCACCACAAAGCAAGCACCATCACACAAGGATTTATAGTGGTTCGGCCTCAATGCCTACATCCACTACCGGCTTGTGATCCAACACCCCACCGGATTTCCACTATTTATGCTTTTCAATAGGCTAAGCAATAACCTTTACATTATGCTTTCCAAGGCTTAGCAATAACCTCTACAATGATGTTTTTCAAGGCTTAACATCAACCTATACATTATGCTTTTATAGGCTAAGCAATAACCTCTTCAACCACAAGGTTGGTTATCTCTCTAAGTAGTGTCTAACATACACTTGATGGAGATACAATGATAGCTCAATACAATGCCTCTTAATTAGGCGGATATAAAAGTGAAAATCTAATACACACACACACACTATGAATGCAAAGATGAATGCACATGAGGTGTGTGTGTGATGTCCTCAATCATTTTGAAAAATAAAGCTCATAAATGTAAGCCAAAGGCTTTTAAAAGTTTTAGCTCATAAAAACATTTATGATTGAGGTAAGAATGCTAATCACATGTTTAAAAACAACTTGTAAAAGATTTCCTATCTAGTTCAAGCAAGTTGTATGAAAGTTTAAGAACAAAAACATGTGATGCATAAGGATTTCAATCAATTTAACAATGTAGCTTTATAATATGTATGCTTTAAAGCATTTGAAAGTGTAAAGCACAAAAATAGATTTGATTGAAATCAAGGGACAAATTACATGTACTTAAAATACAACTTGAAAATGATATACCTATCAAAGCTAAGCAAGTTGTGAAACTTTAAAACAAAGTACATGTGAAGTTGTTGAATCCAAAACATAAGATATATTTTGAAAGTGATTTTCTTATGATGAAAAACAACAACCAAAGATTCAACCAAGTATATGAATCATGTTACATATAATTTCAAAGATTCTTTCATTAACATGATCTACTTAGATTTACCAAATAAAGTACTACTTGGATTGAATCAAATGGTGATGCATCCAAAACAATAAATCAATTCAAAACATAAAACATGTTAAGGACACAACAAATCATAGTTTATCATGCTAGAGAAGATTTACCAATAATTAAAGCTAAACATGAAAACATATGATTTGTGTGGTTGTTAAATCCAAAACATAGATAGATTTGAAAGTGATTTTCTTATGATGGAAAACAACAACCAAAGATTCAACCAAGTATATGGATCATGTTACATATAATTTCAAAGATTTTTCCATTAACATGATCTACTTAGATTTACCAATTCAAGTACTACTTGGATTGAATCTCAAAGTGTTGCATCCAAAACAATAGATCAATCCAAAACATAAAACATGTTAAGGATACAACTAATCATAGTTTATCATGCTAAACAAGATTTACCAATAAATAAAACAAAGCATGAAAACATACGATTAAGAAAAGCAAAGCTTACTTAGAGGTTTAACTTCATTAATCCAAGCTTTAGCTTTCCAAATGTCCCTCAACCTTCCTTAGCTCATTCCCCTTTGTTTGGCCTCAAAACACCTCAAGGAGGGCCTCTTTGTTCCTCAAAATTTCTATGGGAATGAGCTTCTTTTTATACCAAAAAATGCCCAACGGCTAGTCCCCGGTCGACCTGCCCCTTGCCCGGTCGACCTGCCCTTCAACGGTCAAAAAACAGACCGTTTGAAAGAGAGCCCAACGGCTCTTTCCCGGTCGACCGCGCAGTGTGGCCGGTCGACCGGGTCCATGGGCCGGTCGATCGGCCACACTGCGCGGTCGACCCGGGCCTGGGACCATTTTTCCCACAATTTGCATATTTTAAAGATTTTTCTTGTGGGAACTTTTGGGCCATTAAACCAAGCTTGGAATCATGATTTTAATTCAATCTAAGTTCTTTTAAAATCATGAAACATACAAAGCCAAAAGGATTTGAAACTTCTTAAAACCATTGGCTAGCTTGATTTATAAAACTTCTTTTCCAAAATAAAATGCATCCAATGAAAACATGCATGAAACAAATGATTTACAAGATTTAAAACAATGCATGAGTAAATCAAGATTTCAAGTTTTTCTAAATCAATGCAAGTGTGAAAAATCAAATGATGCATCCATCAAATTGCAATACACTAAATCCCTAACAACTATACGGGACGGGACCACAGTAGCGGACCAGGTATCGGGACGGGTCAGGATCCAGGCTGCAACTGGCGGGATGGGAGGGGGACCTCCAAGTCAGTGGATCAGGCCGACAAGGTCGTCCAAGCTGAGTGGTGCCTACTCATAGGTCACGTGAAAGAAATCGGGGCATGTACAAATAAACATATGATGTAAACACATAAACGAGCGGGACGGTGGTGCCCATAGGCACAAATAACACCTTATTATCGGGAAAACCACAATGGGGCTAGCAAAAATGCTAAAAATACAATTTCAGTGTTTTCGGGCATGACTATGCATGTAGTATGAGTTTCGAGAAGTGCATGTCAGAAAAATAGAACACAAATAAATTTTCAAAATTTCTAGGCCAAGCATCGGGGTTCAAGGTTCGTTCAATGTGAATAGAGGTCCCGTATGTTCATTCCAACATAGACTTGGTACTCCTTGAGTTTTGGAGACATTCCGAACTCCCTAAACACATTTGTAAGATCCAAAGCCCTTAATAAATCTCTGTGATATGGTTTCTTTCTCAAACAGGCTCCATACATTGCATCCTAAATCTCCCCATCACAATGGGGCTCCCAACAAACCTCTTTCAGACATTTAAACATCATACACAGGCCCCAAACGCAGAGCCATGGGCTCTCTAGAAGGAGTTCGCTCGAGCAGAACTACCCAGATCAGGTTGGCTCGAGCGAACTTTCAAGTCAGCTCGATCCAATTGTCCTCTGGATGGGGTTCGCTCGAGCGAACTCTCACAAAAATTTGTTCTAATGCATTTCAGGTTTCTTCCTTTCTTCTCTTGGAATACACTTCTAAGCACCCTTTTTGCATAACACGGTGAGGGCTTATAGCCTTCTCAAACCTCACTTATTCCTCCCTTTAAACCACTCCATAGAATGCATCGCAACCATTACATTCTTCTTCATTTCATCAAAGGAAACCCAATCATACAAGAGATCCATAAAACCCATTAACAAGCTTTAACAAAATCATGTGCATACATTTTTCAAGAAGTTAATCAAGAAGGAAAAAGGCCTATCCATATACATATTTCGAAAAAAATGGAAATCATGGAAAGAACATATGTAGTAAATCACCAAAAGTATGTAATGGAAAACCACATCATCTTAACACATGAAAACACTGCAACATCCATTCATCCACTTGCCTTGGCTTCCAAGCTAACAAATCAAGCCCCAACAAGAACTCCCAAGCTAGAGATCACAAAGCTACAAGAAAAGCCCCAAAACAACAACCAATTTAGGACCCTAAATGGTAAAAACAAGGAATGGGGAAGAAAGAGCTTGCAAAAATGGAGAAGAAAGTTCTCTAGGGTTAATAAAACCCACATCTAAGAGATGGAAGGAAAAGCTTACATGGAGGTTCTTCAAATGTACAAAGTTAGCTCAAAGAGAATCTTTGAATGGCTGGTTTCCTCCACAAATAGTAACAATAGAGAGCTTTCATGGTGAGGAAGAAGAAGATGACCACCATTTTTCAATTGGTGAAAGGTTCGTAGTGGATTGGTGATGGAAAAGCAAGAAACAAGGGGAAGAATGTTAGTTTGTGTGGTCTCAATCCATCATATGATGTAATAAATTTATTAATCTCTTTAGTTATGAATAAAATCATGCTTTCCTTTCATGAGATGAATGGTGTTTTATTACTTTATGCATATAACCAATATATATGACATGATGGTTCATGAGATGAACCGGGTCCCATTAGTTTATTAGATGTGATACATGTGTATGGATGAGATCCACATATGGGAGACATGTGTCACAAATCTTATACTTAAATATCTCCACAACTAGTGATGAGACTGGGCATCTCATCTGATAAGGTTGCAGCACTTTGATCACTATGAGATAGTGTGATTTGTCTCGATCATCAGAATGTAAGATTTTGGATCACGGTGCTAGTACATTGGATGTATTAAAGGTCCATAAGAAGCACCTTGTGAAACACTGTCTTCATCTTAAGGTCTTCTCTCATAATTCCCTAGCAATAGGCTCTCAATCCTAAGACATTGTTGAACTCAAGTTTCTGTCTATCCATTTCCTTTAAGTCACCAATGAGTGAGGCCAATTGTAGGTCAACACCTCGATGTCTTGGGTACGTGGTAGTAGGACTATGGGAACATTCAATGGTCAAGATGGAATCAATCTATATTATTCCCTTGTGCACCCATCTCGATTAAGAGTTAATTGGATGGTATTGATGATCACTGTGATTAATTAGATCTCAAGGATAATAAGATGTGGATCTAAGATTGGAAGGGACAGATTTTATCCAATTGATCCATGGATATTGATAGAGGAGCCTACTTGTGGTCATAGAGAAGTTTAAGGTCTTCTTTATAATATTTTCCAAAGACTGGAGTGCAATTGCATCTATATAGTGGAGTTATTTACAATTAACTGTAAGCCCGGATTGCACATGAGATGTGGGATTGCGGTGTCCCAGTTGGAGCCAGCTTTCTATGGAATCCCTAGTGGTCCCCACGCTAGTCCAAGATTGGATCATTACTAATTTTACTTGAACTCAAAAGGAAGGAATTAAAAAGTTACTATTTCTATTTGAAGTGAGACTTCTAATAGTGGTAATAATAGGTTACTAATTGTTGTAGAAGTTAGACTTCTATAATAATTAGAAAGGAAAAAGTTACTAATTCTTAATAGAAGTAGGATTTCTATTTCAATTGGTAAAAGAGGAAGTTGCTAGGCTATAAAAGGAGAAGAAGGGAGGGCTGGACGTCCCATGAATTGGAGTCCACGCCCAGCCCTCTCAAGTGCAAGAGTTGCACGCCCACTTCTCTTCTTCCTCTTCTAGTTTCTTCTTCTACTTTCCTTAGAGCTTCTAGTTGATTTTCAATTGAAGATTCCACCATTCTTCTTGAGAAAAGAGATCTGAAACGGGTCATAGCGTGGAAGACAACAAGGTCTTGGAGATCCTAATTCGCTACAAGAAGAGTTCTTGTTCAAGTAATTTGTCTTCTTCTCCATTAGAGCACTACTGGGCTCCAAAGGTATAATCTTCTTATTCCTATGTTGTGGATTGTTTTGATTGCATGGTGTTGCTGATTTCTAACTTCCAGAAAGAGTTTATTGCTGTACATGATTGATGAGTTTGAGGGATTGGATCTTGGATTGGGTTTTATGGCCTTATGAGTACTTGATCCTTGAGTCAAGTGGATCAAAAAGTTTTGAAAACCTATCCACGAGGCCCACCTACTTCCAACAAAGAAACCCTAGGGTAGTCGCAGCCACTCCTCCAACTAAAATGAGCAGAAATGGGGAAGTGAAGAAGAGTTCACCATGTATAACAAAAATGGAGATGGGTCCCACTACTGGCAAATCTTGTTGGGCTAAAAACATGGTTTTGGGGGCCTTGGATAAATTCAATGAAGAAGGAAAAAATGATCTTCGAAAAATCTAATTTCTAAAAAGTATATATTTCAAGGGTTTTGGAGGCATCAAATTTTGTGTCCAGATTTGGTGTAAGAAGACAATTTTACCCTCAAAGTTGGAAAAGTCGGGTTTCGGGGTTTCAAACGGAAATGAAGTCAACACGAATGTTGTAAAGGTTAACAAGATAAGTCAAATGAAGCTAAAACATGAATTATCAGAATCTCAAATAATCCCCCAAGCACACGCAAAGTCACTAAAAGAACCCCCAAAGGGCCCCTCTAAATCAAAAAGGCTCTCAACATTCCCCAAACCTATAAAGAGTTATTCTAATCCCCACCCAACCAAAATCCACTAATCTCGCTAGAGCCAAAACACGACTCAATTAGTGCTAATCGAGGTCACTCAGGTACAACAGTAGACCCGAAATGGCGTACTAGCACCACTAGGCACAAATGTTGGAGAGAACAAGTGTGTCAGTCGCGAATACAGTAGACCCGAAAGGGCGTACTAGCACCACTAGACACAAATGTTGGAAATTACATCCATGGAATGGACACAAGATTGAATTTTTTGAAAGGCCAAGATTGGATTCATCAAGGAGAGCAAATGGTATTCCGATCCGAAAGCCGACTCAAACATTTTTGCGAGCTTCGTTCCAAAAGGGAAGAGACCAAGATTTCTCGAATCTGAACCCAAAAGTGACGGAGGTTTGAAAGGTCAAAATCGAGTTCGTTGAAGATTGCAAATGGTATTTCGATCCAGAAGCTAACTCAAACATTTCTGTGAGCTTCGCTCCGAAAGGGAATGGACCAAGATTTCTCGAATTTGAACCCAAAAGTGACGGAAGTTTTTTTTTTTAAGGTCAAAATCAGATTTGCAAATAGAGCAAAAGGTATTCCGATCCGAAAGCCGACTCAAACATTTTTGCGAGCTTCGTTCCGAAAGGGAAGGGACCAAGATTTCTCGAATCTAAGCCCAAAAGTGATGAGAGTATTTTTTTTTTTTTTTTTGAAGGTTTTTTTTTTATTTTTTGAAGATTTCTCTTTTTCTCATTTTTTTAAAGAAAAATTTAAAGATTGAAGAGTACACCTAGGCTTCCTAATTCCTTCTTATGAAAACTCAATGGATAGATTAGCCCCCAAGTAAGGGTAGGATTACTTAATGAACTCGTTTGGAGGACCCTTGCCTAGAATAGTTTAGCTGTCTCCACACTCTGGACAAGGCTTTTCTTGAATCAATCGCGGTCAAAAAACACAATTAGCGTGACCTTTGGTGACCTTTGCTTCCTTTTCTTCTGTTGTTGGAAGATCCCTAACGGACTCATCGAAGAGAAACGATGGCTCATTCCCCGATACGAAAGATTGCATCGACATTTCTGTGAGCTATCAAGTTCGAAGAGGAAAGGATCAAGGTTTCTCAAAGTTGATTCCAAAGATGAGAAATCTGAAATTGTTCTTTTGTTAAGATCCCTAATGGATTCATCGAAGAGAAACGATGGCCCATTCCCCGATACAAATGATTACATCGAACATTTCCGTGAGCTATCGAGTTCGAAGAGGAAAGGATCAAGGTTTCTCAAAGTTGATTCCAAAGACGAGAAATCTGAAAAAAAAAAATGGAAGTTCCCTAACAGACTCATCGAAGAGAAACGATGGCCCATTCCTAGACAAGAATGATTGCATCAAACAATTCTGTGAGCTATCGAGTTTGAAGAGGAAAGGATTAAGTTTTCTCAAAGTTGATTCCAAAGATGAGAAATGAGAAATTTTTGTTTTATTATTTTATTTTTTTTTGGAAGATCCTTGATGAACTCAACGAAGAGAAATGATGGCCCATTCCCCGATACGAACAATTGCATCAAACATTTCTAAGCATCATGTTCTCAAATAAACGAGTCCCACTGTGAGACCCCTGTTGGAAATAGGTGGTCATCGTGGATAGGTTTTCAAAACTTTTGACCCACTTAACTCAGGGATCAAATACCCATAAGGCCATTCAACCACATCCAGGATGAAATCCCTCCGTCTCATCAATCATGTACAACAATAAAACAAGCAACACCATGTAACAAAATAATCTACAACAGATAGAGAAGCAGATTATACCTTTGGAGCATGGTTGTGCTCTAATGGAGAAGATGACTTGCTAGTTGAAGAAACTCTTTCTTTGTAAGCAACTTAAGATCTCCAAGACCTTTTAGTCTTCCACGCTATGACCCGTATTAGATCTCTTTTCTCAAGAAGACTGGTGGAAACTTCAAGAGAAAACCCTTCAAGAAACTCAAGGAACTAGAAGACAATTAGAAGATCAAGAGAGATGTACAACTCTTGCACAAAAGGGGGGGCTCGGCGTAAATTCCAAGATTAGGCGTCCCAGCCCCCTTGCTTCTCCTTTTATAGCTTTTAGCAACCTCCTTCCCTCCTCTTGTACTAATTGAAATAGAAGTCCAACTCCCATTACAAATTAGTGACCCACTATTGCCACCATTAGAAGTCTCACTTCAAATAGAAATAGTAGCTTTCTAATTCCTTCCTATTAGAGTTCATGTAGGATTACTATCTTTCCAATAACTTGGGCTAGCGTGGGGACCACTACGGATTCCATAGAAAGCTTGCTCCAACTGGGACACCGCGACCCCACATCTCATGTGCAATCCGGGCCCACAGTTAATTGCAAATAATACCACTATATAAATGCAATTGCACTCCAGTCTTAGGAATAAATTACAATGAAGACCCTAAACTTCTCAATTACCACAAGTAGGCCCCTCTATCAATATCCATGGATTAATTGGACTAAAACTGTCCCACCAATTTAAATCCACATCTTATTATCCTTGAGCCCTAATTAATCACAATGATCATCAGTACCATCCAATTAACTCTTAATCCAGATGGGTGCGCACTTACTAATGATAAATCCATTAATTGGCACAAAGGGATAATATAGATAGATTCCATCTTGACCATTGAATGTTCCCACAGTCCTACTACCACCTACCCAAGACAACGAGGTATTGACCTACAGTTGGCCTCACTCATTGGTGACTCAAAACAAATGAATAGATAGAAACTTGAGTTTATCAATGTCTCAGGATTGAGAACCTATTGCTAGGGAATTATGAGAGCAAACCTTAACTCAAGACATTATTCCATACGGTGCTTCTCATGGTCCTTCAATACATCCAATATGCCAGCACCGTGATCCAGAATCTTACATTCTGATGATCGAGACAAATCACACTATCTCATAGTGATCAAAATGCTGCAACCTTATCAGATGAGATGCCCAGTCTCATCACCGGTTGTGAAGATATTTAAGTATAAGATTTGTGACACATGTCTCTCGTGTGTGGATCTCATCCGTACACATATATCACATCTAATATACTAATGGAACTCAGTTCATCTCATGAACCATTATGTCATATGTATTGGTCATGTGCATTAAGTAGTAAAAAACCATTCATCTCATGAAAGGAAAGCATGTTATTATTGATAAATAAAGAAATTAATCAATTTATTACATCATCTGATGGATTGAGTCCATACAATCTAACAACCCCGACCCCTAATTTTCCGGTTTAGTGTTATTTTATTTGTGGATTAGTTATTTAAGTGGGATTAGTGGTTGTTTGGTTGAGTTTCTGTGTTAGATTGGTTTTTCATTGGCTTTGGGAAGTTTTGAAAGCCATTGGATCTAGATAGTGAAAGTGCGATCCCACTTATTTAGCGTGGTTAGCTTGTAGAGGTTCCTTGTGATTTCCAAAAATTTCCATCTCGACTCGATTTGACTAATCTCGCCATTCCCTACAACTTTCGTATTCAGTCCGTACTCATTTGAAGTTCCGAAAATCAGTGTTTTGCGGCCCTAGGGGCAAAATCGGTCTTTTCACAAAATCTGGACCCAAATTTCGAGATCTCAGAACCATGCCAAAATTATACTTTTTGAAAACTATATTTTTTTTAGAAACATTTTTCTCATCTTCGTCGATCGCATTCGAGGCCCAGAAATTGATGTTTTAATCCAGACAAGTTTAAGTGATGGTGGGGCCCACACACACCCTTTTATAAAAGGACTAGCCCTCTCCCTTCTTCCCCATTTGTTCCAGCACACAGTGAGGGAGAGAAGCTTCAGCTCCTCAGGGCTTTTGCCCTTTTCTCTTCTTCTTCTTGCTTCCTCTCGCAAAATCCATCTCCAAACCTTGTTAAAATGGAGACCGGAGCTCAACGTCTTTTTCTCCATCCTTCTAGCTTCCCATGGACACCATTATTGTGCAAATCTCAGCTGGGTAGCCCCTATTTCAAGCTCCTTTTTGTTTATTGATGGCCCTAGAGGTAAGGACTCTTTTCCATCTTCTATTGTTGACTAATGGCATCCCCTTAGGTCCTATTTCTTATCCTTGTTTGAACCCATTCCTTATCATTGATGAGTTGCCATTGTTAGGGTTCTACATGGGTTGCATTTTGGGGTCTTTGCATAGCTTGGAGATCTTTGGCTTGGGAGTGAGCTTAGGAGCTTGTTTAGCTAATTGGAACCAAAGGCAAGTGGATGAATAGATGAGTTTTGAATATTTACATGTTTTATGGAAAAATCTTGATTTTTACACCAATGGTTCTTAATGTGTTTTATCTATTCATCTTGCAATGGTTTCTATTGCTCTTAAAATACATAGTGATGAGTTAATTTCCTTATTAAATGCATTTGGATAAATGTATCCATTATGTTGTCAAAATTGTAAATGAATCTTGTGAATAGTGGGTCTTTCTCTTCTCCCTTGTGATTGAATATGAATAGTAAAGGAAGTGAATGTAGATATTTGGCAGGAGGTTTTGATGGTGAATTGAGTGTGGTGTAGAGGTGTTTATACGACCTCAAATATGTGAAGAAATGGAGTTATAAATAGTTGTATAAGAGGAGAAAGGAAGGAGCCTGAAACTGCACTTCTGCAGTGTTCTGGACAGTTCGCTCGAGTGAACTTGACACTTCGCTCGAGCGAACCCCATCCAGAATGAAGTTAGTTCGAGCGACCTTGACAGTTTGCTCGAGCCAACCTGAACTAGACAGGTCCGCTCGAGCGAACCCAAGTCCGCTTGAGCGAACCCTCCCAGAGATCACTTCACTCAAACGAACTTCAGGTCCACTCGAGCGATGTGTACTGTTCACCTGGGGCAGCGTTGGGATCATTATATGATGTCTAAATGTTTGGAATAGGTTTGTTTGGAGCCCCATTGTGATAGGAGACTTAAGAGATGACGTATGAGACCCAATTGAGAAAGAAGCCCCATCATGAAGATGTTGGAAATAGGTGGGCCTCGTGGATGGGATTACAAAACTTTTGACCCACTTGACTCAGGGATCAAACACCCATAAGGCCATAAACCACATCCAGGCTGCAATCCCTCATACTCATCTATCATGTACAGTAATAAAACAAGCAACACCATACAACAATATAATCTACAACAGATAGAGAAGCAGATTATACCTTTGGAGCCTGGTTGTGCTCTAATGGAGAAGAAGACTTGCTAGCTGAAGAAACTGCTTTCTTTGTAAGCAACTTAGGATCTCCAAGACCTCTTAGTCTTCCACGCTATGTCCCGAATCAGATCTCTTTTCTCAAGAAGACTGGTGGAAACTTCAAGAGAAAACCCCTCAAGAAAACTAAAGAACTAGAAGAGAACTAGAAGATCAAGAGAGATGTGCAACTCTTGCACATAAGGGAGCTGGGCGTGAATTCCAAGAGTATGGGCGTCCCAGCCCCCTTGCTTCTCCTTTTATAGCTTTAAGCAACCTCCTTTCCTTCTCTTGTACTAATTGAAATAGAAGTCTTACTTCCACACAAAATAGTAACATTACTATTACCACTATTAGAAGTCTCACTTAAAATAGAAATAGTAACTTTCTAATTTCTTCATCTTAGAGTACTAGTAGGATTAGTATCTTTCCAATAACTTGGGCTAGCGTGGAGACCACTAGGGATTCCATAGAGAGCTGGCTCCAACTGGGACACCGTGACCCCACATCTCATGTGCAATCCGGGCCCACAGTTAATTGCAAATAATACCACTATATAAATGCAATTGCACTCCAGTCTTAGGAATAAATTACAATGAAGACCCTAAACTTCCCGATTACCACAAGTAGGCCCCTCTATCAATATCCATGGATTAATTGGACTAAAACTGTCCCACCAATTTAAATCCACATCTTATTATCCTTGAGCCCCAATTAATCACAATGATCATCAGTACCATCCAATTAACTCTTAATCCAGATGGGTGCGCACTTACTAATGACAAATCCATTAATTGGCACAAAGGGATAATATAGATAGATTCCATCTTGACCATTGGATGTTCCCACAGTCCTACTACCACGTACCCAAGAAACTGAGGTGTTGACCTACAGTTGGCCTCACTCATTAGTGACTCAAAGCAAATGAATAGATAGAAACTTGAGTTCATAAACGTCTCAGGATTGAGAGCCTATTGCTAGGGAATTATGAGAGCAAACCTTAAACTCGAGACAGTATTCCGTAAGGTGCATCTCATGGTCCTTCAATACATCCAATGTACCAGCACCGTGATCTAGAATCTTACATTCTGATGATCGAGACAAATCATACTATCTCATAGTGATAAAAGCGCTGCAACCTTATCAGATGAGATGCCCAGTCTCATGACCGGTTATAATTATGTTTAAGTATAAGATTTGTGACATATATCTCCCGTATGTGGATCTCATCCATACACATATATCACATCTAATATAATAATGGGACCTAGTTCATCTCATGAACCATTTATGTCATATGCATTGGTCATGTGCATTAAGTAGTAAAACACCATTCATCTCATGAAAGGAAAGCATGATATTATTGATAAATAAATAAATTAATCAATTTATTACATCATCTGATGGATTGAGTCCATTCAATCTAACAGAAGATCCATTGAAGTTTTTGAAATTACCTAGGTGTATAAAGAGCCCGGAATGTCTTTAAAACTTAAGGAGTACCAAGTCTATAATGAAATCGACATACGGGACCTTTATTCACCTTGAACAAATCTTGAATCCCAAGTACTTGGCCCGGAAGTTTTACAAATGGAGTTGTGTTTTATTTTACCCGAATTATTTTGGGTATTTATGTTTCCTGAATGTCGCGACCCCGGACCGGGTCTACGGGCCTAATCCGAGATCGGGACTAATTGTTTGGATAAAGATGAATGCCATGAATGGTAAATGCCATGAGACACATAGTAAATTTATTAATACGTCCATTGGTCAATAAAGGATAAGATATTACCCATGCACGTGATTTCTCACAGGTGTCCGCGATGAGGATATCACAACAACATAAATATTTCTTTTACATGCGGAAGCGTGTAGTAAATCAAATATTCATATCCATAATGACATGACTGATAACACATTTATAACAAGTATCATAATGAGCAATGATCATGTTAGCATCTCCCAAAAATATAAAGTTAGAGTTTATACAATAGATCAGTTGATTACATTTCTCAAAAATAGAGGCCAAGAAAGGCCAATACAACTAAACAATTTTCCCAAAAGAATAGGTTTTCCATAAACCTCAAAATGAATCGTATCTCGAGGCAACCGAATACCTAGACGACATCATCGGCGTGCCACTCAACTAAAAGTTATGGTTCTCCGACTGCCTCCTTGCGCTCCTCCTCGGGATAACCAACGACTGGACCTGAGTACCAAATAAATGGATCAAACACGACTGTCTGGCAGGTGGGTGAAAAGATATGACAATTCAATAATAAATACATTTACCTTGAAAAACATTAAAAACCTGTTTAAACATTAACTTTCATAAAAGAAATGAATCGTTTATTCAAAAACATATATGCAAGGTAAAACATGTGAAGGTAACCAAGGAAACGGGAAACAAGCAAGATGGAAACCACACGAAGCTAAGTCCTCTATCACCGAAGTAACAAGAGCATATCAAGGCGTTGACCTCAGTCACCGAAGTGAGAAGGTATAACAAAATTTACATATACATATATAATAATACTAGACATGACCACGGTAGTGAGCCGGGCATCTGGAACCACAATAGCAATCCACGGTATCGGGACAAGACCACGGTAATAACCAGGTAGCGGGATCCAAACTGCAGCTGGCGGGACCAGAGGGGGATCATCAAGTCAGTGGATCAGACTGACAAGGTCATCCAAGCTTAGTGGTGCCGATTCATAGGTCAAGTAACAAAATCAAGACATATATAAATACATCAAGTGCAAGTAAATAACTTGGCGGGCAAGGATGCTCAAAGGCATAACTTTCATTTCATATCAGATCATGTACTTCGGGGCTAGCAACTATAACAAGTACAATATCAATATTTTCGGGGATAACAAATCATGTAGTATAAAACTCGGGAACAAGAGTGTACAATTTAACTTTTGAAATTACGGGCGAAATATCGGAGTTCAAGATTTGTCCAAGGTGAACAGGGGTCACGTATGTCGATTTTTAATAATAACTTGGTACTCCTTGGGTTTGGAGACATTCCGGACTCCTTATACGCCTTACGAATTTTTAAAACTTCAATGAGTCTTCGTGATGTAGCTTCTTTCTCAAACGGGTTTCAAACAATGTTTATAAGTCTTCCCATCACAATAGGGCTACTAACAAACCACTCTCAATCATTTAAACGTTTCATTTTCTTTCCCAAAATAGCCCCAGATGAACAGTACCCAATGCTCGAGCGGACCAGAGGTTTGCTCGAGCGGACCAGAGGTTTGCTCGAGCGGACCAGAGGTTTGCTCGAGCGAAGTGGTCTCTGGATTGGCTTTCTGGAAAGGTTCGCTCGAGCGAGCTGAGGTTCGCTCAAGCGAACTCGCCCAGTTCAGGTTAGCTCGAGCGAAATTTCACTTCGCTCGAGCGAACTGCCCTCTGGATGGAACGAAACCCTTTCCTGGACAGGTTGCTCGAGTGACCTATCAAGTTCGCTCGAGCGAACTGTCCAAAAACTGGTTCCAGGACAGTTCTGCTTCTCTTCTTTTTTTTCTCCTTTTACAAGTCTCTCTTGAGCCCCATTTCTCCATCAAGTTAAGAGGCTCAAACCACTTTCAAACATCATCCAAAATACCATTCAATCCTCCATAAACAACCATCCATACACCTCCTTCTCAACCACATTTAACCACAAATGAGAGAAGAAATCTAACAATCACTAACATTCAATTGAGTAAAAAAAACAAGCATTAAATGAAAGGTCATGTGAGACTTCATCCCAAGAGTCCACGATTAGTGTTACTCTTATTGTGGATTAGTTTCTCTAAGTGGGATTGGTATTTGTTTGGTTGAGTTTGTGAGCTAGGATGGTTTGTCATTAGCTTTGGGAATTTTGAGTGCCTTCTTGATTAGTGGGACCCTTTGGGGGTTCTTTTTATAACTTTGTGTTTACTTGGGGGATTACCTAAGATTCCTGTGATTGGTGTTTTTATCCCGTTTCACTCATTTCGTTGATCTCTACGACTTTCATGTTTTCCCGTTCCCGTCTGGAATCCCGAAACCCAACTTTCCTAGCTTCAAGGGCAAAACAGTCTTTTTACACTAAATCTGTACCCAATATTTGATATTCCCGAAACCCGTGGAACATACACTTTTTGGGAACTAGAAATTTTGACGATCATTTGTCCTTTCTTCGTCAAATTCATTCGAAGCCCCGAAAGTCATGATTTTAACCCAACAAGATTCCTTAGGGGTGGAGCCCACTCCCAATTGCTTATAAAGAGAACCCTTCTCTTCTCTTTTCCATTTTTCCAGCTCAAGCAACTCTTATTTAGGGTTTTCTTTCTTCCTCTTCTCCTTCTTGCTTTTCCATCATCAAATCACCAGCAACCTTGCACAAATTGAGAAATGGACTTCACCATCTTCTTCCTCTCCTTTAGAACTCTCCATTGATGCTCTTGGAAGAGAAATCCATCAACTTTGAGATCCTCTTTGAGCTAGCTCTTTCCATTTGAAGGTCATCCAAGTAAGCAACCCTCTCCGTCTTCTAGATTTGTGTTTTTGTAACCCTAGAGAAGCTCCATTTGCATTATTGAAGCTTTCTCCTTCCTTGTTCATTGTCTAGACCATTTTAGGGTTGTATTTGGGGTAATTATGTAGCTTTTGTTCTTGGCTTGGAAGAGGTGATTAGAGGTTTTGTTTCTTCATTAGAGACCCAAGGCAAGTGGATGAATGGATTGTTTTGATTATTGGTATGTTTTGTGAGAAAAGCTTGATTTCATTAATGGTTTTGATGATTTTAATACTTGTCTTTTTCTATGATTAATATTGATTTCGAAATGTACTTATTAATGAGTCTATTTCTCTCTTGTTCATACCTTAGAAATGTATATGTATTATGTTGTCAAAGTTGCAAATGGTTTTCATATAAGATGGGTTTTCCCTATCTTGAGATTGATTGTGAATGGAAAGGATAGGAAGGGAGAAATTTGAAATGAAGAAAATGGAAGTGTTGAATGATGAATTGGAGGAGTTTTTGAGCTCATTTTATTGCAGAGAATGAAGAAGGTTATAGGAGAAATGTTTTGGAGGAAAAAGGAGCTGAAATCAGTTCAAAACTGAACTGCCCGCTGACTGGGCGGTCAACAGACGGTCACCAGTCGGACAGACCTGGTGACCGCACAGGGTCGGTCACCATATCAGTAAGGAAGAAATTTTGTTCCTGAAGGGGCGATCACCAGTCGGCTAACCGACCTGGCCCAGGCGGCTAGTGATGGACCCGATTCTTCTCTCTCTCCCGCTGCCTCCGCCCTGGGTCTTTCGGGGTACGGCGGAGGGGAGGAGAAGAAAAGATAAAGGGTAACAACATCTTTTTTTTTTTTGTACGGGTATGCCAATTTCACTTTTCTACTTGAAATTTAGGAATGGTGATCCGAAGATCCACCTTCACAAGTAGAAAGGGGAAATGAAACTTTTTCTAGTTTCTATTGCACGCATATTTTAAGAAAAGAGACAAAAGGGTTTTTTTTTAATGCCGTGAAAGGCAATTTCATTTGTTGCCGTGAAAGGCGATTTTACCGTAAAAGGCGATTTACAAGTCTTATCCATCATGAAAGACAAGAATTGTGATTTTTGTCTCTAAAAGAAAAATAAAGTACAACAGAAATCAAGAAAAGGAATCTGACTTCTCATTCGATTGTGGGGATACGTTCAGATCGACGGTCGCGAGTCATGTATGGGCTCCTCCATCGTCCATGCAGATGAGAACACGATGCTTGGATTCTTGGCTTGGCTTTTTAACCTCAGATTTTTAAAGGACAAAGACCAAGAGAAGGTCTTATATCCGATAAAAAGCTAAGTAAACGGGCTGAAAAGCCACGTTTTAGCCATGTTGGTAGAAGAAGGGAGGTCCTTGGGGGGGAGGGGGGGTGGCCCCCCAAGGGTGCTTCAATCACCTTTTGGTGGTCTTTGCAGCAGAGTTGCAGGGCCTCTGGATTTTTTTGTCTTCGTCGGGGGGAGAGCGAGAGCTAGCTCATTTCCCTTTGGAATGCCCTCCTATTTATAGGCCTTTGGTAGCCATTTAGGAGGGTTTATGAGCATTGAATGCATTAATACTCATAATGGGAGGAGTTACAAGTTTTTAAATTACTTGTTTTGTAACTCCTTTTTCCTTGAATCTGATTGGCCGATGGAGAATAATGAGCCTTTAATTGCTTTTAATCCCCATCATAGGAGGAGTTTCATGGCTTTAATGCCATAAATCCTTTGACTTGTAACTC
>QPKB01000002.1:35108854-35164062 GCA_003546025.1 Camphora micrantha
TAATGGGAGTACAATGTGTCGGTCGCGAATACAGTGGACCCGAGAGGGCGTACTAGCACCGCTAGGCACAGATGTTGTAAAATCGCATCCTTGAAATGGACACGAGATGGGATTTTTTTGAAAGGTCAAGGTTGGGTTCACAAAAGAGAGCAAATGGCACTCCGATCCGAACACGTGCTCAACATTTCTACGAGCACAGAGTCTGAAAGGGAAATAACCAGAATTTCTCGAATCTGGACCCATCAATGACGGAAGTTTTTTTTTTTTTTTTTTAGAAAAGTCAGGATCAGATTCATCAAAGAGAGCAAATGACGTTCCAACCCGAACACGTGCTCAACATTTCTGCGAGCACAGTAATCCGAGGAGGAAGAGGTCAAGATTTCTCGACTTTGAACCCAGACGTGACAGAAGTTTTTTTTTTTTTTTTTGAAGATTTTTTTTTTGAAAGTCAGTATCTGACTCATCAAAGAGAGCAAATGATGTTCCAATTCAAACACGTGCTCAACATTTCTGCGAGCACAGAGTCTGAAAAGGAAGAGATCAAGATTTCTCAAATTTGAACCAAAAAATCGACGAAAATTTTTTTTTTAGGGTTTGAGAATACATCGAGTTCTCACGATTCGTTCTTATGAAACCAATGTTGATAGACCAGCCCCCAGGTAAGGGTAGGATTACTTAATGAACCCGTTTGGAGGACCCTTACCTAGAACAGCCTAGCTGTCTCCAAACTCTGGACAAGGCTTTTCTTAGATCAACCTCGATTAAAGAACGCAATCGGTAAAACTTTCGTGTTCTCAAATGCTCCCCCCTTCTTTTTGTTTTTTATGGACTCATCAGAGAGAGCGAATGGTCCGTTCCCGATCTGAACAGGGGCTCAAACAATTTCTGCGAGCCCTAAGTCAGAAAGGAAAAGAAAACCAAAATTTCTCAAATTTGGATCCAAAAGAGAAAAGTTGATTTTTGAAAATCTGACAAGTTTGAAATCAGATTTTTTTTTTTTTTTTTTGAACTCGTTAAAGAGAGCAAACGGTCTCTTTCCCAATCTAAAAACGTGCTCAAACATTTCTGCGGGCACTGAGTCCAAAAGGGAGGAGATCGAGATTTCTCATATCTGAATTCAAAGAACAAGAGAAGATTTTTTTTTTCGAGAAGGAGAAAGATTGGAAATAGACTTAAAGAAAGAAATTTTCAAAAACAAAAAAAACCCCATCCCATGTTTTTTTTTATGCAAGATTCAACATCGGCCACCAACTAGAAAGGTGCCAAAGAATCTAAGTTCATGTTCACAAATGAACGTGTCCCACCGGGTGTGCCAGCTTGATGGACCCGATTCTTCCCTCTCTCCCGCTGCCTCCGTCCCGGGTCTTTCGGGGTACGGCAAAGGGGAGGAGAAGAAAGTAAAGGGTATCAATATCTTTCCTTTTTTTTGTACGGGTATGCCAATTTTACTTTTTTACTTGGAATTTAGAAACGGTGATCCGAAGATCCACCTTCACAAGTAGAAAGGGGAAATGAAACTTTTTCTAGTTTCCCATTGCACGCATATTGTAAGAAAAGAGACAAAAGAGTTTTTTTTTTATGCCGTGAAAGGCGATTTCATTTGTTGCCGTGAAAGGCGATTTTTGCCGTAAAAGGCGATTTACAAGTCTTATCCATTATGAAAGACAAGAGTTGTGATTTTTGTCTCTAAAAGAAAAATAAAGTACAATAGAAATCAAGAAAAGGAATCTGACTTCTCATTCGATTGTGGGGACACGTTCAGATCGACGGTCGCGAGTCATGTATGGGCTCCTCCGTCGTCCATGCAGATGAGAACATGATTCTTGGATTCTTAGCTTGGCTTTTTAACCTCAGATTTTTAAAGGACAAAGACCAAGAGAAGGTCTTATATCCGATAAAAAGCTAAGTAAACGGGCTGAAAAGCCACGTTTTAGCCATGTTGGTAGAAGAAGGGAGGTCCTTGGGGGGGGGTGGCCCCCCAAGGGTGCTTCAATCACCTTTTGGTGGTCTTGCAGCAGAGTTGCAGGAGTTCTGGAATTTCCGAGCAATTCTCTGGACTTCAAGTGAATTTCTCTGGCAATTTATCTGGATTTTTTCCCGGCCGGGTTTTTCCCTTTGGAATGCCCTCCTATTTATAGGCCTTTGGTAGCCATTTAGGAGGGTTTATGAGCATTGAATGCATTAATGCTCATAATGGGAGGAGTTACAGGTTTTAAATTATTTGTTTTGTAACTCCTTTTTCCTTGAATCTGATTGGTCGATGGAGAATAATGAGCTTTTAATTGTCTTTAATCCCCATCATGGGAGGAGTTTCATGGCTTTAATGCAATAAATCCTTTGACTTGTAACTCCCATTTGCTTGCTTTTGATTGGGCCGTCCAAAATAATGAGTTAATGACCGCATTAACTTGTCATAAAATGGGTCATTTAACCTCATTAATTGGTCGCCAAGTCGCCTGAAGAGTCGCGGGCCTCGCCGCGCCTTTTGGAATTCTTCTTGCGATGACCGCCGGTGGATCCACATGTTGTTTGATGTCTGATGGCGATGCAATTTCAAACATTGATTAATGTCAACGTGCCGGCAACATCTGTCCTGTCGATTTCACGATCGGGCGGGCAGAAAGTGTGCTTTCTTTGTCGGCCGGTTGGCGATTTCGAGGCATCTAATGATCATCCAATGATTTCGGCGGCGAATCCGTGATGTTGACGAAGATCGACGGATTTCATGCACGAAAAATCAAATTTTGGAAAATTCACAGGGGCCAATCAACTCGAAACGCGAAAAGGACTCGAAAAAAGGGGCTTCCGGCGACTTTTGGGTCGCCGGAATTCCATGGTCGCCGGCGACCATGCGACCATGGGCCGGCGACCATGGGCTTTGGGCCCATTTCTCGGCCGCCGTTCGGTCGCCTTTTCTTCTCCGTTTTTCGATCTTTTTTCATTCTTTTTCCTTCTGTATTTTTCCTGACATTTCCCCTCATTTATTGGCCTGATTCTCTTGAAGAAAACCTGATGAGAAGCCACGCAAATCGGAGCACAAAGTTTCCTATTTTTCTGGAAAGCCGAAGACTTTGTTGTGCGGTATTGCCGATTTTTTGTCAAGCATTGAAACTAGGCCAAACGATGTCGGAATGACCTGAAATTTGACGTGGAGCTTCTTGAGCAGTAGATAGGACCAACCATAGGCTTTGGTTTGAGTTTTGAAGCCGTTCGGGGTCCCGCAAATGCTCGCCTTGATTTCGCCAAGAGAGAAATGCCGAGCTTTGACTTGTGGTCAACCGATGTCCGATTGACCTGAAATTTGACTGGGAGCCTCCTGAGTAGTATTTATGACCAACCATTGGCTTTGGTTTGAGTTTTGAAGCCTTTTGGGGTCCCGCAAATGCTCGCCTTGATTTCACCTCGAGGAAAATGTCGAGCTTTGAAACTAGGCCAAACGATGTCCGTTTGACCTAAAACTTGACAGGGGACCTATTGGAGTCATTTTGAGATGCTCCATTAGCTCCAATTTGGATGCCATGATTCCGGGGTGCTCCGCCGCCGGTAGGCTTGTTTTTGCTTCCCAAGAGTTGATGAAGGGTCAAACGTTGTTCGTTTAACTTAAAATTTGGCATGGGGCCTTTTGGAGGTATTCTGAGACCATCCGTAGGCTCTGATCGAAGCTTTTGAAGTCTTCGACACTGTCGCTGCCGGGAGCTCCTGTCTGGCTGTCGGAGGAGTGAAGTTAGGCCAAATGATGTCGAAATGGCCCGAAACTTCATGTGTACCCCTCTTTTGGCTGCTTTGAAGGATCTTGTAGTTTTTGTTTGATTCTGACAAGATCTGGTGCTTGAAGTGGCGCCTTCCTATTTATGGCAGGATGTGGCTCCATGTAGTTTTTGGTGTTGAAGGGACATAGTGACATTTTTGGTGTCAACATACAAAAAATGGAGTGCCAAAATATTTATACATGGAGGTACCAAAAAAAAATGAAAGAAGAAAGTTTGTTACAAAAGAAATTCAAAAGCTCAGTCCATCATAGTCTTCAACCAAAGACTGAGGTCCTCGAGCAGACTCTTGGCCTCAGCCTCCAAAGCTTCCAGGCCACGCTTCTTCAAGATGCTGCCATAAAATGCGACAGAAAACCGCGATCCATCTTCAGCACGAGGGAATTCCTCCCAAAGAAGTTGCCATCGCTTATGCTCCTGAGTCTTTCTTCGGAGATTCCCGTCAACCTCTTCAACCTGACGGATCAGAGTGCTTTCTTTGGCACGAGCTTCAAGAACAGCAGCCCATTTAGCAGCAGTCTATTCTTCCAACAACTCGAGACGCTACCTAGTCTCGTTGATCTCCTTATCGAGGTGGCTCAGGTCTTTTGACAGCTCGATAATAGCCAGTTCGATGACGTTCCTCTCCCAAACGAGCTGCTTCCAAGCCCTCAAAATCTCATTCACTTCTGATTTGACCTCGCTGGAAGGCTTCAGAAACATCTCGTTGAAAAAGTCACCACTTGGGGAGTTCTTAGTCTTGCTCCACTTATCGCCCAGTGCAATGACTCCATCAACGAAAGCATTGGCATTGGTGATATCCAGACCAACCTCTGCGCTGTCAGCAAGGATGTCTCGCACGTGCTTGACCATGCCAAAGCCAGCTTCCGAGTGGCCAGAAGAAAGAGTCTCGACCCAGGAGCTCAGTACACTCTTCAACACCTTCTTTGCAAATTGAAGAGAGGGCCCAGATGAAGACTCGCCGTGCTCCACTGACTGACTGCCCATGTCAGACCGTAGTGGGCGATAAATCGAAAGACTCTTCCCAGTCGGAGCGTCAGAAGATGGAATATCATCATGTGTTTGCACTTCTGCCGCATCAAAACTGGTAGAAGAAGCCTCTACTTCTGGACCAGCCGCTGGTATTTCCTGTTCCGGCTCCGAGGAAGACAATGGAACCTCTCCTGTCGCCTCACAACCTGCCAGAAGAGGAAAGGTATGAATATGATCTTGTAAAAAAAAAAATTATTATCAAGACTATTGCTGTGTAATACCTTCTCCGACGACCGGTGGAGTGCTTTCTGTCTCCATAAGCTCGTCCGAAGTGTCGCAGAAAGCTACATCCATGGATGGCTCGAAGTCGTCAGAGTCCTCTGGCAAATCAGCTGACAAAAAAAAGGGGGGGAGAAACGTCAGCAAAATTTAGCAAAGAAAAGAAAATGCCAAAAAAGGGGGAAGTAAAGAAGTCGTACCAGGAGAAGATTCTGGGTCTACTCCAGAGTCCCTTAGCTCTTCCTCAGATGACGTAGTCGGATCCATCGCCGCCTCATCGGCCGGGGCCTCAGGCATCACCAAGTCATCATCCTCTGCAAAAAGAAAAGAAAGCAGTGGATCTAAACAAAAAAGAGAAGCAGAAAAAGAAAGGGAAAGGATCATACCATCGTCTGCTTTTTCCTCTCGACTCCTCTTCTCTGGAGGCTCTTCAGCATCCCCCGAGACCTCCTCATCAATGGTAAGAGGGACTTCCACGTCAGGAGAATCTACGCACTGCTTCTTATGACGGTATTGTCCTCTCTTCCTCTTGCTCCTGCGGGTCGGTTTACCTGAAGAACCTGCCCCGCTATCAAAGTCAGGCTTCTCACCAGAGTCCTCACTGGATGGTCCGCTCCTGCCAGTGGACCCCATGGAAGTCCTCATTCGTTCCACTTGCCTCCAAGCGTCGATTTCAGCTTCCTCTTCCTCCAGCTGTCTCAGGACCTCACCAGGTACCTCTTGCACAGCTCCAGATCTGACGACATCCCGGTCCTTGAGAAAGCCTATCCTATGCTTCTCTCCAGAAAGGAAGGCCAAAACCTCCTCTCGACGGACGCCGTCTGATCTACCAAGGCCCTTCCCGGAAGATTGCTTGACATTGAGCTCCTTCTTGGAAAGCCCCCGGTACACTGAGAAGCTCTCCGCGAACCATTTCGTGAAGCCAGCGGTCCGGAAAGTGGGCAGCTCAGGATAGGAAATCATGGCGGTAGTGTCCTCCGCACTGTAAAAAGCCCATGCGTTCCTCCCGTCCTGAAGACCCCCAAAACGCTTCACCATGCTCGAAGGCGCTCCTACAACGCCTTGGGAGAAGCCCAACTGCAACGCAAAACAAGAAGGAACATACGGCTGGATGTCAACAAAAAGATGTTGACGGTACACCATCGTACCAACACGTATGTTAAAAAGCCATCCCTTCTCTGCGTTCGTCAAAGAATAGTGTCTTTCCGACCCTGCTCTGGTGGAATCGCGGGAGACACCAAAATCAAAAGCCTTCTTCCGCAGACCGGGAGAAAGCTTGACTGAAGACTGCCCCATCTCGACGTCCCTGAACCGTCGGATCCTCAAACGGGCAGACAAAAGAGATTCGGTAACGGCTTTCCCTCTAGCCAACCGAATCATAAACGGGTCATCATCCCGCGCAGTACCTAAACAGTGGAAGCCCGGACAGTGGTACACAAACCACGAATAGAAAATATGGGCTGAAAATACCCTATTCATAGGGAGCCCAAGCCGAACCAAGAAAGCAGCAGCCTGCAGTTCGGTGCACAAATAGGAGTAAAGAGCAGGCACCAAAGCAAGCTGCTCTCCGAACGCCATCTGACAAGCAGGAAAAATACAGTGCGGCCTGATGTGCGTTCCATCTCCTCCAGCAAAAATTGCCTCACCCAGCCAGTAAGTGAGGTAAACAGCGAGATCTCTCCGCAGCGCAACGTCAGAACAAATGGCGTCTGTGCTTGTAAGAAAATCCCTCAAATTTTCTCGCATAGCGGAGATCTTCTTTGGGTTCTTAGCCCTGGCTTCCTGGGACATACTCTCAGAAGCATCCCCACCGTCAAAGAAGTTGGAAGACAAAGAGCTGAGACTCCTCCAACTACTGCATCGGACTTTCGAGCCCTCCTTCTCCTTCAAAAAATCGTAGAAGGCGACGAGCTAAAAGTACAGAAGCCTGAACTCCTCCGAATGCTCCTCAAGGACACTGTCAATAGGCATAAACTCCTCAGAGTTTGCCGAGGATAGGCAGCCCGGTGGTAGCGCTCAACTCCTTCAAAGAAAAACCAATTTCACCGTTCGTGACAACGAAGGTGTTGGTCTGCGGAAGGAAAGACTCCAACATGGCCATGAAGGCCTCATCGGAGAAAACGACGGTTTGCCGGAAAGCGCGAACCGCATCAAAAACCTCAGCCTCCTTCAGAATGGCACCACCAATCTGTAGAATGTGATCAGTCCATGACTCCCAGCCTGAGTCAGCACTGAAGCGGCCACGAAGCCGAAAAAGGGTTCACCCAATTACTGCTATCACCGCTAAAAATGCCAAGGCCCACCGGTCTCAAATCGACTGATGGATGATCAGAACCTTGGTAGCCGCTGGCCGGCATCAACATGTCCATATGGACAGGCGACTTCTCTGCATAACAGGAAGGGCCGCCAACAAAAACCCCGGTCTTGACCACATTGGTCCTCTTCACCCAGCTTGGAGGATCTTCTCTTTTAGAGCATGTGGGAGAAAGACTCATGATCGACATAGTGCAATTAAAAGTCGATCGGGTAGAAATAGTTCTCTCCTCACCATCAGCTGTGTAAGAGAACTGAAAGCATCTCCTTTGAAATGACGAGTCATCAGGGACAGCGTCACCAAAGAAAAAGGTAGGCTTGGGCACAACGCTCTGATCGTCCATGACCCAAGGACGATTGCTTGCCATAATTTTATAAAACTCCTCATCCTTGAGAGCGATCAATCGCTGTCTCATCTCATCTCGGTTGAGCGAGTCGCATTCTTCCAAGTTAGTCTCCACATAACGGACCTCTTCCCACGCCTATTGAATGGCCGCATTGGAAGATCTGGCAGATCGGCGAGGTGCATCAGTAACAAGGCCCTTACCCTTGTTCGTTCTGGAGGAACCACCTGCAAAAGTCAGAAAGGAAGAAATCAAGCACCAAATGACAGAATTTTGCTAAAAAAAAATCCTAACGAAAGTTTGGCATGGTTCCGGGGCAATTTCGAAGAAAAGGGAGGCACCCCGAAAAAGAAAGAAAGCTTGAAGATGAGCTTAACATTGCTGCGAGCTCATAATCAATGAAGGATTCTCGAAGAAGACTCGAATTCAAACATTGCTGCGAGATCAAGCCTTTCTCCTCAAATCTTCGCAAGATCAGAAAAGAGCTCAACATTGCTGCGAGCTCAAAATTCCAAAACTTGCAAAGCTCCTCGAAATTCTGCGAGACTGGAGAAGTGGGCTCAACATTGCTGCAAGCTCCAAAAATCCGAACACTTGCAAGAAAATTCGAGGTATGCATCATCATGCTCCCAATTCCATTTCCCAAAAATCATGCATAAAACCATCATGCATTAGATGCTAGGAAAACTTTGACAAAAGTTTGACCAATTCCAACCCAATTTGGTCAAAACCAATCAAACTTTGTCTAAGTCAAAATCCATGTTGACTTGACCTAGAAATTCTAGCCTTTTATCTTGATGCATTTTTAAAAAGAAAAAAGAAAAAATGCATGATCATCTTGAATTGCATAAACCTCATATCATGGTGAGCAAAAAAAAAAAAAGAAAAAAAAAAAAAAACCTCTTCAAAAAAAAAAAAAAAAAAAAAAAAAAAAAACAAAAACAAAACAAGGGGTTGGCCCATGGGACGTGGCCCACAGGCCACGTGGCTGTACGGCCAGGTCCGTACGGACCCGTCCGTACAGCACCAAAAGAAAAAAAAAATAAAAAAAGCGAAAAAAGAGAAAAAAAAAGGGGAAGAAATAAAAAAAGAAAAAAAGGAGAACGTGTACAAAAAAAAAAGAGGAAAAGAAAACACGTGAAAAAAAAAAAGAAAAAAAAAGAGAAAGAAAAGAAAAGAAAAGAAGAAAAAAAAGAAAAGGAAACTTTTCTACATCTACATGGGGTTTTTCTTGGAAAAAGAAGACCTACTTGAAGCCATGGAGAAGAAGAAGAAGAAACTTGAAGATCCTTGAGAAATTCTTTATCTTGGAGCACTCTTGAAGGTTTTTGCAAAAAGAAAGCAACAAGAGAAAGAAAACCCATCTCCATTGCTTTTATAGAAAAAGCAAACCAAAAGAGGAAAAGAGGAGAAAAGCAAGGAGGTAAGTGCTGAAAATTAGCAAACTTCCTAAAAGAAAGGGAGATTTGAGATATTCTCTCCTAAAAAGGAGATTCTTAAGAAATTCTCTCCAAAAAGAAAGGGGATTTGAGAAACTTTGAGAAAATCTCTCCCAAAATCAAGGAAACTTGAGAGATTCTCTCCAAGTAAGGATATTTTTAGATATTCTCTACACAAAAGGGATATTTTTAGATATTCTTTACAAAATGACACCACATGAGATCTAAGCCATTTTTAAAAGCTTAAGGTCCCATGGGTTAGCCCATATGAGCCAGGTTTGACCACCTAGGCACTAAAAGTGGCTTTTAGTCAAAATTTCTCTTACCAAGAGCATACAAAAATGGTTCCATGCCTCTCTTGAGTTGATTGGACCATACAAAAAATTCCAAGCTTCATGGGCTTCCAAAAGAAACCCAAACCATCCAACCCCATGCACGAAATCAAGCCACAATCTTGAAATTGACATTCCACAAAAAACCAAACCACTCCAATGGACCCAAAATTGTCCCAAAGAGTGACAAAAAACCAAACCATGGTCCCCTAACTTGCCACATACAGCTTGCTAGGTCACAAGGCCGAAACCAAAAACCAAAATCCCGACCCCCTAACTCGCCACATACAGCCTGTTAGGTCACAAGGTCAAAAAACCAAAAAAAAAAAAAAAAAAAAAAAACCTTCTTAACCGCTTGATGCGCCACATAAAGCCTTTAGGTTCACAAAGTTAAAAAGGAAAATCCAAAACCAAAAACCCATATCCAAATGTCATTTTCAAAATCCTTGCCTTGAGACGGTACATGACCCCTCATTACCACGAAATCCCTTGGAAGCATAAAAAAAAAAAAAAGCAACTCCATCAAAAGAAAAATGCTCAAGACTCTTGATCAAGCAAGAAGATCTCCTTCAATTCTCTTCGAGGCACACCAACTGCCAGAGCTGCACACCTCGTCGCTGTACCTCGAGGGGGCATTTGTTGACACCAAAAATATCATTATGTCCCTTCAACACCAAAAGCTACATGGAGCCACATCCTGCCATAAATAGGAAGGCGCCACTTCAAGCATCAGATCTTGTCAGAGTCAAACAAAAACTACAAGGTCTTTCAAAGCAGCCAAAAGAGGGGTACACATGAAGTTTTGGGCCGTTTCAACATCATTTGGCCTAACTTCACTCCTCCGACAGCCAGACAGGAGCTCTCGGCAACGACAGTGTCGAAGATTTCAAAACTTCGATCAGAGCCTACGGATGGTCTCAGAATACCTCCAAAAGGCTCCATGCCAAATTTCAGGTCATTCCGACAACGTTTGACCCGACCTCGACGCTCCGAAGCAAAATCAGGCCTGCCGGCGGCGGAGCACCCCGGAATCATGGCATCCAAATTAGAGCTAATGGATCATCTCAAAATGACTCCAATAGGTCCCCCGTCAAGTTTTAGGTCAAACGGACATCGTTTGGCCTAGTTTCAAAGCTCGGCATTTTCCTCATGGCGAAATCAAGGCGAGCATTTGCGGGACCCCAAACGGCTTCAAAACTCAAACCAAAGCCTATGGTTGGTCCTATCTACTGCTAAAAAGACTCCCCGTCAAATTTTAGGTCCATCGGACATCGTTTGGCCTAGTTTCAAAGCTCGGCATTTTCCTCGAGGTGAAATCAAGGCGAGCATTTACGGGACCCAAAAAGGCTTCAAAACTCAAACCAAAGCCCATGGTTAGTCTTATTTACTGCTCAAGAAGCTCCACGTCGAATTTCAGGTCATTCCGACATCGTTTGGCCTAGTTTCAACGCTTGACAAAAATCTGCAAATACCGCACAACAAAGTCTTCGGCTTTCCAGAAAAATAGGAAACTTTGTGCTCTGATTTGCGTGGCTTCTCATCGGGTTTTCTTTAGGAGAATCAAGCCAATAAATAAGGGGAAATGTCAGGAAAATACAGAAGAAAAAAAGAAGCAAAAAAGGTCGAAAAACGGCGGAGAAAAGGCGACCAGACGACGACCAACAAATGGGCCCAAGGCCCATGGTCGCCGGCGACCATGGAGTTCCGGCGACCCAAAAGTGGCCGGAAGACCCCTTTTTCAGGTCCTTTTCGCGTTTCGAGTTGATTGGCCCCTGTGATTTTTCCAAAATCTGATTTTTCGTGCATGAAATCCGTCGATCTTCGTCAACATCACGGATTCGCCGCCGAAATCATTGGATGATCATTAGATGCCTCGAAATCGCCAACCGGATGACAAAGAAAGCTCACTTTCTACCCGCCCGATCGTGAAATCGACAGGACAGATGTTGCCGGCACGACATTAATCAATGTCTGAAATTGCATCGCCATCCGACATCAAACAACATGTGGATCCACCGGCGATCATCACAAGAAGAATTCCAAAAGACGCGGCGCGGCCCGTGACTCTTCAAGCGACTTGGCGACCAATTAATGAGGTTAAATGACCCATTTTATGACAAGTTAATGTGGTCATTAACTCATTATTTTGGACGGCCCAATCAAAAGCAAGCAAATGGGAGTTACAAGTCAAATGATTTATGGCATTAAAGCCATGAAACTCCTCCCATGATGGAGATTAAAGGCAATTAAAAGCTCATTATTCTCCATCAGTCAATCAGATTCAAGGAAAAAGGTGTTACAAAACAAATAATTTAAAACTTGTAACTCCTCCCATTATGAGCATTAATGCATTCAATGCTCATAAACCCTCCTAAATGGCTACCAAAGGCCTATAAATAGGAGGGCATTCCAAAGGGAAAAACCCGGGGGGAAAAAAATCCAGAGAAACCGCCAGAGAAATTCACTCAAAGTCCAGAGAATTGCCCGAAAAATCCAGAACTCCTGCAACTCTGCTGCAAGACCACCAAAAGGTGATTGAAGCACCCTTGGGGGGCCACCCCCCAAGGACCTCCCTTCTTCTACCAACATGGCTAAAACGTGGCTTTTCAGCCCGTTTACTTAGCTTTTTATCGGATATAAGACCTTCTCTTGGTCTTTGTCTTTTAAAAATCTGAGGTTAAAAAGCCAAGCCAAGAATCCAAGAATCATGTTCTCATCTGCATGGACGACGGCGGAGCCCATACATGGCTCGCGACCGTCGATCTGAACGTGTCCCCACAATCGAATGAGAAGTTAGATCCCTTTTCTTACTTTTCCTTTTGTACTTTGTATTTTTTTTAAGAGACAAAAAAATCACAATTCTTGTCTTTCCTAATGGATAAGATTTGTAAATTGCCTTTTACGGCAAACAAATGAAATCGCCTTTCACGGCATATAAAAAAAAAACCTTTGTCTCTTTTCTTAAAATATGTGTGCAATGGGAAACTAGAAAAAGTTTTATTTCCCCTTTCTACTTGTGAAGGTGGATCTTCGGATCACCATTCCAAGATTCCAAGTAGAAAAGTGAAATTGGCATACCCGTACAAAATATTGATACCCTTTACTTTTTTTCTCCTCCCCTCCGCCGTACCCCGAAAGACCCGGGGCGGAGGCAGCGGGAGAGAGGGAAGAATCGGGTCCATCACTTCCTTAGCTTCTTCACAAGCCACTACATATTCAGCCTCCAAGGTGGAATCAGTGGTACATTCCTATTTAATACTCCTCTAACTGATAGCTCCGCCTCCAAGCATAAACACTCCTTTCTGACATGAAGTTAGAATCTGTGTATCCGACTGGAATTAGCTCATCACTGCCGTAAATCCACATGTAATCTCTAGTCCTTCTCAAGTATTTGAAAATATACTTTATAGCAGTCCAATGGTCAGGACCTGAGCTAGAATGATATCTGCTGACTCGGCCCATTACGTGACAGATATCTGGTCTACTACATAGCATAGCATACATGAGGCTACCAACAGCCGAAGCGTATGGTATCGACCTCATTTGCTCATTTTCCTCAGGTGTCTTGGGACACTGATCCTTGGAGAGGTACACTCCATGCCTGAAGGGTGTGATTCCCTTCTTGGAGTCTTGCATAGCGAACCGTACCAATACCTTATCTATGTATGTTGCTTGGGATAAGCCAATCATCATATTCTTCCGATCTCGATGGAGTTTGATCTCTAGGATGTAACTAGCTTCTTCCAAGTCCTTCATATCAAAAGTCTTAGTCAACCAAACTTTTATCGTTAACAACATTCCTATGTCTTTCCCGAGGAGAAGGATGTCGTCAGCATATAATACTAAAAAAACTACCCTGTCACCTTCACTTTTCATGTACACACATGATTCATCTGGATTCTGACAAAAACCAAATGACTTGATTGCCTGGTCAAAACGGATGTTCCAGCTTCAGGATGCCTGCTTCAGTCCATAGATGGACTTCTACAGCTTGCAAACTCTTTGTTCTTGGTTTTAAGCTACAAAACCGTCTGGCTGCATCATATAGATGTCTTCCTCAAGATGGCCATTGAGAAATGTCATCTTGACATCCATTTTCCAAATCTCATAATCGAGATGAGCCGCAATGGATAAGAGTATCTGGATGGACTTCAGCATGGCTACTGGTGAGAAAGTTTCCTCATAATCGATACCCTCTTTTTTAGTATACCCTTTCGCAATAAGCCAGGCTTTAAAGGTCTCTACTCCTCCATCTGGTGCTCTTTGTCTCTTGTAGACCCACTTGCATCCAATAGGTTTAATATTGGCAGGCAAGTTCACAAGTGTCTAGACCTGATTCAAGTACATAAACTTTGTCTCAGCTTTCATAGCATCATGTGAACGTCCCAAATCTATGTCATTGATTGCTTTACATAGTTATAGGGATCTTTTTCCGATTCTACCAGGATTGCCTCGTAAGACTCTCCCAAGAACGAGAACCTGTCAGGGAGTATGACAACTCTCCCACTACGACGAGGCACTAGTGTAACTACTGGGTCTGGTAAGGGCGGTTCTTCCTCAAGTTCGGTCATACTTGGATTTGGAATTATTTTCTCTTAAATCTCTTCCAAGATCACCGTTTTTAAAGATTTTTGGTCTATCATATAATCTTCTTCCAGAAAAACATCATTGGTGTTGACAAGCACTTTCTACTCTCTGGGATTATAGAATAACCAACATTTAGTTCCTTTAGGATATCCTACAAATGTGCATACTTCCGACTTCGATTCCAACTTATCCATTTTAACCTTCAGCACGTGTGCCGGACAACCCCAAATGTGTAAATATTGTGGACTAGGCTTTCGCCTGGACCACGACTCTCGAGGAGTCTTAGGTACAGACTTAGATAGTACGAGGTTTAGTATGTACATCGTAATATCCAAGGCATATCTCCAAAAGGATATAGGTAATCCTGAGAAACTCAACATAGACCTGATCACATCTAAAAGAGTCTGGTTCCTTGTTTTCGCTACTCCATTCTGTTGAGACGTTCTAGAAGCAAACAACTGGGATAGAATCCAATTCTCTGATAAGTATCCCATAAAATAAGCAGAGAGTTGTTCCCCTCCTCAATCTGATCGAAGAGTCTTGATACTCTTACCTAATTGCTTTTCCACTTCCACTCAAAAAACTCTTTGAACTTTTCAAAATCCTCGGACTTGCGGTGCATAAGGTATATATATCCATATCCTGAGTAATCATCTGTGAAAGTGATGAAGTACTCATATCCTCCTTTGGCTTTGACATTTATGGGTCCACACACATCAGTATTGCCGCGACCCCAGTCCGGGTCCACGGGCCTAATCCGGGATCGAGACTCATGAAAGATGTAATGGATGAATGGCAATCCATACTATGAATTTCTTTTAACCAATACGTATACAAGTCAATGAAAGAATGCCACTCGTATACGCGATTTCCCACAGGTGTTCGCGGTAAGGATATCACAACAACATGAATATTTCTTTTGAATGCAGAAGCGTGTAGCAAATCTAATTCATACATTTATATCTAAGATAACATGATTGATAAATTCACTTACAACAAGTATCAGAATGAGCAATGATCATTAGTGCTTTCCCCAAAAAAAAAGTTAAAGTTTATACAAAAGATCATTTATTTACATTCCCCAAAAGTAGAGGCCAATATAAACAAAATAAATAACCCCAAAGAATGGTTAGCCATAACCCAAAATGTTATACGACTTAGACATCCGAATGTCAAAATGACATCATCGGCATGCCACTCGACTAATCGTTGCGGTTCTCCAACCGCCTCCTCTTGCTCCTCCTCGAGAAAACCAACGACGGGACCTGAGTACCAAAGTAGTGGGTCAAACACAATGGTTTAACAGGTGGGTGAAAAGATATAACAATAATAGAAATTACCTTGGAAAATATTTAAACCTTTTAAAACAATAAATTTCATAAAACAGGAGAATCATTTATTCAAAACATAAATACAATATAAAACATTATCCAAGGAAATCGGGAAACAAACAAGATAGCATCCACACGAAGATAAGTCCTCTATCACCGAAGTGACAAGAGCAGATCCGAATATTGACCTCAGTCACCGAAGTGAGGAGGTACAACAAAATTTAAATATACATATACATAATAATACGGGACATGACCACGGTAGCGAACCCGGCATCGAGAAACACATGAACAATCTGCGGCATTGGGACAAGACCATGGTAATAATCGGGAAGCGGGATCCAAGCTGCAGCTGGCGAGACGGGAGGAGGGTCTCCAGGTCGGTGAATCAAACCAACAAGTTAACCAAGCTTAGTGATGCCGACTCATAGGTCAAATAACGAAAATCAAGTCATGTATAAAATAGATATGATGCACTTATATAAACGGGCGGAACAGGGTGCTCAAAGGCACAAATATCATTTCAAACAAGAAGTACATATCGGGACTAGTAAAATGCTACAATTGTAGTTCCAGTATTTTCGGGAATGATAAATCATAAATCATGAATTTCGGGAAAAGTATCGGGATTTAAAATTTTATCAAGCTGAATAACGGTCCCGTATGTCGATTTCAATATATACATGGTACTCTGAGTTTGGAGACATTCCGAGCTCCTAATATTCCTTGGTCATTTCAAAACATACAATGAATATTCATGATGTGGTTTCTTTCACAAACGGGTGTTAAACAATGGTTGTAAGCCTTTCCATCACAATAGGGTTCTCAACAAACCTCTCTCAATCATTTAAATATTTCATTCTCACTCCAAAATAGTCCCAAGGTGAACAGTGTCCATCGCTCGAGCGGACCAGGGTTTTGCTCGAGCGAAGTACTCTCTGGAAAAGTTTTCTAGGATAGCTCGCTCGAGCGGATAAGGGGTTCGCTCGAGCGAACATGTTGGCTCGAGCGAAAAATACATTCACTCGAACTAACAAGTTTTCGTGAGAGTTTTGGGAGGGTTCTGGGAAAGTTCGCTCGAGCGAAGTTTGGTTCGCTCGAGCGAACTGTCTACTGGAATGGTTCGGAACATTTTCTGGATAGGTCGCTCGAGCGACCTGTCAAGTTGGCTCGAGCAAACTGTCCAGGAACTGATTCCGCGACAGTTCCGCTCCTCTTCTTTTTCCACTTCTTACAAATCCTTTGAGTCTCATTTCTTCATCAAATTGAGAGGCTCAAAGCCTCCTTTAAACCCATTGAAAACACCATCAATTCTCCATAAACATTCAACCCAATCTCCTTCTTCTTCACCTCATTCGACCAAAAGAGAAAGAGAAAAGAAACCACCATTCACAAGGATTCATTTGTACTATAATCAAGTAACAAATGAAAGATATAACCAACTTTTCCAAGACATTAAGTGAACTAAAAAGATTCATTAATGTGCATTTATTTCAAATCAATGTAAGTCAATAAAAACATAAAAGAGACAGTGAAATCATCAATGTTACTCATAAAAAACCAATCAATGCTTAAAACATCCAATCATCCACTTGCCTTGGGTCTCTAATCAAGAGATCAAGCCTCTAATCACCTCTTCCAAGCCAAGAACAAAAGCTACACAAAAACCCCAAATAAAACCCTAAAATGGTCAAGACAAAGATCAAGAAGAAACAAGCTTCAATAATGGAAAAGGAGACTCCCATAGGCTAGGAAAAGACACATCAAAGACAAAGGGAGGGATTGCTTATATGTAGGTTCCCCAAATACATAAGGTGAGCTCAAAGAGAGTCTTGGAATGGGAGGTTTCCTTCAAAATAGTATCAAGAGATGGCTCTCAAGGAAAAGAAGAGAGTGAAGACAAGCATTTCTCCATTGGCAAAGGCTTGGTAGTGGGTTGAGAGTTGGAAGAGCAAGAGGAAGAAGGGAAAGGAGAAACCCTCGTCTAATATTTAAGCTTTGTGCTGGAAAAGGGAAAGAAAAGAAGGGTCCTCCTAATATACAAGTGAGGAGTGGGCTCCACCACTAGAAATCTTGTGGGGCTAAAATCATGGTTTCAGGGTTTCAAATGAATTCAACGAAGAAGGGAGAAATAATCGTCGAAATTTCTAGTTTCCAAAAAGTATATGTTTCGCGGGTTTCGGGAATATCAAATATTGGGTACGGATTTAGTGTAAAAGGACTGTTTTACCCTTGAAGCTAGGAAAGTCGGTTTTCGGGATTTCAGACAGGAACGGGATCAAGATTAAAGTTGTAGAGGTTAATGAGATGAGTAAAACGAGATAAAAATACTAATCAATGGAATTTCAAAAAATCCCCCAAGAAATCGCAAAGTTATAAAAGGAACCCCCAAAGGGCCCCACTAATGACGAAGGCACTCAAAATTTCTCAAAGCTATAACAAAGCTATTCTAATCTCAACTAAATCAAAATACACTAATCACACTTAAGGCTAATACACAACTTAATTAACACTAATCGAGTCACTCGGGTTGGGGTCTTACAAGTATGCACTAATTCCAATAAATCTTTAGCCCTATTGCCCTTAGATGAAAAGGGTCTTTGGGTCATTTTGCCTTCCAGACAGGTGTCGGATGTAATTTCCAGACCCGATGTAGGTGGAAACACAGTGTTATATAGAGTGATACTTGAAAGTACCGACCAATTCTGAGAATTCCCGACAAATCCTTAGAATGGTAATATGTGTGATCGCCAGTCATGGTTAACGGCCATGACTCCGTTTAATCGCCTCTATGCATGAAATTAAGGGTCCCACTCATCACAACGCCGCCAGCGACGCGTGATGGTCTCATAAATATTATTTTCGGTCATTGTTATGGGGGTTATGTCCATCTTTAAAATTCGAGATGAGTGAGAGGACTAAGTTTCCATGCATTTGGAAGAAAAGAAAGAAAAATAGCTGAAATATGAAATAACATAATCCTAAATTCTATGGGTTGTTACATGCTTGTTGCCCATTTTTTAATAATTTTTTTGTAACTTGGATCGGTCTCAAATTTTATAGGGAGTCAGTTTATATATTGATAAATTCCCGACATTTAATTCTGGATTTTTCTGAGTATCGAAACCTTATGAAATAGTGGACGGAATAAAAATGCTGGAATTTCTGCACTCCAGAATCTGGCCCATGACATAGGTCCACTCTCCGAATTTTTATAATTTCTACAGACCTCTGATTATTCTAAAAAATTTTATGAGATTTAAGAGACCCGAAGAAGAGGCTCCTGTAAAATTTTCATGAATTTTGGCTTAACATAACCCTTCATGATTATGCGCACAAGGCCAAGTTAAACCTGCTGGATTTTTTGCACCGCAGAATTTGGTCCTTGACCGAGGCCACTATCTAAATTTTGATAATTTTTATAAAACTCCAATTAATCTGAGATTTTTATGGGAGTTAATGGACCCAAAGGGGAAGCTCATGTGATTTTTTTTTATGGATTTTCAATTAACAGAAACCCTTGTGATTATGTGCACAAGTCCCAGTTAACATGCTGAGTTCTCTGCAGTGCAAAGTCCATGACTCAGGCCTACTATCCGATTTTTAATAATTTCTTGAAAAATTGAAATCAGTTGAAACTAAATCTCACTGAAAGACAACTGGTATGGGAGTATTCATAAAAATTAGTGAGTCTTTATTCAAATTAGAAATCATTGAATCAGGGATTTGAAAATAGTGTACAGGTTTTCAAAATCTGCTGCAGTCCGATTTACATATTTTGACTGGTTCAGCTTAGAGATTCTAGAAAATTCATTTTATATTGAAATTGCATAATTCTGGACTGACGGGAAAAATAATTCAGAGATGCATAAACAGAAAAATCAGCATGGCATGATTTGGATTGAAACACATCGAAAACAAAACTGCCAAAAATGGGAACAAATTCTTTGACATTTGCATAATGCAGAATTTCAGTCATTTTGGAAAAGCTACTACAGTACATAAAACTTGGGTTCGGTAGTGCCTTATCATAGCCCAAATACACAAGATTTCAATATGAGTCATAGCATAAAATCACTCCAACTCCGATAGAAATGATGACTAAGGTTATAATCAATCATTATATGCAATGAAAGAATTCCTATCATCAATTTACAATCCCAAAGGAGAGTCAAACACTGTTTACCTTCTTTCATTCATCTAAAAAGAGAAAGTACTAGAAAATGATGAAAAATAAATAAATAAATAAATAAAAGGGTTTAGTGCCAATATTCATTGAGGGGGATCAACTCCATTCACCGGATACCCTTCTCGAATCTCTTGGCGGGGAAATGGTAGGCTTTATTTGAAAACATACATATAAGAATGCTTGAAAAAGGGTCAAAAGCACATGTGACATGATGCTCAAAATGAAAGCCTAGGTGCCCACTACAACGTGGTCTAAAGATGGGAGGATTAAGGCGCCCGATCGATCTAGGGAAAGATCACCTAGAGAAGTGAACTATCGTCCGTCAGGCCCATCTTAAACGAACAATCGCTTAGGGCACGTTGGGGATGGATACACACTAAGCTAACCTAACAGGATAGAGTGAGGGACTTGTGTGCCACTGTCAATCATAGGGAGTCAACTAGGAGGCTATTGTCGTAAGGCCTAGGGAGTCGCATAAAAGGGTGGACGATGTCGCGATCACTAACACCTAAGGGTCGGTGTTTGTTAGACCCCAATGCAAGATTTACCCGATTAGTGTATTCTTAGTGTGTGCTTAATTTTAAGTAGGTTTAGCTACGTTGGGTTAGAAAATAATTAGTTTTAGTCCTAGACATAGCTTTGGAAATTTTGAGGACGTTTTATGTTAGTCAGACACACCCAGAAATGCCTGAGTGTGTACGTGCAAGCGTGGGAGGATCGTGTTGATTTTTGTCTTACTCATGATTTTGATTTCATTTGAATGGATTTATGCTTTGTCTGCAACTTTTGTTTTTAGTTCGTCTGTGTTTGAAGCCCAGAAACCCAAGTTTTAGCCCAAAAGGGTAAAATTGTCTTTTCACACCCAAATCTGGGTACACATTTCGAAATCTCAAAACTGTGTCAAAAATATATATTTTGAAAACTAGATTTTTTTAGGATCATTTTATCCTTCTTCATCAACTTCATCCGGGACCCGCAAGATCATGTTTTCATCTATGCAAGAATTAGCACTATTGTGCCCCATTTGCAAGGTACTTATATCACCTTTACCTTTCTTCCCCCTATCATTCCCAAACCTCCGCAATTTTCAAGACCTAGGGCTGAAAACCTTATTCCTCTTCACTTTCTTCTCTTGAATGCATGAACTAGAGATCTCCAAATGAAATTCTAAGACCACCATTTTCTTCCTCTCATCCCAAGCTTTCTATTGATACTATTTTCTTGGGATTTCTAGTTGGGCAAGCTATCCATTCATTCCTTGCTTCTTGTTTCGACATCTCTAGATAAGAGCTCCAACCCATCTCCTCAATGGAGTCCTTTTGACTCCTAAGGATCTTGTTTTTTCTAACTTTCAACAGCCATTTCTAAATGGGTTTCTTGTTTACAAATTTGGGTGAATTTTTGAATGGGTTTCATGGGGATTTTGTAGTGTTTGGCTTAGCTCTTGGATGGGTGTGGTTGAAAAAGAAGTTACTTGGCATTTGGGCTAAGGCAAGTAATCTCTATAGGTTAAATGTTACATGTTAGTTGTAGATTGCAAATGTAACTTTGAAATTTCATAGTTTTGTCATTAAACTTCATTATATGTTTTCCTTAGTTTTCCTCATGTGATGTTTTAGATTCGTGGATTGAATGATATGGAAATATGGATTTATCCCTTGGAGAGCATGAAGGCTCAGGGAGGTACAGGTGTTGTAAGACCCCGACCCGAGAGACCTTGATTAGTGTGATTAAGTTATGTGTTAGTTAAAGTGTGTTTAGTGTGTTTTGGTTTAGTTTGGGTTTAGAATAGTTTGGCTATAGCTTTGGGGAATTTTGAGTGCCTTTGTGATTAGTGGGGCCTTTTGGGGCTTCCTGTTATGAACTTGCGTTTACTTGGGGGATTAATCGAGATTCCACTGATGTGTGTTTTTATCCTATTTTAATTATCTCGTTGATCTCTTTAACTTTCATGTTGATCCCATTCCCGTCTCGGACCCCGAAACCCGACTTTCGTTGCTTTGAGGGCAAAATAGTCTTTCTACACCAAATCCGCACCCAATGTTTGATATTCCAAAAATTAGAAATTTCGACGATCATTTCTTCCTTCTTCGTCGATTTCATCCGAGGTCCCGAAAGCCATGATTTGGACCCCACCAAGTTTTCTAGTGGTGGAGCCCACTTGCAATTGCTATAAAAGAACTCATCTCTTCCTTTTCCCCATTTCCAGCACAACAAGAGCTTGTCTAGGGTTTTCCTTGCTTTTCTTCTTCTTCTTGCTTTCCATCACTCAATCTCCCACCAACCTTGCATCTCTTAAGAAATGGACTTCATCGCCCTCCTCACCATCTTGAGAGCTTCCCATTGATATCATTTTCAAGATTTTCTTTGAGCTAGCTGTTGCCATTAGAGGACCCTACAAGTAAGCTCTCTCCTTAATCTCTTAAATATGTGTTCTTCTAGTCCTTGAGAAACTCCATTTTCACTACTGTGAGCTCTCTCTTCCTATTTCATTGTCTGACCCATTTTAGGGTTTGTTTGGGGTTTTTGTAGAGATTGTGACCTTTGGCTTTAATAGCTTGTTTAGAGCTTGGAATGCTTGTTAGAGATCTTGAAGCAAGTGGATGATTTGATATTTTGAGCTTTTATTGATTTTAATGAAATGCATTGATGATTTCAATATATATTTCATACTATTATGGATTTGCATTGATTTGAAATAAATGTACATTAATGAGTCTTATTAGTTCATTTAATGTTTTGGAAATATGATTGTTAACATTTCATTTATTGCTTGATTGAAGTTTAAATGATTCCTTGTGATTGTGGATTGATATATCAAAGATTATGATTTTCCAATCAAGTATCACCCAGGGAAAGCAAATGTAGTTGCTGATGCTTTGAGCAGAAAGTCAGTAGGCTTGGCAAATCTTAGTGGCACTTGTATTTTTGAACAATTTGAAGAACTGACAATAGATTTATAGCCACTGAAGAATGGTGTAGTATTGGCCAACATGTCAGTAATAGAGCCTTTCTTCATTCAAAAGATCAAAGATAGTCAGTTGCAAGATCCAAAGTTGACCAAGGTTTCAGAACATATAGCAGATCGTCCTGATTTTCGCATTGTTGATGGAGTTTTGTATTACCGTGACCGTTTGTGTGTGCCAAACATTGAAGATTTGAGGAACGACATCATGACAGAAGCTCACAGTACTAGGTATTCTATGCATCCAGGCAGCACAAAGATATATCAGAACTTGAAGGGCATATTTTGGTGGAACAATATGAAGAGAGATAGTAGCGTTTGTCTCCCGATGTATGACATGTCAGTTGATAAAGGCAGAGCATCAAAAGCCTCCACGACTGTTACAGCCATTAGAGATTCCGGAATGGAAATGAGAACTCATAACTATGGATTTTATTTCGGGATTACCGAGGACCAGCAAAGGCAATGATGCTATCTGGGTAATTATGGACCGTCTCACCAAGTTAGCTCATTTCATCCCCATGAAGACAGGAAAGAAGATGCACATGTTACCTTCGGCAGAGTTGTTTGTCAACAAGATTGTCAGTAGACACGAACAACCAGTTTCCATCACGTCTAATAGAGACATCAGATTCGTCTCGAGATTTTGAAAGACATTACACGAGTTTATGGGTACGAGGTTACAATTCAGTACAGCTTACCACCCGCAGACAGATGACCAATCAAAGAGAACAATTCAGACTCTTGAGGATATGCTCCGTGCTTGTGTGTTAGACTTCAAGACCCAATGGGATGAAACTCTACCGTTGTGTGAGTTCGCTTACAACAACAGCTACCACTCAAGCATTGGGATGATGCCTTTTAAGGCATTGTATGGCAGAAGGTGTAGGACACCTGTTTGTTGGGAAGAAGTTGGTACTCGCAGTTTCCATGGACCAACCATAGTAAGTGAAACGAGTGATAAAGTCAAATAGATTCAAGAACGTCTGAAAGTAGCCCGGAGTAGACAGAAGAGTTATGCAGATTCTCACAAAAGGGACTTACAGTTCAAAGAAGGAGATAAGGTTTTCTTGAAAGTGTCACCGACTAGGGGAATATTGAAATTTGGGCAGAAAGGTAAGTTATCAAGGAAATACATTGGGCATTATGACATTGTGAGCAAGATCGGTGAAGTGGCTTATAGATTAGCCTTACCACCTGAGCTTTCCGGCGTACACAATGTGTTCCATGTGTCTATGTTGAAGAAGTATGTTCTCGATCCTTCACATGTACTACGACATGAACCTTTGAAAATTAGAGAAGATGCTATATATGTTGAGAAGCTTATTCAGATCATTGATACGAAGGAACAAGAGCTCAGGACACTGACTATTTAGTGGGTGAAAGTACTTTGGGAGAATCATGGACCGGAAAAAGCAACATGGGAATTACGAGACCAAAAGATGCAGGATTACCCCACATCTTCTACCTGACCTGAGTTTTGTATTTTATTTAGAGGACCAAATATCCCAAGGGGTGGAGGATGTAAGACCCCGACCTGAGTGACCTCAATTAGTGTTAATTAAGTTATCTGTTAGTCTTAAGCGTGGTTAGTGTATCTTGATTTAGTTGGGTTTAGAATAGCTTTGTTATAGCTTTAGGGAGTTTTGAGTGCCTTTGTGATTAGTGGGGCCCTTTGGGGATTCCTTTTATGACTTTACGTTACTTGGGGTATTACTCGAGATTCTATTAAATTATGTTTTTATCCCATTTTGCTTATCTCGTTAATCACTATAACTTTCATGTTGATCCCGTTTCCGTTCCGAATCCCGAAACCTGACGTTCCTAGCTTCAAGGGCAAAACAATCATTTTACACTAAATCTGTACCCAATATTTGATATTCCCAAAACCCGCGAAACATATACTTTTTGGAAACTAGAAACTTCAACTTAACAACTTTCCCTTCTTCGTCGATTTCATCTGAGGTCCCGAAAACCATGATATTGACCCTACAAGATTTCTAGTGGTGGAGTCCATTTCCCCCTTGCTTTATAAGGAAGCCATTCTCTTCCTTCTTCCTTCTTCCAGCACAAGCAACCAAAAGCTGGGGCTTTTTCTTCACTTTCATCTCTTCTTCTTGCTTCCCATCACTAAATCTCCACCAAACCTTACACAAATTGAGAAATAGAGATCACCATTCTCTTCTTTTCCTTGAAGGCTTCATCTTGACACTATTCTTGAAGGAAACCTCTCATTCCAAGATCTTGTTTGAGCTAACTCTTGCCATTAGAAGACCTTCCAAGTAAGCAACCCTCTTAATCTTTTAGATTTGTATTCTTGTAATCCAAGAGCAGCTCCATCTTCACTATTGGAAGCTCTCTCTTTCTATTTCTTTTTTTCTTTTTACCCTTTTAGGGTTTGTTGGGGGTTTTATTGTAGCTTGTATCTTTGCTTGGAGAGGGTGATTAGATGCTTGATTTTCTTGATTAGAGACCTTGAGGCAAGTGGATGATTTGATATTTTGAGCTTTGAATGGTTTTCATGAAATGTATTGATGATTTCACTATCTCTTTTATGCCTTTATTTGACTTACATTGATTTGAAATAAATGCACATTAATGAATCTTGTTAGTACATTTAATGTCTTGGAAAAAGTTGGTTTATAGCTCTTACTTGTTTCTTGATTTTAGTGTAATGAATCCTTGTGAATGGTGGTTCCTTTCTCTTTCTCTTTTGATTGAATGAGGTGAAGAAGAAGGAGATTGGGTTGAATGATTATGGAGATTTGATGGTGTTTTCAATGGGTTTAAATGAGGTTTTGAGCCTCTCAATTTGATGAAGAAATGGGACTCAAGGGAGTAGTAAGAAGTGGAAAAGAAGAGGAGCAGAACTGTCCCAGAATTAGTTCCTTGATAGTTCGCTCGAGCGAACTTGACAGGTCACTCGAGCGACCTGTCCAGAAATGACTCCGAGCCATTCCAGTAGACAGTTCGCTCTAGCGAACCCATTATTCGCTCGAGCGAACATTCCAGAATCATATCAGAGCTTCACAGAACCTTGTTAGTTCGAGCGAACTATCTGTTTGCTCAAGCCAACATGTTCGCTCAAGCGAACCCATCATTCGCTCGAGCGAACCTCCCAAAAAACCATTCCAGAAAGCTCGTCGCTCGAGCGAACGTCTTGTCCGCTCGAGCGATGACCACTATTCACCTGGGGCTATTCTGTGAGCAAAAATGAAATATTTAAATGATTGAGAGTGGTTTATTGAGAACCCTATTGTAATGGGAAGACTTGTTAGCATTGTTTGAACCCAATTGAAAAGAGAAACCAAATCACAAACTTTCATTTAAAGTTTTAGAAAAACTCTAAGGTGTATAAAGAACTTGGAATGTCTCCAAACTCAAGGAGTACCAATTTATATTGAAATTGACATACGGGACCCTTATTCACCTTGATCAAATTTCGAATCTCGACATTGTCCTGAAATTTATGACTTATGATTTATCATTCCAGAAAATACTGAATTTGCAACTGTAGCATTTGCTAGTCCCGATATGCACTCCCCGTTTGAAATGATATTTGTGCCTTCGAGCACCCCGTCTCGCTCGTTTGTATAAGTGCATCATATGAATTTTGTACATGCCTTGTTTTATGTCATTTGACCTATGGGTCGGCACCACTAAGCTTGGATTACCTTGCCAGTTTGATCCACCAACTTGGAGATCCCCCTCCTGTCCCGCCAGCTGCAGTTTGGATCCCGTTACCCGGTTATTACCGTGGTCTTGTCCCGATGCCGCTAATTGCTACTGTGGTTCCCGATGCCCGATTCGCTACCGTGGTCTTGTCCCGTTTTATTATGTATATGAATATGTTACTTACGTTGCATCTCCTCACTTCGGTGACTGAGGTCAACATCCCGATATACTCATGTCACTTCGGTCATAAAGGACTTAGCTTCATGTGGTTGCCAATTTGCTTGTTTCCCGATTTTCCTTGGATACCTTACTTGTTTTAGATTGCATATATGTTTTGAATAAATGATTCTTCTATTTTATGAGAAATATTGTTTAAACATGTTTAAATGTTTTCCAAGGTAATTTCTATCATCGTTTTATCTTTTCACCCACCTGCCAAACCGTTGTGTTTGACCCATTGCTTTGGTACTCAGGTCCCGATGTTGGTTACCCCGAGGAGGAGCACAAGGAGGCGGTTGGAGAACCGCAACATCTAGTTGAGTGGCATGCCGATGATGTTATCTAGACATTCGGTCGCCCAAGTGGCATAACTTTTTGGGTTAGGGCTAACCATTCTTTTTGGTATTTGATACTTTGTATATATTGGCCTCTGTTGGCCTCTATTTTTGGGAAATGTAATTAAATGATCTTTGATGTAAACTTTAACTTACTTTTGGGGAATAGCTAATGATCATTGCTCATTTTGATACTGGTTATAAATGTGTTATTAGTCTTGGTATTTTGGACATGAATGTATGAATTATATTTGCTACATGCTTCAGCACTCGAAAAAAATATTTCTGTTGATGTGATATCCTCACCGCGGATACCTGTGGGAAATCGCGTATACGAGTGGCACATCTTTATCGAGTCGTATACGTTTTGATTTAAATATTATTCTTAGTCCCGATCCCAGATTAGGCCCGCTGACCCGGTCCGGGGTCGTGACACATGGCATCAGGATCTCGGACACTCAGACTATGCCCTCTCCTTAGAATAGGCTGAATAATACTTTGGGCATTCACGATGCGCTTTTAATTGATCATATAATGCACAAATTAGTCAATTTGTTCAGTTGGTTATACATAATATAATAGTTTAGTTGTCAGGCATCATACCAATCGTGGGTCTATAGAAGAGCTGCCCTGAGATTCTTGAACACGCGGATTGAACGTGGAGCGATGTGCAGGGTTCTGAATGATTGGGTGCGACGCTCAGATGAACCACTCCATATAATTGGGTGCACAGTCCCATGGGTGCGTTGCAAGCACACCACGCTCCATCGGAGACAGGAGGTGGTTATGCCACCTCTCCCATATTTGATCCAAGTAATTGTAAGCAATCCAATTCTGATTTGTAGTGGCACCTCTAGTGGCGCGCTGTGGAGCTAATGGAGTGGGGGGAATGCGTTGGACCCTACCAAACTGCCTAAGCACCCAATCAGGATGATATGGTTCAACGATGTCCATGCACTTAAGACAGCCAATATAAAAAGCAACCTCGTTAAAGGGGTGACCTGCCCTGTGCTCTCGGTAGGGGTCCCACACCACCTGCAACATTAATCAACAAATGCATTAGTTAAATTGTATGGTACTCATTTATTCAAATTTTTTATTTATAACTTATAAGACCTTAACTCATGGGCACCAAGATCGTCAAGTGCCTCTCATAATGACTGCAAGTTGGACATTTGGTCCCAAGACTCTCTTCGTGGCACCCAGCAATGCACCCACGGTAAATTTTCTTTGCATGTACGGTTTTGGTAAGGCCTACACCTGGGGAAATGCTCATAAATCCATGCCTTTAGTAGAGTCAGATATCATGCAATCTGCCTGACTCTACTCCGAGTAGCAAATCCCAACTATCGGTATAGGTGCACAAGCGCAGCAGCTCCCCAAGCATATGTGCGTGCCTCATCAAAGTTCATTAGCAGCCTTAGATAGAGCACTGGGACCCTCGTGCCACTCTTGTCTGTGAAGAGTGTACAGCCCAAGATATACAATAGATATGCTCTAGCGGCATGCCTAATGTGCTCTTCTGGATCCACATCGGTCACGTCTTTATATAGGTCCCTCAGCCACTATAGTCTAACCGACGAGCCCCGCACACCTACTAACTCTTCGTATGCCTACTGGGATGTGTCCCCAAGACCATGCTCTACAAGTGTCTTTGATCGCTCAAATGACAGTGGGTCCACTGATACAAATTTTTCAGTGACCGGGATCCCTAGAATGGTGCTCACATCATCAAGGGTAATCGTCATTTCACCGAAAAGAATGTGGAATGTGTTTGTCTCAGGCTGTCATCTTTCCACAAAGGCTGACACCATGTTCTTGTTGATGGAACGATAAGATGTTGCCACCAATGGAGCCAACCCTGAACGGCCAATGAGACGACTAAAAACTGTATTCTGCATTCCTTCTGAATTCCATGCCCATTCACTGATTTTTTGGCCATGGCTTATGCATTTATGTGACGGTCTCTCCTGCAAAACGAAATAAAAAATAAATTAGTGAAGATAATAAATATTTAAAGGGATTTTTACCAGAAAAGTGCTCTTAAAGGTGTATAATGCTGATTGAATTACAAATACAGTATAATACCTATTTTGGTGTTCGTAAAAGAATATTTTACGGTTTTACCCCTACTTTATTCAGACGACGTCATCTTCAATCCAAACCCCAAAACCGTCTCCTACAACTGTTTTCCTCTCCCGCCCTTTTTCTCTCTTCCTCTTCTTTCTCCCTTCCTCCTCTTTCTCGTGCACATCGTTGTCGCCTTCCCTCTCCCTGCCCCAGCCCTCTCGTTCACTCTACCTCTCTGATCGCTGCTATCTCGTCCCTTTCCCTGACGGCCCAGATCCTTCTCATTCTCTCATCTCCCTGATCTCTAAGCGACTCCGGCCAGATATTCCGGTGGAACTCGCGACGACTGCTCCAACGTCGGTATGTGGCCGTAAATAACCTAGTCAACTGTCTGGAATCTCCTTCCCCCTCTTTCTCTGCGTTTCACATGGAGGTTGGATTTTTTCGTTTGTTTTTATGTGGCAGATGCAAAAGTTGATATTTCTAAAGTGTCCAAAGACAAGCCTGGATCGAGTACTGGAGAAGTAGAAAGGCTCTTTTAGTTTGGTAATTTTTTCTTTTATTTTCCCCTTTGTCTTTGGATGTGCAATGCTTCTAGTTTTCGTTAGATTTTACCGGCATTGCTGGATTTCTACAGTTTGCTTGTGGCATTATTATGTGTTTGTTTCCACTGTCACAAGTATTCAATGGAAGATGACTAATATCTGGAAACTGTGTGGTGTCTACAGATTTGGGGTTTTTGTTATCACTTGATGTAATGGCTAAAAACCCAAGTAGTTGTCAATAAATCTTCCCACTACCCATTACACATAATCCATCAGCATTACTCAATCCTGCCCAAGGTCCATGTCAGTGAAGTTTACTCATTTAAACTACTAGGGATAAGACAGAGCAACGAAGAATTCGGGTTCTGGTATATGAAAGATTCTTGAGTATAGATAAAAGAAGCATTAGAGTTAGATGTAAAATTGATTTTAATGACATTTGAATATTTGCCACACATTATTAGTTATTGGCGGTTGCCTAGAAAAGAGAAATAAACAATGCAAACATATATTGCTTCTTTTGCAAGTGTTGTGGTCTTTCCTCGTGTCGTTTCTTATTTTTTAATAATAATTTGGAAGAGCAATTGTTGGTTGTTGTTTTGGGTTTGGGTGTTATGGTGGTTTGCAGTTCACTGCATATTGTTATCAGACGTGATTTTCCATAACCATCATGAATCTAGATCTTCTATATGCGGCCGTTAATTCAATATTTTTGATAAACCTGCAAATTTCTAAATTGTTCAAAACATTTCTCCGTCATTGTTGTATAACGAGGCAAAAGTGACCTTGACTGAGTATAGTCTGCTGTTATATTTTAATACTGTGTTCCACGCATTTTCAATCTACCAAGGCTCTACTCACCGTAGTCAAATTTGGCTAGTTCTAAAACAAGGCAGAAGCCTATTTTAGGCCTTTTAGCTTAATAAGTGGGGTCTCTCCATTAAATTAAATGGTTTTGCATAATTCCATATGACAGACGCTGTTCATTTCAACGTTCCATGCTCAGGTCACTAAACAGATGATACCATGGGTTGGATTTATTGGTTGCCTGCTATAACGTAGTTTTCATTACTAGTAAAAAAGTATTGTTCTCTAATTAGTGATAAGTTTTACAATAGTTCCCTTGCCTATTACAGTCTATTATGTCATGCTTGTTCTCCTTTTATGGAGGAACAACATGAAGGTTTGAGCCAACTAGGCATTGCCACTTGGCAACCAATATGTATATATAAGACAGGTCGTCATCGTTACCAGCTTTGAACTTGTTATTTATTATCGATTAACAGAAATCCAGTATTCCTTTTTTATTACATTTTGGCAGATTGGAGAACACGTTGCAGATGCTCTATTATATATTAGTTTGGTGGTATCTGTAAAAGCACAGGGGAACGAAGGTTCGAATCCTCAGATTTGGAGGGCCATGTTTCTACGAAAACATTAAAATTTGTCCTGAAGAATTTGTCCTGAAGAGGTAGTTCTGTCTTGTTTTCATTTATAATTTATGCATTCCTGCCTTTCAAATATATTTGTGGTTTTGTCTACTCATATATATGGGTTTCTTTGAGTGTGATCGTCAGATGATTCCTACGTCAGTTCTTATGTGATTCTTTCTTATGAAATTGCCACATAAATAAGACATGCATAGCTATCGTTTTTTTTATTTTTTTACATTTGTGTCAAGTTGGCCATCCACATAGATTTGCTTATTACGTGAGTTGTTTCGACCATGATGGATATGTGAGCTTCTAATACTTGAGTAATGTTGAGTAGCCATGTTCAACTATTTTATTTTATTTTATTTTATTGGATGTGACCCATGTACATATAGTTGTTGTATATGTGGGTTTATCTGAGCATTATTCTTACGCCAACTCTTAATAGTTGGGTAATGCTTAGTCTTAGATTGAGGAACTTGATAAAACGACGGTCCATAACTTGACAAAGAATGTCATACAAGATCTGACTGACATGTTATCGAGGAAATCACTCGACTATTGTTTTTTACCTTCGTTCGTTGGATTTTTTATTCATAATAGTTCAATTAAATGCATTCTATCAAGTGCATTATTTTTTGGAGTTAAAGGATAAGGTTCACCAACATCAATTATAGTGTTCTCTTATATAGTAAATCATATCCACGTCTATCCCCCTATTAAGTCATGGAGTATTAAAGTGTAATTTCTATATACCACCATAGTTATTTTTGTATTACCTTGATGGTTCGATCTCGATTAAAGAAGGGGTTAATGTCAGGTTTACACTCGTAAGGCTAAAACTAGCCTGTCTGCTAGTGCCAGGTAAGGTCCCAGGCCCTTTGGCCCTTTCAAGGATATGGCTCATTCATTCCCGGCAAGGGTTGGCATAGTCCTTCTACGCTTTCTAATTATCCCCCTCTCCATGGCTTTAGTTAATTTGGCAACTCTACTAATAGATTCAATTAAGGCAAAGCCTCCCTTTCTCATATGGATGTCCCTTGAAAAGGTTCCTTAATCAAAGAATTCTCACCGTATTTTTCAAAATTTTTTGCAAAAAACTAACCGTATTTGTCGAATAAAAGACAGAACCACTCCACAATGAGTATCAAGAGTCCTAAATATTCCATAAAAAACGACTAAAAAGGTGCTACCATAATAAGTGACTTATATTTTATTCTTTATTCAAATCAATCTTTACTTCACCCAACTCCATTAGAAGTTTTGTGTGAAATGTGTCTGACGTTGACACACGGATTTGAAGTAAAATGTCTTACCAATGGTCATTTAATCTGTGGTCTTTGCAACCTCAAACCGTACATTCTTGTCTTGTTATGGACTTGTCAGAGCTCATGAAAGATTTTAAATTAATTGCGTATGGTTTCAGGGATTGTATATGCATGAAAGTATGATTGTTCTACGGGGGTCAATTACTGACTTACATTACATCACAGTTTATGCATGTCATTATATACCTATTGCGAATTTGTTGTTGGATATGCAAAATGAGTGAAGATTCTAACAGCCAGCATGGCGATTTCGTTAGTATAAAACTTTGAAAAAATAATTTTGAAATGGTGTCAATACATCTTTATCACTGTTTATGCCTCTCTATACAATGGAATTCATTATTTACTAGTTGAAAAACAATATTATCTTTACAACAATAAATTGTGGTAGCGATATCGTTACCATTTCAATCATAGATTAAAGTAAACTCATCTCAACGGATTAAAAAAAAGATAACTAAACATGTATTTGCCGATTTTTTATCAGAAATACAAATATACACCCAAAATTATGTCCCTATAGTACCAGTTTATCCCAATCTGCAAATGAGATCCAGGCCGCCATTTGAGATTCTCATCTTTTAACTTTACAATGCCCCTCTGATTTGACGAGGTGGAAATCATCAGTGAGACGACATGAGTATAAAATACACAGACTCCTCATCTATCAACAAAAGTACAACTTGGAGAAGTCTATAATCTATCTTTTCAATTGCTTCAACAATTCCAATTTTCGTGTGCAGCACGTACATTGGAGGGCACAGAAATCACAAATTGCCTGGCAAGGACCACCACTCTTCGTCATTAATCATCAATTTTCCCCACTGCGATCACCTTCGCAGTTGCGAAGATCTTTATTTTCCACTAGTATCTTTTCCTACCTATTTACAAATTAGCTTCACCACTCGTGGCAGCTCCCTGATTCCAACCGCCTGCCTGATCACTATCTGAATCAGGTGACTCCCCATCTCAGTCACAATGTCGTCTTTGATACCTTGCTCTGTTCAATTGATGATACACAGCCTGTTTCATCCTCCGTCACGACCTCTACCACTTGTCCACCACCCCCACCACCCCCAAAAGCCAACTGCCTCCTCTCTAGCCTGCACCCTGATCTCCTTCAATAGCTTTAGTTTGGCTCCAACTGGCATCATGATTTTTGATACCACCACCCCTTCCCCCCAGCACCACCCTCTCCTCTCCAGCCATCTTTCCAACCTCCATCATAATTTATAGGTTTGTTCCAACTATCTTTATGATTTCTATCCCCACGTATTTCAGTATGTCTAGTCATTCCTTTGTTCCAGGCAGATTTCCAACCCCCATCAATAGCTGCCGAACTATTCCATATCTCGCCCTTATCTTTTTCTCTTCCACCGGGATCATCATGGTCAGGTTTACCTTTATTCCAATTGGACGACTGGTCACCGCCATAAGCCGAGTTGTGTTCCAACTATTTGTCTGAATTCCACTAGCAAATCCCGCTTCAGTCCAACTTCCATTTTTTCCCTTCACTCACATCTCTTCACTTGTCCCAGTCCTTCCACATCGTCTATGCATTTCATCATAAACTTATTGCCAATTTGTTGTCGGGTACAAAATACAATCCTTCCCTACCTGTAAATAACCACAACGATATCGTGATTGCGAAACTTTGACGAATATGGAATATGAGTGAGATCATTATCTATTTATCAATGTCTATGCCACTCAATATACAGTTCATCACTAATTGTAAGATTGGGAAGGGAGAAATTTAAGAGGAACTATAATTTCTTGTAACGTATTCGTTACAATTTCCTCCAAATAATTGAATCCACAAATGACTCTATTTTGATTTCTTCCTTACAATTCTCGTACGTGTCTAGTATAAATCTGATTTTAAACTACTATGATTTGTAGTATGTACGACGTGCTGACTTTAAACTTCTTGATGTATATAGCATGGACAGTATATATCCCGGTCCTGTGGATAAATCCATCTTGTACGATCAAGATAACCATATTTCCGAACGAGTCTAGCAGGGCAAGGTGAGCATATATTTAAATACACTTTTTCCACTGTCTTGTATTTACAACTATGGGATTACTTCAAGCTTATCCTATCATCGTCATTTATTAATTGCAGGAAGCAGGCCCATTAAGATGCATTCCCACGCCAAATCATGAAAGTTGGGAAATCAACGACCGCATGTGGGCACTAATACGTCAGTCCGGGTTAGAGCATCTAGCGAAGATCAGAAAAATCCAAATCGATCATAGCCTAATAACAGGCTTGGTTGAGCGGTGGAGGCCAGAGACAAACACCTTCCACCTAAACAGTGGGGAGGCCACCGTTACTTTGGAGGATGTAGCTTACATATATGGCCTCCCCATTGATGGTCTCCCTGTCAATGGCCGCACATTCTCTGCACCCTCAACCATGGTCAAACTATGCGGAGAACTGCTTGGTGTGGTACCGGACGTGAACTATGACTGCTACGGGGTGCAGATTAAGTTCACTTGGTTGAAAGATAATTTCGAGTTGGAGCCCAAGAGCCGTCCGCGAGATCAGGACGTTCGGCAGACACGTGCATTTCTATTCTGTCTCGTTGCCGGTCAGATCTTTTGGACCTCTTCTGGTACAAAGGCTCCAGCTCACATCCTCAAATTATTTAGACGTTTTGACAGACGCTCTTGGGGATCTGCATGTCTGGCAAATCTATATAGGGGCCTTGCCAAGGTTTCCTTATTGCAAAAGAAAGGAAAAGTTGTGAAGACAATAACGGGTCCTCTAAAATTACTCCAAGTGATTAACCTGTATTGTATATATTTGAGAATTACGATGATTTATGTGGTTATTTATTCTATAATTGGAACCATCCGTTTGTCTGCGACTTGTCAGGTCTGGGCATACTCACGTATGACAATTGGCAAGCCAATCCGTCGGAGAGGTGATTGGGACACAGATGTTGAATTTCCTCTTGTCTTGACCTGGTACAACCGATTGCGTTCCCATCACTTCCAGACGAGAGTTGAGGAAGCCAAACGACATCTCGACATTATGGAAGTGGATGCAGTAAATATTATATGTGGACATTGGCGGTTATTGGTTATGTGTTCGGAGTCCTTGATTCCATATTTGGTGCTCATCAGGCTAATACTTTATCCAACCGTTTTTTATTCTGTCACTTCTAATTCTTTGACGCTTGATACAATTATGGGTTTAATGATGAATTTATATTCTTGCAGTTCAATTGGATCCCATATCGAAATTATGAAAACATCCATGACTATATCGACAATGCAGATGTTCCTCTCTTCCGGTCCAACACGGCCTTGATTTCTTTTTGGATTGTGGAGCGACACTGTCCTCAGAGAGTAATGAAACAATTTTGTCTACATCAAGTTGTGCCACCCATCTTCCAAAGGCCATTTCCGCGGAATGAAATGATCCCAATAGGTGACAATAAACGGGAAAAAATACGATCCATTTATACTGGTGTATGGAATACCAGGATGGATGCAATAACTTACGGAGAGGAGGGTGATGCTGGCCCGCACACGGATGCGTACTTCCAGTGGTATAGAGGCATCACTCGGCTTCGTATCGGTCGTCCAACCTCCGGATCTGGCCACAATCTGTCCTCCGTACAATCTCAAGTACAGTCATCTATCTTGCTTTGCTAACTTCTCATACAAGTTTAAATCACTGATTTAAAGGGTTAATTCTAACTCCCATGCTATCTTCATATTGCCCAATATAGATCCTAAAATATAGCGAGAAAATCCTGGCATCATGTGGCGATGCGGCTAAATTAGAACAAAAAACCCCTGCAGAATTCGAAAAATTCATTGAAGCCATGAGAGCAGATGTTCTGGTGTTAAAATAAGCATGCTTGTCTGATCCTACTCCAGCTAATGTAGATGCCGGATACAATGTGGGATTCAATGATGAATCCGTAGAGGTATAACTTAAGTCCTCATGCATTCCGTATATTCCCCTGCCTGTTATATACTAATCTTCCAGCAAATATTTCAATAGAGCGCCAAAGGAGACTCAGCAAATTCCCCTGCAGTTGTCTGTCCCAAGAAACGGAAAAGCTCCAACACTGCCACTCAGTCATCCAACACGCCAACTGGTACCATCAGTCCGGTTGTTGCAAAGCCACCCAAAAGATCCAAACGCTTGAAGGATAAATTAGCCCAATCACTCGATTCATCCAAACCCACAAGTCCAAAGGACGAGGTCATTTGCGAGGCGGCTTCAATTCCCATATCGTTGTCACCCCGAAGATCTTCCAGATTAGCCCATAGGCACCAGAGTCCAAAATCCCCTATTAAAGTGGTTCGAACCATTGGCAGTACTGCTAAATCGCCTTCTATGAGTCCTTTCACTTCCATCCCATGGTCGGGGCCCGAAATGGACAGCACACCAACTCCGGTGCATCCCAAATTTGGGATAGGTGCGTCCCCATTTAAAGAGATCTCCTCTATGATCCTAAATGTCAAGGCACGCTATAGAGATCCGAAGCCCCCTCTATGGATGGCTGACTACAACACTCGAGCATGGATGAGAAATCCGAAGTATAAGCTCACGTTGGAGGAGCTAGATGTCCTCACCGTCTTCCGGAATGAATATGCTGATACGAATGGGTATTCTAAAAATTCCTTCTGCCTTAAATGTATTATTTGTAACCTATGTTTTTTACCTAAGTTACAGCGTCGCTACATCCTTTCAAGAATGCAAAGTTACAGGAGTTTTGTACGCCTGTAACTGCCGATATCATGCAGGATTTGCTAAAGGGTGCATGGATGGATAATTGGGTTAGTGATTCTTGTACATTTCTACTAAAATTACATGTTCAAGGCGTACGAACACATGGACATTTTCGTGTGTTTATTGGTCTAAACCATCTCTTTTCCATTTGCCGCAGACCATGCACTCTTGGTTTCAGGTATTAAAGGAGCAGGCTGCATCGTCATATTTTTTTGAATGTGCTCTATCTGTAAGTGCTATAACTCCTCATACCTTAATTTTACGCGACCGGTGCTTTGTATCCTCCTTCGCTTTGCGGTTAGAAATAATGATGACATACAAACATGCAGGACTTGTACGTGCATGCTGATTCAAGTGAGAAGCACGTTCAAAACTCCTTTGGGCTAGCTTTGCTTGACAACCTGACAGAGAAGGAGTTCATATTCTTCCCAGTATGGAATAAGAATCACTTCTTCCTTCTCGTTGGTCGGGTCAGTGTACGGCGATGGGAGTACTATAACAGCTTGGACCGAAACGGAGATTACCTGCTCGTTGAACGCTATGTAAGTTTTATCGTTGTCATCTATTAACCATACTTGTACTCCATCCTTTGTATTGTCTCGACATGTATTTGATGCGGAGCGTACGTATGTCATGCAGATTGATTGGCTCAACGATCGCTTTATGCAATTCGGGTGGAGCGATCCAATGGTATGGACAAAATGCCGCATGGAGTGCCCCATGCAGACGAACAGGTTAAACTCACTGAATACACCAACTCCGTGTGCTTTCTATTTACATTACATGTCATGCAATTGACGGAATAAATCACCTTCATATTCTAATTCGAACTTATGGCATTCACAGCGTCGATTGTGGAATTTTCGTCATGGCGTATGCACGGCACATTGCTTTGGGTCTGCCGATGGATTTCACGAAGAACGATATGTACTATTACCGTGCGAAGATTGTCTACGACCTTTACATTGACCAATACACGCGTTGGAGGCAAAAGGTTCAAGACATGTCGCTTCCTGTTCGAACCCTCGTGTAACATTTTCTAGGCTTCTTGATTCCGACCATTTTTTACTGGACAACTTCGCATCGGTAAAATGGCGAAATTCCATGGCATCGGTGATTTTTTAAATAAGACCGTTAACAAATCTAAGTCGTTCTGGGTATTGGGTTTGATATATGATGCGATGAGGGTTTTGAAATTTTGAAATGCTGGGTTTGGAATTATTTTGGGGCATTGGGGTGGACGGGATTGAATTACTGGTTACGTTGGAGGGTTTGGAGATGGGTGGGTGACTGGTTTTTGGGTTTCGGCAGTTCTGCATCGGTTAAAGCCTTATGTCTAAGAATAATGGGTCTGAAAAGAACAGGAGACGGTGGAGTCAAAGCAGGTTTGTTTGTTCGTTTTAAAGTTTTGACACTATGGGATATGTTGATTTAGTAATGGAAATTGTATGTGATATGGTTGTATGATAACTGTAGGGCGATTGATTTGTGACTAATTTAGATTTCCATTTGGTTATTTGGAACTTAGGTTCTCGCATTTTCCTATATCGATTCCAAATACATGCTTTCCAATGACGACTATTATCGTTTGCAACTATTGAAACAACTGGCGACGAGGGGAATCAGAGCAGGTTTGTTTGTTTGTTGTAAAGTCTTTACACTATGAGATATGTTGATTTAGTAATGGAAATTTCTAATGATATGGTTGTATTGGAATTTTGGGGCTGAAACAGTATTGGAATTTTTTAGTAATGGAATTTTTTAGCAATGGTTGTATTGAAATTTCTAATGTTGATTTAGTTATGGAATTTTTTTGGGGCTGAAACAGTAATGGAATTTTGTTGTGCGTAGGTAGCAACTAAAAGCTATTGGAATGGTCAGTATCCATAAGTCAGCATGTTTGAAAGAAGCGATCCTGATGCGGTCTATAACTGTAAGGAGAAACGGACGACTTTTTTGTTCTACTCATAGAGGAGGGACCCCAAGGATAGCGAGATGTCAAATGGAGAATACCTGGAAATCAATGAAGCCAGGGCAGACTGATTAACATGGAAGAGAGGAAAAATTCAGGTTTGTGGCTGGCATAGTCACATGGGGGAGAGGTCAAACAAGTCATCATTGAAACTGGATATCCTTGTCCGTATGAGACATTGCTTGCAACCTGTTGCATGTATGCGTCTTGGATAATTCGGCCTTCTGAATCTGTTCCAAGATATTTGTGGCTGCAAAAACATTTGTATGCATGACACTTAATCTGAGGATTCCACCACTGCTTGTTATTGTACTTAACCCATTTAATGTATCATCATTGTGATGTATCTCTTCTGCACTAGCACCCTTCTGTACAAAGATGTCGAATCAATGTGCCAAGTTCTTTGTTTTTCCTATTGGAATGCTGTCGCGCTCTTCATTTCGTTCGCCACTGCATTAAGCTACTTACGTAAAATTTTATGCATCACCCACCAAGACCGCATTTTCTATTCGATGCCACCATGTTGGTGAATAACATAAATTGTATTGAAAACTATCCAGGATGGTTATCGATATCAATGACGTCTCTTTTGTGGTCAATTAGTTAGATTCGCAACCCTTAAAATCCACAGCGATTCACCCTTAACATGTTGTTTTATCTACTTTCCTGCACACCGGCAAAATTTAATAATATTGTCTAGTTTAGGATGTAACGACGTCATTGAAAGTCTACATCATACATTTCACCTATGACCACCAATCTGTATGCCAGCAGTGTCCCAAGTCATACAGTTTGGCAACAAGGTTTGACCCTATAAAAGTACAAAATGCATCTGGCCATTTGTCAGGTTGGTGAAAGGTTCAAAGCCTCGCAATTAGGGTTCGAACCCTCGGGTGCTGTACTCCATGGGCCATCTCCCAGGGTTCTGGAAGGTTCGAACCATCGAATTATGCCATCCTGTAAGACGTCTTCCAAGACTTTGGTGCAGGGTTCGAACCCCTGCTGCTTGCAGTCCATGAGCCATTTTGGAGGGGGATACAAGCTTCGAACCCCCGAGTGTATGGTTCGAACCATTGAATGATGCTTAAATAGAGCCATTTTCCAGGTGGATACAAGGTTCGAACCCTCGATTTCTTCTGAAGGTTCGAACCCCTACTGCTTGCAGGTCATGAGCCATCTTCCAGTGGGTTACAAGGTTCGAACCCTCGGAATTATGGTTCGAACCATTGAATGATGCTTAATTGGAGCTATTTTCCAGGGGGGTACGAGGTTCGAACCATCATTCCGAGGGTTCGAACCCTCTATGCTCGCAATCCATGAGCGATTTTCCAATGGGATACAAGGTTCGAACCCTCGATTTTATAGTTCGAACCAAGTAATGATGCTTAATTGGAGCCATTTTCCAGGGGGTACGAGGTTCGAACCATCATTCCGAGGGTTTGAACCCTCTATGCTCGCAATCCATGAGCGATTTTCCAATGGGATACAAGGTTCGAACCCTCGAATTCATGGTTCGAACCATTGAATGATGCTTAATTGGAGCCATTTTCCAGGGGGGTACGAGGTTCGAACCATCATTCCGAGGGTTCGATCCCTCTATGCTCGCAATCCATGAGCCATTTTCCAGTGGGATACAAGGTTCGAACCCTCGATTTTATGGTTCGAACCAATTAATGATGCTTAATTGGAGCCATTTTCCAGGGGGGTACGAGGTTCGAACCATCATTCCGAGGGTTCGAACCCTCTATGCTCGCAATCCATGAGCCATTTTCCAGTGGGATACAAGGTTTAAACCCTCGATTTTATGGTTCGAACCAATTAATGATGCTTAATTGGAGCCATTTTCCAGGGGGGTACGAGGTTCGAACCATCATTCCGAGGGTTCGAACCCTTATGCTCGCAATCCATAAGCCATTTTCCAGTGGGATACAAGGTTCGAACCTTCGAATTCATGGTTCGAACCATTGAATGATGCTTAATTCGAGCCATTATCCAGGGGGGTACGAGGTTCGAACCATCCATTCTAGAGTTCGAACTTTCATTTGAAAGCCTTTCTAGGCCGATTTCCAGACGGGCCCAGGGTTCGAACCCTCGATATCTGAGTTCGACCCTCTTAATCCTATGACCCATAAGTCCTCTCTGAATAAGAGACGATGAATCTCTGCACGTTATATATGGAATACGCTGGCTGGAAACCTAGTTCCTTTTTTTGGTGTGAACTCATCACCGCCCGCGTCCGGGACGACTCCTCTCGGATCTCTGCTGCTTCGTTTGTGTACACGTTCAAAGGTGAGTCTCTTCCCATATATAATCCTTCCAAAGCTGTCGGTTAGATGCCTGTTTTCTTGTATCCATGCCATTTCTCAACGCATGTTCCATTTTGCCTGTTTGTTTGCAAGTGTTTGACAATAATGAGAAATCCCACTCCATTGCACGATAATTATAATGATGGGGGAAACGATGGATTTCCATGTCAGAGTTGAAGGTGCAGGGACACTGCATCTTTCTACAGTGCACTTCAATTACTAGAAAGTCGTTTATTTTGTTGGGTCTGCGGTTACTGTAAGACAAGTTTTATGATTTTTTTTTTCATTCATCGGACACTCACTCAGACCCAGATAATGATGATTGAAAAACAAAAGAAAAGGGATTTGCATTCCTCAATTTTCCAACAGGTTTGTATAAGATGTATTAGTCATACTTTCATTTATAAGATGCTAACTACAAATAAATTAGTCTGGGACAATGCCAATAAAATTACAATTGATTGGCTAAATGGCTTCAAACAATCGATGGGCACTACGACTTATACAGACTATGATGACTTGTGCCCATCTGTATATCTGTTCGGACTGAAGACTTTATCTGTTATGCGCCCGATAACAACTGAATTGATATGTTTGCATATTTTGTCTGCATATTTATTTATTTTTGTTAAAGAGCCCAGAGAAGAAATGCGACGCAACCAAACATCGTTTCCATCTATGATGTCTCTTGACCAATCGCATGCTATCCGCAAGTAAAAGTGTTTTGTCTTAGAATAAGGCATGAGTGTAGATTAAATCGACTTCTGAGTTGTCCCGGGAAAACACGGTGGAGAAAGCCCAATGTATTTATTTGTATACGCTATTGTCGTCTACAATTAGTCTCATAGAATGGATAACTGCCTATTATTATGTTGTCCATTTTCATAATAATAATATTGTTGTTACGGTTGTATACCTGGAATTTCTTGCAGGTTATACTAATTGGTATGGCTCCAAAAAAAAGAACATGTACATCCCCTTCATATGATCGGTCTCGGTTTTTAAGTGAGGATGGCCAAATTGCTTACATGAACAAGTTCCAGCATCGCGCAGTTGTACCCGAAAGAATTGTCATGTACAATCAGCTGGACGGTCTCGATTTTGCCGAGTGGATGCGGGAGAGAGAATGGTTTACACTTTATGATCTTGGCTACCAGATTGTGGTCAATTGGGTTAGAGAGTTCTACTCTAATATGTATGAATTATCAAACACCTCGTTCAAGACATTTGTTAGAGGACAAGATCTCAAAATAACACCGGATTTTCTGAGTCAAGTGCTAGGAATTGATCGCAGCGAAGGCGCACACTTCCCGATTGAGGGTAATCGTCGGATTAATTACAACTTGGTTGCCAAAAAACTGACCGGCAGGCTTGTCGCCTGGACCAGTAGTGAAATATCCACCACAAACTGAGTGATTCCTATCGCTTGCTGAATATTTTCATCCGTCACAATGTCAGCCCCAAAGTCAGGAAAAGAGTCACAAAAAAGGATGGGTATCTACTGTACTGCATCGGGACCCAAAGAAGAGTCGACATTCCTCTCGCAGTGTTTCGTGGAATGGCAAAGGTCCACGCTGCACCTCATAACACTGCGCTTCCTTACCCGGGAATCATCTCCAAGATACTTGTGGACATGGGTCAGCTAACTGAACCCAATGAAGACATAATAATTCCAAAGCAGAAGATTGATCGATTCACCCTTGAAAAGTCAAAGTCTCACATCCCTTCTGTTGAGTTGGATGACGATGATGAGGGAGATATAGCTGGTCCCTCTGGAGCTGTTCCTCCTGGTGTAGGCCACCCTGTAGATGTAGATTCATATGCAGGACTATCAAGAGATGAAGAACTAAATGACGGGACAGTTCGTGCATTGAATCAGCGAATCGCGCGTCTGGAAGTGCGGGTTGATGAAGGATTCGCTGAGATGCGGCAGGGTTTTGCCGAGATTCTCGACCGTTTGAACCGCGGTTGACTTAGGTGACTGCCGATGTTGACTTGTACAAGTGCCACCAATACCTCAAAGCGGTCTTTTTGTTTACTGTCATTGGTTGGAAAAGGCGGAGGGTCTTCATCACTATCTCTCTCTACGTCTATCTATATATCTGAATCAGTTGTTGGGTATCTGAATAGTCTTCCACTTTCAAACTATCCTATGCTGACTAGGTTTTTTTTCATTATCATATTGAACTTGTTCTAGATTGAGGATATGGGCTGTATAGGAGTCAGTGTGCTGAATTGTTTAATCCAACTTGTTTGGATGTTCCATTTTCAGATCCATTTTAGAATGATGTTTCGTCTTAGAAATGTGCAGGAAGGATCATTATGTATTATAATTTACGGTTGAATATCGCTGTTAGTTTTGGATTGCATTTGTTACCTTTCTTCCTCTTCACTTGGTTTTTTTAATTTTGACATTCGGTTGGAGACATTGTGTTTGCAAATATCTGCTCTGGGTTTATTAAATTATGGTTATCTCTTTAAAGAGTAATCGGTTGGAGCATGTTTTTTGTTATGTTGAATTTGCAAATGAAGGACGAGGTCTGTATATCTAAAGGTTGTTAAAGGTTTGCACGTCGTGAGACTATACGAGACAACACCCTAAACATGTTTTGGTGTTGTCTCTTAGTCTCTAACTCAAATTTCATGCAAGATTTCAATCTCCCCCCCCCCCCCCCCCACTCAATTTCTCCATGTGTCTGCGGTTGTGAATGAGTTGCGAACACATCGTTGACGGTGGTGTTAGATACAAAGGGGGGTTGGCGTATTGAAGCTTATGAAGAATTTAAAACGTGCTAATACGACGATGCATTTGCCTGTTTGGCTTTATCTATGGAAAAGCCTTTCTGATTTGGCTCCGAGGAAGGTGGATATCTGTATTAGGTACAGGTAATACTGATGGTGTTGGTAACGAATCAATGATGAATACTTTTCTTTCATCCCACTTGAAAGGCATCATCATTTTGTTGTTCGTTACAAAAAATGGGTCAGGAACCTTTAATGAATCGTAATGGTGTCGTTATCAGAAAATTTTTTAATACTATATTTTGAATGAACTCGGTAGTCATTCTTAAGAACTAAGCATCCAAGTATATATTAAGCGTTATTTTCTTATTGGACACAAAAAATGGAAGGAAAAACAATAAATGATAGTAACGATATCGTTCTTACAAAACAACGTCGGGCACAGGATTAACAGTCGCCAGCCTTATTTGTCTCATCGTAATTTGTATATCCATAGATTTCCAGTATAATTATATGTAAAACTCATAGTCAGCTATCAAACATCTCAGGTATACTATCAACTCGTGGTATACAATTCACGCCGCCGCATCCAAGGGATAAAATTAACCAATCTTAAAAAGGCACGACCGGTTCGCGTTTTTCAATTGTGTAGCTAACAGTAATCCGTTTTTAAAGGTGACACCGTGGATTTTGGTGCACCCACAATGGTTAAACCTCATTGTGAATTGAGTACCAGATAGACCCCTGAATTGATACACCACATAAAAAGGGAAGTCAGCTGATGCAACATGAGGCCTATTTTTACGCTCTTTGAAAGAGATCACTACTGGAATGCACCCTACATTAGGTAGATTGTAAATGTTTCCATTAGAGAGTGAGGCCAGGGTATGACTTGAAGAGCCAAAATTCAGTTATGTTACGCCACTCAATGAAGATGATGCTCACCATGTTAGGGAGGAGCGGGGCTACATTATTTGGTTCCCAGAACGGCGTATATTTCCCATGTACGTCAAGGTTGGAGCATGTTGGTTCAGTTACTGTTCCATGTTCCAAGCTATAATAGGTTCGAACAGTACGCGAACACTAATTGTGAAGGTTCGAACCCTTGTTGGGAGGGTTCGAACCTTCACTTGTAGCCCTGCATGGGCCTTTTTCCATATCCATCAACGGTTCGATCCCTGCAAATCAAGGTTCGAACCAGCCATTAATTGCAGGTTCGATAGATATTCCAGCAACAGCGGTGGTACCAACCCTATAAATCAGAGTCCGAACCTTAGATTGTCATGTCTTTGAGAGTTCCTTCCCTTCGTAGCTGTTGGAAAATTCAGCACGTACATATAATGTATAACTTGTTTCCATTTTCACTACCTGATGTTGAAGGCTCATTGATCAATGGATCTGCCTGTACATATATTGTATATCTTCTTAGTTATATGTGAATTCAGCATGTACATATATTGTACAAATATTGCACCCGATGAAGGCCTTGGAACACGATCCATGGACAGGTGGATGCAATTTTTTCAATTTGAAATGAACTACGGTGTCATCCTTACCTTAACTGGTGGTTTGTACACAACCAGTCTTTGTTCATCAGCCATTTAACTCAGACCCATAGTAATAATTAATCTAGTATTGTTTAGAGGCAATTGTTGCATACGTTCAGTTATGACCATTTGCATTAGGTGATCAACCTTGAAGCAAATTTTTACAGTATAGAACAATTGCATGCACATCGTCATTTTAGAACTTATATTATGAATCTTCCTACTTGAAATATACCCAATTATGAATCTTCCTACTTGTAATATAACCAGATGCGGTATCAGTCAGACTGCCCTTGACAAGTCAAGGCAAGCTTCGAGCATCCATACACTAATTGAATTCTCATGATGTCATTGTGATGGCCTCCGTTTGGTCCACTTATTGCAGGGACTTCTGGTTGGGAAGGCTACTGAGAACGGCGGAGGCTCCTTCCAGATTTACAAGGGACAGATTAACATCTGTCACCTGGAAAGAAAAGGCCCGGAAATATCATGCATGAGAGTACATTATCGAAACAGACTGTAGATTTGTCCCAAAACTTAAAGCAGTTTCGATAATGACCACCCATAGATATTATCTCACAACATCCCTTTATCTGTGATAACAAAACACAAGGGGTGAACAGGTACAAGAAAGAAAAAAAAAAGATCATAATATTGAGTTAGTGGATAAAATACATTTAGTTTGAACTAGTATGTCATTACAAAGTGGAATTCAGATTACTCGATAGATACAACAGGTTCGACCCATATGGATGGTGCCAGTATACAAAAAATTCACAAGTTAACATATCCAATCCCAAATAGTATGGTTTGCTGCTATACATCAATATATGTCGACATTATGTTATCCCTCCATTATCTGGAGATGCATCCAAAAAATAAAGAAAAACAAGCACCCCCAACTGTCAATAAGTATTTACACCAGGTGCAATATATGTAGATGGATGTGTACATTATGTAGATATGTCTTGCCCAAAAAACTGAAGAAGGGTGGTATTCATCCCCTTGGAGGTGGCTCTCTACATGTCTGTCTATTATGACCACGCTTCTTACAATGGGAGCATATAACATGTCTCCTCATCCTGTCCTCCGTTCTTATCCGACATTTTTTCGGCCTTCCAGGCTGTCTGCGAGCGATCGAGGGTAACACATGCTCTTCACTTCTGCGATCCCACTGTTTTCCATCGCGCGTGGCATGAATGACATCATTATAAGTTGAACGATAGAAGTCACTGGAAAACCACTGCTCACAGAAGTCATACGGATCATATCACTTGAGTCTAATGGCACATATTCCATGTGAACAAGGAATGCCAAGCAGGTCCCACTTGCGGCATGTGCATGACTTTCTATCGAGGTGCACAACATCTGTGTACTCCGGCGACAATACCTGAAACTCAAATTCCCCTGCCTACCAACATTGGAGTCTCCGTGAGGCTTCCGCCTCGAGGGTAAGGATCTTGTCTACATATGGGGTGAATCTTGTCTTCATGTTTAGCCCCTTTTCACGCCGATTTTGGTAAAATTCCATCAGCTTAGCCCGTATCGACTCTATCTGCTGTGTGATGGGCAGCTCCCTAATATCCTTTAACAAGCTATTTGTGCTCTCTGCAATATTCGTAGTCAGCATGTCATAACATTATCCCTCGATGAATGCATTTGCCCAATGCTGGGGACCAATTGCGTTGATGTAATCATGCGCCCGCACATCAATGGATCTGATTTCTACCATGTAGTTTTCGTACTCACATACGCGGGTTGAACGTGCGGCGCACCAGAACTTCATGACGATTCCATCGTTTTTGAATTTCGCCTGAATATTTTGTGAAATGTGACGGCAGCAGTAACAGTGTTTCTGTTGGAAGTACATCGATGACTGCGTTGGTCAGTCCCTTCATTCAATCAGACACTATTGTAAGATTGTGAGCATGTTCCAAGGTTTCATTGAGACATGCTAGGAACCATGACCAAGTTGCATAGCATTCGGACTCCACAATAGCGACAGCTAGTGGAAAGAGCCCATGGTCACCGTCCTGACAAACCGCAATAAGCAAGGCTCCTGGGTATTTACCCCGGAGGTGTGTCCCATCAAGGGCGACCAGTGGCCTGATTGATGATTTAAAAGATCGGGCACATCCACCAAAACAGACATAATATCTCTGGAAGGAGTGATCATCTTCTATCCACAAATTGTCGAATGTGCCCGGGTTAGTGCGCTTCAGCTCCAAACGGTAGTTTGGTAGGAGCTTGTACGAATCCTCGAACGAACCGCGAATGTCTTTCATAGCTATTTCCTTCGCAATGTGTGCTTTCTTGTAAGAAATTTGTATGCCAAATTCTCTCTTGAAGTCCGACATAATTTCCTTTGGCTTGTAGTCTTGGTGGACTCTAAGTCTTTCTTTGATAAAATCCGCAATCAAACATGAAGTTGCCTGAGGATAATTTGTTCCATTAATTGGTCCCGAACAATTATGTTCGGGATTGTAGGTCCTAACTTGAAACTGGGGCCCAGCTTCCACAATAGAGGCATGGATGCGCCATGGACATGTTGGGTGGTTACACCTTGCCGTTGCTTCAAATCTATTGGTCCTTAATGGTTTCAAGCAAAAGTTCTTGTACATCGCAAACTTGGCCAATGTGCTTTTGAATTCGTCACGGCTATTAAACACCCTGCCCTTCTACATTGCGTGCGGTGATTCTTCGTGGGGTGGCGTGGTAAGCAATTCATCCGCTGCTTGCATCGTGTCGACAATTTTTTATGCCTTGGAAATGTCTGGTTCTTATTGGATATTGTCGTTTACATTTCGTGCCGATAAATTGATGTCAGCTTCTAAGTCTACTGATGGTATGTCTTGGCATCTGGCAGATGCGCCTCGAGTATGAATATTTTCCAGTCCCTCTTCATCATGAACGGAAGATCCTTGCCAAAAGACTGTCGGACCTTCTCTACAATATCCTGTGGTCACATGCAGTAATTCAAGGGTGTCACTGTCATTCCCCAACTCCCCAATCTCATCTGCACAATTCTATTTTTCGACTCCCAAGGTGTAGCCTCCTTCCCTACAACTTTCTGTATCCAATTGCATAGCTACAAGATTGTCACTGTCAATCCCCATCCAAGGCTGAGTTTCTGCAAGAAAATTACCATCTCCTTCGCAGGTGTACCCTCCATTACAATTTTCTTCGTCCAGATGCAGTGAATGCTGACTGTCATTCACGATATCCGGCCTAGACAGGTCATTTGCAGACTAATTTTCTACTCCTCCGCAGTATAGCGTTCATGTGAAAAGGGCAATTCGAAATCAGCTCCTAGGTCCACGGACGGATATGTCTGATCCAGAATAAATTCCTTCACGACCGCGGTAGTTTTTGATCCCAACTCAGACCCTTTCTTCGTTGGGTTAACCCTGCATGACAAATGACAGTCATCAATACAAATACTATAATTCAAAGACGGGGTAATTTTTCTCCATCACAAGGGAGTACCAAAATTATAACAAGGACGTGCATTGCTAGGTTCAAATAATCACAATATGCTCCAGACGGAAGACTAATTCCATCACATGCTCTTCAGGAGGTTATAATAACAGAAAATGAAACGAACAGATGACAAAAACAATATGAAAACCAAGTGACTATGGATCAATAAGCGATGTAAGATATGAAATGACATACTTCGGAGATGGTAGTGTGTTATTCAAATTCGCATCCATGTTGGTACGAATGCCTGGGTGACCATCGTGTTGATACAAATCCTGTCTGGATGCATTCCTGTGGGACAAGAGAGAGGTGGATGGTTAGGCATATAAATAGCGATTATTTGGGCTGATATAGCTATATCCATACATGGTGATGTAATTTTTTCGACCAGCTGACAGCGGACTACTCCGCTGAACGGCTTTGCTGTACTCAATATGCATAGAGGTAAAATTCAGGCTGTTCAGTATCAAATGTTATTGTTTAAAATAACAAATCTGATCATAGCATACCTTTGTTCATTCAATTGATGGTCTACTGAATCGCCCGCGCTTGGCTGGATGTACAGATACACTGCACTAGCAGCCCCCATAGATGCTTTGAACATAATCTTTACATCGTCATCGTTTGTTATGGTCACTAAAGTGCATACTTTCCCATTTTGATGGAGGTATTGGATATTTGGGATATGTCCAGGCCGGTTCCCATCTGACAACCTGCAGATTTTTTGGATCAATTGTGAATACGTTATGGAATTGTCGAGGAACGCCATCTTTGGGCAACCTCCATTATAAATTGGACTTCCATTGTCCCAAATTAATTGTCCACCGGAATGGAAGATGACCAGTAGATCACGTTCGCACATCCTGCCAAAGGCATGTAGAATTCACCGTAAAACTACTAGCTATCTATTATCTCTTGGCAAACAGATGCAAGTTGTGTTCCAAGTACGAAAATGTAACTGAATTTGTCATTCTACATTGTGTATCAATATAATTCAATCTAACGGCCACCGCATAGTGCCTATAGAATGAGATGAATAGATGATAAAACATGAGGAGTATTTCGTTAATTTAAAAAAACATCAAAACAAAAGGAACCAGACAATTAACAGGGATATTGAATAAATCAAAATTGTTAAACAGGGCTAATAATTCTAAAGCAATCTTCATTGTTGCCATTACCCGATTCAGTTATAGGAAGACAACGAATAAATCATATAAGCAGTTGGCATTATACACTTGAACAAGTTCATGAGACGGAGTTTTGAAGGACTAGATTAGGAAAAAGGGGGATTAACTTTAACAACGATTTCGTTAGTAATTGTTTGTATATGCGTATCCATTTTTGGTTTCACTAAAATCAGAAAGATGTGGAATTTATATTGAGGTCCTAAAATTATGAAGGAAAAGCTTTCATTGGTAACGATATCGTTAATACGATATTTGAGTTAATCCACATATTTTGGTTTCCAACGACATAAAGGTTGAGACTTCATACTGAGATGCATAAACAGGATGAAGGAATCAATATTTCAGTCAATTTGGTCTAATTGAAAGAACAAAAGGTTTTTCTGATAACGAAATCGCTACCAATAATTTGATTTTATTCTTCCAAGTTTGGTATCCAACAACGTAATAGTGCTGACATTATATTGAGGTGCATAAATAATGAAAAGGACTCTCGAATTCACTTAACCCGAATTATTGAGTATTTTCTGATAACCATATAGTTACATTCAGTCAATAGTATCTAATACAATTACTTGGCGTATTACAAGGAAGCAATAATGACTGTATACTGACATTCATAAACAGTAGGAAATACTGATGGACTTCGCCCAGATTTTCCATTCGACATCATTTGTATGACAACAGACTCAATGAGTATGATAGCTATTCCCAATAATTTCTTCTTTTTTTTTCATGCCCGATTGACATGGAACTATAGATTGTATATTGATCCGAAAGTGCCGAAGCCTCTGAATGCCTTATTAATAGGCGAAAAGGCCACTAGTACACGATAAGTACATTACCTATTCCCAATATCCATAACACAACAAGTACGATAGTGAAGTTAACCTTATCGATAAGCCGTCCTCATATCTCTTATGTTATGTTCTGGATTGTTGTGAATTTTGCACCCTACTAATTAGTTCACCAAATCAAATATCTCTAATCCACAGAGCCTAAATGATCAGATATCATATTTGAAGACCCTACTCGTCAGTTCATCAACTCAAAAAATAATCAGTCCCTGATCCACAAGGTAGACCCCCCAACAGCCAAATATCAAATTCAAGATATTCTCTACCTATGAAGAAATGCGAAGGAAATTATTCTTTAATAACGATATCGTAACCATAATTTTTATCCTTACATCCCACTTTTGGTGTCCAAAAGAGGAATGATGACGACTTCATATTGAGATCCTAAAACGATGAAGTTTGGATTTTTCGGTATTTTATATATACGATATCGTTTCAATAATTTACATGTTCTTGGCCAAATTTCTGCACCATGCAGTTGAACGATAATGAATGTATAATGAGCTACATAAACAATTCGAAAGACTTACGAACTTCACATAGATGTTGATTTCATAGGACAACAGCATCATCGATAGTTATTTATAGGAATGTTCCTAAACTCGTTTGATCCTGCACTTGTTCGCCTTATTTCAGTAGGTCACGTGTTACCCCAAAACATTGGAATCTCATATTATCAACTAGAATATAACTGCCAATATTAAATCACTGACAAAAACCACCAATGTCTTTTCAATACATCGTATTGACGGCATACAATTGAAATCTCCTATTAAGGGAGATGAGACATCAAAATACGTTAGGAACGACTACATTTGTAATGGGTACTTCAAATATCAGGAAAGCCCACGACAGAAAAGTACAGAAAATCACCCAAACAATTACTATGCATGGCAAAAACATAAGAAGCCAATTCCCAAGAGAAACTAATAGAAGCAAAATCAAAAGGTAAGGAAAAGTTTCAAAGGAAACAGAGAACAAAAATTTAAAAAGAAGGAATCTATAAGACACTAAAAAACAAATCTAATGAAAGATAATGATATCGTTTCAGTTGCATCCTAAAAGAACACGATAATGATTGTATAATGACATGCATAATCAATGGAAAAGAGTTACAAACTTCACCCATATTGTGATCTAAACATCATTCATATGAGAATGGGATCACTACCATTGTGAATATGAGTTCTATAGATTTCATTTGATACTACACTCTAAACGCCTTTATGTAGCCATATTACTTAGTCCAAAGGCTTGGAATCTCATATTATCAACTATTTTAAAAACGGCCATTAGTAATTCGCTTACCAAACCCGGAAAATAGAAGTAAACATGAGTAGTATCGTTTCTTTTTTGTTCTACACATGATAATGTACTACGAGTCAAATTGATAGATATTGTGTAAGTGACCATCAAGATTACTTGTACATGAGAAAAGTGATCATTTACTGGAGAAATTTGAAGCCAGGATGACGATGGGGAAACAGGTGGGGAAAAGGAGATAACTGGACTGGATTGGGGAATGAGGCAATAAAGGATAGAAAAAGATGGGGCGTGGGAGGCTTACAAACTAGTGAGTCGGGGGTGGGGGGGCGACTTGAAGACTGTATATTCAACCATCTAGTCTCTAAAGCTTGATCGATCCATGAAACTATTAGCTTCTTTACCCTTGTCATTAATTGAAGATAGGAATCTACACAATCGAATTCATCCTGTCCAAACTTGAAAGGATATACAAATCTCCAAGTATTAGATTTTGTTCGATTATCTAAATCTGACTTAACATTACTGACGAGAGCTTATAGAGTAAACCACAAGGCAAAACATAATTTATATCTTTATATATCACCTTTTGGTATCCAAAAGAAAATTGATGGTGACTTCCTATTGACATGCTTAGAAATGAGAAGGAAGACGATTTAAGGGAATTATGATTTTTCGGTATTTTAAAAAAACGATATTGTTTCAATATTTTATAGGAACTTCACAATAAGACTATGCAGTGTGCAGGAGAACGATGATGAATGTATAATGACTTCCATAAAGAATGCGAAAGACGTACGAACTTCTCGTAGATGTTGATTTAGACTTCGTTGAACAGAGAACTCTGTGATCGATCATCATTTATAGGTATGTTCATAAACCCATTTGATCATGCACTGATTATCTATTTCAGACGCTCATGTGTTACCCCTAATCTCGTATTATCAAATAGGCAATAAGTGCCAATAGCATATCACCCTGACCAAAAACAAATAGCGGAAGACACAAAAGGTAGTTCATTTTTCTATGTTGTTATACAAATGAAAATGAACCAGGCGCGAACTTGCTCCATTATATCTAAATGACCATCGAGAATACATGCAGATGACCGAAGTGATTACTTTGTGATTAAAAAGGCATTGATTACGATGTCATAGAAAGCGGGCAACACGGAATAGCTCCCTTAGGGGATGAAAGAATAAGGGAGGGAAAAATGATTGGGTGGGGGGTTCCCTATAAACTATTCACTTACCAATCAAATCTCTGAAGCTTGATCGATGAAAAAAAAATTTCGGCTTCTTTACCCTTCCCGTTCATTGAAGATAGAAATCTAAGTAAGCCGAAGTCTTCATATCCAAATTCAAGGATATACAAATCTATAGGTAATGGAGTTAGTTAGAATGTAAAACTTTTAGTTGTCTTTATCGACGAGAGCGTTTAGAGTAGACACACAGAAAGTTAAAATCCATAACCCCATAGGAATTAACTAGCATTTTAACAGCTTAAAAAACATTTTTAGTGGTTGCTCACTTATCTTAAACATTCATTGCAATCTTAAATACTCATTCTCAAACGTACTCTCATTCAAGAAAGATCAATACAGAAAATAACAAAATAGTATAGATGTAGGTTTCTAATAGCAACAATAGATTTATCAGTTGTAAAATTGATGTAAATCTATGCACTAACAAATTGCTATCAATAAGCGGTGAGAAGAAAGTTACTATATAACTTAGGGAAAGATTTCTATCGCATAGAAAGGCATGGATGCAATCCAAACCCAATACAGGTCATATTAAAGAAATAGAACATGGAAAGTTGATACTAACCAAAAACTGTTAACATGGTTAATTTGAGCCCTATATCCAAAAAAGTAGTTCGAACAAGAATTTTGTTCGTGGGACGTCAAGATTTCGTGGTAGAATATTGTTTGTCAATATTATTAGTGGAAGCCATTTCATGTACACTTCAGGCTGTACTATTCATAGACAGGCGACACACCGAGGTTAACCAAAGCATCTTCATGCTTGGAATTGCGTAATGAGCCTATAGTTGAACTAGAGCCAAACTGATGTAAGGTAAATCGATTTGGTTTAAGGTTTTATCATCTTAACCACCAATGTCTTTTCAATATATCGTACTGACGGACTACAGTTGAAATCTCAATATCAGGGAGATGAGAACCAAAAAAATAGGGAACATATACATGTCTAATGGGTAATTCAAAGTTCATGAAAGCCCACGACAGAAAGGAACAGTAACTAACCCAAACAGTTAACATGCATGGCAAAAACAGAAGAAGCCAATTCCCGGAAAAAAACAATAGGAGCAAAACAGAACCCAAGGAAAAGTTAGAAAGGAAACAGAAAAAGGAGATTTTGACGGAAGGAGAACTAAGACACTAGAAACAAATCCATAAGATAATCTAATGAAAGACCGAATGTAGCAGCAAAATGGAAAGGAGAGGGAGGGGGGTAGAGAGTTGTTCTTTGATAATAAGATCGTCACCATTATTTTTAGTTTCTTCGCCAAATTAGAGTATCCAACAAAATTAAATTTCTAAATTTATTTTGAGATGCATGAAACATGAGATGGATTCACGATTTCACTCAATGATGATTATCGTTCAATTTACTGATAACGATATCGTTTATAAAAATTTTTAGGTTCTCATCCATTTTTTTTTATTTTTTTTTGCATCCTACAACAACACGATGGTGGATGCGAGGGGGGAGGAGAGAGCAGGGATTGGATGTGAACATGCAGAGAGGGAGAGAGCAGGGAGAAGGAGAGAGGGAAAAGGGGATGCAGAGAGGGAGAGCTTAGGGAGAGGGAGTAGGGGAGAAACAGGCGTGCAGACAGGCAAAGAGCAGGGATAGGGAGAAGGAGACAAATACTCATGCAGAGACGTAGAGAGCATGGACTGTAAGAGAGAAAAAAAAGCATGTAGAGAGGAATAACGCATGGAGAGG
>QPKB01000002.1:35165062-35213204 GCA_003546025.1 Camphora micrantha
CGGGTCGGGGTCTTACAGAGAGGGAAGAAGAGAGGGAGGCGAGAGGAACGGAGAGAGGGCTCGAGAGGGAAGGAGAGAGCACACGAGAGGGAAGGAGAGAAAGGGGACCGGAGAAGACATGCAGGGGAGAGGGAGAGGAGTTTTTTTGGCGGGACAGGGGGACTGGGATTGATGTATGCTGAGAGTGATTCGAAGGATGTAGTCAGCATATGGAGGGGTAAAAGAGTCCTAATTTGATGTACGAACACCAAAATGAGAAAATACATGTATTTGTGTTTAAAATGGCCAAATACATACTTAAGGACAGTTTTCTTGTAAAAATCCCATATTTGAAACATGTTTACCAAGATTATTCACAAACCTGCTGTAAGACCCCGACCCGAGTGACCTCGATTAGTGTTGATTAAGTTGCGTGTTAGTGCTAAGTGTGTTTTGTGGATTTGATTTAGTTGGTTTAGAATAGCTTTGTCATAGCTTTGGGAATTTTGAGTGCCTTTGGAATTAGTGGGGCCTTTTGGGGGTTCCTTTTTGTGACTTACGTGTACTTGGGGGATTACTCGAGGTTCTTTTGATTTGGTGTTTTATCCCGATTTACTTGTTTCGTTAATCCCTTCAACTTTCATGTTGATCTCGTTCCTGTCCCGAATCCCGAAACTTGACTTTTCTAGCTTCTTGGGCAAAACAGTCTTTTTATATTAAATCTGGACCAAATAATTGATATTCCCGAAACCCGTGCAACATATACTTTTTAGAAACTAGATATTTCGACGATCATTTCTTCCTTTTTCGTCGATTTCATCCGAGATCTCGAAAACTACTATTTCAGCCCAACAAGGTTACTAATTGGTGGAGCCCACTTGTGTTGCTTATAAATGAGAGCTCATCTCCCTCCTTTTTCCCTTTTCCAGTACACCACCCAACCTAGGGTTTTCTTGCACTCTTTTCTTCTTCTTCTTGCTTTTCCATCATCAAGACATCATCAAGCTTGCACCAACATCTAAAATGATTTCATCATCTTCTTCACCACTTCAAGAGCTTCCCATTGGTACCATTTGTGAAGGAATCTCATCTCTCTAGGATCCTCATTTAGCTTTTCTTGCTCATTTGGAGCATCTATTGGTAAGCTCTCTCCCTAATCTTCTAGATTTGTGTTCTTCTAGCCTTAGAGAAGCTACATTTCCATTATTGAAAGCTTTCTCTTCTCCTTCATTGTTTTGACCCATTTTAGGGTTTGTTTTGGGGGTTTTTGTAGTGATTGTGTTCTTGGCTTGCAAGGGTGCTTAGGAGCTTGTTTTCCTTTTATTAAAGACTCAAGGCAAGTGGATGATTTGATACTTTTAACTTTGAATGAGTTTTATGAAATGCATTTATGATTTCACCTAATATTTTGTGAAATTAATGGCTTGTTTAGGTTTGAAATAAATGCACAATAATGAGTCTTGATAGCTTGTTTTATTCATGAATTAGATTGCTAATCAGATTTAAAAGAATGTAGAAAAAGGAATGGAGAAAATGGATGAACCACTGAACTGCAGAAAACAGAACTGGGTTCTATTGCGCAGTTCACGCGATCGACCGGCCAAGGGGAGCGGTCGACCGGGCACACTGGATCAGGTCCTCTGTTGGATGACTTGCTACACTGCGGGAAACACTGTTCCACAGTTCACGCGGTCGACCGGCCAGGGGGCTCGGTCGACTGGCCACATAGAGGTCAGGTTCCAAAATACTGTTCACCCATTTATTTTACAACTGCAGGTCGACCGGTCAAGGGCTCTGTCGACCGGGCCTTCATGAGAGGGTCGACCTGACCTCCTCAGGTCGACCTGAGATTGCAGTGTACGCGGTCGACCGGCCAAGGGCCGGGTCGACTGGGCACTCTACAAATTTCCCCTGAAAAGTAATTTTTCACTCTTTTCTTAAATGGATTCAGGTGGAACTTGTTTACCCCTTTTTATTGGACTCATTTGACTTATCATGAGATTGTTTGACCCGACATTCTTTGAGGTTAATCCTGTTGTATCGGTACTTAACCTAATTTAATCTTGAACGGTACGGGACGACAGGATATCCTTTCTTTTATCTAAACGCGAAATTGGTTTGTTTGGGTATCGCGAATCCATTTTCCTTTCGATGACTGAGTAGGTTGTAAGGTACTACTAGATTAATATTGTGCTTAGGATCCCATCTCTATTATGTTTTGTTTATTTAAAATTCAATTAAAGTTTGAATACCTAAGGTGCATAAAGAGCCCGGAATGTCTCCAAACTCAAGGAGTACCAAGTGATCATAACAATCGACATACGGGGTCCTTATTCACTGGATTTATATCGAATCCCGATACTTGTCCCGAATTTCAAGAAATGTGATTTATCATTCCCGAAAACATTGAATTTGCAACTAGAGCTTTTGCTAGCCCCGTTATGCACTTCCCGTTTGAAAAGGAAATTAGTGCTTTTGAGCACCCAGTCCCGCCCGTTTATTTAAGTGCATTACATATGATTTGTACATGTCTTGTTTTACATGATTTGACCTATGAGTCGGCACCGCTAAGCTTGGCTTTTCTTGCCGGTTTGATCCACCGACTTGGAGACCCTTTCCCGTCCCGCCAGCTGCAGTTTGGATCCGGCTATCCGGTTATTACTGTGGTCTTGTCCCGATACCCGGTTCGCTACCGTGGTCCAATCCCGTATTATATTATGTATATGTATATGTTACTTTTGTTGCATCTCCTCACTTCGGTGACTGAGACAACATCCCGATATGCTCATGTCACTTCGGTGATAGAGGATTTAGTTATGTGTGGTTGCCATCTTGTCTGTTTCCCGTTTCCTTGGATACCTTTCATGTTTTATATTGCATATGTACTTGAATAAATGATTCTATCGTTTTATGAAACTATTGCTTTGACATGTTTAAATGTTTTCCAAGGTAATTTCTTTATATTGATAGGTCTTTTCACCGTTTGCCAAACCGTCGTGTTTGACCCTTTGCTTTGATACTCAGATCCCGTTATCGGTCTCCCCGAGGAGGAGCTTGCGGAGGCGATCGGCGAACCGCAACGATTAGTAAAGTGGCACGCCGATGATGTAGTCTAGACATTTGGGGTGCTTGTCTGCTTGAGCTGCGAAACATTTTGGGGGATAGAAGCTAACCATTCTTTTGGGGAACTTGATACTTTATTCATATTGGCCTTTGTTGGCCTCTATTTTTGGGGACAATGTAATTAAAATATATTGTTGTAAACCTTAACTTTCTTTTGGGGTTATAGCATTAATGATCATTACTTATTTTGATACTAGTATTAAACATGTGTTAATCTTGCTATCTTGGACATGAATGTATGAAACAGATTTGCTACACGCTTCCGCACATAAAAGAAATATTCATGTTGATGTGATATCCTCACCGCGGACACCTGTGGGAAATCGCGTGTACGAGTGGTACTCTTTAGTAGACTCGTATACGTTTTGGGTTTAAATCAATTCATTTATCATACATACATCATCACCAAAATTAGCGTCCCGATCCCGGATTAGGCCCGATGGCCCGGTCCGGGGTCGCGACACCTGCTACTGCCAAATATTTGTAGCAATATGCGTCCGGAAACTAGGTAGCACGCTCAAACTTGTAGGCCCCCCCTGGGAATTTCTCCAATCATATCATGAGCAACAATTGAAGTTCGTTCACGTACTTCTTTTGCCTGTTCAGAGACTTCGGTCTCCACTTGGGCTTCGGGTTGTTCTTCAACTACTTCTTCATCACCCTCGGACACATCGGCGCCAAACCTCTGACAGAGTCTCCTGTTCGATGTTGTGGGTCGAATCCTAGAGGTCCTAGAGGTACTGGGCACATCCATATATTTGAAAAAAAAAATCATCAGTACATAGTTTACCACTGAGTCACAGCCCGTTCAGCCCTGACTATCCGTGTGGATATTATGGCATTGGAGTTGCAATGCCAAGAAAATGTTTTCTACTCGGACCCACAATGCCGAGAAAATGTTTTCTACTCGGACCCATAGTGCCGAGATTTTAAGTTTTTTACGGATCTTGCAGTCCAAAAAGAATGTCTTCTTTCGGACCTACAGCGCCGAACGGGATCATCACAGACACATTGGAATGATGACACTGGGTGGAGAAATGGGGGAGACAAAGGTGCATGAGGGAGGAAAATAAATATGAATAAACCAAATCTTTGATCTTAAAAGAAAACTACAAGTATTTCTAATCAAGTAAAATGTATCGAAATCACTCACAGAGGTTGGAAAGTCGACGATTCACAGTAATGCAGTTTGAAGAAGAAGGCAAGAAGAGCACAGAGAGATGGCTGAACAGGAGGAAGTGAGGCGTTTTCACGTCCGGGTGGGGGAGCTCGTCGAGATCACCTTCGACGTGGAGGGTGCAGTGAAATGGCGGTTTACAGAGTGAAATGGGAAGGAAGAATGCATCATGCATGGAGTATTTTCATCGAGTCCAGCGTGCAGGGCAGAATGAGTGTTTTAGGGAAATTGCAGAGTGTAAAGAGAAAAAGTTAAAAAATTCTTTATTGAAGACCACTGTGTAAAAAAAAAAAAAAAAACAGTGTGCGTGGAGAGCAAAACGCGGTGTGCAGCATCACTCTAAAGATCAAAGTTGAGTTATTCTCTTGATTTTGTGCTTTAGATGGGCATTTTCGCCAGACAAGCGAATTAAACGCCGTGGCCAATCCAAGAAAACGCTGCAGAGCAGTAGAAGAAGAAAGAAAACCTCGGACGGAGAGGATCAGAGTACAAAACCCTCGATCAATCAATCGCTCGAAAATAAAAAAAAAAATAAATCGAAACAGAGCAGAAAGAAAGCAACCACAAGAAATCCCTATAAACGAAGAGATCATCTTCTTCAATCTAATCAAGAAACCCTTTCAAATCTTCTCTTCTACAGTGGATTAGGATTTAGGGTTCATTTGAACCCTCTCTCGATGCCCGATCCGACAGAAGAGAAGATCTCCATCTTTCGAAATTGAGGTTTTTCTGCGTTTTTGTCTTTGTTTTTGCTTTCCTTTTCGATCTCAAATGGCCGACACTCAGGCTGTAATTCCTGCATCGATTCTTCGAAACCTTGCCGACAAGCTCTATGAGAAGCGCAAGAATGCGGCTCTCGAGGTACTTACATCTCTATCCATCTATCTGTCTATCTATGTATATTTGTACAGATTGTGGGGTTTGAACTTTTTTAGCCATTTGGTTATTGTAATCGGCATTGGGAAATATAAACGAAAGAAATCATTTTTTTTTCTTTCAGGTGGAAGGGATTGTGAAGCAGCTAGCTGTGGCTGGGGATCACGAGCGGGTAACGGCTGTGATCAATTTATTGACATCGGAATTCGCATTGTCACCACAAGCAAATCATCGCAAGGTACATCAATGGTGGAGTTCTTTTTTGTTGTATTTTAGAAAATTGTATGAATGTTGATTCATTTATATTATTATTGTTATTGTTTAGTTATTTATATTTTGGGTGGTAGGGTGGGTTGATAGGACTTGCTGCTGTGACTGTTGGGTTGACGGCTGAAGCTGCTCAGCATCTTGAGGTAAGCAATTCAAGAAACATGTGAATTCCATTTTTGTATTTATAATTTTGATGGTTTTTTTTTTTTATAATTTTTTTCTCCAAGTTCTGTGATTTAGAATATAACAGTTTTGAAAAACAGATGGAAATCTGCCAACAGACTGACAATTGTACAGAAGAAAAATTTTGTAGCCTAACAAATGAATACAGTTGATGTTTTGGAGTTCGGAGTTTGTAGTCTTAAGGATTATGTGGATCCATACAATCCTAAATATCATCTCCTCACTAGAAGGGAGATAGAGCATAGAAAGAGAAAAACTAGGAGAATGGGATCTCAGTCAGGGAAGAAAACAAAGAGAACTTAGATGGCTTACCATATGACAGGGATCTTGTTCCATTTATAGCTTGAGACCCACCATTCTGATTCTTTAATTAATTAAAAGTAGGCAATCGTTTTACATCATCTTATACCCAGCACTACAATTTTATGTGTCTCCTTGTGCATCATGTCCCTGCTGTATCTATACCATATAGGTTATAATTCATAGTCCGTTGAAATGAAAAAAATGCATATCATATATTGATGTAAAAAAAAGGGTAGTAAGGAAAGTGCATAATTATGGTGATATATTCATGTTTAATGTCCAGTCCATTAACCAATTTTTAATTTATCTGACTGTCATTATTTTCAAGGTTCCATTAAAAAAAATTAACCCTTTCATAAGTTCCCCTTTTTAAGTCCTTTTTTTTTCTTTAAAAAAAATATCTTAGCTGCCTAGACCAACTTCTAAGACGACACAAGGACAACACAAATAGTAAAAAAAATTCATGTGTGTTTTTGGCTGCGGCATTCTGCAACGGTCTGCACCGCTCCTGTGCTAGCCTGTTCTCTCCCTACTTGACCGATCAGGTATGCTCTTTACCTTAGTTGGGACGGCATAAAGACATTCTACATTTTGGACATGGACTTAAGTTGGCATTGGCTGGCACTGAGTTGGCTCGGTGTGGGACAAAATTAATTCCTTCATGTGGGTACTTCTCTTTCATTCAGTCCATGACAAGAATAATTCATTTCTTTTGGTTGTTAACTTTCAGCAAATTGTTCCTCCTGTACTTGATTCCTTTTCTGACCAAGATAGCAGAGTTCGCTATTATGCATGTGAAGCTTTATATAACATAGCAAAGGTCAGTGTTAATCAATTGCTCTTGTTTATAACTCTTTTTGCATGGCTATATTTTTATTCCTGTATTCAGTTGTGGGGTGTCAATCATTTTAAAACCTTATGCAGGTTGTAAGAGGAGATTTGATTGTATTCTTCAATCAAATATTTGATGCGCTTTGTAAGCTGTCAGCAGATTCAGATGGCAATGTGCAAAGTGCTGCTCATCTGCTAGATCGGCTTGTGAAGGTAAATTGGCACCAGATCTTTCAGTCGATTCGTGTTGTTTTGGTTTTGTTTTCACATTATAAATATGAACTTTCTAATATATTCATATTTGTAACCAGGATATTGTAACTGAAAGCGATCAATTCAGGTCCATAGTCTCGCCTCACACCTTTTAATGTTGAAACTATAGATAAAAAAAAGGAAAAAAAACTTGAAAGTAGGAATCTATGGTCATATAGCTTCCTTATCCATTGTCGTGATGTTTTCAGCATTGAAGAGTTTATACCTCTGTTAAGGGAGCGCATGAATGTTTTAAATCCTTATGTCCGTCAGTTTTTGGTTGGATGGATTACCGTGTTGGATAGTGTTCCTGATATCGACATGCTTGGTTTTCTTCCGGATTTTCTTGATGGTATGCCTTGGTTTTACATGACATGCTGATTAAAACAAGATGGACCTTAGTTATAAGGAATTGTGTTAAATCTGATGACATGAAATTTTCAGGTTTGTTCAACATGTTAAGTGATTCTAGCCATGAAATACGGCAACAAGCTGATTCTGCTCTTTCTGAATTTCTTCAAGAGATAAAGAACTCTCCGGTAAGATTTCTCCTCTATTTAGTTTTCGTACTTGTTGGTGGTGTTATTGTGTGTAATAAAGAAGCTCATTTTGGTTGAATATTTTTCTTCCTTTTGTTTCTCAATACTGTCACGAAATATTGGCATTTTTTTTTTGACCTTTTTGTTTCCTAGTGTTTTCGGCATTTCTGTTTTGCTTTGATTTAAACAAGAAAATGCTGCTATAAATCAGTATTTTTTATCAGGTATTTAGAACTTAAAACGAAGAACTTGTGAAGTTCATTAGTGTTTTGATTTTCTGACTCAAGCAGTGCTACTCTGAAGTCTGTAGATTATGGTCGCATGGCTGAGATCTTGGTACAGCGGGCAGCATCTCCTGATGAATTTACTCGGCTGACGGCTATCACATGGGTAAGTAAGGATTATGGAAATCCACTGATGATTAAGGAGATCCGCTGATTGGAACATGGATTGTTGTCATTAAGCTATTTGCCTTATTGTTTATTATTATTATTATTAACTTTTTTCATTCTCTAAGTTTCACTGTGTAAGTATTCTTGCTGACCTCATATAGTTGGTTAAGACTTCGATGATGATGATGTACCAAACATCAAATCCATTGTGTCTTGTCTACAAGTCAGATAACTAACTGCAATATATTTGTGTTTCATGTAGATCAATGAATTCGTAAAACTTGGTGGTGATCAGCTTGTTCCTTATTATGCTGATATCTTGGGAGCCATCTTACCCTGCATATCTGACAAAGAGGAGAAAATAAGAGTGGTAAACAGATACTTGTTTATCACAATACGTGACTAGGTCTTGAGTGGGTACTTTGTTTATAATGTTAAAAGTTTTTGTCAACCAAGTATTCTCAATGATTCCTCAGGTTGCTCGTGAAACCAATGAAGAGCTTCGTGTCATCAAGGCTGATCCAGCTGCAGAGGGATTTGATATAGAATCTATCCTCTCTATTGCAAGGAGGTGAATTTTTTTCCACCTAAGAAACCAGCTAGGCTTAAAGGTTACTTATGATTTCATGCAGTTGAGAATGAAGTTCTCCTTACTGTGCAACAGGATAAAATTTTACATTGGTGGTTCTGTCTGTTACTATTGTTTCATATATGGGGCAATGTTTTTGTTAATTGAATTACCACTACACAACGGGATTTGATGATGATATGTAATAGTTTTCTTTGTCAGGCAATTATCTAGTGAACAAGATGCTACTCGAATCGAGGCACTACATTGGATTAGAACACTTTTGGCTAGATATCGTGTTGAGGTAATTGTTCTTCTTAATGCTTGTAATTTTAGTTTTCATCTACTATTAAAAAAAAAGAAAAAGAAAAGAAAGGAATCTCATTATAAAATCAATCCAAATGGAAGAAAGAAGCAAGCAAAATGAGGAGAAGAGATATGATAGAGAAGGAAAGCTACAACAGCAGACCACAATATAATCTCACATTCTCACATGGGCCTCCATTGCCAAATTATCAGCCTAACTATTCTCCTCACTAGAACACTTTTTTTAAAATAAGGAAAACAACTTTATTACTCAAACTAACAAAATCCTTGATTTCCTTGATTGATCTTGCGGTTTCTGATACGGAATGGAGGGGAGATGCGGGGTGGGCGATGAAAGTGGGTGGAGATAGGGGAAGATTGGGCTCTCACCAAACTCCGATCCGGAGACATTACTGACTTGAGTTTTCACCAAACTCCAAGGAAGGAGGCATTAGAGACCTCTAAAGGGGAGAACTCGAAGAAACTCCATTTCATTTATCATTAACTATCACTAACTAGCCAAAGAGACTTTACATCATTATATAGGAAAAGAAATAACCCCAGGACTAATATGGACCATCCAAACACATTGATGGCTAGGATTAAAACATCATCTACTAAAATAATTTAAAACACAATAAAGTTCTAAATAATATTAAAATAACATAAAAATGAATGGAATGGTCCTAAAGGCTTGGTTAAGACAGACAGGTTGGGTCCATTGGCGGGTCGACCCATGGGGACCATGGGTCTGTCATGCATCAGTTTCTCCCTCAATAACAGCTCCTTCATCCAATCGTGTGGTTAGAAGAGATAGGGTTTGTTGAAATATTGACCAATTGGCAGTTGGGATTTTAGTGATTGCTTAGAGATTTTTGTTTGTGTTAAAGTCCAAATTTAAGTAATGGATGAAAAATGAGTTTGGGAGGGTGGTGTTGGTTGAAGGTTTACTGGTCACTTAGATCCAAAGGATTGACTTTTAGGAGGAAAGTGGTGATCTTTCAATAGTAGACACGTAACTTCGAGCAAACGTTAAGGAGTAACTCACAAGAAAGGCTTTGCAGGAAGAGATTATTTGGAGAAAAGATCCAGGAATAAATGGATCCAAGAGGGGTTTAAGGGTTTAAAATTCATAGTTCTTGCATGGGTTTGCTTGTGCTTGGAGAAGTTTGAACTGTATTCAAGCTATTAGGGTGAGAGTTGTTTTTTGTGAAAGATGGACCCAGAGCACAGGATTTTTACTTTTAGGAACAAAGATGACAGTCATTCATGACCAAGTCCAAATGATTGGAGTTCAGCTTGATCTTTCTGGAACTATTAGGTTCATGAAGCTCCCTTCATTATAGAGAAAGTTAAGTTGGCAGTGTTTGCTCTTGGTGGTGACAGTACTTCTGGGCCGGGTGGTTTTCTCATTGCACTTTTCTTTTCTTAATAAAATTTTGGTGCCTGGTCATTGATGGTGCGTTCACTTTTCTTGACGTTTTCCACTCTATTGGTAAGTCGTCAAAATAAAGGGTGCCCCTCTCATATTTTTAGTTTCTCATATAGAAGGGTCATTTTCTGTTGAGGTCTTTTGCCCCAAAGTAGTTATAGCCTTATAGTATATACACCTTTTTTTTTTTTTCCCCGGAAAATAAGGATTTTCTTTGAAGACAAAAGATACATATAAACATAACACACTTGAAAGGCAGGAGGACCAACCAACAAACTAAACTATTAAAGTAGACATAGAACCCACGCAGATCTGAGGAACCCAAAACAAAAGGAAACACTGTTGTACCAAAAAGAGCTATAAGGCCTTGAACTTTTGCTCTCCTCAGATACCAGTGCTGAATTTGATGCCCAGAAGAGCCATCGGATTCATCTGAAATCTGAATAGCAGTTTGGAAGTTTTCTGAGGGAGAGTGATGGTAAATGAAGGTTCGTGCTTATAGATTGATGAAAGCTATTCTTTGGTCATATGTGTTGATAAAAGTCTACTTTTGTTGAAGGTCATGAAAATTTTGATTTGGCTTTGATTGCACATTAATTTGATACTTTAATTCATAAAAGTAGTAGACCTTGATAGTTTGCAAGTTTACTTCGAGAAAGCTTACAATTTGGTAAATTGGGGATGCTTTTGTTACTTATTTCTGAGAATGAGGTTTGAAGATAAATGGAGATGTTGGATGGAGGTGTGTCTCTCCAACATTTTTATTTGTGTCAATCGATAGCTTCTCAAAAGGCTTCTTTTTGTAGCTCTTGCTGTTCAAGGAAAGGTATTCCTTGTCTTCTCTTTTGTTTACAATAGTAGCCAAGAAGTCGGGTTGTCTTCTGAAGAAGGTCAAGGGGCTAGTTAAGGGCTTCCTCATTTAAAATCCTGACACTGAGATAGCACACATTTAGTTTGCTGACAATTCAATGGTTACCTATGATGTTGAGAGGGAATGAGTGGATAATGTGAAGTGGATCCTTAAATGGTTCAAAATGTTTCAAGGTTAAGATTAACTTCAATATATATGAAGTAACGAGGGATAGGGAATTAAAAAAACCGAGGGACAGTAAGTCAGGATAAAGTGGATGTTTTAACTATGGTTTTTAGATGAGATCTAGTATTTGGGATCGACTATTATCGCAGTGGTTCCATCATCTTTCTTAGGGAAAGGATAATGTTTATCAAGTCTCTTTGGGTTGGCTTATTGTCGCGACCCCGGACCGGGTTAGTGCTAAAGACACTCCTAATCCGGGATCGAGGCATGTTGATATACTTTTTTTTTTTACTTCGCACGTGGAACGAGATAGAAGACTTCACCCGCGTGCGCGATTTCCCATAGGTTTCTGCGGTGAGGATGTTACACACACACAGACCTCACAAGCATAGCATGATTATATTGCGGAAGCATGTAGCAAATCTCATCCGTAAAATCATTCCATGATAAGAAGACTGACAAACGCATTTGATAACATGATGTCGGCGTGAGCATTATATCATATAGCATCCTCAAGCATAAGAGTTAAATGTTTACACAAAAGATGAGTTTAATTACAACATTCCCCAAAAATAAAGGCAAACAAAGGCCAGTACATCGAAAAACCCAAAATGTAAATATCTCCCTCCCAAAAGATGTTACGTAGCTCATAGCTTGACCTGATGTCTAGAGGACATCGTTAGCTTGCCATTCTCTTGCACGTTGCGGCTCTCCGGTCGCCTCCTCCGGCTCCTCCTCAGGGGCAACGGGGTTTGTACATGAGCACCAAGAATAGTGGATCAGACACAATGGTCTGGTAGGTGGCTGAAGAGATGTAAAACATAATAATAGATATAAATTGCGTGATTAAAACAATGAGTGTCATAAAATTTGATGCATCTTTCATAAAAGCAAATGATAAGCATAAAAACATGAATAGGTACAAAGGAATAGGTAACTGACAGAGTGGCAACCACACGAACGTAAATTCTCCATCACTAAAGTGATGAGAACACACTAAGATATAAGCCTCGGACACACGAAGTGATGAGAGCGAACTAGATACACAGTCATGCCAATGTACTTGGCTATCACACTGAATACTGGCCGCGGAACTTGGTTAGTATAACACACTAAATAACCCAAACTGCAGTTGGCTAAGAGTAATTAAAGACCCCAAGTCGGGGGATCATGGTGACAAGATTGCCCAAGCTTAGTGGTGCCGACACATAGGTTACATGATGAAAACGAAGCATAATAAGGTGCATAACACCAAAATAGGCTAAAGTAAGAGAGCACACGCATGTATCTCACTAAGATGATTCTCTTTAGTACACAAGGCCAACTGGGTTCTCAAATTGCATGATACAAGTAGCTTTTAAGTAAGACTAGTAATGATGATCAAAATGAAGGAAAACCATGTCATTTGAGTAAACACAAAAAAAAGTGAGCTTTTCAAATGTATGCTCGGACCACGTATTGAGGCTTCAAGACTTAGTATCATGTGTATGGAGATCTCATATGTCGAATTTATTTAGCTTGGCACTCCCGAAGATCAGGGACATCTTAAGTATCCCATACACATTAATAAATCAAGAGTCCTAAACATGCCTCCGGGGTAAGGTTCTCTCCCATTCTATTTCCCTACCACCAACCTTGATCCAAATGTGGGGTTAGCAACCCAAAATAATCCATCTCCCATGTTAGAAACCATCTATAGATCATAAACTAGACCCAGGGGCTAGATGCCCTGTCTGCTCGAGTGGCCCCAAGTGTCCGCTCACCATAAGAGATCTGGGTATCAATTGCTTTGGCCGCTCGAGCGGCCCTAAGGGTTCGCTTGAGCGGCAGAGCTTCTTCCTACTCACCAGGACGGACCTGGGCATCAGATGCCTTGCCCGCTCGAGAGGCCAAGGCTCTGCCTCAGCCTGCTGATAGCGAGTTGCCACCCCCATTTTCTCCAATTTCTGGTTTTTTCCAACCTCAGTCTTTGGCCCATTCCAAACCCAACAACCTGCATGAAAATAGCTACAACTCATCCTCTTTGATTCATAGTTCATACCCCTTTCATCACATAATTCAATCACCAACATAGTCCATACATTCAGCCCATTTCCAACAAAAATAGATAAACATAAAATCAGAAATTTCTGAAATTAGAGAAGCTCAAATGATTGAGAGGAATCATCAATATGCACATACAAAAGCAAATCAAAGATGTCACAAGAATGTAATGTGAAAAATATCCTTGAAATCACAATGAGTATAGTAGCAAAACTTTGGAAAATCTCATGGAACATCTAACATTTCAAACTAATCAATTCATCCACTTGCTGATGCAGCACGAAAGGCCCTGGGCCCACATGATGGACCCAGCCATCCAACCCAATCCATTGGGTTCAGCCCACGGGCCCAATTGGCTAGAAAGATACTGTGGCATACTATTTTTATCCTAGGATTATTTGATTAGGAATTGTTTCTAATTTTATTGTTAAGTAGGATTAGTACCTTTCCTTAATAGCAAGAATATTGCTCTTATATATAGAAGAGCCTTTCATTGTATTTAGACACGCTTATTCCAATTAATCAAATCAATTGCTTGAGTTATCGTGAGTTTATGGATTGTTCCATGGTTATGTTTGTGCCATAGTGGTTGGAATCCATCTTTGGATTCGATTAATCCTTCGAGACATTGATCTATTGCTCGATCGCGGATCTTGGCTGCGTCACTTGCCTTGGTCTCCAATTGCACTAAAGAACCTTCCAAACACACTCCCAAGACAGAATCTTCAAGCTACACAGAAAGGCCCAAAATAAACCCCTTTTAGAACCCTTAAATGACAAGACAAATGAAGGAGAAGGAGAGGCCTTGCAAGAAGAGAGGAAAAGGCTCTCTAGGGTTAGAAAAACCCAAATCTAGGAGATGGGGGAGACTACTTGCTTGAAGGAGCTTCAAATGGGAAGAGATAGCTCAAAGAAGGCTTTGCTCCAGCTGGATTTCTCTCTCAAGGTGGGGAAGAAGGTGATGAGATCACTCTTACCATTTGGGCTTGATTTGGAGTGGATTGGAGGAGAGAGACAAGAAGAAAGGGGAAGATGAACCCTAACTTGGCTGGAACCTCACTCTCCTACAACCAACATGAGAAGAAGAGGCGAAAAACGAGCTCACCTTATATAGAGAGTGGGTGTGGTTCCCACTACTAACCAAGCTTGTCGGGCTTAAAACATGGGTTTCTCGGCCTCAGATGGGTTCGACGAAGAAGAGGAAAACGTTTATCATAAAATCTAGTTTCTGAAAAGTACACATTTCACGGGGTTTGGAGACATCGAAAATTGTGCCTAGATTTTTTGTAAAAAAACTGTTTTGCCCTTGAAGTTGGGAAAAACTGGGTTTTGGGGTCTTGAACGGGGACGGAGTAAACATGAAAGTTGTAGGGGCTAACTAGATCTGTTAATCGGAGTTAAAATACGAATTTTTCGAAAACGTGGATAACACCCCACACTAATGCAAAATAACCAAAAGACCCTCTGAGAGTCAAACTAAGTAAAAAAGGCTTTCAAAACTCCCCAAACCTATATAAAAGCTATTCTTATCCACAACCTAAATTAACATCCACTAATCCCACTTTGAGAGCTAACACGTCTTAATTAGCGCTAATTGCGGCAACTTGGGTCGGGGTCTTATACTTATCGATTTACTTGTCCACTTTTGGATGTACATATTGAGAAGATTCAATGAGGTTTCGTATATAATGAAGCAGATGGTCACTAAAGATATGATCGGGTTTGAGAAGGTGGGCATTCCTTCAATTAGGAAGGTAAATTCATCCATGCTGATTTAGTGGATTTATGGTTGGGTATGGAGAACTTGCTCATTTCAAAACTATTGTCATCCACAACTACTATCCCTAATCATTAGTGGCTTGTTTCAGAGGTTAATAGCGGGGCTTTGGCTCTTTGAAAGGATTTCTTTTTTTCTTTTTTGGATTGACTCTGTTTTGTTTTTAGAAATCAGTTACATGGCACAGGATGGGGGAGCGTCACTAGATTTTGGGAGGACAGTTGTGCAACTTAGCATGATGGATGGAGTCTTTCTACATTCACCATAGAAGTTTGGCCTTTGGACTCATCGCCATTGGCAACCCAACGAGTCTTACATATGACAAACTGACGATCACAAAAAGGGTTTGAATATACTCTTGAGAATGTATTAATTTTGTGTGTCTTTCTATGGAGATCATCCATCAATATATAGGTATTTACATGCCTTTAATCAAGGCTCTAAGAAAGGAAAACAATCTAATTATATCAATCACTAATCTAAGTTAAGAAAACAACTAATTACAACAATTGCTAATCACAAAAGGAAGGTTACAGCTGTTTCCACGTGAGATATAGCATTGGATTGACTACTAATGGGCTTTGGGCCTTGGGCCTTGGTTAACAACATAAGGGGTAATTCTTGCTCAATGCAGACACTATAATGAGAGGGAAAGAGTAAATTTTCTTTGAAATTAAAAAAAAAGAGGGAGAATACAACGGAATTTATAGAGGAGACCATCCTGCCTACCCGGGATCCTAGATAGGATATCCTTTCCTCTCCATGAAATGATTACGTTCCAGAATTCCAGTCTCTTTTTCTAAATGATATTTTCTTTCCTCTCTCTCATAGTGATTACATGCCAATCAACTATCTTGCATGATGAAGGAAATCTTCTAGGAATCTTAACTAACAATGTGGATCTGATTTTTTTTTTTGAAAATATGCTAAACTAAGGAACACCGATCTCTGTAATTTATTACACTTGGAAAGTAGATATAGTTGGGCAGTGGGTTGGCTGACCATTGGCTAGGCCTAATGGGCCTATCATCTATGGGCTTGGTTAGATGTGCTAGCTGGTTGTGGCCCATCTTTGGCCTTGTTTCAGTTGCTCTTAGGTCTATGATGTACTTGGGTTGCAAAGTTATCGACCTAGGGTGACTCAACTTTGATGAGCTACGATGGAATCAGTCCTCTGGATCGAAAATTACCTGTACAAATTCATCATCCAATTTCTGGAGAGGTAGTTCATGCAATTGAATTCTCGACATGTTGTAAAATGGAGTTGTGGCTTCTGTTGACAACCTTGATGTGATTTGTAGAGTCTTGTAGTGATTGGATCATCTTACGGTTTAGATCTTATAGTCATATCCATAAGTAAGTATGATGCATCCATCAATCTCTCTTTTGCTGGCATTCACCGTGGATCACCAAATATGAAGTTAATGGAGGGAATCTCAACGGTGGGATAGTCTTCAGGGTTTGTCGTAATCAAGGATCCATGAATTCTTCTAGGATGATTAATGTCGCTTGATTCAACAGAAGATCACAGTGTTTTCTTCTTGATCTGACTCTTTTGTATCACATTTCGTGGGCAATCCTTGATGTTTGACATGCAAATTTCTTCTCAAGGAATTTGTCAAATGATCATCTACTTGCTCGGTCACTTTGGTTTGTTCAATTTTTCGAATTTTTCGAATTCTGATTTATTGCAATTAAGGAAGATATAGTTAATGTAAGGTGCTCTGGAGATAGGATTATTGCAATTAAGTTAGTGTTAGGAGAAGAGATAGTGAACGTTATTAGTGCTTATGCCTCCCCAGGTGGGCTTAGGAGATGGACATAAGGAGAAGTTTTGGGAAGACTTGGAAGGAGTACTACTAGAGATACCCCAAAGCGAGATGGTCTTCATAGGAGGAAATTTGAACAGTCATGTAGGACGTGACGTAGATGGATATATAGGAGTACACGGGGGACATATATACGGTAATAGAAATGAAGAAGGGAATGATATTTTGGAGTTTGCAGTGGCTTATGATCTCATGGTAACTAACACCTTTTTTAGGAGGAGAGAGGAGCATTTAGTGACTTATAAGAGTGGCTCCTCAAGGACACAAATTGACTTCTTCTTAACTAGGAAAAGAGACCGCTTAGCTCGTAAAGATTGCAAGGTTATGCCGGGGGAGAGCTTGACTTCCCAACATAGGTTATTGATCATAGATGTGCAGCTATAAAGGTGGACTAGAAAAAAGAAGTTGCATAGATGCTTAAGGATTAAATGGTGGAACTTGAAAGGTGATAAGCAACTAGCATTAAGGGAAAGAGTACTAGAGGAAGACGTTTGGTCGGTAAATGAGAGTGCAAATATTATGTGGGATAAGGTAGCAGAGTGTATTAGGAGGGTTGGGAAAGAAGTCTTAGGAGAATCCAAAGGGGGTGCTCCGGCATAGAAAGAGGCATGGTGGTGGAGCGAGGCCATCCAAGAAAAGATAAGAGTTAAAAGAGAGTGCTTTAAAACTTGGCAAAAGGATCGAAATGGAGCGAACTTGGAGAGGTATAAAGAAGCAAAAAAAGAAACCAAAAAAGCAGTTAGTGAGGCCAAGGCAAAGGCATTTGAGGAGCTATATAGGCGACTTGACACTAAGGAAGGCGAAAGAGAGATATTCAAGCTTGCTAAAGCTAGAGATAGGCGGACCAAGGACTTAAACCAAGTTAAATGCATTAAGGATGAGGATGAAAAAGTATTAGTAAAGGAAGAGGAGATAAAGGAGCGTTGGAAGAGCTACTTTTACAAGTTATTTAACGAAAGCAGTAGTAGTGATGTACAATTGGGGCAGCTTACTATTTCTAGGGAAGAATCGAATCATATTTTCCTATAGGAGATTCAGTAGGGGAGAAGTTAAAGAAGTATTGAAAAGGATGAAGAATGGGAAAGCGGTTGGGCCAAATGGTATCCCTATTGAGGTCTGAGGTCTGGAGGTGTTTGGGGGAGGATGCAATAAGTTGGTTGACAAAGCTTTTTAATGTAGTGCTAAAGAGCAAGAAGATGCCTGATGCATGGAGGAAAAGTATTCTTATACCCATATACAAGAACAAATGAGATATTCAGAACTGTGCGAACTATTGCGGGATTAAATTGATGAGCCATACGATGAAATTATGGGAGAGAGTTATTGAGAGAAGACTAAGAAGAACAAGAAACGTTTCAGAGAATCAATTTGGTTTCATGCCTGGGAGATCAACCATGGAGGCTATCTTTCTCCTGAGAATGTTAATGGAACAGTATAGAGAAGGTTAGAGAGATTTACATATGGTGTTCATTGACTTGGAGAAGGCCTATGACCGGGTTCCTAGGGAGATTCTATGGAGAGTACTGGAAAAGAAAAGAGTGTGTATCGCATATATCGAGGCGATAAAGGATATGTATGATAGAGTCGTGATATCTATAAGAACGACTGACAGAGAGACTAAAGAGTTTCCTATCACGATTGGTCTACACCAAGGCTCAGCGTTAAGCCCATACTTGTTTGCCCTAGATATGGATGAGATTACAAGACATATCCAGGATGAGGTGCCGTGGTGTATGCTATTTGCAGATGACATTGTTTTAGTGGATGAGACGAGAGAAGGAGTGAATGCTAAGCTAGAATTGTGGCGGAAAACGTTAGAGACTAAAGCTAAGTCGATGCAAGACAGAATATATGGAATGCAAGTTTAGTCAAAGTAGGACACCTGGTAACATAGAAGTAAGTTTGGGCACACAAAAGATTGTAGAGAAAGAAAACTTTAGGACACCTGGTGCAACAGGATGGAGGGATTGATACCGATGTAAGTCACAGGATTCAGGCCGGGTGGACCAAATGGAGGAGTGCTTCGGGCGTCTTGTGTGATCGGAAAGTCCCCCTCAAGGTTAAATGAAAGTATTATAAGGTGGCGGTGCACCCAGCGTTGTTATATGGATCAGAGTGTTTGGCAGTAAAGCATAATCATTTTAAGATGGAAGTTGTGGAGATGAGAATGCTAAGATGGATGTGTGGGATCACAAGGAGAAATATTATTAGGAACGAGGAGATTATGGGCAAAGTAAGAATAGCACCGATTGAAGATAAAATGAGAGAAAATCGACTGAGATGGTTTGGCCAGGTTAGAAGGCGTCCAACGGAGGCACCTGTTAAAAGGTGTGAAAGCATAAAGATTGCAGGAGTAGGAGAGGGAGAGGGAGACCCAAGAGAAGTTGGAAAGGAACTATTAAACATGACCTTGCCTACATAGATTTAACGGAGGACATGGCCCTAAACAGATTTGATTGGCGTCGTCAAATCCATATAGCCGACCCCACCTAGTGGGAAAATGCTTGGTTTGGTTGGTTGGTTTGGTTCAAATTTTGATTTATTAGAGAATTCGGCTATTTGAGACAATCCATTTCGTTGGGATACTCAATTGCATAATGTATACTTCCACCACACTTGGGACGAATATAACCTTTTTTCGTGGTTGCAAATCCTTCTCTTTGTCATTTATTAGCCTTTGGCTTTGGGTTGTGATGTAGAGGCAAGTGCTTTGGTTGAGGAACATTAGTCACTCTTTACTGATTGGTCTTCCGGGCTTGAAAATTGATGTGCTTCATAATGGACTCCGGTCTGGCTTTTGGTGGTGTAAGAAATGGATCATCATCGTGCAAATACTTGTCAACCAATACCGACTTTCTATCCTTCATTGTTGTAATATTGGAGGTCGTGAGAATTGTTTCATGCACCCTTCTATCTTGTAAAACCATATTAGAGGAACTTCTTTAAACTTTCCCTTTTCTTAGCGTACTTGATCGTGAGCTTTGTTTCGAGCAACCTTCTATGTTGTACCACCATATTAGAGGAACTTCTTTAAGGTTTCCCTTTATGTAGCGCACATGATCATGAATTATGATATTATCTCACTCAAGGTGGTCTTCAACTGCTTTGATCCAATTTAAAATGTTTGGATCTCTTTTCCTATTAGAAAGTGGGACTTCTGGAACTCTTTGATTAAACATGATGATTTATGTGAGAGATTAAAAGAATGTGGATAGTGAAAAAGGAGCTAAACAAACTAGAACTCAACCTTTGATGGCTGCTATATGATGCAGAGTCACGAAAAAGTGAACATGACTCAAACTAATGTACAAAACAAATAAAAGAGAGGATTGCACCGGGACTGCTACAGCTTTGAATGTGACTATAAGTAGTGAATGAACTGCTGTTTAATCAATGTTTGAAAAGGACAACAAAGAACTGCATGCTGTTGGGCATGTTGTTTTGCTTGGGTCAGGCTCAGCCATGAAAATCAAATCTAATTTGAACTCAGGTGGGGTTCAGGTTGGATTGAAGTCATGTTTGGATTATGTATATATATTTGTTAAACAATACAATATGAACTAGGGTGTAACATCTAACATGTCTGATATGGGTTTCCTGAGTTCGGTCAAGTTGGCTTGGCCGTTACTAGAATCCATGTGAGGTTTGGGGTGACCAAATACCCACCCTGATCTCCCTTGCCTGAGTTGCACTTTTGTATTTAACTATTATTTATTTTTGTTGGTCTTGCTTTTGTGATTTTTGAGTGTGAAACTTGTTTCCATATGGAGGGTATTTTTTTGTAATCCTCAATTGCATTTGAAATCAGGTTATTTCTTTTTTGGATGACATCTTTCACACTCTTCTGAAAGCTCTTTCAGATCCTTCTGACGAGGTAACTCTTTCCATAATTTTTTTTTTGCTATAATTCCATAGTTGAATGAGAGTTTCTTTTCTTTTCATTTTTTTAAGATTTAATTTTTGGTTCCTTGTCATCCTTCTGTTGGTATTGGATTCTGACAGGAGCCTGTAGCACAGTTGGAAGGTGCTAATAATCACAACCAAAGGTTGTCGGTTCTAGTCATGTTACCATTCAAAATACACACACATATATGTATATATTGGGTTCTGAGAATTGATCTGTGCAATATTTAGAAAGTGGCAGCCAAATATAACTCTTCAGCCAGATAATGCTGTGCAGTAATCGCTCTTGTATCTTTTTCCATGCCTGTAACCTTCATTCCTGGCAAGAAGCAAGATAGAAGCATTTCACACTGCCTTGTATATATATAGCACACCTTGCTATGGGGCCCACCTGGGGATGGGACCTGGGGGGATTGAAAGATCTGAGTGGGCTTTATCTCCTTACCAAGTTTGGGGCCCACTTGATCATCCTAACACTTTCATCAAGGCCCCAAAAGTTTCAATGGTTTTATTAAAAAAAAAAGTGCAGTTGATTTGTAGGCCCAGTCCATGTAAATGGGTGCAAACCCCATGAATCCGGTGTAATTCAGGGATTCCCTTTGTTTGGTCCATTCAGATGGATCTGTAGTGGGCCCCATGCCAGATGCGCACCATGTGCCCGTACAGCTGATCACCTGTGTGTGCATGTGCCACTATTTATGACTTCGTATTCATGAAACTTAGATGATGTTCCCATTTTTTGGGTCTTTGAAATGGTCTTGGGTTTAAGTTTCCTCCGTCTAGTGGATTTCATCAAATATGGTAGACTTAATTCATATTTTATATCAGAGATTATATGATCCTGGTGACGTTCAGGATTTTATGTCCGGATGTTCATATTTTATATTTGATTTGCCCATCCTGCATGGTGGGCCAATGGGAATTTTCTGATTGGAAGGTCCTAACTGTTTGATCAGTGGCCTAGAAGTAGATGGTTAGGAAAAGTGTGCAACCAGAGTACCAGAAAGGGTCATAAATTGGATGATCAGGTCCTAATCCAGAAGATATTCTGGGTTGTTCCTCTTTGTTTTGTCCAACTTTTGCTTAATGTCCCGAATAATTGATACATGAGCTCTATTTTATAGTGTGGGTGCATTAGGATGGTTCACATGTTCCTGATGCCACTGCCCTATAATTGCTCATGTAACACAGCATTCCTGCTCTGGAAACTTGCTCTTTCCTATATGCGGCACTAGATTTTTCATGTCTGAACCACCGTCTTCTGAATATAAAAAAGTTTCTGTCAATTATGCTTTGTTGACAGGTGGTGCTTTTGGTGCTAGAAGTGCATGCATGCATAGCAAGAGATGATCCCCACTTCAACCGTCTTGTTTTGTTTCTTGTGCAAAACTTTCGAGCGGATCACACGCTTCTTGAGAAGTGAGTTTATTGATTGAGATTTTGGAGACATTTATGGTCTTTACATTTTTGAGAAGTGAGTTCATTGTTTTATATTTGGAGACATTTACTGTCTTTACAAGTATGTAGAAATATGTGGTTTTAGCTTCCTGACAAATATCCATCCATTTTCTACAGGCGTGGTGCCCTAATCATTCGCCGACTTTGTGTTCTTTTGGATGCTGAAAGGGTTTACCGAGAACTTTCTTCAATCCTAGAAAGAGAAGCCAATTTAGATTTTGCATCTGTCATGGTTCAGGTTTCATTATTTTACCATTAAAAAAATAAAATAAAAATGGTTCAGGTTTTATTATTTCCGAGATGTATTAATATTGATGTTCCAAAAGCTAGCATGTTGTATAGCGTTAATCCATCTTTGCATGTTTCCCCTTATCAATCAGGCTCTGAATTTGATTCTGCTTACTTCGTCCGAATTAGCTGAGCTGCGATCACTTCTAAAGCAATCATTGGTAAATGCTGCTGGCAAAGACTTATTTGTTTCTCTGTATTCTTCATGGTGCCATTCACCAATGGCAACAATAAGTCTTTGCCTACTAGCTCAGGTGGGTATATTACCGCAGTTACCCATTGCCTTTGTATGAACTTTTTGTTAATTTATTTCTTATTGTTTCTGTGACCATATTTAATCTTTCTTTGCAGGCATATCAACATGCAAGTTCCGTGATTCAGTCACTTGTGGAGGAGGACATAACTGCAAAATTTTTGGTCCAGCTGGACAAATTGATCCGCTTGTTGGAGACTCCAGTCTTTACCTACCTAAGATTGCAGGTGCATACTTCATGTAACTTGTCTTCCTAAGTGCAAGATTTTGATGTGGACACAACTTACCCAGGAGTAATCTGAATTGGATGCATTTATTTTGAAGTTTATTTGTTCTAGTTCCAAATTTCCTATCTAGTAGATTATTTCTGTTCAACAACTGAGAATAAGCAACATATTTCCAAATACTTTGGTTGGGTAATGGAGATCTGAAGGCTTGGAAGATCCAGAGTTGGCCCAACAAACAAACCATAGTGTCCTTCACGTGACTAAACCAAAAACATTGGGCTTTTGTGCTTTGTGTGAAAACCATTTGTCTGGTCCTTTTTTTTTTTTTTTCTTTTTCTTTTTTGTCTTTCGTTGATGTAACTAGTTTTGCAAAGAAGGTTGCAAAAATTGAATGTAACTAGTTTTGTCTTTCGTTGATGGCCTAGTACGTAGTTTTTGAATCAATTTAAAGGCCTAGTACATATTTTTATAATTTGTTTCTACTATTCAAGGATATAATTTTACAGTAACTGCAGGGCATTTATTCAATTGAAATTACAGAAACCCGCTGCTCTGAAAATCAGAAAAAATGCTTGAAGTTCTATAATATTACAATCAGTTACTGAACAGCAGAACTCAATTATAAAACAACCCTCTATAGTCTTTAACATAGTCATTCTATTAGTTAGAAGAGTCCTAGTTGTCAGATATCTTTAGAAAATCCTAAGCATTAGTCGCCAAATAGTATTCTAATTTAGGAATTTTTTGTCCTGGCAGTATTCCCTTAAGTCTCTTTCTATAATGTTCAACTATAATGGAATATAGTAACTTATTGTTGATGAAAAGCTTGTGGGCCGACTTAGCTAGGCCCATGTCCCACATGTAGGAACCAAAGAAGGGGATTCTAATGATTGAATGTTAGGATTAGTTTCCGATTTCATTAAGACTTTTTACCTTTACATGTATGTATGTATATATATATATCTATTTTATGCGTGCGCATGTGGGTGTTGAGGCGGTGGGTGATGCAATCCTAGGGTTAGGATCGCAAGTGCTGGAGCACAATTATGGTTCCCACGGGAACAATCGCGCGAAGGTCACTCTCCAACAATAAACCCACTGAGGGAAAATTCTATTAACTCCAAATTTGAGATCATTGATCTTTAAAATGCCATATTTATAATAAAAGATACTTAAGCCCCAAGAAACAATCTTAATCAAACTAGGAAACAAAAATAAGAATCCTATCCAAATTAGAAACTAATCCTAATTACAATCTTTGCTAAAATTAGGAGCTAATAAAAACTAGAAACTAATAACAATAAAAATCAATTCTTTGGGACCCACATGTGGCCCACAATATATCTCCTGTGGAATTGTGGTGCGGCTGCATCATTCCCCCACCCCCTAGGTTGGAAAAGAGTTCGACTTCGAACTCGGTTCTTCTTGATGTTGCTTTTATAGACACTGTGTACTTGAAGCGCTTCTTTGGTGATACGAGAACTTGATTCTTTCTTTAGTGGTGCCGGCTTCATAGGACCGTGTGACTTGCTTGTTACCATGCATGAATGTGTAGGTATTGTCACTTATGCCATAGTGCCATTCTTGTCATACATCCATGGGCAACCTTTGAAGCACGGACACGGATACGATACGATATGGATATGCAGATACGTCATTTCTTAAAAAAGTAAGATACGATACGTCGGGGATACGCTGAGTTTTTTTTTATAAATATTTTTTATATGACTATGTAATAAAAATCTAACATTATTTCAATCAAAATAACCATAAAATATGCACTTTAATTGATTTAATCATCATTAAACATTAGATTCGATACTTCCCAGTTCCAAGTTCAAAATCCAAGTTTCACCAACTACTACTGAAAACATAAGCATATAACTCAAACAAACAGATAGTGCATCCACTTAAACTTCAATTACCTGACCACCGGGTCCACCTCCATCACCATCTTCACGAAAGAGTACTGCCTTAAATTCCGGTTCATCAAGGGAGAGTTGTGCAATCTCAAGCTCTCCAATATCCTCAAACGAATCAAAAGCATCTCCAGCAATATCCCACATCTTGGTTTCACCTTTCATATATTGTGGAGTTCTTCTTGAAAGAAGGCGAAGATTGCTATGAATGAAAACTAAGTCTTCAGCATGTTTTGGTGTCATCTTATTCCTTCTCACCGAGTGCACTAAGGAATAAGTACTCTAATTCCTCTCTATACATGATGACAAAGAAGGTTGCACAAGTAGCTTGAAAACTAGAGTTTGAAGCAAAGGTGCACACGCACCATAGGTGACCCACCAACTTTTAGCATCCATTTCATAGCGATCACGAATGGAATCAACACCCGCAAACTCTCCCGACTTGCTAGAGAAATCAACAAATTTTGTGATTACCCTTTTGCGCTCCTCCGAATTAGGAAAATATTTTTTAAGGATTTTCATTCTTTCTCTAGCAACCTCCATATCTCTATGTGGAGCAATTTGACTAGGATCCTCATGAAGCCAATGCTCGCTATAGTACCTTGAATATGAAAAAAAAAAAAAAAAAAAAGAAATAAGAATAAGTTCATGATTAAGACTATGAGGGAGAAAAAAATTTTCAAGACTAGAAGTCACCTTGGATTTAGTGAATGAGCTAAGCAATGGAGAGGAGTGTTGTTCTTGTTCCAACGATCCACAAGAATTCTATGCACCACGTCATAAAAGGTAGATGTCTCATTGAGTCTCTTTCCTTCTTGCCTATATATTGCACCCTTCACTTTTTCTATCATGGTATCCTACATGTCATACACCAAGTGAAGACAAGGCCTATCCGTGTCACAAACCCTTAGCATATCATATATAGGAGCCGTAAAAGAAAGTATGGAAGTCATTTTGTCCCAGCAAATGTCATCTAACAAAACGCTTTCACAGCCTTGGCTCTCCTTATCATCCTCTCTATAGGATTTCCACCTTTCACTAATAACCATGGCTTGAAAACTACCTTTTATGAGCTTGAATCTCTTAAGCTTGACAAGGACTGAAGCAAAACATGTACTTGCAACTGAAAGCAACTTCAAAGGGACAAATTTATTAAAAATAACTAATCTCATGGAGTGATTCATGATAAAGTTCTTAACAAGCACAACATCCTCAGCCAAGTCCGTGCTCATATGTTAGTTGATTGTTTTCAATATTCTTTGCCATACAAATGTTTTGCAAGGCAAGGTTGAGTGTATGAACCATACATGTGTCCTAACAATATTTTCAAATTGTTCTTCAATGAGATGCCCTACACCTTCACAATTCTTAGCATTATCAGTTATCACTTGAATCACATTTTGGGGACCAACCTCTTCTATCACTTCTTTCAACAAACCATAAATGAAGTACTTATCTTTGATTTCACCCAAACAATCCACAACTTTAAGGAACATAGGCCCACTTTCTGTCACCGCCATAAAATTAATCAAGGGCCGCCTCTGTGAGTCACTCCATCCATCACTCACAATGCTTATACCTTTTTATTTCCACGTGCCTTTAATTGGTTGTACCAATCTATCAATGTGAGCCTTTTCTTGTTGGAGTAGACTTGTCCTTAACTTATTGTACCCCGGTGGCACATTACCTGCAAGAGCATTTGTTTGCGGCAAATTGGATACAACTCACATAATAAGGGCTCCTTGCTAGGTGAAATGGTAAGCCTGATGCATAGAACATTCTAGCAATCTCCGCATCCATTTGGTCACGCAACTTCAGGTTAAATGCCATCCCAATAGCCGTATTTCTGTCACTTCCACTCCAACTTCCACTTCCACACACCTTCCTTTTTTTTGAATCATAATCCACGGTAGAAGTTGGCAATGGTACTTTCTTGGGTGCATTTTTCCTCAATCTCTCGTTGCATTTGGCCTTTAACCTTTTCATCTCCACAATATCACTGTTATTAACTGTTGGACAGAATACAACAACATGACCAGGCTCATGTATCAAATAAGCCCTCACCCTTATGTATGAGCTTTTCTTAGTTTGATGGCAAAAATTGCATTGCCATGACACATTTCCCCCTCCATCACCACGTTTTTACTGTTTTGTAACATTCCTCCAAAGAGGGTCGTGAGCGTCTTCTTCAATGGCTGGAGAAGACACACTACCACCAGTAGAATCCATATGACCTAGGCTAATATAAACAGAAAATATAATGTGTAAAAAAAATCTGATGTGTAAAAAATATAATGTGTAAAAAGAAATTTGGATGTTGTCCACTCTTTATTCTCAGCAGTCAGCAATCGGCAGGTCTTTGTGGGAACAGGCCCACTTGCCCAAACACAGATGAACTGGCGAATGAAATAAGATGAACCCAGCCCCTTTTTTCTTCAATATGCAAAAACAGATGAACCCAGCCCCTTCAATCTGCAGAAATGATATGTGGACGAACGATGCCCAGATTTTCCGACGAAGCCCGGAGAGCATTGACAAACTGCTGCCCTCTATTTGCTGCACTGACGAACAGATCCAGGGCCTGGAGAGCACTAACGAATTGCTGCTCTCTCCGCTGCAAACTGGTGCAAGGTACAGCTTCTTCCTTCTCTCTCTCTCTCTCTCTTTTCTTCTTTGCGCGACTGATGTTGGTGTTGGAGAAGAAATAGGGTTTCCCTCTTAAAATGTGCACAACACATTTTCCATTTAAATGTATCCCGCACGTGTCTGGCAAGTGTTCGAAATACAAAAAATAAAAAATAAATAAGTTGCGGATATGTTTCTTTGCGTACCCCGGACGTATCGGGGGCGTATCCATGTCTGATATTCCCTGGATACGGATTCGTCGCCCATATCTACGTATCCGTGCTTCGTAGTGGGCAACCCAACAAAATATTACCACTATCCATGGGTACCACATTACACCAAACTTTATCTGTATAATCTTCACCAATAGAAAAAAGTATCTATACCGTACTTGCACTTCATCACCTGTCATTAACCACCTAGAAAAATAGGGACGATGATGCTTTCGAACTTTTAGCTGCAATCGATCCACAAGAGCTTGAGATATAATATTTTAACAACTGCCTCCATCAATGACTACCGTGGATTCTTAACCATTGACTGTTCCTTTTGAGCGAAAAATATTATCTCACAACCACTTCTTCTCAGTAGCTGATGTAGTGTCGTCGATGACCATGAGAGATTCACCTTCAACTACATGGTAGATCTCTAGTTCTTCTGTCTCAGCTTCAGCCTCTCTTTAGGATCATCTGGTGTATCCTTCACATCACTTTTATTCTCAATGAGGTGGATGCGTTTGGGACATTCCATTGCAGGGTGCCCCTGTTATTTACAGTCAAAGCATGTGATCCTATTTTGACTTTCGGGCTTGGTGGAAACTTTCTCCAATGAACCACTTGGTTTAGAATCTTATATTGATGAAGTTCTTGTTTGGAAAGTCTAATTTCAGCCTCTTATCCACTTAAAACGGGTAGAAAACTGAAATAGAGTGTTTGGTAACTTTTTTGGGGACCTCCACTTCAAACCTCATAAAGAGGTTAAACGTCTAAAATGCACAGTCCCAAAATCAAGGAGACTTGAAACAGATGTTTCCATCTAAAGCTGAACGACACTGTTATAGGCGGTGACTTAGCATCAATGCTTTTTGCATTTGATGGCCTAGATGAAGATCTAAACCATTGAAAATATTAAGAACCCAAAGAACGGCTACAGTGTCAAATTTGATCCGTTGATGCTTCATCATTCTTGAGATATTTGCAAAGCATTGTGAGCCATTAGATCTGGGTTTATGTATTTTGTGGACCTCGATATGAAGATCCGAATCGTTAATCTTATTTATAAGATGAAGAATGTTTATGAGATCAAATATCACCCCTTGATTCCATGTGGATCATGATAAATTGATAAAGAAATGTTTGACCGTAGATGTATTAAAGCTTAAAAACGGATGAGTTTCCAAATGAGCAACCCAGTCTGGTTTTTAGTTTTGGAACTTTAAATGTAAATCTGAACGGTTGGATAACTTAAAAGGATCAAACAAAGCCATCATATCAATTTTGAACCGTTGATGTTTCATAAATATCGAGATATTTATAAAAAACAGTGAACCATTGGATCTAAATCTTTTAAGTTTATGGGCTCCTTAATCAATATCCGAACCGCTGATCCTTTTTGGAGAGTTCAAAAAGGGCTAGAGGATTAAATTTTAGCCGTTGATTCATCACTATTGTTGAGAAATTTGTGAAAAACCGTGAACCATCATATCCATAGAAGTGTAGAACATCCATTTCAATAAGGGTTATCGCCAACACAGATTTATTATACACGGATCTATTTCATACAGATAAGATTTGCTAAACAAGCCCGAATTCTTTTGCACAACCCATTTAGATGCATTAAATTTTCTGGCTTGATAATTTGCAATATCCTCGGTCTTGATAGCGTGCTGGACGATCTCATCAACATTATCAAAATGTTTGAATGTGAGGATATGTTGTATGTCAAGTCTATGCTGATGCAATCCTAGGGTTAGGATGCAAGTGCCGGAGTATAATTAGGATTCCCACATGAACAATCACTTGAAGAAAACAACTCTCCACGATAAACCCACGCAGGGAAATTTTATTAACTGAAAAATCACTGAGATTATTAATCTCTACAATACCATATTTATAATAAAAGAGTCTTAAGGACTAGGAAAGTAATCCAAATTAAACTAGGAAACAAAATAAGAAGCCTACCTAAGTTAGAAACTAATCCTAATTACAATCTTGCTAAACTTAAACTAATACTAATTAAAACTCATAGAATTTCATGGGTCCCACATGTGCCCATGAGTCTTGTTGGAAGGCCGTGATATTGCTGCTGCATCATTCTCCCTGGGTTGGAAAAGAGTTCGACCTCGAACTTGGCTCTTTTTCTGGATGTTGTTTCTGTAGATAGTGTGCATGTGAAGCGCTTCCTTGGTGAGACGAGAACGTGGCCCTTTTTTTGGTGGTGTCGGCTTCAAAGGACAGAGTGCGACTTGCTTTTCACCGTGCATGAATGTGTGTTGTTGCACATGCCATTAGTTCCATTCTTGTCATACATTCACGGGCGACTCAACAAGATATCACAACTATCCATGGGTATCACATTACACCAAACTGTATCTGTATAATCTGCACCAATGGAAAAGGTAATTAGACATGCATATCTAACTTGCACTTCGTCACCTGTCATTAACCATCTAGCCAAATAGGGACGATGATGCTTCTAAACTTTCAGCTGTAAGTGATCCACAAAAGCTTGGGATATAATATTCTGACAACTGCCTCCATCAATGAATGCCATGCATTGCTGACTATTAACTGTTCCTTTTGAGCAGAAAATATTTTCTCGCAGTCATTTCTTTGCAGTATTTGATGTAGTTTCTTAGATGACCATGAGAGACTCAAGACCCTCCTTGGGCATAATATCCTCCACTTTCTTGGTTTCATTTCCTTTAGGATCATCGGGAGTATCTTTCACAGCACTTTCAGTCTCAATGAGGTGGATACTTTTTGGACATTCTGCTGCACGATGCCGTTGTTGTTTACAATTAAAGCAGGTGGTCCTATTTTGACTTTCGGGTTTGGTGAAAACTTTCTCCTATGAAGTACTCGGTTTAGAACCTACAATTGAGGAATTCTTTTGCATAATCCATTTAGCTGCAGTAAGTTTTTGGGCTTGATGATGTGCAATTCCCTCAGCTTTGATAGCATGCTGAATAATCTCATCAACATTATCAAAATGTTTGAATGCGAGGATATCTTGAATGTCAAGTGTAAGCTCATTAAAGTATCTGTCAACTAATACCTCATCATCTTCATTCAAACCACAACGGGCTTGCATGGTCAGAAACGCCTCAGAATACTCAACAACGATCTTAGATCCTTGTTTCAAGTATTAAAAACGTGAACACAGATCTCTTGAATAATTGACATGCATGAATTTTTGCTTCAACAAATTCTTCATTTAGGCCCACATATCAATAGGGTCAATTTGCTGGTATCTGCTCCTCTTTTGCAAATCGGCCCACCATATCGCAGCATAATTGCGAAATCGAGTTGCCACCAGTATAATCTTATGACCATCCTTCATTGGTTTATGTGCAAAAATATTTTAATCGCACACTAACCAATCCAACAATTCATTTGGCTTCAATTTCCCATCATATTCGGGAATCACAAGTTTAATATCCAAATCTCGATTAACATTTGACGACATGTGGATCACCTTGATTCTGATTGTGTCCTCATCTCGATGATTATCCTCACGCCGATTCCAAATTTGTTAATCGGGTTATAATCCTGTCAAGAGTTGCTTGCATTTGAGCCACCGTTGCGGAAAGTTGATTAACAGTTACTGATAATTGCGCAATGGTTCCCCTCAAATCATCATCTTTGTGAGGAAGACGCGTCAACTTGCTTCTTGGGAGGCTTTTTTTTTTTTAATTGCAAATTTAAAATTTCGTACTGATCTGATTGAAGATCTGCTCTTCACGATCACGCTGGCGAAAACGGATCGGAGATTGGACGGTGTATGAGCCCGATATCGTCAGAAGAAATCTCAACCGGTCGGATTGACTAGATTGCAACCCGGATATGAACCTGGCCCACCTGTGACTGAGCTGAATTGAACTCAGGCCTAGAATGGACTTGGCCCAAATTCAGATTGGGCCCAATTTGCTGGCATGTGTGTGAGCTTCGTCATGGGATTTATGCAGAAAGGAAGAAAAAGGCTGAAGCCAATGAAGCCAAATTCAGTGCTGAGAGAGAGAAGGGTTTTGAAAACCCCTTGCTGCTATATGCTTGCATCATAAGCCCATGAAAGTATTTGTTAACTAATACATCATCATCTTCATTCAAGCCACAACGAGCTTTCATGGCCATGAACTCCTCAGAATACTCAATTACTGTCTTAGATCCTTGTTTCAAATCTTGAAAGCTTGAACGCAAATCTCTTGCATAATTCATAGGGAGGAACTTTTGCTTCAACAGATTCTTCATCTCAACCCATGTTTCAACAGAGTCAATATTTTGGTTCCTTCTTTTCTTTTGCAACTCGGCCCACCATATCGCAGTATAATTGCGAAATCGAGTGGCCACCAGTGTAAATTTATAACCATCCATCATTGGCTTGTGTGCGAAAATATTTTCAACACACACTAACCAATCTATGAATTCATCCGGTTTCAATCTTCCATCATATTCGGTAATCACGAGTTTAATACTTAAATCTCGATCAACATTTATTGCATGTGGATCTCATTGATTCCGATTATGTCCTCCATCATCTCGGTGATTATCCTCACGCCGATTGTTTTCCAAATTGGCTAATCGGGTTTCCATTCTTGTAAGAGTCTCTTGGATTTGAACTATCATTGCGGATAGTTGATTAATATTTTCTGATTATTCCGCTACGGTTCCCCTCAAAGTCTCATTGTTTGTGGATGAAGACTCCACTTCTACATGCTTCTTGGGAGGCATTTTTTTTAATGCAAATTTAAAATTTTTTACTGACCTGATGTGTATATCTGCTCTCCACGAGTGCGTAGCTTGAAACATAGATGAGGTAGTGAAACATACGTTAAAAGCAGAAGAGATAGCCAACCGTCATGCTTGCAAGCTCACATCATATAAAAGGATCGACCAATTGTCTCTGTCACCTTGTACAAGTATCTAAGTCAAATCAAGCCCAAATACAATATCTCGTTTCTGATCCAATAATTAGCTGAGGAAGGAAAATAACAATTCCCCTGTATTATCATTGTTGAGAAAGATGTCATTTGTTGTTTCAATGCTTTTAATGACTTACAAAAGCTTTGATTCATGTGATTGAAGAACAATAAGATGAGGAGAATGATGAGCTAGAATCTAAGGAGTAGTTGACCATAGAAAAAAAGAAAAGAAAAAGAAAACATAGAGCAAGTTAGGCTCCTAAGGTGACTCCAATGCCAATGTTTTGATGAGTCAAAGCGTGGTTTCTAGAGAACCCTACACCAATTGTCTCTAAGAAATGGTTACCGAATAACATCTTTCATTCGACAGGCGATGTAAATGGATAGGTTTGTACAATTACAATTTGTGGCGACTCCAGACCGAGGCCCGGGCCCCCAACGCGGTGATTAACGGTTAATTTGAATTTTGAAATTTCCCATAGGTTCCCTCGGTGAGGATCCCGAGACACGGGGACTCACTCACTAGATCAAGTTTGTGGAAGCGTGTAGCAAATCACATCAAGACAAAGCATGAATAATATTTCCAAGTGCAAGAGTAGTAACATCAAGACATAATATCAGGAGGAAATATAACATAGCATTTTCATCATGATTCAAGTTTCAAAGTTAGCCCAAAAGTAAGTTAAGTTTTGTTACAATCCAATAAGAGGCCAACAACGGTCAATACATTCCCAAAAGTTTAAACAAGACACCCAACAAAATGTAACGGATGTCATGATCTCGGCCGACATCTAGTTGACGTCGTCGGGCTATCACTCTCGAACTGGGGGTGGCTCAATAGTCTCTTCCTGACGCTCCTCCTCAAAGGCAACGTCGCCTGCACCTGGGCACCAAAATAACAAGCATCAAATACGACGGTTTGGCAGGTAATCAATTTAGGCATGAGCATGGAACAATAGATGTTTAAAGAAACAAAACTAGATAGTTTACTGAATTTAAAACAAATACATGACTAAGTTATATTTCAAAGATACAAAAAAAAACTAGCATGAATACATATAATATCATGAATAATTTATCCATATTGAGCCCATCCTTTCTCCATCATACATGATAATAAGAGTAAGCACGCACAACAAGCACGACACGTAAAACACGATTCCCATGTCACGTAAGGTAGATGGGGAGGCAGGCCGCGGAATCGGAAACACGTATGATGTGTAATATAATATATGACCAATCTACAGGTAGTCCACAAGTTTAAGGACCCCCGGACAGTGGATCAAACTGAAGGGGCAGTCGAAGCTTAGTGGTGTTCACTTGAATTCATAAATGCACAAAACACAACGATACACGTTCTAAACAGATCAAAATTAAGAGGAAAATCACTTGTCAAAACGAGACAAGACACGGCTAGCAAAAGGCATAAATTTTTATGCATACAAGCTTAAGAAGTGATCCCCTTTTTTATTCTTGAAACAAATCTTCAAACGATCTTATATTTGAAAATCAAAACGAATACACGATGATCTTTGTTGTATCAAAACTAAAGTTCAAACACGAAGTCCATCAAGCATATGCTGAGACCATTCATTGACCTTGGTGTAATAAAATGAATTGGTGTCCCCATAGTTAGAATACATTTTAGATTTTCAATTGCACAATGTCAAGTTAAAACCCTTAGCATAGTCTAGTTTTTCAATCCCTAAGAACCCACGAAAGAAACCAAACTCAGCCCTTGAATCTGCCAGGTTCGCTCGAGTGGGCCGCTAGGCAGTTGCCTTTCATGCTCGAGTGGACAGGCTGCTGCCTGTGCTTGCTGAGTGCAGAAATGCACTCCCTTTTGCACATTTTTCTGACCTCTTCTCCCCTTCTCATTTCTGAACCACCTGTAATTCCCTTGAGCCTCCATGCTCCCCAAGGGATCAATCCAAACCATCACATCTCAATTTCCATTCTTCATAAAAACTAATCCAAACATTCTAAACAAAGCGTAGGTTTCAAATTCGAAAAAGGATTTCAAAAGATGGGAGAGTTTAATTAACATTAATGCATATAAGGAAATGAAAAGCAAGTAAGAAGAGTCTAAGAGTGATATAGATTGGAACTCAAACAAACCCATAATGCATTTTAAAAGTAGGAATGCAATTCAAATCAAACATGCAACAACATTCCTAGATTGGTTACTTGCCTTTGCCCAAAATGTCAATACAAGCACTCCTCAAGAATCCTACGCAAGGGCTGAGCCAAACTCTACAAAAACCCCATGAAAAACTATTCAAAAACTTAACAAATCGAAAACAAGGAACCCATTTCGAAATGGGTGTTGCATGCTCGAGAAATAGGTTCCTTAGGAGCTAAAAAGACTCCATTAAAGTCAAGGATTGAAGCTCTTACCTAGAGGTGTCCAAACAAGAAGAAATGAAGAGAAGATGGTGGCTGCCCAGCTAGAATTCCCAAGAAAATTACATCAATAGAGAGCTTGAGATGGGAGGAAGAAGAAGGTAGGCTCAGATTTTCCTTTGGAAGCTTAAAGGTGGTGCATGCAATAGGAAGAAGATGAGAGAAAATGAGTCTCTTCACAGCTCTGAGTTAGTTGAAAATAGTTGCAGGAAAATGAACGAGAGTGAGGGGGAAGGTGATTTAAGTGGCCTGGAAATGGGGCCCAACAGGTCTAAAGCTTGCGTCGACAAAAACATGGTCTTGTGGGCCCCAGACGAGATCGACGAAGGACAAAACGATCCTCGAAAAATCTAGTTTCCGAACAGTATAAATTTGACATGGTTTTGAGATTTCGAAATTCGTGTCCAGATTTGAGTGTGAAAAGTCAATTTCACCCTTTTGGGGCCAAAACTAGGTTTTTTGGGCTTCAAACATAGACGGCTGAAAATGAAAGTGGCAGCGAATAATAAAACCATTCAAGTGAAATCAAAACCACAATTAAATCGGAAACCATAGTCATCCTCCCATGCTTGCACGTGCACTCAGGGCATCCCTGAAACACTAATTGCTCTCAAAATTTCCAAATCTATTTCCAGAACTAAAACCAATTATATTCTAACCGAACGGTCACTAAACCCTCTTAAGACTAAACACCCACTAAGTACGCACTAATCGGGCTAATCTGGGTTGGGGTCTAACATCCTCCACCCCTTAGGGTATTTGGTCCACCAAATAAAACAATTTTACCTCTGGTAACAACTGTGGATACTTCCTCTGGACCTGATCTCTCAATTCCCATGTGGCTTCTTCTAGCTCGTGATTTTCCTAAGTATCGTGACCCAATGAATAGTCCGATTTCTCAATTCTTGCTCTTTGGTATCAATGATTCTGATTGGCTTTTCCACATACGAGGCATCTTCTCGAATCTTAAACAGCTCGTGCTGCAATACATGAGAAGGAATATGAACAAATTTCTTGAGCATGGAAACGTGAAATACATTGTGCACCCCGGAAAGTTCCGGTGGTAACGCAAGTTTATAGGCAACGTCTCCACTCTTGCTCAAAATCTCATACGGACCAATAAACCTTCTTGACAGCTTGCCCTTCTGTTCGAACCTCAGAGTTCCTCTAACCGATGAGACCTTCAAAAATACTGTCACGTACTTGAAATTGCAATTCTCTTCGGTGAGTATCTGCATAGTTCTTCTGTCTACTTTGGGCGGTCTTTAAACGTTCATGAATCAACTTGATCTTGTCACTTGTCTCTCCAACCATCGTCGGCCCATGAAAACTACGCACGCCAAGTTTTTCCCAGCAAACCGGAGTTCTACGTCTTCTGCCATAGAGTGCCTCAAAAGGTGCCATACCGATGCTAGAATGGCAGCTATTGTTGTAAGCGAACTCACAAAGCGGTAAGTACTCATCCTACTGAACTTTGAAATCTAGCACATAAGCACGTAGCATGTATTCATGGGTCTGTATCGTCCGTTTTGTTTGACCGTCGGTCTATGGATGATACGCTGTGCTGAATTGGAGTTTGGTACCCATGGACTCAAGAAGAGTTTTTCAAAACCTTGAAACAAATCTGCTATCTCTGTCTGAAGTGATGGAGATGGGTTAACCATGATTACTGACAATCTCGTCGACAAACAATTTTACAGGTGGTGTCATATGCATCATATTCCCTGTCTTCATCAGAATGAAATAAGAAGACTTCGTGAGACGATCTACGATAATCTAGATTGCATTATTCCCCTTCTTTGTATTCGGCAAACCGGAGACGAAATCCATGGTGATGTGCTCCCATTTCCACTCTGGAATCTCCAACGGTTGTAGCTAACCTGGGGGCTTCTGATGTTCTGCTTAAATCATCTGGCAAGTTAAGCAACGGGACACAAAAACTGCTATCTCTCTCTTCATGTTGTTCCACCAAATTCTATTCTTCAAATTGTGGTGCATCTTCGTGCTACCCAGATGCATGGAGTATCTTGTACTGTGAGCTTCAGTCATTATGTCATTCTTCAAATCATCCATATTAGGCATCACACACAACCTATCACGAAAATACAGTATCCCATTTAGCATCTTAAAATCTGGACGATCTGCGATATGCTCTACAATCTTTGCTAAATCTGGGTCTTGCAACTGACTGTCCTTGATCTTCTGAATAAAAATAGATTCAGACACGGTCATATTTGCTAACATCACACCCTGCCTTAGTGGCTGTACTTCCACACCTAGCTCTTCAAACTGTTGGAAAACACTAACTCATCTCAAACTGGCTATAGTCACTGATTTTCTGCTCAATGCATCAGCTACTACGTTCACTTTACCCGGATGATACTTGATTGGAAAGTCATAATTTTTCATGTATTCCATCCACCGTCTCTGCCTCATTCAAATCCTTCTGCGAGAACTAGTATTGCAAACTTCGGTGGTCTGAATGGACTTCGAAATTCTCTCCATGGAGGTAGTGTCTCCACATCTTCAAAGCAAATACAACTGCTGCTAATTCCAAGTCATGAGTTGTATAGTTCCTCTCATGATCCTTCAACTGTCTTGAGCTATAAGCAATCAATTTGCCATCTTTCATCAATACACAACCCAGTCCCACGTTCGAAGCATCTGTATAAACAATAAATCCACCGTTGCCTGATGGTAATGTGAAGATGGGAGCTGTGGTTAATCTTCTTTTCAGCTCTTGGAAACTTGTTTCACACTGCTCGGTCCAAACAAATGGAACACTCTTCCTGGTCAATTTCGTCAAAGGTGTTGCAATGGACGAAAAACCTTGGACAAATCTTCGATAGTAGCCTGCTAACCCCAAGAAGCTTTTGATTTTAGTCACACTGCTCGGTCTTTTCCAATTAACAACTGCCACTATCTTGGCTGGATCAATTGCTAAACCTTCTCTTGAGATATGGCCTAGAAAAGCGACATGTTCCAACCAAAATTCACACTTACTAAGCTTTGCATAAAGCTGGTTGTTCCTCAAAAGCTGCAATGATGTCTTCAAGTGTTCTTTATGATCCTCCTTACTCTTGGAATGCATGAGAACGTCATCGATGAATACCACCGTAGAGTGATCCAAATACCGTGCAATGACTTTGTTCATGAGGGCCATAAATACTGCGGGTGCATTTGTCAAACCAAAGGGCATCACTAAGAACTCATAATGCCCATATCTTGTTCGAAAAGCTGTTTTATGCACATCCGAGTCTCTAACTCTCAACTGATGATACCCGGACCTCAAGTCTATCTTGGAAAAATAAGCTGCTCTTTGCAATTGGTCAAACAATTCGTCTATCCTTTTTAATGGGTACTTGTTCTTGATGGTCACATGGTTCAATCTTCTGTAGTCAATGCACATTCTCAAGCTTCCATCTTTCTTTTTCACAAATAAAACTAGTGCTCCCCAAAGTGAAACACTTGGCCTAATGAAGCCTTTGCTCAACAATTCTTGCAACTGAAGTTTTAATTCACCCAATTCTGTTGGAGCCATCCTATATGGTGCAATAGAGATCGGTGCTGTCCTTGGAAGAAGCTTAGTTGTGAACTCAACTTCTCTGATTGGTGGCAATCCCGAGATTTAATCTGGAAAAACTTCTGGAAATTTGCATACAATGGGGATTTCCTCCACCCATTGGGATTGTTTATCCTCCGTGATAAACGCAATAAATGCGTCACAGCCACTCTGCTCTAATCTGCTTGCCTTCAACGCTGAAATAAATCATGTTTGAGTTGTCTTCCTGTTTCCCTGAGACATCAATTCTGCATGTGCTCCTTGTAATCTGAATATTATGGTTTTGCTAAAACAATCCATGGTAGCATGATATGCTTCTAACCAGTCCATGCCTAAGATGATTTCAAAATCATGCATGCCCAGAACCTATGATGCATAGATACGGCATGGATACGGCAATGACACGTTGTAGACACGACAGGGACATGAATTTTACACATAAAAAGTGAAGTATTGGATACGATACCACACGATACGTTGCCCATTTTGAAGTATCCGTGCATCATAGCCCAGAACAATAAGGTTGGCTGGTAAATTAACATCTCCTAATAAAACTGAACAGCTAGGGTAATAGGTGCTATACACAACCCGTTTACTTACTGGTTTGGTGACAGTCAAAGTAATCCAATTCGCTAAGTGGTGCATCAATCATCTTGGCAAATATAGGAGATAAAAACGAATGTGTGGATCTAGGATCAAATAAAATCTATGCTTCTACTCCACAAACAAGAAGTTTACCTCTACCACATCTCCTGCAGCTTCAACATCCACTCAATTGAGATAATATGCACGTCCATACAGTTGTGGCCTATTTTGTACTTGATTGTGTCTTCCTTGCACATTTCTATTCTGCTGTGGAGGACGAGCATTTTCATTCTGTGCTTGTGGTCTGCCCTGCTGCTGCTGAGGTGGTCTAGCTTCATTTGGAACTGGTGCCTGATTCTGAGGAGCTGATTGTCTCTGCTGTTGGTTCCATGGTTTAAAATCTGGATCTCGGTCGCAGTATTGGCCGGGCCGAAAAACTAATATGATATCGGTATCGGTCGCGGATATCGGTCCGTCGCGGTCATCGCGGTGTGAATTTTATTTTTAATCCAAAAAAAGTTCGCAAAAATATCCAAAAAATCCAGAATATTAGAAAATGCTGGAAAACAATATTTTTTTCCATTAGTAACAACAATAAATCAAAATCTTGGTCGCCTTAAGTTATGAGTCCTGTCTGTGTCACAGTTCGCTGTCTTCTCCAGTGTTTCATATAATGCAGCCATTATTGATGCTCATGATCAATTTATTAGTGTAAAATATAAGAAAATAAAGATAACATATCAATCATCATTTAATACTAACTCAATCATCAAATAAGTTGTGAAGTTCAAGACCCTGAAGATGACATATTAAAATCAGAAACATGATATGATAGTGAGATCGATAAATCATAAAGCCCTTGGGCATCAAAAGGTTCATGGTTTACCTGAAATTAGGGGGGACTAGTAGAGAGTAGAGACTAGAGAGAGATTGGTGAGTATGAGTGTATTACACATTGACAGCCTAATTTCAAGTGGAGTGTCGCCCTGGCTCGATATCGTCATCATCATCATCAGTGTTTTGAAAAGCGAGAGGCGCATCAAAGCGCTAAGGTCTCCTGGGGCCTAGGCGCTAAGGCGCGAGGCGAGGCGCGGGCTTCATTGAAGCGAGGCGCACATTGTAGATAAAAAATATATATTTTGGTATAGCTAGATAATTCACAAATTAGAGCAAAAAAGAAGAGGAATATTAGAAGAAATCTAAAAGTCATAAAGCACCCATCACTCTAAATGCTAAACATTCAACAAAAGTACCAACAAAAGTACAAAAGTGTGACACCATACATAAAACCACCACACAAAAATACGTCAAAGTCACTCAAAGCAACAACACAAATGCTCCTAAGGACCTAACAGTCATCCTCAACATCTACACCAAGTAAGTCATAATCTTGCCCTTCATCATTGGATTTATATCCATCCACGTCTTTCTCGTTCGTCTCCTCTGACTCTTCCTCATCTACCAATTGAAGAACACTTGATGATCTAGTCACTCTTGGTGTTGCCCTTGCCCTTGAAGTTGATGTTGCTCTAGTTCTTTGACTACTTTCTCCAACTCCAGAAGCTGTAGCAACATCACCCCATGTCAAAATATCATCATCAAACACAAACTCATCATCTTCATCCAATTCTCTATCTATCCTCCCAAGCAACCACCTATTGCTTTCATCAATATTCTTCAAAGAAATGGGATCAAGTATGTCACGCATATCATATCGACGTTTCAGTGCTCTGTTGTACTTAACAAATACTAGATCATTGAGACGTTTTTGATCCAACCTATTTCTTTTTTTGCTATGAATCTGCAACAATTAAAAAAGATATTAAAATTTATATGTAGAGAAGAAAAATATTTTAAATTCATTAGACTTGAGAAAAATACTCACATGTTCAAATACACTCCAATTCCGCTCACAACCAGATGAACTACACGTCAGGCTAAGAACTTTTGTCGCAAATTTTTGCAAATTTGGGGTCTTGGAACCATATGCAGCCCACCATGCAGCTGTTTATTATAGGTAATTAGCATAAATTTATGGGATAAATGTAAAAAATTAATTTTATAATATAATGGAATAAAGTTATGGGATAAAATAGTTTATCCGGTGCCGTTGTCGCCCTTTGCCTAATCGCCATAGGCAACCCAAATAAATTTTCAGCTTGCTTATAAATAGACAACTCTTGACTGATCTTATCTTGCACATCAATATTTGGGACCAGCTTTGATATGCAATTATACAACCCTGCCATGACTTCATTATCGTGCTTAGTATTGGGATTCGAATAAAAGTACTCTGGGTTCAAAAAATATCCAGCTGTATGCAAAGGACGATGCAATTGAACATCCCACCTTCTATCAATGATTTCAAAGATATTATTATATCTTTCTTCTTTTCCACCAAAAGCATTTGAAATAGCTTCTTTAGCCTGATCCATAACTTCATAAATGTATCCCATGGGAGGCTTTTTCTCACCATCAACCAATCTAAGTACACAAAGAAGTGGACCCGAGACCTTAAGGGCATAGACAACAGTGTTCCAAAATGAAGGCATTAACATAATTTGTGTAACCCTTTTACCCTGTTGCTCCTTTGCCCATTTGCTTGTTGTCCATTCTTCTGAAGTGAACATCTTCCTCAAGTTGTTTTTTTGTTGATGAATCCTAGCTAAAGTGAGAAAGGCAGTTGCAAATCGGGTTTTTGCAGGCTTGATCAACTCTTTCATTTGTGTAAACCGCCTCATCATATTGAGCAAAGTTGGGCGGTTATAAATGAACCCATGTACCACAATAGCCCTTTCAAATGCTCTCTTGAGACTTGGTATCTTAAAAATGTCTTCCAACATCAAGTCCAAACAGTGGGCAGCACATGGTGCCCATGTACGTGTGCAAACTTTGCCTCCAAAAACTTTCCTGTTAGAACCAAAACAAAGAAAGAGATAAAAAAAGAGTTTTAGATAACTGATTCTTTTAATACTACTAAATAAAAAACTTTTTTCCAATAACCACTAATTCTTACCCGCCAACACAGTAGCTGCAGCACTGTCTGTGACAATTTGGACCACATTAGCTTCTCTAATACGCTCCACAAACTTTTCAATTAGTTGAAACATTTTTTCTGCATCCTTTGAGTAGCTAGAAGCGTCAATTGACTCCACAAACATGGTTCCTTTGGGACAATTCACTAAAAAATTAAGTAATGTCCTCCCTTTCTTGTCAGTCCACCCATCCATCATTATAGAACATCCATACTTTACCCAATCATCCCGATGACCCTTCATCAAATTATTAGTATGCTCTATCTCTTTTTTGAGGAGAGGAACTCGCACCTCATGGTAACTTGGTGGTTTCATACCAGGACCATATTGCCCAATAGCTTCAATCATAGGTCCAAAACTGTCACAATTAACTGCATTAAAAGGAATTCCAGTATCATACGTCCACCTTGCAAATCTTATACATGCCCGCTTTCTTAATTCTTTTCTATACGGATCATTTGCATCAATTCTTGTTTGTTTTCCTTGGGCTTTTCGATTTTGCACAACAACGTCCGGATTGGGAGTGAAGAATACATCAATAGGCCCTTTTTGCTTTGGCTTTTTAGTTTTGGACACAGTGGAGATAGTAGTACTTCCACGAGCACTAGAAACTTCACTACCATGAGCCAAGGGTCTTTTACCACGTTCAATGACCTCTACATCATCTTCTTCATCCTCTTCATATGCATTAGCCAATTCATCAAAATGAGGCAACATATTCATTTCTTCTTTTTCTTTCTTTTTCTTTGTCATGTACTCTCTAATCTCTTCTCTAACTTCAGCTGGACATTTTGGACAAGCAGTAATATTCCTAAAACCCCCAGCAAGGTGTTGCTTGACCCGATAAACACCTCCATTTGATATTTTGCCACAAAAATTACATTTGAACCTATTAATATTTTGTGGATTTTCCAAATGTGCATACTGCCATGCTGGGTCCTTTCTAATACTACCTTCCGATGGCGTTGACATCTATAAATAGCTGTAGAAGTAGCATCAGAGATCACAAAAAAAAAAAAAAAAAAAAAACAAACTAGAATGCAGCAGTAGAACCAAAAAAAAAAAAAAAGAAGAAAAGAAACAGTTGTAGGAAATAAAAATAGCAGCAGAACAAAAAAACAAAATGAACATGCAGATTTACAGTAGCCAAAAAGAAAGGAAAAAAAAAAAAAAAAACCAGCATGATCTGTGCAGATCGTGGTCAATAGGAAAAAAAAAAAGATTTACAGCATGATCTGATTAATGAATAGGGAAAAAAAAAAAAGGAAATCAGTGGCAGCAACAGCAACAGAAAGAAAAAAAACACAAACAGCAGCAGCAGAACAAGAAAACAAATAAAAAAAAAAATAGCAGCAAAAAAAAAAAAAAGCAGCAGCAGAAAAAAAAGGGCAGCAGCAAGAACACAAACAGCAACAGTAGTAGCAGCAGAACAAGAAAACAAATAAAAAAAATAGCAGCAGAAAAAAAGAAAAAAAGCAGCAGCAGAAAAAAAAAAAGAGCAGCAGCAGTAGGAAAAAAAAAACAAACAGCAGAAGCAGCAACAGAGATCAAGAGTCAAGAGTCAAGACTAGCAGCAGAGATCACCAAAACAAAAAAAAAAGGAAAAAAAAAAAGAAAGAAAACAGTAGCAGCTAAAGAAAAGAATTGAAGTGCAGCAGTGAAACGACGTACCCGCGCAGCGATGTGAAGAAGCCGGAACGCTAGAAGTGCAGGTTCTTCTTCCTCCCTCTTCGTCGTCGTCTTCTTCTTCTTCTTCTTCTTCTGCCGTTTCTCTCTTTTTTTTTTCGTTTCGTTTCAGTCTTCTTTCTTTCGTTTCGTTTCTTCTTCTTCCTCTTCGTCGTTGTCTTCTTCTTCTTCTTCTTCTGCCATTTCTCTCTTCTTTTTTTCTCTTCTTTTTTTTTTCGTTTCGTTTGACCTAGGGCAGGGCAGCAAGAAGATATACACTCGTGTTGGGCTGTTGGGCTGACTTAAGCCCATTGACCTGTTGGGCTGGACTGCTGCTCTTTTTATTTATTTATTTATTTTTATTTTTTTTATTTTTTAAGTTTAAGTTTTGGGCCTCTATGAGAGAAGCCCAACAGGCGCGCGCCTCGCGCCTTAAGCGCGCCTCATTCAAATCGCCTCGCCCCAAGGGCTTCGAGGCGCTGCATGGTCGCCCGGCTACGACTTGGGCCTAGGTGCGCCTTTAATAACCTTGATCATCATTTCTTCGGTATTGGCTAAAAAGATATGCTCCATATTGTTGTGCAACACTACCATACCCATGACAATATTCAAATTGTTCTTAATAAGATGATGAACTATCTTGATCCCCTATGGATTGAGATGGCTGGTTGTACTCAAATGGCATGAAATAGTTATGAGGGGCATAAAAAGGTCGTTGGGAAATTGGTGGGGAAGCCTCCATTGCTCAATTAACATCTGTTCAATAGAAATAATCGGTGTTGGTGAAGGGAGTGCCCAATTAGGGTCATATGAATAACCTCCATGCTGTCCATACATGGCACCTTGTTAGCCAACATATCCCCCATGCTGTCCATACATGGCACCTTGGCCAACATAACTCCCATGATGACCATGAGTAGCGGTGCTACTACTACCCCCGGCCTTAGTCTGTCCAACATGTCTGACATAGCCACGGCGAGGATCTAACTCGGTAGCATCAGGAATATGTTCAACTGTCTCATAAGTGACAGGCTCATCATCTCTATAATGACTCTCATCCCCGGGAGAGTCAAGTGGAATTCCTGCTGAAGATGAAGAAGTAGAAATACTTGACTCACTCTCCTCGTCCACCTCCTTTCCCCTTGGCTCACTCGTATCAGGTGCGCGCCCCTGCTGCATTGTCAAGTTTATTTCTTCTATCCTTTCTGCGCCCCTTACTGGCTTAGGCCTATCCCTAGTCAATTCCTCCATCAACTCCTCAAACTCTGGGTCTTGGTCTAACACCGGTTCTTCTTGTTCCTCCAGCCATTGACCTAACACAGTATCTTATTTTAAAAAGATATAGTCGAAATTAATTGGACATAAATAATCCTGATAATCCTCAAACCGTCTTCTCCTTCTATTTCAACTCCGGAGCTTGAGGTTGTAGTGGATGTAGACCAATTTATTTAGCTTCTGCATTGTCAATCTATTTCTTGGTCCAGTGTGGATAAACGAGAAGGTGCTCCAGTTTCTTTCACAATTGAATGAAAATGTAGTTTGACTAAGGACTTAAATAGCAATTGTCCTTGGTGCAGGAGCACTCTCTCCATAATTCAACCACCATTCAGCTGAAAAAAAAAAAATAGAAATGATATTAGAGTCAATAAAATAATAATAAGTCCTTGAATAATATAGAGATGACATTACAATCAATACTAGGATAGGTCTGTGTGATAGCTCTCCGCGCAGTCGTCGTTCCAAAGCTTCCAGCACGTGCATTGTATATGTCAATCTGAAGACATTAACGTAGAAAAATAAATTAGAGAAATTACTATGTTATATACTTTTTTCCTTAATTATCTTGCTTGATTAGTAGCTCAAATTACTTCATCTATACTCTCTGCCAGTCTTTCAATTACATTTTTTAGTCCCAAACGGATTTCATCATATATGTGTCCATCCGTAAATTGGGGATTAAAGAAGCATCCTGTTGGAGAGTTGAATACAACAATTCAAGTATTAAAGAAAATAGTCTTCACTTACCAGCAGTGTGTAAATCATGTTTCAATTGTCGTCCCCATCGATTGTCGATGATCTTCCAAAACCTTTTGTAATATTTACAATCTGCTTGAATAGCTAGCTTTGATCTCCCCATGGCCTCATGTAAGAAGTCCATTGTTATCTTATCATCGCCATCAACCAATCGAAGAACCTTTATTAGGGGATCAAAAACATTCAAAACACCCTTCACATGAGGCCAAAATTTGTTGGGCTCAATTATTTTACATACTTCAAGAGTAATGGGACTTGGCCTCTTTCCCCATTTTGAATTCATGAACTCATGTGATTTTATCAATCGGAGAAGTCCTTCTCTATACTTGTAAACACTTTCGATAGCAGTGAAGTGGGTGGCAAATCTAGTGATGCCAAGCCCTAGTAATTCATGGTTGTCTGTATGCGTTTTCATCATGGAAATGAGTCTATATGACTGATAAAAAAAGTTGGTGATCTTCTTTATCTTACCAATCACTTGCTGCATGGCTTTTCCTTTTGCAATATCTTCAAGCATTAAATCCAGGCAATGTGCTACACATGGAGATCATAAAATACTTGGCCTTTGTTTCATAAGCATCATTCCTGCAGCCTTCATGTTTGCAGCATCGTCGGTAACAACCTGAACTACACAATCTGCCCCAACTTCTTCAATCACCTCATTCAATAACTTATTAATATATTTTGCATCTTGGATGTAATCAGTTGCATCAACTGATTTGATAAACACCGTGCCCATAGACGAGTAGACTAGAAAATTCAAGAGATCACGATGTGTCATGGTCGTCCACCCATCACACATTAGTGTTCAACCTCTTTCCTTCCATGCATATATGAAAGTTTGCACCCAAGCCTGCAACTCTTCATACTCTTTTTCAACACAGACATGCCTAATCTCATAAGGGATGGGTACCTTTATACCTAGACCATGTTCTGCAACTGCATCTAACATGGTGGTGAAATAAGGAGAAGATGCCTTGTTGGGTGGAATGCCTCCATCTAAAAAAAACTTTCTAGTGGCTCTCACTAGATGTTCTCTTGCTTTACCAAACTTGCCCTTTAATGCTTTCATAATGCTGGGCTGCTTTAATGTTGGTTTTCTATAAGCAAATGGGTCAGTTGGCCCCACCACATCCGGCCTACGAGGTGCATTTGTAGGAGGTCTTTCAATCTCCTCAATGTCTGGATCTTGACAGGGTTGTTTTTGACTAAATGCCCAACGCAAACTCGCTCCCTCCAGTCCGGATGACTCACCCTGCTCATATTGGCTACCTCTAGCGGCTGCTTCATATTGCATTCTTCTCATCTCTTCCTCCTGAAGTGACCTCACACTCTCTCCTAGCCCTCCTCATTTTTAGGTCTTCATCGTCATCATCGGAGGAACCAAATACTTCTTCTCTACATGCATCAAGTTCCTCAGTTCTTCTTTCTTGTACAACTCTTTTTTTTTGGCAGATGCATTAAAGAGCTCCTTCATTTCAGCTCTCACATTTGTGGCACTTTCAATCGAGTAATCCCGCCATTAAGCACTCGTCCACAATAATTACATTTTACTTTACTTTTGCTTCCTACTGCTTCACCGTGGCTCCATGCCGGATCTATGTTACGCACCATCTTGTTCCTATAAAATAAGAAATTCATGTAATAGTAATACTCTAACAATAATTATTTTTAGGAAAAAAAAAGATTTAATAAAATCATTTTCAAAATCCTAAATATATAGATCTAACATAAAAGTTTGTAGATCAATCATTTACACACCATACAATGATCATGAATCATTAAAAGAACATATTTATGATGAAATCCTCAAAAATGATATATTATAATTCAAATATTAAAAAATCCGAAAATAAAATAATTAAAATAAAAATAGAAATCATGTTTATGACTATGAGTAGATGTAGATCTATCATCTGCACACTATTAATAAGCCTTTGACATCACAAATATTCTAACAAGTAACAACAATTACTTTTAGGAAAAAAAAAAATTAATAAAATCATTTTCAAAATCCTATATATATATATATAGATCTAACATAAAAGTATGTAGATCAATCATTTACACACCATACAATAATCATGAATTATTAAAAGAGTATATTTATGATGAAATCCCCAAAAAAT
>QPKB01000002.1:35214064-35235430 GCA_003546025.1 Camphora micrantha
TCCACAATATCACTGTTATTAACTGTTGGACAGAATACAACAACATGACCAGGCTCATGTATCAAATAAGCCCTCACCCTTATGTATGAGCTTTTCTTAGTTTGATGGCAAAAATTGCATTGCCATGACACATTTCCCCCTCCATCACCACGTTTTTACTGTTTTGTAACATTCCTCCAAAGAGGGTCGTGAGCGTCTTCTTCAATGGCTGGAGAAGACACACTACCACCAGTAGAATCCATATGACCTAGGCTAATATAAACAGAAAATATAATGTGTAAAAAAAATCTGATGTGTAAAAAATATAATGTGTAAAAAGAAATTTGGATGTTTTCCACTCTTTATTCTCAGCAGTCAGCAATCGGCAGGTCTTTGTGGGAACAGGCCCACTTGCCCAAACACAGATGAACTGGCGAATGAAATAAGATGAACCCAGCCCCTTTTTTCTTCAATATGCAAAAACAGATGAACCCAGCCCCTTCAATCTGCAGAAATGATATGTGGACGAACGATGCCCAGATTTTCCGACGAAGCCCGGAGAGCATTGACAAACTGCTGCCCTCTATTTGCTGCACTGACGAACAGATCCAGGGCCTGGAGAGCACTAACGAATTGCTGCTCTCTCCGCTGCAAACTGGTGCAAGGTACAGCTTCTTCCTTCTCTCTCTCTCTCTCTCTCTTCTTCTTTGCGCGACTGATGTTGGTGTTGGAGAAGAAATAGGGTTTCCCTCTTAAAATGTGCGCAACACATTTTCCATTTAAATGTATCCCGCACGTGTCCGGCAAGTGTTCGAAATACAAAAAATAAAAAATAAATAAGTTGCGGATATGTTTCTTTACGTACCCCGGACGTATCGGGGGCGTATCCATGTCTGATATTCCCTGGATACGGATTCGTCGCCCATATCTACGTATCCGTGCTTCGTAGTGGGCAACCCAACAAAATAATTCCACTATCCATGGGTACCACATTACACCAAACTTTATCTGTATAATCTTCACCAATAGAAAAAAGTATCTATACCGTACTTGCTCTTCATCACCTGTCATTAACCACCTAGAAAAATAGGGACGATGATGCTTTCGAACTTTTAGCTGCAATCGATCCACAAGAGCTTGAGATATAATATTTTAACAACTGCCTCCATCAATGACTACTGTGGATTCTTAACCATTGACTGTTCCTTTTGAGCGAAAAATATTATCTCACAACCACTTCTTCTCAGTAGCTGATGTAGTGTCGTCGATGACCATGAGAGATTCACCTTCAACTACATGGTAGATCTCTAGTTCTTCTGTCTCAGCTTCAGCCTCTTTCTCTTTAGGATCATCTGGTGTATCCTTCACATCACTTTTATTCTCAATGAGGTGGATGCGTTTGGGACATTCCATTGCAGGGTGCCCCTGTTATTTACAGTCAAAGCATGTGATCCTATTTTGACTTTCGGGCTTGGTGGAAACTTTCTCCAATGAACCACTTGGTTTAGAATCTTATATTGATGAAGTTCTTGTTTGGAAAGTCTAATTTCAGCCTCTTATCCACTTAAAACGGGTAGAAAACTGAAATAGAGTGTTTGGTAACTTTTTTGGGGACCTCCACTTCAAAGCTCATAAAGAGGTTAAATGTCTAAAATGCAGAGTCCCAAAATCAAGGAGACTTGAAATAGATGTTTCCATCTAAAGCTGAACGACACTGTTATAGGCGGTGACTTAGCATCAACGCTTTTTGCATTTTTTTTTTTTTTTTTTTCAAATTTGATGGCCTAGATGAAGATCTAAACCATTGAAAATATTAAGAACCCAAAGAACGGCTACAGTGTCAAATTTGAACCGTTGATGCTTCATCATTCTTGAGATATTTGCAAAGCATTGTGAGCCATTAGATCTAGGTTTATGGATTTTGTGGACCTCGATATGAAGATCCGAATCGTTAATCTTATTTATAAGATGAAGAACGTTTATGAGATCAAATATCACCCCTTGATTCCATGTGGATCATGATAAATTGATAAAGAAATGTTTGACCGTAGATGTATTAAAGCTTAAAAACGGATGAGTTTCCACATGAGCAACCCAGTCTGGTTTTTAGTTTTGGAACTTTAAATGTAAATCTGAACGGTTGGATAACTTAAAAGGATCAAACAAAGCCATCATATCAATTTTGAACCGTTGATGTTTCATAAATATCGAGATATTTATAAAAAACAGTGAACCATTGGATCTAAATCTTTTAAGTTTATGGGCTCCTTAATCAATATCCGAACCGCTGATCCTTTTTGGAGAGTTCAAAAAGGGCTAGAGGATTAAATTTTAGCCGTTGATTCATCACTATTGTTGAGAAATTTGTGAAAAACCGTGAACCATCATATCCATAGAAGTGTAGAACATCCATTTCAATAAGGGTTATCGCCAACACGGATATATTATCCATGGATCTATTTCATACAGATAAGATTTGCTAAACAAGCCCGAATTCTTTTGCACAACCCATTTAGATGCATTAAATTTTCTGGCTTGATAATTTGCAATATCCTCGGTCTTGATAGCGTGCTGGACGATCTCATCAACATTATCAAAATGTTTGAATGTGAGGATATGTTGTATGTCAAGTCTATGCTGATGCAATCCTAGGGTTAGGATGCAAGTGCCGGAGTATAATTAGGATTCCCACATGAACAATCATTCGAAGAAAACAACTCTCCACGATAAACCCACGCAGGGAAATTTTATTAACTGAAAAATCACTGAGATTATTAATCTCTACAATACCATATTTATAATAAAAGAGTCTTAAGAACTAGTAAAGTAATCCAAATTAAACTAGGAAATAAAATAAGAATCCTACCTAAGTTAGAAACTAATCCTAATTACAATCTTGCTAAACTTAAACTAATACTAATTAAAACTCATAGAATTTCATGGGTCCCACATGTGGCCCATGAGTCTTGTTGGAAGGCCGTGATATTGCTGCTGCATCATTCTCCCTGGGTTGGAAAAGAGTTCGACCTCGAACTCGGCTCTTTTTCTGGATGTTGTTTCTGTAGATAGTGTGCATGTGAAGCGCTTCCTTGGTGAGACGAGAACGTGGCCCTTTTTTTGGTGGTGTCGGCTTCAAAGGACAGAGTGCGACTTGCTTTTCACTGTGCATGAATGTGTGTTGTTGCACATGCCATTAGTTCCATTCTTGTCATACATTTACGGGCGACTCAACAAGATATCACAACTATCCATGGGTATCACATTACACCAAACTGTATCTGTATAATCTGCACCAATGGAAAAGGTAATTAGACATGCATATCTGACTTGCACTTCATCACCTGTCATTAACCATCTAGCAAAATAGGGACGATGATGCTTCTGAACTTTCAGCTGTAAGTGATCCACAAAAGCTTGGGATATAATATTCTGACAACTGCCTCCATCAATGAATGCCATGCATTGCTGACTATTAACTGTTCCTTTTGAGTGGAAAATATTTTCTCGCAGTCATTTCTTTGCAGTATTCGATGTAGTTTCTTAGATAACCATGAGAGACTCAAGACCCTCCTCGGGCATAATATCCTCCACTTTCTTGGTTTCATTCCCTTTAGGATCATCGGGAGTATCTTTCACAGCACTTTCAGTCTCAATGAGGTGGATACTTTTTGGACATTTTGCTGCACGATGCCCTTGTTGCTTACAATTAAAGCAGGTGGTCCTATTTTGACTTTCGGGTTTGGTGAAAACTTTTTCCTATGAAGTACTCGGTTTAGAACCTACAATTGAGGAATTCTTTTGCATAACCTATTTAGCTGCAGTAAGTTTTTGGGCTTGACGATGTGCAATTCCCTCAGCTTTGATAGCATGCTGAATAATCTCATCAACATTATCAAAATGTTTGAATGCGAGGATATCTTGAATGTCAAGTGTAAGCTCATTAAAGTATCTGTCAACTAATACCTCATCATCTTCATTCAAACCACAACGGGCTTGCATGGTCAGAAACTCCTCAGAATACTCAACAACGATCTTAGATCCTTGTTTCAAGTATTAAAAACGTGAACACAGATCTCTTGAATAATTGACATGCAGGAATTTTTGCTTCAACAAATTCTTCATTTAGGCCCACATATCAACAGGGTCAATTTGCTGGTATCTGCTCCTCTTTTGCAAATCGGCCCACCATATCGCAGCATAATTGCGAAATCGAGTTGCCACCGGTATAATCTTATGACCATCCTTCATTGGTTTATGTGCAAAAATATTTTAATCGCACACTAACCAATCCAACAATTCATTTGGCTTCAATTTCCCATCATATTCGGGAATCACAAGTTTAATATCCAAATCTCAATTAACATTGACGACATGTGGATCACCTTGATTCCGATTGTGTCCTCATCTCGATGATTATCCTCATGCCAATTCCAAATTTGTTAATCGGGTTATAATCCTGTCAAGAGTTGGTTGCATTTGAGCCACCGTTGCGGAAAGTTGATTAACAGTTACTGATAATTGCGCAATGGTTCCCCTCAAATCATCATCTTTGTGAGGAAGACGCGTCAACCTGCTTCTTGGGAGGCTTTTTTTTTTTAATTGCAAATTTAAAATTTCGTACTGATCTGATGTGAAGATCTGCTCTTCACGATCACGCTGGCGAAAACGGATCGGAGATTGGACGGTGTATGAGCCCGATATCGTCAGAAGAAATCTCAACCGGTCGGATTGACTAGACTGCAACCCGGATATGAACCTGGACCACTTGTGACTGAGCTGAATTGAACTCAGGCCTAGAATGGACTTGGCCCAAATTCAGATTGGGCCCAATTGGCTGGCATGTGTGTGAGCTTCGTCATGGGATTTATGCAGAAAGGAAGAAAAAGGCTGAAGCCAATGAAGCCAAATTCAGTACTGAGAGAGAGAAGGGTTTTGAAAACCCCTTGCTGCTATATGCTTGCATCATAAGCCCATGAAAGTATTTGTTAACTAATACATCATCATCTTCATTCAAGCCACAACGAGCTTTCATGGCCATGAACTCCTCAGAATACTCAATTACTGTCTTAGATCCTTGTTTCAAATCTTGAAAGCTTGAACGCAAATCTCTTGCATAATTCATAGGGAGGAACTTTTGCTTCAACAGATTCTTCATCTCAACCCATGTTTCAACAGAGTCAATATTTTGGTTCCTTCTTTTCTTTTGCAACTCGGCCCACCATATCGCAGTATAATTGCGAAATCGAGTGGCCACCAGTGTAAATTTATAACCATCCGTCATTGGCTTGTGTGCGAAAATATTTTCAACACACACTAACCAATCTATGAATTCATCTGGTTTCAATCTTCCATCATATTCGGTAATCACGAGTTTAATACTTAAATCTCGATCAACATTTATTGCATGTGGATCTCATTGATTCCGATTATGTCCTCCATCATCTCGGTGATTATCCTCCCGCCGATTGTTTTCCAAATTGGCTAATCGGGTTTCCATTCTTGTAAGAGTCTCTTGGATTTGAACTATCGTTGTGGATAGTTGATTAACATTTTTTGATTATTCCGCAACGGTTCCCCTCAAAGTCTCATTGTTTGTAGATGAAGACTCCACTTCTACATGCTTCTTGGGAGGCATTTTTTTTAATGCAAATTTAAAATTTTTTACTGACCTGATGTGTATATCTGCTCTCCACGAGTGCGTAGCTTGAAACATAGATGAGGTAGTGAAACATACGTTAAAAGCAGAAGAGATAGCCAACCGTCATGCTTGCAAGCTCACATCATATAAAAGGATCGACCAATTGTCTCTGTCACCTTGTACAAGTATCTAAGTCAAATCAAGCCCAAATACAATATCTAGTTTCTGATCTAATAATTAGCTGAGGAAGGAAAATAACAATTCCCCTGTATTATTATTGTTGAGAAAGATGTCATTTGTTGTTTCAATGCTTTTAATGACTTACAAAAGCTTTGATTCATGTGATTGAAGAACAATAAGATGAGGAGAATGATGAGCTAGAATCTAAGGAGTAGTTGACCATAGAAAAAAAGAAAAGAAAAAGAAAACATAGAGCAAGTTAGGCTCCTAAGGTGACTCCAATGCCAATGTTCTGATGAGTCAAAGCGTGGTTTCTAGAGAACCCTACACCAATTGTCTCTAAGAAATGGTTACTGAATAACATCTTTCATTCGACAGGCGATGTAAATGGATAGGTTTGTACAATTACAATTTGTGGCGACTCCAGACCGAGGCCCGGGCCCGGGCCCCCAACACGGTGATTAACGGTTAATTTGAATTTTGAAATTTCCCATAGGTTCCCTCGGTGAGGATCCCGAGACACGGGGACTCACTTGCTCGATCAAGTTTGTGGAAGCGTGTAGCAAATCACATCAAGACAAAGCATGAATAATATTTCCAAGTGCAAGAGTAATAACATCAAGACATAATATCAGAAGGAGGAAATATAACATAGCATTTTCATCATGATTCAAGTTTCAAAGTTAGCCCAAAAGTAAGTTAAGTTTTGTTACAATCCAATAAGAGGCCAACAACGGCCAATACATTCCCAAAAGTTTAAACAAGACACCCAACAAAATGTAACGGATGTCATGATCTCGGCCGACATCTAGTTGACGTCGTCGGGCTATCACTCTCGAATTGGGGGTGGCTCAATAGTCTCTTCCTGACGCTCCTCCTCAAAGGCAACGTCGCTTGCACCTGGGCACCAAAATAACAAGCATCAAATACGACGGTTTAGCAGGTAATCAATTTAGGCATGAGCATGGAACAATAGATGTTTAAAGAAACAAAACTAGATAGTTTACTGAATTTAAAACAGATACATGACTAAGTTATATTTCAAAGATACAAAAAAAAAAAAAAAAAAAAAAAAAAACTAGCATGAATACATATAATATCATGAATAATTTATCCATATTGAGCCCATCCTTTCTCCATCATACATGATAATAAGAGTAAGCACGCACGACAAGCACGACACGTAAAACACGATTCCCACGTCACGTAAGGTAGATGGGGAGGCAGGCCGCGGAATCGGAAACACGCATGATGTGTAATATAATATATGACCAATCTACAGATAGTCCACAAGTTTAAGGACCCCCGGACAGTGGATCAAACTGAAGGGGCAGTCGAAGCTTAGTTGTGTTCACTTGAATTCATAAATGCAGAAAACACAACGATACACGTTCTAAACAGATCAAAATTAAGAGGAAAATCACTTGTCAAAACGAGACAAGACACGGCTAGCAAAAGGCATAAATTATATGCATACAAGCTTAAGAAGTGATCCCCTTTTTTATTCTTGAAACAAATCTTCAAACGATCTTATATCTGAAATTCAAAACGAATACACGATGATCTTTGTTGTATCAAAACTAAAGTTCAAACACGAAGTCCATCAAGCATATGCCGAGACCATTCATTGACCTTGGTGTAATAAAATGAATTGGTGTCCCCGTAGTTAGAATACATTTTAGATTTTCAATTGCACAATGTCAAGTTAAAACCCTTAGCATAGTCTAGTTTTTCAATCCCTAAGAACCCACGAAAGAAACCAAACTCAGCCCTTGAATCTGCCAGGTTCGCTCGAGCGGGCTGCCCCAGTGACCCGTCTGCTCGAGCGGACTCAAGCGTGCTCGAGCGGGCCGCTAGGCAGTTGCCTTTCATGCTCGAGTGGACAGGCTGCTACCTGTGCTCGCTGAGTGCAGAAATGCACTCCCTTTTGCACATTTTTCTGACCTCTTCTCCCCTTCTCATTTCTGAACCACCTGTAATTCCCTTGAGCCTCCATGCTCTCCAAGGGATCAATCCAAACCATCACATCTCAATTTCCATTCTTCATAAAAACTAATCCAAACATTCTAAACAAAGCGTAGGTTTCAAATTCGAAAAAAGATTTCAAAAGATGGGAGTGTAATTAACATTAATGCATATAAGGAAATGAAAAGCAAGTAAGAAGAGTCTAAGAGTGATATAGATTGGAACTTAAACAAACCCATAATGCATTTTAAAAGTAGGAATGCAATTCAAATCAAACATGCAACAACATTCCTAGATTGGTTACTTGCCTTTGCCCAAAATGTCAATACAAGCACTCCTCAAGAATCCTACCCAAGGGCTGAGCCAAACTCTACAAAAACCCCATGAAAAACTATTCAAAAACTTAACAAATCGAAAACAAGGAACCCATTTCGAAATGGGTGTTGCATGCTCGAGAAACAGGTTCCTTAGGAGCTAAAAAGACTCCATTAAAGTCAAGGATTGAAGCTCTTACCCAGAGGTGTCCAAACAAGAAGAAATGAAGAGAAGATGGTGGCTGCCCAGCTAGAATTCCCAAGAAAATTTAAATCAATAGAGAGCTTGAGATGGGAGGAAGAAGAAGGTAGGCTCAGATTTTCCTTTGGAAGCTTAAAGGTGGTGCATGCAATAGGAAGAAGATGAGAGAAAATGAGTCTCTTCACAGCTCTGAGTTAGTTGAAAATAGTTGCAGGAAAATGAACGAGAGTGAGGGGGAAGGTGATTTAAGTGGCCTGGAAGTGGGGCCCAACAGGTCTAAATCTTGCGTCGACAAAAACATGGTCTTGTGGGCCCCAGACGAGATCGACGAAGGACAAAACGATCCTCGAAAAATCTAGTTTCTGAACAGTATAAATTTGACATGGTTTTGAGATTTCGAAATTCGTGTCCAGATTTGAGTGTGAAAAGTCAATGTCACCCTTTTGGGGCCAAAACTAGGTTTTTTGGGCTTCAAACATAGACAGCTGAAAACGAAAGTGGTAGCGATTAATAAAACCATTCAAGTGAAATCAAAACCACAATTAAATCGGAAACCATAGTCATCCTCCCATGCTTGCACGTGCACTCAGGGCATCCCTGAAACACTAATTGCTCTCAAAATTTCCAAATCTATTTCCAGAACTAAAACTAATTATATTCTAACCGAACGGTCACTAAACCCTCTTAAGACTAAACACCCACTAAGTACACACTAATCGGGCTAATCTGGGTTGGGGTCTAACATCCTCCACCCCTTAGGGTATTTGGTCCACCAAATAAAACAATTTTACCTCTGGTAACAACTGTGGATACTTCCTCTGGACCTGATCTCTCAATTCCCATGTGGCTTCTTCTAGCTCGTGATTTTCCTAAGTATCGTGACCCAATGAATAGTCCGATTTCTCAATTCTTGCTCTTTGGTATCAATGATTCTGATCGGCTTTTCCACATACGAGGCATCTTCTTGAATCTGAAACGGCTCGTGCTGCAATACATGAGAAGGACTATGAACAAATTTCTTGAGCATGGAAACGTGAAATACATTGTGCACCCCGGAAAGTTCCGGTGGTAACACAAGTTTATAGGCAACGTCTCCACTCTTGCTCAAAATCTCATACGGACCAATAAACCTTCTTGACAGCTTGCCCTTCTGTTCGAACCTCAGAGTTCCTCTAACCGATGAGACCTTCAAAAATACTGTCACGTACTTGAAATTGCAATTCTCTTCGGTGAGTATCTGCATAGTTCTTCTATCTACTTTGGGCGGTCTTTAAACGTTCATGAATCAACTTGATCTTGTCACTTGTCTCTCCAACCATCGTCGGCCCATGAAAACAACGCACGCCAAGTTCTTCCCAGCAAACCGGAGTTCTACGTCTTCTGCCATAGAGTGCCTCAAAAGGTGCCATACCGATGCTAGAATGGTAGCTATTGTTGTAAGCGAACTCACAAAGCGGTAAGTACTCATCCTACTGAACTTTGAAATCTAGCACACAAGCACGTAGCATGTATTCATGGGTCTGTATCGTCCGTTCTGTTTGACTGTCGGTCTGTGGATGATACACTGTGCTGAATTGGAGTTTGGTACCCATGGACTCAAGAAGAGTTTTTCAAAACCTTGAAACAAATCTGCTATCTCTGTCTGAAGTGATGGAGATGGGTTAACCATGCTTACTGACAATCTCGTCGACAAAAAATTTTACAGGTGGTGTCATATGCATCATATTCCCTGTCTTCATCAGAATGAAATAAGACGACTTCGTGAGACGATCTACGATAATCTAGATTGCGTTATTCCCCTTCTTTGTATTCGGCAAACCGGAGACGAAATCCATGGTGATGTGCTCCCATTTCCACTGTGGAATCTCCAACGGTTGTAGCTAACCTGGGGGCTTCTGATGTTCTACTTTAATCATCTGGCAAGTTAAGCAACGGGACACAAAAACTGCTATCTCTCTCTTCATGTTCCACCAAATTCTATTCTTCAAATTGTGGTGCATCTTCGTGCTACCCAGATGCGTGGAGTATCTTGTACTGTGAGCTTCAGTCATTATGTCATTCTTCAAATCATCCATATTAGGCAGCACACACAACCTATCACGAAAATACAGTATCCCATTTAGCATCTTAAAATCTGGACGTTCTGCGATATGCTCTACAATCTTTGCTAAATCTGGGTCTTGCAACTGACTGTCCTTGATCTTCTGAATAAAAATAGATTCAGACACGGTCATATTTGCTAACATCACACCCTGCCTTAGTGGCTATACTTCCACACCTAGCTCTTCAAACTGCTGGAAAACACTAACTCATCGGCCATAGTCACTGATTTTCTGCTTAATGCATCAGCTACTACGTTCACTTTACCCGGATGATACTTGATTGGAAAGTCATAATTTTTCATGTATTCCATCCACCGTCTCTGCCTCATTCAAATCCTTCTGCGAGAACTAGTATTGCAAACTTCGGTGGTCTGAATGGACTTTGAAATTCTCTCCATGGAGGTAGTGTTTCCACATCTTCAAAGCAAATACAACTGCTGCTAATTCCAAGTCATGAGTTGTATAGTTCCTCTCATGATCCTTCAACTGTCTTGAGCCATAAGCAATCAATTTGCCATCTTTCATCAATACACAGCCCACTCCCACGTTCGAAGCATCTGTATAAACAATAAATCCACCGTTGCCTGATGGTAATGTGAAGATGGGAGCTGTGGTTAATCTTCTTTTCAGCTCTTGGAAACTTGTTTCACACTGCTCGGTCCAAACAAATGGAACACTCTTCCTAGTCAATTTCGTCAAAGGTGTTGCAATGGACGAAAAACCTTGGACAAATCTTCGATAGTAGCCTGCTAACCCCAAGAAGCTTTTGATTTTAGTCACACTGCTCGGTCTTTTCCAATTAACAACTGCCACTATCTTGGCTGGATCAATTGCTAAACCTTCTCTTGAGATATGGCCTAGAAAAGCGACATGTTCCAACCAAAATTCACACTTACTAAGCTTTGCATAAAGCTGGTTGTCCCTCAAAAGCTGCAATGATGTCTTCAAGTGTTCTTTATGATCCTCCTTACTCTTGGAATGCACGAGAACGTCATCGATGAATACCACCGTAGAGTGATCCAAATACCGTGCAATGACTTTGTTCATGAGGGCCATAAATACTGCGGGTGCATTTGTCAAACCAAAGGGCATCACTAAGAACTCATAATGCCCATATCTTGTTCGAAAAACTGTTTTATGCACATCCGAGTCTCTAACTCTCAACTGATGATACCCGGACCTCAAGTCTATCTTGGAAAAATAAGCTGCTCTTTGCAATTGGTCAAACAATTCGTCTATCCTTTTTAATGGGTACTTGTTCTTGATGGTCACATGGTTCAATCTTCTGTAGTCAATGCACATTCTCAAGCTTCCATCTTTCTTTTTCACAAATAAAACTAGCGCTCCCCAAAGTGAAACACTTGGCCTAATGAAGCCTTTGCTCAACAATTCTTGCAACTGAAGTTTTAATTCACCCAATTCTGTTGGAGCCATTCTATATGGTGCAATAGAGATCGGTGCTGTCCTTGGAAGAAACTTAATTTTGAACTCAACTTCTCTGATTGGTGGCAATCCCGAGATTTAATCTGGAAAAACTTCTAGAAATTTGCATACAACGGGGATTTCCTCCACCCATTGGGATTGTTTATCCTCCGTGATAAACGCAATAAATGCGTCATAGCCACTCTGCTCTAATCTGCTTGCCTTCAACGCTGAAATAAATCATGTTTGAGTTGTCTTCCTGTTTCCCTGAGACATCAATTCTGCCTGTGCTCCTTGTAATCTGAATATTATGGTTTTGCTAAAACAATCCATGGTAGCATGATATGCTTCTAACCAGTCCATGCCTAAGATGATTTCAAAATCATGCATGCCTAGAACCTATGATGCATAGATACGGCATGGATACGGCAATGACACGTTGTAGACACGACAGGGACATGAATTTTACACATAAAAAGTAAAGTATCGGATACGATACCACACGATACGTTGCCCATTTTGAAGTATCCGTGCATCATAGCCCAGAACAATAAGGTTGGCTGGTAAATTAACATCTCCTAATAAAACTGAACAGCTAGGGTAATAGGTGCTATACACAACCCGTTTACTTACTGGTTTGGTGACAGTCAAAATGTAATCCAATTCGCTAAGTGGTGCATCAATCATCTTGGCAAATATAGGAGATAAAAACGAATGTGTGGATCTAGGATCAAATAAAATCTATGCTTCTACTCCACAAACAAGAAGTTTACCTCTACCACATCTCCTGCAGCTTCAACATCCACTCAATTGAGATAATATGCACGTCCATACAGTTGTGGCCTATTTTGTGCCTGATTGTGTCTTCCTTGTGCATTTCTATTCTGCTGTGGAGGACGAGCATTTTGATTCTGTGCTTGTGGTCTGCCCTGCTGCTGCTGAGGTGGTCTAGCTTCATTTGGAACTGGTGCCTGATTCTGAGGAGCTGATTGTCTCTGCTGTTGGTTCCATGGTTTAAAATCTGGATCTCGGTCGCGGTATTGGCCGGGCCGAAAAACTAATATGATATCGGTATCGGTCGCGGATATCGGTCCGTCGCGGTCGTCGTGGTGTGAATTTTATTTTTAATCCAAAAAAGTTCGCAAAAATATCCAAAAAATCCAGAATATTAGAAAATGCTGGAAAACAATATTTTTTTCCATTAGTAACAACAATAAATCAAAATTTTGGTCGCCTTAAGTTATGAGTCTTGTCTGTATCACAGTTCGCAGTCTTCTCCAGTGTTTCATATAATGCAGCCATTATTGATGCTCATGATCAATTTATTAGTGTAAAATATAAGAAAATAAAGATAACATATCAATCATCATTTAATACTAACTCAATCATCAAATAAGTTGTGAAGTTCAAGACCCTGAAGATGACATATTAAAATCAGAAACATGATATGATAGTGAGATCGATAAATCATAAAGCACTTGGGCATCAAAAGGTTCATGGTTTACCTGAAATTAGAGGGGACTAGTAGAGAGTAGAGACTGGAGAGAGATTGGTGAGTATGAGTGTATTACATATTGACAGCCTAATTCCAAGTGGAGTGTCGCCCTGGCTCGATATCGTCATCATCATCATCAGTGTTTTGAAAAGCGAGAGGCGCATCAAAGCGCTAAGGTCTCCTGGGGCCTAGGCGCTAAGGCGCGAGGCGAGGCGCGGGCTTCATTGAAGCGAGGCGCACATTGTAGATAAAAAATATATATTTTGGTATAGATAGATAATTCACAAATTAGAGCAAAAAAGAAGAGGAATATTAGAAGAAATCTAAAAGTCATAAAGCACCCATCACTCTAAATGCTAAACATTCAACAAAAGTACCAACAAAAGTACAAAAGTGTGACACCATACATAAAACCACCACACAAAAATACATCAAAGTCACTCAAAGCAACAACACAAATGCTCCTAAGGAGGACCTAACAGTCATCCTCAACATCTACACCAAGTCATAATCTTGCCCTTCATCATTGGATTTATATCCATCCACGTCTTTCTCGTCCGTCTCCTCTGACTCTTCCTCATCTACCAATTGAAGAACACTTGATGATCTAGTCACTCTTGGTGTTGCCCTTGCCCTTGAAGTTGATGTTGCTCTAGTTCTTTGACTACTTTCTCCAACTCCAGAAGCTGTAGCAACATCACCCCATGTCAAAATATCATCATCAAACACAAATTCATCATCTTCATCCAATTCTCTATCTATCCTCCCAAGCAACCACTCATTGCTTTCATCAATATTCTTCAAAGAAATGGGATCAAGTATGTCACGCATATCATATCGACGTTTCAGTGCTCTGTTGTACTTAACAAATACTAGATCATTGAGACGTTTTTGATCCAACCTATTTCTTTTTTTTGCTATGAATCTGCAACAATTAAAAAAGATATTAAAATTTATATGTAGAGAAGAAAAATATTTTAAATTCATTAGACTTGAGAAAAATACTCACATGCTCAAATACACTCCAATTCCGCTCACAACCAGATGAACTACACGTCAGGCTAAGAACTTTTGTCGCAAATTTTTGCAAATTTGGGGTCTTGGAACCATATGCAGCCCACCATGCAGCTGTTTATTATAGGTAATTAGCATAAATTTATGGGATAAATGTAAAAAATTAATTTTATAATATAATAGAATAAAGTTATGGGATAAAATAGTTTACCCGGTGCCGTTGTCGCCCTTTGCCTAATCGCCATAGGCAACCCAAATAAATTTTCAGCTTCCTTATAAATAGACAACTCTTGAGTGATCTTATCTTGCACATCAATATTTGGGACCAACTTTGATATGCAATTATACAACCCTGCCATGACTTCATTATCGTGCTCAGTATTGGGATTCGAATAAAAGTACTCTGGGTTCAAAAAATATCCAGCTGCATGCAAAGGACGATGCAATTGAACATCCCACCTTCTATCAATGATTTCAAAGATATTATTATCTCTTTCTTCTTTTCCACCAAAAGCATTTGAAATGGCTTCTTTAGCCCGATCCATAGCTTCATAAATGTATCCCATGGGAGGCTTTTTCTCACCATCAACCAATCTAAGTACCCAAAGAAGTGGACCCGAGACCTTAAGGGCATAGACAACAGTGTTCCAAAATGAAGGCATTAACATAATTTGTGTAACCCTTTTACCCTGTTGCTCCTTTGCCCATTTGCTTGTTGTCCATTCTTTTGAAGTGAACATCTTCCTCAAGTTGTTTTTTTGTTGATGAATCCTAGCTAAAGTGAGAAAGGCAGTTGCAAATCGGGTTTTTGCAGGCTTGATCAACTATTTCATTTGTGTAAACCGCCTCATCATATTTAGCAAAGTTGGGCGGTTATAAATGAACCCATGTACCACAATAGCCCTTTCAAATGCTCTCTTGAGACTTGGTATCTTAAAAATGTCTTCCAACATCAAGTCCAAACAGTGGGCAGCACATGGTGTCCAATACAAGTGTGCAAACTTTGCCTCCAAAAACTTTCCTGTTAGAACCAAAACAAAGAAAGAGATAAAAGAGTTTTAGATAATTGATTCTTTTAATACTACTAAATAAAAAAACTTTTTTCCAATAACCACTAATTCTTACCCGCCAACACATTAGCTGCAGCACTGTCTGTGACAATTTGGACCACATTAGCTTCTCCAATACGCTCTACAAACTTTTCAATTAGTTGAAACATTTTTTCTGCATCCTTTGAGTAGCTAGAAGCGTCAATTGACTCCACAAACATGGTTCCTTTGGGACAATTCACTAAAAAATTAAGTAATGTCCTCCCTTTCTTGTCAGTCCACCCATCCATCATTATAGAACATCCATACTTTACCCAATCATCCCGATGACCCTTCATCAAATTATTAGTATGCTCTTTCTCTTTTTTGAGGAGAGGAACTCGCACCTCATGGTAACTTGGTGGTTTCATACCAGGACCATATTGCCTAATAGCTTCAATCATAGGTCCAAAACTGTCACAATTAACTGCATTAAAAGGAATTCCAGCATCATACATCCACCTTGCAAATCTTATACATGCCCGCTTTCTTAATTCTTTTCTATACGGATCATTTGCATCAATTCTTGTTTGTTTTCCTTGGGCTTTTCGATTTTGCACAACAACGTCCGGATTGGGAGTGAAGAATACATCAATAGGCCCTTTTTGCTTTGGCTTTTTAGTTTTGGACACAGTGGAGATAGTAGTACTTCCACGAGCACTAGAAACTTCACTACCATGAGCCAAGGGTCTTTTACCACGTTCAATGACCTCTACATCATCTTCTTCATCCTCTTCATATGCATTAGCCAATTCATCAAAATGAGGCAACATATTCATTTCTTCTTTTTCTTTCTTTTTCTTTGTCTTGTACTCTCTAATCTCTTCTCTAACTTCAGTTGGACATTTTGGACAAGCAGTAATATTCCTAAAACCCCCAGCAAGGTGTTGCTTGACCCGATAAACACCTCCATTTGATATTTTGCCACAAAAATTACATTTTGACCTATTAATATTTTGGTGGATTTTCCAAATGTGCATACTGCCATGCTGGGTCCTTTCTAATACTACCTTCCGATGGCGTTGACATCTATAAATAACTGCAGAAGTAGCATCAGAGATCACCAAAAAAAAAAAAAAAAAACAAGAATGCAGCAGCAGAACAAAAAAAAAAAAAAAAAAAAAAAAAAAAGAAAGAAGCTGTAGGAAATAAAAATAACAGCAGAACAAAAAAACGAAATGAACACGCAGATTTACAGTAGCCAAAAAGAAAGGAAAAAAAAAAAAAAACAGCATGATCTGTGCAGATCGTGGTCAATAGGAAAAAAAAAAAAAAGATTTACAAGCAGATTTACAACATGATCTGATTGATGAACAGGGAAAAAAAAAAGGAAATCAGTGGCAGCAACAGCAACAGAAAGAAAAAAAACACAAACAGCAGCAGCAGAACAAGAAAACAAATAAAAAAATAGCAGCAGAAAAAAAAAAAAAAGCAGCAGCAGAAAAAAAAGGGCAGCAGCAAGAACACAAACAGCAACAGTAGTAGCAGTAGAACAAGAAAACAAATAAAAAAAGATAGCAGCAGAACAAAAAAAAAAAAAAGCAGCAGCAGAGAAAAAAAGAGTAGCAGCAGTAGGAAAAAAAAAAAACAAACAGCAGAAGCAGCAACAGAGATCAAGAGTCAAGAGTCAAGACTAGCAACAGAGATCACCAAAACAAAAAAAAAAGGAAAAAAAAAAGAAGAAAGAAAACAGTAGCAGCTAAAGAAAAGAATTGAAGTGCAGCAGTGAAACGACGTACCCGCTCAGCGATGTGAAGAAGCCGGAACGCTAGAAGTGCAGGTTCTTCCTCCTTCCTCTTCGTCGTCTTCTTCTTCTTCTTCTGCCGTTTCTCTCTCTTTTTTTTTTCGTTTCGTTTCAGTCTTCTTTCTTTCGTTTCGTTTCTTCTTCTTCCTCTTCGTCGTCGTCTTCTTCTTCTTCTTCTGCCGTTTCTCTCTTCTTTTTTTTTTTCGTTTCGTTTGACCTAGGGCAGGGCAGCAAGAAGATATACACTCGTGTTGGGCTGGACTGCTGCTTTTTTTTTTTTTTTTTTTTTTTTAAGTTTAAGTTTTGGGCCTCTATGAGAGAAGCCCAACAGGCGCGCGCCTTGCGCCTCATGCGCCTTAAGCGCGCCTCATTCAAATCGCCTCGCCCCAAGGGCTTCGAGGCGCTGCATGGTCGCCCGGCTGCGACTTGGGCCTAGGCGCGCCTTTAATAACCCTGATCATCATTTCTTTGGTATTGGCTAAAAAGATATGCTCCATATTGTTGCGCAACACTACCATACCCATGACAATATTCAAATTGTTCTTAATAAGATGATGAACTATCTTGATCCCCTATGGATTGAGATGGCTGGTTGTACTCAAATGGCATGAAATAGTTGAGGGGCATAAAAAGGTCGTTGGGAAATTGGTGGGGAAGCCTCCGTTGCTCAATTAACATCTGTTCAATAGAAATAATCGGTGTTGGTGAAGGGAGTGCCCAATTAGGGTCATATGAATAACCTCCATGCTGTCCATATATGGCACCTTATTAGCCAACATATCCCCCATGCTGTCCATACATGGCACCTTGGCCAACATAACTCCCATGATGACCATGAGTAGCGGTGCTACTACTACCCCCGGCCTTAGTCTGTCCAACATGTCTGACATAGCCACGGCGATGATCTAACTCGGTAGCATCAGGAATATGTTCAACTGTCTCATAAGTGATAGGCTCATCATCTCTATAATGACTCTCATCCCCGGGAGAGTCAGGTGGAATTCCTGCTGATGATGAAGAAGTAGAAATACTTGACTCACTCTCCTCGTCCACCTCCTTTCCCCTTGGCTCACTCGTATCAGGTGCGCGCCCCTGCTGTATTGTCAAGTTTATTTCTTCTATCCTTTCTGCGCCCCTTACTGGCTTAGGCCTATCCCTAGTCAATTCCTCCATCAACTCCTCAAACTCTAAGTCTTGGTCTAACACCGGTTCTTCTTGTTCCTCCAGCCATTGACCTAACACAGTATCCTCTTTTAAAAAGATATAGTCGAAATTAATTGGACAGAAATAATCCCGATAATCCTCAAACTGTCTTCTCCTTCTATTTCAACTCCGGAGCTTGAGGTTGTAGTGGATGTAGACCAATTTATTTAGCTTCTGCATTGTCAATCTATTTCTTGGTCCAGTGTGGATAAACGAGAAGGTGCTCCAGTTTCTTTCACAATTGAATGAAAATGTAGTTTGACTAAGGACTTAAATAGCAATTGTCATTGGTGCAGGAGCACTCTCTCCATAATTCAACCACCATTCAGCTGAAAAAAAAAAAATAGAAATGATATTAGAGTCAATAAAACAATAATAAGTCCTTGAATAATATAGAGATGACATTACAATCAATACTAGGATAGGTCTGTGTGATAGCTCTCCGCACAGTTGTCGTTCCAAAGCTTCCAGCACGTGCATTGTATATGTCAATCTGAAGACATTAACGTAGAAAAATAAATTAGAGAAATTACTATTTAATATACTTTTTTCCTTAATTATCTTGCTTGATTAGTAGCTCAAATTACTTCATCTGTACTCTCTGCCAGTCTTTCAATTACATTTTTTAGTCCCAAACGGATTTCATCATATATGTGTCCATCCGTAAATTGGGGATTAAAGAAGCATCCTGTAAAACCAATGAGTTTTAGGCATTGATAAATTCATATAGTGAGGACTGAAGAGAGACTGGAGAGTTGAATACAACAATTCAAGTATTAAAGAAAATAGTCTTCACTTACCAGCAGTGTGTAAATCATGTTTCAATTGTCGTCCCCATCGATTGTCGATGATCTTCCAAAACCTTTTGTAATATTTACAATCTGCTTGAATAGCCAGCTTTGATCTCTCCATGGCCTCATGTAAGAAGTCCATTGTTGTCTTATCATCGCCATCAACCAATCAAAGAACCTTTATTAGGGGATCAAAAACATTCAAAACAACCTTCACATGAGGCCAAAATTTGTTGGGCTCAATTATTTTACATACTTCAAGAGTAATGGGACTTGGCCTCTTTCCCCATTTTGAATTCATGAACTCATGTGATTTTATCAATCGGAGAAGTCTTCTATACTTATAAACACTTTCGATAGCAGTGAAGTGGGTGGCAAATCTAGTGATGCCAGGCCGTAGTAATTCATGGTTGTCTGTATGCGTTTTCATCATGGAAATGAGTCTATATGACTGATAAAAAAAATTGGTGATCTTCTTTATCTTACCAATCACTTGCTGCATGACTTTTCCTTTTGCAATATCTTCAAGCATTAAATCCAGGCAATGTGCTGCACATGGAGACCATAAAATACTTGTCCTTTGTTTCATAAGCATCATTCATGCAGCCTTCATGTTTGCAGCATCGTCGGTAACAATCTGAACTACACAATCTGTCCCAACTTCTTCAATCACCTCATTCAATAACTTATTAATATATTTTGCATCTTGGATGTAATCAGTTGCATCAACTGATTTGATAAACACCGTGCCCATAGACGAGTAGACTAGAAAATTCAAGAGATCACGATGTGTCATGGTCGTCCACCCATCACACATTAGTGTTCAACCTCTTTCCTTCCATGCATATATGAAAGTTTGCACCCAAGCCTGCAACTCTTCATACTCTTTTTCAACACAGACATGCCTAATCTCATAAGGGATGGGTACCTTTATACCTAGACCATGTTCTGCAACTGCATCTAACATGGTGGTGAAATAAGGAGAAGATGCCTTGTTGGGTGGAATGCCTCCATCCAAAAAAAAAACTTTCTAGTGGCTCTCACTAGATGTTCTCTTGCTTTACCAAACTTGCCCTTTAATGCTTTCATAATGCTGGGCTGCTTTAATGTTGGTTTTCTATAAGCAAATGGGTCAGTTGGCCCCACCACATCCGGCCTACGAGGTGCATTTGTAGGAGGTCTTTCAATCTCCTCAATGTCTGGATCTTGACGGGGTTGTTTTTGACTAAATGCCCAACGCAAACTCGCTCCCTCCAGTCCGGATGACTCACCCTGCTCATATTGGCTACCTCTAGCGGCTGCTTCATATTGCATTCTTCTCATCTCTTCCTCCTGAAGTGACCTCACACTCTCTCCTAGCCCTCCTCATTTTTAGGTCTTCATCGTCATCATCGGAGGAACCAAATACTTCTTCTCTACATGCATCAAGTTCCTCAGTTCTTCTTTCTTGTACAACTCTTTTTTTTTTTTTTTTGGCAGATGCATTAAAGAGCTCCTGCATTTCAGCTCTCACATTTGTGGCACTTTCAATCGAGTAATCCTGCCATTGAGCACTCGTCCACAATAATTACATTTTACTTTACTTTTGCTTCCTACTGCTTCACCGTGGCTCCATGCCGGATCTATGTTACGCACCATCTTGTTCCTATAAAATAAGAAATTCATGTAATAGTAATACTCTAACAATAATTATTTTTAGGAAAAAAAAAAGATTTAATAAAATCATTTTCAAAATCCTAAATATATAGATCTAACATAAAAGTTTGTAGATCAATCATTTATACACCATACAATGATCATGAATCATTAAAAGAACATATTTATGATGAAATCCTCAAAAATGATATATTATAATTCAAATATTAAAAAATTCAAAAATAAAATAATTAAAATAAAAATAAAAATCATATTTATGACTATGAGTAGATGTAGATCTATCATCTACACACTATTAATAAGCCTTTGACATCACGAATATTCTAACAAGTAACTGTAGAAGATAACTCATGAAATAAAATGGCCCATGTACACTAATCTAGGCCCATGTAGAATATCCCACGTATGGGATTGGGTTAAATATTATACAGCCTGTCTATGGATATACTTCTATGTATAGAGATTGGGTTTCTTTTATTCCTTGATTCTAATTGTAATTAGATTGTAATTACTGCTGATTGATAGCATGTGATTAGGGTAAATTTCATTATAAAATGGTTAGTCGATCCTCTA
>QPKB01000002.1:35242100-35259796 GCA_003546025.1 Camphora micrantha
CCAACTAAAGATCAAGTGCAAGAAGTAAATCTGGGAACCCTAGACAATCCTCGTCCTACCTTTGTAAATGCTCATATTAAAGGAAAGGAACTAGAGGATTTCGTGTATTTCTTGCTTGAGTTTGTGGATTGCTTTGCATGGACTTATGCATAAATGCCCGAATTGGATCAAAAATTGCTGTGCAAAAACTTACTATCTCAAAAGATATCAAACTAGTAAAACAAGATCAACGGCGCACCAAACTAAAGATCATGGAAAAGATTGAAAAAGAAGTACAAAAGCTTTGAGATGTTCAATTTATTCAGAAAGAACAGTATCCTAACTAGCTGGCCAATATTGTCCTTGTTACAAAGAAGATTGGGCAAATCAGGATATGTATCGATTTTCGAGATCTAAATAAGGCATGTCCGAAAGATGATTTTCCGTTGCCTATCCTCGAAATCATGATTGATAATACGTTTGGGTATGAGAGAATGTCATTCATGGACTCTCGGGATACAACCATATCAAGATGTCCTCAGAAGATGAGAAGCACACCTCATTCAGGACACCATTTGGGCTATAAGTTACACAATCATGCCCTTCGGCCTTAAGAATGCAGGAGCCACATATCAAAGAGCTATGATGAAAATCCTCCAAGATATCCAGCACAAGACGGTCGAATGTTATGTATACGATCTCGCCATTAAAAGTAAGAAGAAGGACACTCACCTTGATGATCTACGCAAAGTCTCTGAGCAATTGTGGAAGTTCAAATTGCTTATGAATCCTCTCAAATGCTTCTTCAGAGTATCTTCAGGAAAGCTCCTCGCATTTGTAGTGCGCAAAGTAGGAATCGAGCTTGACCCAATCAAAGTCAAAGCAATACTATAGATGCCTCCACCAAAAACTCTTAAAGAGCTCAGAGGTATACAGGGTAGTTGGCCTACATTAGGGGATTCATCTCTAACCTATCCAGTAAGTGCAAACTTTTCTCTCGCCTGATGAAGAAAAGGGTTGATTTTGTCTGGGACAAGGAATGCGATGAATCCTTCAAAGACATCAAAAGGTATTTGACCAATCCACCTGTACTGACAGCTCCAAGGTCAAATAAACCATTTATCCTGTACATAAGGGCCTTAGATCATTCGTTGGGCGCTATGCTAGCTTAAAACAACAATGATGGCAAAGAAGTGGCTCTTTACTATTTATCTCGAATGTTAGTAGGGGCAAGGCACAAATACAAGCCTGTTGAAAAAGAATGCTTGGCTCTTATATTCGCAGTACAAAAGCTCTGACACTACCTACTGTCAAATACAGTATATTTAGTGTTCCGGATCAATCCACTGAAGGTATTAATGACAAAGGCTGGTTCTTAAAATGATAGATCAGCCAAATGGTCTATATTATTGTCATGCTATGATATAAGATATACACCAGCAAAAGCAACCAAAGGGCAGGCCTTTGTAGATTTCCTGGCTGAACATCCTTTATCAGAAGACTTCGAATTCAAAAATGACTTTTCGAATGAACCGGTATTCTTCGCCGAAAAGATCATTACACATACTACTGATCCTGATCTTCACTGAATCATGCACTTTGACGAAGCTACGCGAACCAATGAATTTGGTGAAATGGTGTCAAGAGTAAGAATTATCTTCTACAGTGCAGAAAGAATATACATACCTCACTCCTTCTCATTGCTAGAGCCTTGCTCTAACACCGCAGCTGAATATACAGCTCCTCTCATGGGGTTTGAATTAGCATTGGAATATGGCATCAACATACTGGCTGTATACGGAGATTCTCAGCTGATCATAAAACAAATGAATCTCGAATATGAGGTAAGAAAGCCAAACTTGGTCCCTTACTTCAACAGAGCCTAAAAGCTCAAAGACCAGTTCACGTTGATAGAATTCCGTCATATACCAAGACGTGAAAATGTCTAGGCAGATGCTCTAGCAGGACTAGCTGCTTCAATAGCCTTACCATAGAATGATACAGTGGAAATTACCGTCACTGAACGGAAGTTATGCCACCCTTCGATACTCATCAGGCTGTAGCAGATTGCTTTCAAGTCTCGAGAAATAAAACTCCTTCATATGAAAATTCATTTAGAAACTAGAGAGAATTCTTCATTGACTACATCATACATGCCATCCTACCCGACACCATCAAAGATTGAACTAGTATCCAGTGGCGTGCACCCATATATTATTATGATCTTCCATCCAAAACTCTATATAGAAGGTCATTCGATGGAGTTTTGCTACGATGCCTATCCCAAAAGGAAGTTGAACAGGCATTAAAAGAAGTCCATGCAGGGCTATGTGGTGTTCATCAGGCTGGACCTAAATTACATGACCATATACGAAGGTTAGGGTATTATTGGCCTACAATGATTGTAGACTCCATACAGTTTGCCAAAAAATGCAGGAAATGTTTGAAGTAGGTGAGCATCGTGGAAAGATTTTCAAAACTTTTGACCCACTTGACTCAGGGATCAAGTGTCCATAAGGCCACAAATCATATCCAGGATGCAAACCCTCCATCTTATGAATCAAGTACAACAATAAAACCTATCTAAAAGATAGAAATCAGCAGTACCTTGCAACCAAAACAATCCACAATAAAAGGAGAAGCAGATTATACCTTTGGAGCCCGGTAGTGTTCTAACGGAGAAAAACAATCAACTAGATCAAGAACTCTTTTTGAACCAATTAGGATCTCCAAGACCTTGTTGTCTTCCATGCTATGACCCGCTATCAGATTTTTTTTCTCGAGAAGATTGGTTGAAACTTCAAGAGAAAGCCTAACTAGAAACCCCAAGGAACTAGAAGAGAGAAAGAGAAGAGAAATATTGGCAACACTTGCACAAAAGGATGCTGGGCGTGGATTTCCTATCGGACGTCCAAGAGGGGTTGGTTCCCCTTTTTATAGCACTTCAAGCCTCCTCTTTTCCTAATTTATTGATTAGTAACTTTCTCCTTCCTAATTATTATAGAAACCTCACTACCGCAATAATTAGTAAGTTTACTACTACTACTATTAGAAGTCCTACTTCATATAGAAATAGTAATTTTCTAATTCCTTTTATTTAGAGTTCAAGTAGGATTAGTATCTTTCCAATAATTTGGACTAGCATGGGGACCACTACGGATGCCATAGAAAGCTGGCTACAACTGGGACACCGTGACCCCACATCTCATGTGCAATCCGGGCCACAGTTAATTGCAAATAACACCACTATATAAATGCAATTGCACTCCAGTCTTACGAATAAATTACAAAGAAGACCCTAAACTTCCCGATTACCACAAGTAGGCCCCTCTATCAATATCCATGAATCAATTGGAATAGATCCGTCTCTTCCAATCTAAGATCCACATCTTATTATCCTTGAGCCCCAATTAATCACAGTGATCATCAGTAACATCCAATTACCTCTAAATCGAGATGGGTGCGTACTTACTAATGACAAATTCATTAATTGGCATAAGGGGATAATGTAGATAGATTCCATCTTGACTATTGGATGTTCCTTCAGTCCTACTACCACGTACCCAAGGTGTTGACCTACAGTTGGCCTCACTCATTGGTGACTAAAAACAAATGAATAGATAGAAAGTTGAGTTCATCAATGTCTCAGGATTGAGAGCCTATTGCTAGAGAATTATGAGAGCAGACCTTAAACTTGAGACAATATTTTATAAGATGTTTCTCATGGTCCTTCAATACATCCAATGTATCAGCACTGTGATCTAGAATCTTACATTCTGATGATCGAAACAAATCACACTATCTCATAGTGATCAAAGTGCTGCAACCTTATCTGATGAGATGCCCAGTCTTATCACTAGTTGTGAAAATATTTAAGTGTAAGATTTGTGACACATGTCTCTTATGTGTGGATCTCATCCATACACATATAACACATGTAATATACTAATGGGATCCGGTTCAACTTATGAACCATCATGTCATATGTATTGGTCATGTGCATAAAGTAATAAAAACACAATTCATCTCATGAAAAGAAATCATGATTTTATTGATAAATAAAGAAATTAATCAATTTATTACATGAACTGATGGATTGAGTCCATACAATCTAACAATCTCCCACTTGGGCTCAATGCTAATCAGGGTTGCATCTCATGCCCATCTCGTCTACATGTTGCTCAAAGACCTTAGTAATTAAAGGCTTAGTAAAGGGATCTGTTAGATTGTCCGCAGAGGCTATCTTGATAATAGCAATATCACCTCTCTGCATAATCTATTTGACTAAGTGATACTTCCACCGTACATGCTTTTGACTTTTATGGCTTCTGGGCTCTTTGGACTAAGCGACTGCCCTACTGCTGTCACAGTAAACTGTAAGCGTCTGTCGTGCCTAAGGTACCACCCCAAGTTCTATAAGGAATCTTTTGAGCCATACTGCTTCCTTAGCTGCTTCATAAGCCGCTGCATATTCAGCCTTCGAGGTGGAATCAGTGGTACATTCAAGTTTTATACTCTTCTAACTGATAGCTCTGCCACCAAGAATAAACACATAACCAGAAGTGGATTTCTTGGAATCCTTATCAGAATCTGTGTATCTGACTGGAATCAGCTCATCACTGCATTAAATCAACATGTAATCTATAGTCCTTCTCAAGTATTTGAGAATACATTTTACAGCAGTCCAATGTTCGGGTCCTGGATTAGACTAATATCTACTGACTAGGCCTATTGCATGACAGATATCCGGTCTAGTACATAGTATAGCATAAATGAGGCAACCAACAGCAGGAAGTGTTTGGTATCGACCTCATCTGCTCCTTTTTCTCATGTGTCTTAGGACACTGATCTTTGAAAAGGTGCACTCCATGCCTGAAAGGTGTAATACCCTTCTTGGAGTCTTGCATAGCAAACCGTACTAGTACCTTATCTATAAACACAGTTTGGGATAAGCAAATCATCCTATTTTTCTAGTCTCTATGGATTTTGATCCCTAGGATGTAGCTAGCTTCTCCCAAGTCCTTCATATCAAAAGTCTTGGCCAACCAAACTTTCACTATTGACAACATTCCTATGTCTTTCCCGAGGAGAAGGATGTCTTCGACATATAAAACCAGAAAAACTACCATATACACACATGACTCATCCGGATTTTGACAAAAACCAAATTACTTGATTGCCTGGTCAAAACGGATGTTGCAACTTCGGGATGCCTGCTTCAATCCATAAATGGACTTCTGCTATTTGCAAACCTTTTGCTCTTGGTTTTTAGCTACAAAACCATCTGACTGCACCATATAGACGTCTTCCTCAAGATGGCCATTGAGAAACGTCGTCTTGACATCCATTTGTCAAATCTCGTAATCGAGATGAGCCGTAATGGATAAGAGTATTTGGATGGACTTGAGCATGGCTACCGGTGAGAAGGTTTCCTCATAATCGATACCCTCTTTTTGAGTATACCCTTTCGCAACAAGCCTGGCCTTAAAGGTCTCCACTCTACCGTCTGGTCGTCTTTTTCTCTTGTAGACCCACTTGCACCTAATAGGTTTAATATTGGCAGGCAAGTCCATAAGTGTCTGGACCTGATTAGAGTACATAGATTCCATCTCAGCTTTCATAGCATCTTGCCAACGTCTTGAATCTATGTCATCAATTGCTTCATCATAGTTACATGGATCTTGTTCTGGTTCTTCCGAGATTGCTTTGTAAGACTCTCCCAAGAACAAGAACCTGTCAGGGGGTCTGACAATCATCCCACTAAGAAGAGGCACTGGTGTAACTACTGAGTCTGGTAAGGGTGGTTCTTCCTCAAGTTCAGTCATACTTGGATTTGGAATTGATTGCTCTTGAATCTCTTCCAAGATCACATTTTCTAAAGATTTTCGGTCTAACATATAATCTTTCTCTAGAAAAACCACATTGGTGCTCACCAACACTTTATGCTCTCTAGGATTATAGAATAACCAACCTTCAATTCCCTTAGGATATCCTACAAACGTGCATACTTCCGACTTTGATTCCAACTTATCCATCTTAACCTTTAGCACATGTGCCGGACAACCCCAAATGTATAAATATTGCAGACTAGGCTTTCGCCCAGACCACAACTCCTGGGGAGTCTTAGGTACAAACTTAGATGGTATGAGGTTTAGTATGTACATTGCAGTATCCAAGGCGTATCCCCAAAAGGATATAGGTAATCATGAGAAACTCAGCATAAACCTAATCATATCTAAAAGAGTCCGGTTCCTTCTTTCCGCTACTCCATTCTGTTGAGGAATACTAGGAGCAGACAACTGTGATAGAATCCCATTCTCTGTTAAGTATCCCATAAAATCAACAAAGAGATATTTCCCTTTTTGATCTGATCCAAGAGTCTTGATACTTTTACCTAATTGCTGTTCCACATCCGCTCGAAACTCTTTGAACTTTTTAAAAGCTTTGAACTTGCGGTGCATAAGGTATATGTATCCATATCTTGAGCAATCATCTGTGAAAGTGATGAAGTACTCATATCCTCCTCTGACTCTGACATTAATGGGTCCACACACATCAGTATGCACTAATTTCAATAAATCTTTGGCCCTATTGCCCTTAGATGAAAATGGTCTTTTGGTCATTTTACCTTCCAGATAGGATTCACAGACAGGCATTGGTTCTACCACCAATGAAGGCAAGATACCATCTTTCACTAGCCTGTCAATCCTATTTAGGTTTATATGACCTATCCTCAAGTGCCAAAGTTTTGTTGGATTAGATGAAGGTGACTTCTTCTTTAATGATGGTCTATTAATTATTTCAGTATCATGTATCTCATATATCGTGAGAGTTAACAAATAAAGCCCATTGGTACCTTGCCAGAATATATAAAAGTACCATTCTTCTTTATGACAACTTCAGTACCAAAAGTAATAGAATAACTTATATTCACCAAACTAAAAACTGAAATTAAATTCCGCCGTAAAGACGGTACATATAATGTGTTTGACAAAACCAATTTATTATTTGAGAAACATAAAGTAATAACTCCCACTGAAACAGCTTCTGTCGTAGCATTAGATCCTAGGTTGACAATGATTTCTCGGTCACTGAGCTTCCTGGTTTCCCTAAACCCCTACAACGAATTACGTATGTGATTAGCTGCCTCGAAGTCCACACACCGGGATTCTGAAGTACCAGTTGCAAAACTAACTTCAGAAATAAGTGACTCAATGAGACCTGGGGTCTTCTTTTTAGACAGATATTCTGGACAATTCTTTTTCCAATGTCCTGTCTTACCACAATGGAAACACTTTCCTTTTGTCACTGAACCATTAGCCTTGGCCACGCCACCATTAGGACCATTCTCCACCTTAGGACCCTTTGGAACTGATTTCTTTTTGCCTTTCCACCCTTTGCCTTTTGGCATGGGCTTGGCATTTGACTTTTCTGTCACTAGTGCAGTTGACTTCTTCTTCATAATCCCTTCAGTCACTACCAGCTGACTAGACAGCTCAGCCAGATTCAGATTCATCTTATTCATATTATAAATGACCTTGAAATTATTGAATGACTCTAGCAGTGACTCAAGGATTATGTCGATCTGCGATTTTCTGCATCAATCGCAGCCCCCAGTACATCTAACTTATTTAATGAGTCCATCATTTTCAGCATATGTTCCTGTACTGATGTACCTTTAGCCATCTTGGTGCTAATGAGCACCCTCATAGCTGCTTGCCTAGCAGGCCTGCCCTGTTCCACAAACATCTCCTTTAAGTTCGATATAATATCGTATGCAATTTTATAGGATTGATGTTGGTGTTGTAAAACACTAGACATGGATGCCTGAATGTAATATCTGGCCATCTCATCGTCTTTGACCGATTTGGTGTAAAGTTTATTTTCTTCTTCTGCTGTATCCGGGCCAAGCTCATCAAGGGGCGGTTTGGTAAGGACATATTTATATCATGAAGCAGTAAGGACAATATCCAGGTTCCGTTTCTAGTCTACAAAGTTGGATCCCACCAACTTATTCTGGTTGAGGATGGTCGAAAGTGGATTGAAAGTATTTGCATTCATGCTTGAAATATTGTAGCACATAACTATACATTCAATTAATGATATTAAATGATATTAGGGTTTAGTATTCTACCAAATTTATGTGGGAATCCTCATAACCACTAAATTCAAAATACATCGGAATCTCAATCCCCGCGGTATGCCTCCTTGGGGGGAGTGCAAATACCACCTAGATTGGTGCGGATCAAAGTTGGTCAAAATTAGGATTAAGACTAACTATCCATGATCCCTATCATTCATTATTATATAAGTATCTCATACCAAATAAGTTATGACTCCCGATCAGTTTCGGTTTCTAAAATACATGAGGCAAATCCTTAGGGATACTACATCATTATTTAAGTTAAGTGTGACCCACCAACTAGCATTGCATGACAACCGTAGCGAGCAGCTCCTCTTTGGGGAGTGGGCCCCCGCCCCGTCTCATCAACACTATCCATAGGAGATTCATATTTAGTAACCAGACAAATACAAGTCCTCCGTGGGGAACGGCCATCCTCAAGATGGCGCGAGGCTAATACTTTCCTTATAATGGACCTATGGTGGAAAACCATGGGGATTTCTAAATATAAATGCCCCGCTCCCACTTAATATTTTAGAATTGAGGATTTCCTTATAGGTATATGGGCCCACATATATAGACATTAAATCATCTCATGATATGACTAATAATTGGTTCCCAGTCAAGTTATTTTAAGGAAAGTCCAGTTTCTAAAATTAGTGTTACCAATGAATCCATCTCATGGGCCCACCAACTATAATTAGAACTCTTTCCAAAAATTAATTTAATTTGACCAATTTTGGAAATTGCTATGTTTGGATTAGATTTGGAAACATTCTATAAAAGCAACTATCCACAAATAGAAAGTGTCAAAAATAGAAACTAGTCCTCTCCTCCACATGGCCCAAGCGGAATAGACTTCTTGGACTTCTAGACTTTCCAAAACTTTGGGATTCCTCAAACTCTTTGGGCATCTCCAAAGAGCCTTTTGGTAATCTTCAAACTCTTTGATTTGGAGTCCAACTTCACTTTCCTTCTTCGTCTCAGACATCGCTAGAGTTTACAAATTTTTTATAAAAATTACATAAATTCTTATGCCTCGATAATGAGACTTACATGGTAATCTAAACATGGAAATAAAAGGGCTATAGAGAAATTCATCATGCCTTGCCTTTTTACGGGAAATCAAGAAAACCATGATGCCCTTTACACTTAGCCTTAAATAAACCAATAACCATAAAAAGAAAGTAAAAGTCTTGTGGGCCATATGGAGAGGACATGAGCATGCAAAAAAAGTATCACATGCACAGTAGGGACTAGGGTTAGGAAGCCACCATTCATCGTCTCATGATGAATAAACCCGGATAGCCACACCAAAAAACTGCCTATAGTGTGGGCAAGGGGGCCGCCGGTAAAAGTTTGTTCTAACCGCCGGTAAAGGTTGTATTTTGGCCGCCGGTAAAAGTTTATTCTGGCCGTTGGTAAAAGTCGACCATTTAACTCAGGGTTTTTGTAGAAAACCGCGATTTTGCCCGAACTTGTCCCTTCTTGTGCATTCAGAAAACATAATAAATGCAGAAAAACACCAGAACTGATCCTTACATAGGCCTAGGTCTATCCTCTTCGCATCTCATGTAAAGATTAGATCTAGATCGCTGATCTAACATGATTAGAGATGATGTATAGCTCTGATACCAATTATTTGAAGTAGGTGGGCCTCGTTAATTGATTTTCAAAACTTTTGACCCACTTGACTCAGGGATCAAGTGCCCAAAAGGCCATAAATCATATCTAGGATGCAATCCCTCCATCTTATCAATCAAGTACAGTAATAAAACCTATCTAAAATATAGAAATCAGCAGCACCATGCAACCAAAACAATCCACAATAAAAGGAGAAGCAGATTATACCTTTGGAGCCCGGTAGTGCTCTTATGGAGAAGAAGACAATCAACTAGATTAAGAACTCTTCTTGAACCAATTAGGATCTCCAAGACCTTGTTGTCTTCCACGCTATGACCCGCTATCAGATCTCTTTTCTCAAGAAGATTGGTGGAAACTTCAAGAGAAAACCCAACTAGAAACTCTAAGGAACTAGAAGAGAGAAAGAGAAGAGATATATTGTGCAACACTTGCACAAAAGGATGCTGGGTGTGGATTTCCTATCGGACGTCCAAGAGGGGTTGGTTCCCCTTTTTATAGCACTTCAAGCCTCCTCTTTTCCTAATTAAAATAGAAGTCCTACTCCCATTATTGATTAGTAACTTTCTCCTTCCTAATTATTATAGAAACCTCACTACCGCAATAATTAGTAAGTTTACTACTACCACTATTAGAAGTCCTACTTCAAATAGAAATAGTAACTTTCTAATTCCTTCTATTTAGAGTTCAAGTAGGATTAGTATCTTTCCAATAATTTGGACTAGCATGGGGACCACTACGGATGCCATAGAAAGCTGGCTACAACTGGGACACCGTGACCCCACATCTCATGTGCAATCCGGGCCCACAGTTAATTGCAAATAACACCACTATATAAATGCAATTGCACTCTAGTCTTATGAATAAATTACAAAGAAGGCCCTAAACTTCCCGATTACCACAAGTAGGCCCCTCTATCAATATCCATGGATCAATTGGAATAGATCTGTCTCTTCCAATCTAAGATTACATCTTATTATCCTTGAGCCCCAATTAATCACAGTGATCATCAGTAACATCCAATTAACTCTAAATCGAGATAGGTGCGCACTTACTAAAGACAAATTCATTAATTGGCATAAGGGGATAATGTAGATAGATTCCATCTTGACCATTGGATGTTTCCACAGTCCTAGTACCACGTACCCAAGGCACCGAGGGGTTGACCTACAGTTGGCCTCACTCATTGGTGACTGAAAGCAAATGAATAGATAGAAAGTTGAGTTCATCAATGTCTCAGGATTGAGAGCCTATTGGTAGGGAATTATGAGAGCATGCCTTAAACTTGAGACAATATTCCATAAGGTGCTTCTCATGGTCCTTCAATACATCCAATGTACCAGCATTGTGATTCAGAATCTTACATTCTGATGATCGAGACAAATCACACTATCTCATAGTGATCAAAGTGCTCCAACTTTATCTGATGAGATGCCCAGTCTCATCACTGGTTGTGAAAATATTTAAGTATAAGATTTGTGGCACATATCTCCTGTGTGTGGATCTCATCCATACACATATATCACATCTAATATACTAATGAGACCCGGTTGAACTCATGAACCATCATGTCATATGTATTGCTCATGTGTATAAAGTAATAAAAACACCATTCTTCTCATGAAAGGAAAGCATGATTTAATTGATAAATAAAGAATTTAATCACTTTATTACATGAACTGATGGATTGAGTCCATACAATCTAACAAGGAATACCAAGTTCATGGTATTACATACATCAACCGCTAACTTATCTGCATCCCGCGACGGTGTCTTGGCCTCTTGAAGCCTGGGGCATGGACATCATCGGAAAAATTTATCCCTCATCGAACAAGGGCCACCATTTCATCCTAGTGGCCACGAATTATTTCTCCAAATTGTTCGAGGTAGTTCCATTGGTGGAGATGAAAGCTGACACTGTAATCAGTTTCGTCAAAAACCACATTATCCATCATTTTGGTATGCCTAAACGCTTATGTCACGACAATGAGCCCCAGTTCAATAACGACAAATTCTACAGATTTTGTGACAGCTATGGTATTCATTGCCGCCCTTCCACCACATATAATTTTGCAGCAAATGGATTCGCAGAAGCTTTCAACAAAACCATCTGCAAAATTCTGAAGAAAATGGTCTCCAGTAACAAGAAGTCATGGGGAACGAAACTCTACTAAGCTCTTTGGGCTTATCGGACCACAGCCAGAGGTTCTACTAAATCTACTCCATTTTCTCTTGTTTATGGGTGCGAGGCAGTCGTACCTCTGGAAACTCAGTTGCCCTCGCTCAGGGTGGCGATTGCAGAAAAGACCACAGATGATCAAAATGCCAAACTAAGACTTTGAGAGTTGGAAAGTTTTGACGAGAAAAGGCTTGCAGCTAGACAAAGCATTGAAATTTATCATGCTTGCATGGCGAGATCTTTCGACAAGAAAGTACGTGAACGAGCCTTCAAGAAAGGAGATCTGTTCCTTGTAGTTAGAAGACCAATGATCCTCACCCACAAATCCAAAGGAAAGTTTGAACCTAAGTGGGAAGGACCTTACGTCATCGACAAAGTCTACCCAAATGGTGCATATGCTGTTCTCACTGTCGAAGGCGAAAGGTGTATAATTCCCATTAATGGAAAGTTTCTTAAACATTACTATTCCTAAGCATTTTCAGATTCATTTTCTTAGTTTAAGGATGGTACCTCAAACCTCCTTAACTAAAACTACATTCGTCATTTGGCCTCTACAAATACAGACCCCATTTGACTTAAAAAAAAAACTCCTTGATTTGATTCCGAAGAATCAACGCCAAACCCCGGCTAATACCCCTACAAGGCCCCGGCTAATGTTCATTTTACTTGAGTAACTTCAGAATCAGATTTATCAAACCCAGACCCCGGCTAATGTCCCTACAAGACCCTGGCTAATGTCTACTTCCCATCCCACTTCATCATGATTTACTTCTTTTTTAGTGAGTCATTTGAATTTGAAAATCAAAATCATACATTCTTTCCATATCAGAAAGCCATTAAGACAGATATGCAAAAGTATTACTTTCATTGATAGTATGTTAAAAAAAAAAAAAAAAAAACAAGAAGAAGAAAAGAAGATTTGTACATGAACACATCAGTGGGTAAAAAAAAAAGGGGGGGGGGGGAAAGAAGGAAGATAGTCTAGCTTTCATAAAAGGCTTGACACTTTGCGTCAAAGTCCTCCACATGCCTCTTCAGCATCTTCTTTTTAGCTGCCATATATCTGTACACTTGGAGTTCCTTCTCCTGTTGCTGCCAGTCTGTCCCAGATACTCACCTAGGAGTTCCTTCTCTTGTTGCTGCCAGTCTGTCCCCAGATACTCACCCAGCTTCGCTTCAAAGTCTTTCAGTTCATTTCAGAAGTTGTAAGGCTATGCTGACAAGCCTGCACCTTCAAAGATTGCTTCTTGAACTCCCGCTGCTGGAACCCGTATTGTCGCTTCAGGTCAGCGAGCATCGTATGGACTTTCTCGAGGCACATTCTTAGCGATGATAGAGTTGTAAGAATTGACCTTGGGCAGTCACGGGGACGTCTAGTTCCTGACGTCCAACCTCCACTTGTGCTCGGAGGTCACCTAGTCTTTGCTCCACCTCCAGCTTGAATAAAGCAACGGGATTTAAGGCATGGAGATCTGTCAAACTCTCTAGTTAAGCAAAGAGCTCATAAAAAATGGCTCTCAGAGGTGTTGTGTCCAGGGGTACCCAGTTCATGCTGAAGACATTGTTCACGGTACGCCGACATTTAGGTAATTGCGCCTATTCACAGATGGTAAGAGTGTAGGTTATTCCTAACAATGTCATCCTGATACAGTCTCTTTGTTCCTTGGGCGAAATCGTCGATGGAACAAGGCTGAAGACGCTTTGTCTGGCACCCGAGGGACAACGAAAGAGTCGATATTGCGGGTGCTTCCCACCACTTTTGTGAGAGTTGTAGAAGAAGTCCCTTCAAGAAAACAAAGAAAAGAAAAGGAAAAATGTTAGATTACAGAATTTTGCAAAATTTGTTGGATTTTGAAGAGAGTTTGATGTTTGAAGCTCGGTTTTGTGTTGGAATTATTATCAACACATTGTCACACAAGTATGGCACCGAATGCCTCAGCTCGGCACTGAATGTCTTAGCTCGGCACCGAATGCCTCAGCTCGACCGAATGCCTCAGCTCGGTTACGAAAACAAGGAAGACATGAAGAGCTCGGTAACAAGGAAGACATGAAGAGCTAGGTAACAAGGAAGACATGAAGAGCTCGGTAACAAGGAAGACATGAAGAGCTCGGACATATTGTTGAGCTCGGCCATGACACTGAGCTTGGTAAAATACTCAGCTCGACTACCCATCTCAGTTCGGCGAAGCGTTGAGCTCGGTCAGTTTGGCAAAGCACTGAGGTCGGGCAAGTGCAGAGCTCGGTCAAGCGCAGAGCTCGGTTAAGCACTGAGGTCGATCAAGCGTAAAGCTCGGTCAAGCGCAGTGCTCAAAACAGAAACTTGCGCGAAAATAAACAGGGGATCTCTTCCAATCCTTGAAGGAGTACTCAAAATAAAAACTTGCGCGAGAGAAAAAACAGGGGATCTCTTCTAATCCTTGAAGGAGTACTAAAAACAGAAACTTGCGCGAGAAAAAACAGGGATCTCTTCCAATCCTTGAAGGAGATTCCAAAACCTCTCCTAGCCTTTTTGAAATCACGAATTAGGGTTGGCAAATCCTATAAAAAGGCATGCTAGGGATCTTTGAATACACACACAGAAAGAGAGAGGTGTGTGAGGGGGTGTGAGCTTGCAAAGAGATATTGCTGTGATTCTTTACAGCAAGTCAAGAAGAAACTCTGCATCAAGAAGATGGTTCTTCATCAGTAGTTCCTTTAGATAAGTATTTCTCAATTCATGTTTATTAAAAATCTGATTTGTATGGGATTGAGAGTGAGAGATTGTAGAAAGGAATTTCTGTAAAGGGTTCTTCTCTAATCATTGTAAAATATCAAGTGGGTGCTTGGTATTGGGGTTTGGTGATCCCGTCTGTTGGTGCAGACGAATTGTAAAGGGAGTTGTTGCTTCCTAGATAGTGGGTGCTATGTGAATCAGGGGTGGGTGCTCCTTGAAGTTGAAGCTTCAGAACTAATCAGCGCAATACATTCTAAGACCAACCTCGGATTGGTGTCCGGGTAGTCATTGCACTGTGGACATAGCCTTTGGGTGAACCACGTTAAAACCTTGTGTTCTTGTGGTTGCTTGATTATTGTTTTACTGCTTTGATTATTTGGACTTATTTATATTCAAGTAAAAAGTATTGAGACATCACTGACTCACCCCCCTCTCAGTGATCGTGTGATTCTAACAATTGGTATCAGAGCGATGTTCCTTTAGCAAGCATTAACATGCTGAGGGTGATCTTTAAACGAATCACATGGGGTCCAATACAGGGAACACAAAAGCACCATTGTTTGATGGTACTAACTACTCCTTCTGGAAACTAAGGATGCAGGCTTTCATTAAGTCACTTGGTTATGATGTTTGGGAAACTGTTAGAGTCGGCTACAATGTTTCTACCACACCCATTGATGCTGCAACGAAGAAACTAGCAGGCAACGACTCCAAGGCGCAGAACGCTCTCTATAGCGGCCTTGTGGACAGTGAGCTTGTCAAAGTCATGATGTGCAAAACAGCCAAAGAAATCTGGGACAAGCTGCAGAGTATACATGAGGGTGACGAGAAGATGAAAGAGGCAAAGCTTCAGACTTATCGCTCTCAGTTTGAATCTCTTCACATGGTGGAAGACGAGAACATTGACACTTACATGTTGCGAGTCAATGAAGTGAGCAACTCCATCCGTGGGCTGGGAGAGGAGATCAAGGAGCCAGTCATCGTTAAAAAGATACTTAGATCTCTTCAGCCTCGGTTCGACTCCAAAGTGTCCGCGATAGAAGAAGCAAAAGACCTGAATGTTTTCTCCATGGATGAGCTTCATGGTTCTTTGACTGCTTATGAGATGCAGATAGGCAAGATGTCTGCATCTGATAGAGAAGCAGCCTTCAAAGTACAGAAAAAGGAAAAAGAAGTTGCTGATCATGATGGTGATTCTGATGATGATGAGCTTAAGGCTCAATTTGTAAGAAAGTTGAAAAAGGGCAGCAAAGGCAAGTACAAAGGGAAGCTACCCTTTAAGTGCTTCAACTGTGGAGGTGTTGGCCACTTTGCAGCGAAGTGTCCGCTTAAGGATGACGACAATGACTCTAATTCTGATAAGGGTCAATGGAAGAAAAGCTACAGCAAAAGCGGTAAGACCAAAAGCTTCATCAGCCAGTACACTGACAACGCGTCTGAAAGTTCAGACGATGACCACTCAGCTGAGTCAACTGAAGCCCTCTTCATGGTCACTGTTGAAGAGGAAGAGGAGCAGGAACTGGAAGCCGAGGAAGATGAGGCGGAGGTCAATCTTGAAGGAGAACTTATAGCCGCACTTGAAGAACTGAGCTTGGAGCGAAAGTCCGGTAAGAAAAATCTGAAACTCCTCCATGAATTTGAAAACACTGTTGTTGTTTTAAGAACTCAAGTAGAAGAATTCAAGAGGACCATAGAAGTCCTAGAAAACCAAATAAGTACCAAAACTGAGGAGATTGTGAAACTTGAGAATGAAATCCTTGGAGCAAGGGCTGAAAATATAAAACTTAATCAAAAGCTCAAAGTGCTCCAAGCGATCAATGGAACAATGAAGCTAAATAACCTACTGAAAGTTCAAAGGCCTCCCCACATCAGATTCGGTCTAGGACTTGAGACCGGAGACCGGAGAATCCTCCAAGATTGCACCTCCTGAAAAGACAACAGCGCCACCCAAGTTTGTAAAGCAAACAGTTACACCTTCTCTAAGGCTGTGAAGCGCACCGTCCAGCCTAAGAAAGAGTTCATTCATGTGAGGAAGGTAATGAAGTCTAACCAACCACAAAGAAGATTCAGATTTTATGGTTACTGTTATCATTGTAATGAGTTTGGCCATAAAATTGCTGAATGTAAACTTCGTGCTAAACCTAGTAGGATTGTAACTAGGAACCCTTTCTCAGTCCTAAATAGCCAAAACATTGAGTGCCATAAGTGTTATAATTTTGGTCACTTGGCTAGGGACTGTAGGTTGCATATCGCTAACCAATTTCAGATTGAAAAGGAGCATAAACTTGTCAAGGTTTGGAGAATAAAGAAAACTGCTGCAAAAGCCAAGGATTCCCTCATTGTGCAAACCGCTTTCAATGCTCAAAAGAAGGCTGCACCATGGATCCTTTACAGTGGCTGTTCAAGTCATATGACCGGTGACAAAGCCAAGTTCACAAAGCTACAACAGTTTGAGGGTGACTCTGTAAAATTCGGCAACAACGACGGCCTCAAAATCTGTGGCAAAGGCGCTGTTCAGCTGAAAGAAGGCAAGATCAGTTCTGAAGAAGTGCTGTACGTGTTTGGACTTAGACACAACCTGCTAAGCGTGAGTCAGATCTGTGACAAAGGTCATGAGGTCACCTTCACAAAGAATGACTTTGCTATCAAGAAGAGAAGCAGTGGCAAAACAGCGGCTATAGGGTCAAGAACATCTGGAAATCTATACACCCTGTCTGATGGGTTGGAGAGAACTTGCTTGATGAGCCAAACAGAGGAAAGCTGGCTATGGCACAAGCGGTTAGGCCATTTCAACTTTGACAACATGTCTAAGTTGTGTACTACAAAGGCGATGAGAAATTTTTCAAAAGTTAGCAAACCCGCCAACTCGATATGCGATTCATGGCAAAAAGGCAAGCAAACTCGAGCCGTGTTCAAGACAAAGGAGCATCACACAAGCAAACCCCTAGAGCTCGTCCACACGGATCTATGTGGACCAATGAGGACTCAAAGCACTAATGGAGATAAGTACTTCATGTTATGCATTGATGATTATACTAGAATGACATGGGTTTTATTTTTAA
>QPKB01000002.1:35259896-35273736 GCA_003546025.1 Camphora micrantha
CAGCCATCTCTCTAGCATGGTCTGCCTCTCGCTTTAGCATCTGCTCTTGCAATCGAGCTTGATTTTCATTAGCCTGACGCTGCTGATCAAGCATGGCTCTCATCATGTCTTGAAATTGATTGGGTGCATTGTCCTCTACCATATCCGCTTCTAGAGGCCCTGTATGATCACTATTGCTTGCGGTGGGGTTGCCATTCAGGGGTCTCTTTCGTGGAGGCATAATTGTGACGCCCCGGAGTCCCACATCGACTATAGAGAGGAAAGTGAATGGGGTTATATGTAGAGCTTACACCCTTACCTTGCATGAGGCCTTTTGATGGGTTGAGGCCCATCAGAAGCAAAACCGTGAGGCCAGTGGGCCAAAGCGGACAATATCATGCATGGGTATGGGTGGGGCGTTACAAATGGTATCAGAGCCGACTCTCGACTAGTTCGAGTGTGGTCCCCTGCCGTGGTCTGGTGTAAGTGGGTGGGTCTCCATGTGGGCGGGCCAAGAGGGCTGGCAGGCTACAGAGACTGGCAGGCTACTGCACAGGGACGTGCAGCCTTAAGGGGGGTGGATTGTGACGCCCCGGAGTCCCACATCGACTATAGAGAGGAAAGTGAATGGGGTTATATGTAGAGCTTACACCCTTACCTTGCATGAGGCCTTTTGATGGGTTGAGGCCCATCAGAAGCAAAACCGTGAGGCCAGTGGGCCAAAGCGGACAATATCATGCATGGGTATGGGCAACCTGGCTCTGATACCAGTCTGTCGCGACCCCGGACCGGGCCCCCGAAGGACTGATCCGGGATCGGGACCATTAGTGTGTCATGAACCAACAACATATACATTTTTATTTTGATTTCCCACAGGTGTCCGCGGTGAGGATATCACAATCATCAATTAACATTTCTTTTTCGTGCGGAAGCGTGTAGCAAATCAAATAGTCCAACTATCATTAGTCATGAAGACAATAACCACAAGTATAAATACTGTATCAGAATGAGCAATGATATATATAGCAAGTTTCCCAAGTTGTTAAAGTTAAACAAAATATCAGTTAATTACAATCCCAAAAATAGAGGCCAACAAAGGCCAATATAACAAAAGAATAACCCCAAAGAATGGTCAAGGAGTTCCCCTCAAAATGTTACGCATCTCCAAGCAGTCAGATGTCTACATGACATCGTCAGCACGCCACTCGACTAGAGGCTGCGGCTCACCTACCACCTCCTCTGGCTCCTCCTCAAGGAAGCCGGCAACGGGACCTGAGTACCAAAGCAAAGGATCAGACACGACGGTCTGGCAAGAGAATGAAAAGATACAACAATATACAATAGATGAAATACCTTGAAAAGCATAGAAATCTGTTTAAACAAGAACTCTAATAAAACAGATAAATCATTTGCTGTAAAACAAGTAAACAAGATAAGACATATGAGGTAACCAAGGAATCGGGAATAACAAGGTGGCGACCACAAGAAGCTAAATCCTCTATCACTAAAGCGATAGAGCAATAACTAGGCCCTGATCTCAGTCACTCGAGGTGAGGAGAAACAGGGGATCTCATAAAGATACATATACATATACAATACTATACATGACCACGGTAGCGAGCCGGGCATCGGGGACCACAGTAGCAATCTGCGGCATCGGGACAAGACCACGGTAATGACCGGGTAGCGGGATCCAAACTGCAGCTGGCGGGACAAGAGGGGGATCTCCAAGTCGGTTGATCAGACCAACAGGGTTATCCAAGCTTAGTGGTGCCGACTCGTAGGTCAAATACAATCGAGACAATGCAAGCAAATCAAATACGAATACAAGATTAAACGGGCAAGACGGGGGTGCTCAAGAGCACACTGACATATCATGTGGTGCAATGCACTTCAGGTCAAGTAACTGTTCCAAGTGTACAATAATACTTTCGGGAAAACTATTCATGTAATGCAAGGCTTGGAAATAGAGAATATTATGAACTATGCTAAATCAGGAAAGACAATGATTTTAAGATCTATGTGAGTGAATAGGGGTCCCGTATGTCGATCATCGATATGAATTGGTACTCCTTGAGTTTGAAGACATTCCGGGCTCCTTATGCACTTTTACGCTTTTCAAAACTTAAAATGAGCTTATGATTATAACTAGATGTTATGATAAGGAAATCAAGACTATAAATGGTCCGTCCTAATTATGATGTTGATTCGGAGACATCGAGCAACCTACTCAGTCATCGAAAGGAATAGAATTCGCGATAACCAAGGAAAAAGTCTTATATTTAGATATAAAGGAGATATCGCGTCATTCCGTCCCGTTCAAGATTGAAATGAAGTGAACATCGATGTCACCCAACAACAAACCGTGAGGAGCATCGGCTCAAGACGTCCTCACGCATGGTCAAATGAGTCCAAAGAGGGGTAGCCAAGGTCCCACCTAAAACCAAGAAAAGAAAAAGAAATTATAAAAATCTCAAAATCCACTGGACTCAATCTGAACAGGGTCCGATCGATCGGCCGAAATTCCCACACAGGGCCCGATCGATCGGCCCAAAAACCCTTACAGTTAAAGACAGTCCGATCGATCGGTCTGCACGTCCGATCGATCGGACCTGGGCGTGCAGCAGTTCCGGGAACCTGATTTCTTTTCTCCCATTTTTCCTTTCCTTCCAACACATAATTAACCAAGGGAACTATGAACAAGATGACTTAATTACATGCTTCCAAGACATTAAATGAGGCTATCAAGAGGTTTAAAGATCATTTATTGCAACCATGGAAAATCAATAAAGAAATCAATGAAAGCATAAAAATCCATAAATGCTACCAAACCATTTGAAACTTAAAAAACATCCAACATTCACTTGCCTCAAGTCTTCAATCAATGATATTAAGCTCTAACAAGTCTTCCAAGAAAATGGTCCAAGCTACAAGGCAAAATCCCCAAATAAACCCTTACATGGGTCAAACAATGAAATGACAAAGAAACCTTTCAATAATGCAAATGTAGCTTCCCTAAGGCTAGAAGATTATAAATCTAGAAGATGAGAGGGATCACTTACTTGGATGACCTTCAAGTGAGAAGAACTAGTTCAAGGAAAGTCTCAATATGGGGAGATTTCTCCAAGAATAGTATCAAGGTGAAGCTTGCAAGGAGATGAAGAGATTGGTGGTCTCCACTTTGAGTTTGGTGCAAGATTGGTGAGGATTGGAGATGAAGAAGCAAGGAGAAGAAGAAGAGGAACCAAGCAAAACCCTAGGCTCAGTTATGTGCTGGAAAATGGAGAAGGAAGAAGAGAAAGGGGTTCTCTTATAACCAATGAGAGTGGGCTCCACCACTTAAGAACCTAAAAAGGCTGAAATAGCGGTTTTCGGGACTTCGGATGAAATCGACGAAGAAGGAAGAAATGATCGTCGAAATATCTAGTTTCCAAAAAATCTATGTTTCGCGGGTTTCGGGAATATCAAGTTTTGGTTACAGATTTGGTGTGCAATGACTGTTTTACCCTCAAGGCCAAGAATTCGGGTTTCGAGGCCTCGAATGGACACAGGATCAACATGAAAGTTGTAAGAATCCACAAGATGAATGCAACGGGCCAAAAACACCATACACAACAAATCGGGAAAATCTACCAAGAAAATGCAACGCCCAAAAAGGGAACCCCCAAAGGGCCCCACAAGCTACCAAAGCATTCAAAAGCCCAAAACTAGGATCAAAACTATTCCAAACCCAACTTAATCAAAAATCACCAAACAAGCTTAGCACTAACACGCAACCTAATTAGTACTAATCGGGTTCACTCGGGTCGGGGTCTTACAATGATGAGGCCAAGGTCAATCTCGAAGGAGAACTCATTGCGCACTTAAGGAGTTAATCTTGGAGCGAAAAACAAGTAAGAAAAATCTGAAACTCCTCCATGATGCTGAAAATTCTGTAATTTCCTTAAAAACTCAAGTTGAAGAATTTAAGAGAACCATTGAAATTCTGGAAAACTAAGTCAGTATCAAAACTGAGGAGGCTGTGAAACTTGAGAATGAAATCCTTGGAGCAAGGGCTGAAAATTTAAAACTTAATCAAAAGCTCAAAGTGCTCCAAGTGATATATGGAACAATGAAGCTAAACAATCTACTGGAAGTTCAAAGGCCTTCCCACATCAAGTTCGGTCTAGGATATGAGACCGAAGAATCCTCCAAGGTTGCACCTCCTGAGAAAACAACAGCACCACCAAAGTTTGTGAAGCAGACAGCTACACCTTCCAAAGCTGTGAAGCCCACCGTCCAGCCTAAGAAAGAAACCATACATGTGAAGTCTAACCAGCCATTCAAGAAACAAAGAAAATTCAGTTTTTATGGTTATTGTTTCAATTGCAATAGATATGGACATAAAATAGCTGAATGTAGACTTCATGTTAAACCTAGTAAGACTGCAACTAGGAACCCTTTCTCAGTCCTAAGTAGCCAGAACATTGAATGTCACAAGTGTTACAACTTTGGTCACTTGGCTAGGGACTGCAGGCTGCATATTGCTAACCGATTTCAGGTTGAGAAGAAACACAAATTGATCAAGGTCTGGAGGGTGAAGAAAAAGGCAAAAGAATCCAAGGAATCCCTCATTGTGCAAACCGCCTTCAATGCTCAAAAGAAGACAGCACCATGGATCCTTGACAGTGGCTGTCAAGTCATATGACTGGTGACAAAGACAAGTTCACAAAGCTACAACACTTTGAGGGTGGCTCTGTAAAATTCAGCAACAACGATGGCGCCAAAATCTGTGGCAAAGGTGTTGTTCAGCTCAAAGAAGGCAAGATCAGTTCTGAGGAAGTACTGTATGTATCTGGACTTAAACACAACCTGCTAAGTGTAAGTCAGATCTGTGACAAAGGTCATGAGGTAATCTTCACAAAGAGTGGGTTTGCAATCAAGAAATGTAGCAATGGCAAAACACTGGCTACAGGGTCAAGAACAACAGGCAATCTCTACACTCTGTCTGACGGATTGGAAAAATCCTGTTTATTGAGCCAAATGGAGGAAAGCTGGTTGTGGCACAAGCTCCTCGGGCATCTAAACTTTGACAATCTGTCAAAGATTAGCAATACAAAGGCGGTAAGAGGCATGTCAATGATAAAGAAACCTTCCAACCCTGTTTGCAATTCTTGTCAAAAGGAAAAGCAAACGAGGGTGGTATTCAAGACAAAGGAGCATCACACGAGGAAACCTCTTGAGCTTGTGCACACTGATCTTTGCGGAGCAATGCGAACTCAAAGCACCAATGGAGATAAGTATTTCATGTTATGCATTGATGATTATACTAGAATGACATGGGTTTTATTTCTAAAACATAAACATCAAGCACTTGATTAGTTCAAAGTGTTCAAAGCACAGGTTGAAAACATGCTAGGGAAGAAGATCAAGACGTTAAGGTCTGATCGTGGAGGCGAATTCACATCTGAAGAATTCACCAAGTTCTGCGAGCATCATGGGATTCAAAGACAATACTCAGCCCCTAGAACTCCACAGCAGAATGGAGTAGTTGAATGCAAGAACCGCACTGTGCAGGAAATGGCACGCACTATGCTGGTTGAGAGCAAACTTGCTGACAGATATTGGAAGGAAGTAGTCCATACAGCTGTATACATTCAGAATCGATGCATGATCAGGCGACATGAAGATAAAACATCATATGAGTTATGGTTTGGACGGAAGCCTTCAGTCAAGCACTTCAAGATATTTGGCAGCAAATGCTTCATTAAGCGACTTGAACAGAATCTGGGAAAATTTGAAGAAAGAGCTGATGAAGGTACATTTCTGGGTTACTCCTCCACTAGCAAGGCATATAGATGTCTTAACAAAAGGACCAGCAAAATCATAGAAAGTGCTGATGTCAGAATTGATGAACATTATGAACCCATGCATGTAACCTGTGAAGAATGTCCGGTTTATGAGGACTTGTCTGAGTTGGATGATGAAAGGACTGAACCTAATGATTCTAAGGAATCAAGGGACGGTTCAGAAGTTGCTACTCCTAAAAAGCACAACATTTGGGTAGAACAACATCCTAAGGATCAAATAATTGGAAATCCTAAGGCTGGTGTTCAAACTAGACATAGTGTGGCGAACACGTTTTCACTAGTATCAATGATCGAACCCAAGACAGTGGCTGAAGCAAGCCTTGATGAAAATTGGTTAAAGGCTATGCATGAGGAGTTAGAGCAAATAGAGAAGAACTCCACTTGGGATTTAGTCCCTAGACCTGTTGATAAGAATGTCATAGGTACTAAATGGGTCTTTAGAAATAAGCTGAATGAAGATGGACAAGTTGTGAGAAACAAAGCAAGGTTAGTTTGTAAAGGTTATGCTCAAATTGAAGGCATAGATTTTGAAGAAACCTTCGCACCAGTGGCTCGTCTGGAAGCCATACGCATGTTCCTGGCATTGGCTGCATACAAGAACTTCAAGGTATTTCAAATGGATGTGAAGTCAGCCTTTTTGAATGGGCTACTTGACGAAGAGGTTTACATTGAGCAACCAGCTGGCTTTCTCTTAAGCAATAGTTCAGACCTGGTGTGTAAGTTGAGAAAGGCTTTATATGGTCTGAAACAAGCACCGAGGGCTTGGTATGCACGGCTGGACACCTATCTTCGCAAGATTGGTTTCGGCAAAGGAATGGTTGATAGCAATCTCTATGTCAAAACAGATCAAAGTAACCAACTGGTTGTCATAGTTTATGTCAATGACATAATCTTTGGTGGTAATGACGAGGAGTTGTGTAGAAATTTTGCTGAAGAGATGAAGAATGAATTTGAAATGTCCATGCTCAGAGAGCTAAGTTTCTTCCTTGGTCTCCAAATGCAGCAGCTGAAGCATGGTATCTTCATATCTCAGTTGAAGTACTTCAAGGAGATGCCGAAACGGTTCAACATGGAAGACAGCAAGCCAGTAAGCACGCCTATGCCCACTAACACAAAGCTAAGCAAAGATGACAAGGCTCCATCAGTTGATCACACCACTTACCGATCAATGATAGGGAGCTTGCTCTACCTGACTGCTACAAGATCGGACATTCTACAGGCGGTATGTATGGTGGCGAGATTTCAGGCATCACCAACAGAAGAGCACCTTACAGCAGTGAAGAGGATATTTCGGTATCTCAAGGGCACTCTGGAGCTCAGCATCTGGTATCCGAAAGGTAAAACATTCACTCTCATTGCATATTCTGATGCTGATTGGGCTGGATGTGTAGATGATCGCAAAAGCACAAGTGGAGGTGCATTCTATCTTGGTGAAAGATTGGTGGCTTGGCACAGCAAGAAGCAAGATTCAGTTTCACTTTCTACAGCGGAAGCAGAGTACATAGCAGCAGCAACTTGCTGTACCCAGGTCCTATGGATGCGTCAAATGCTCTCAGATCTCGGTATTCAGACGAGAGATCCTACGCCAATCTACTGTGACAACACAAGTGCTATACATATCTCCAAGAACCCTGTCCAACACTCCCGCACAAAGCATGTTGCAATACGCTATCACTTTCTCAAAGAAAAGGTTGCTGACGGTGAGGTCAAATTGGAATATGTTCCAACCACTGAACAAGTGGCTGATATCTTCACAAAGCCTCTACCGAAGGAAGTCTTCGAGTATCTTCGCAAGAAATTGGGAGTTACTCACTCTCCCAAGCATTAGGAGACCTTCTTGTAAGGGGGAGCATGCATTATTGCTATTCTTTTTGCTCCTAAGCACGTTCCTTTGTAATTGTTGTCAAAGGGGGAGAATAAAGTGTTGCCAATTCAGGGGGAGACTGTAATTACCGAGAAGACATGCTACAGATGTTACAGAATTACAGAGAAGACATGCTACAGATGTTACAGAATTACCGAGAAGACATCGAAGCATTTCAGAACAGAACAGAAACCTGTGTGCAAAATTGATTGATGGTTAACATGTTCCAAGTGTTGCCAACAATTCCAAAGGGGGAGATTGTTGGATTTTGAAGAGAGTTGGTTGTTTGAAGCTTGGCATTGTGTGTTGGAATTATTGTCAACACATTGTCACACGGGCACAACAAATGATGCCTCAGCTCGGCACAGCACATGATGCCTCAGCTCGGCACAGAAGCTCGGCACAGCACATAATGCCTCAGCTCAGCACAGAATGCCTTAGCACAGTTACGGTAACAAAAGCAAAGAGATCGGTAAAAGCATGGAGCTCGGCCATGACAGCTCAGTTCGAAGAAATGCAGAGTTCAAAGAGGATTCAAGTGTTGAACTCGGTAAAGCACTGATCCCAGCCATGACAGCTCAGTTCGGTAAAAGTGTCAAGCGTCAAGTCTGTTTAAAGCATCAAGCGTTGAGCCCGGTAAAAACATGAAGCTCGGTTCATTCACTGAGCTTGTCAAGTGCAGAAATCGTTGAAGCACTGGCGAAGCGGTGAACTTGGTCAGTTCGGCAAAGCATTGAGGTTGGTAGATTGCAGTGCACTGTCAAGCACTGAGCAGCTCGGTAAGGCGCAAAGATAGCTCAAGCACTGAGAAGCACGGTAAAGCGCAAAGATAGCTCAAGCACTGAGCAGCTCGGTAAAAGCGCAAAGATAGCTCAAGCACTGAGAAGCTCGGTAAAGCGCAAAGATAGCTCAAGCACTGAGAAGCACGGTAAAGCGCAAAGCACGTTCAAGCTCTGAGGTCGGTCAAGCGCAGAGCTCAAAATAGAAAGTCGCACGAGAGGAAACAGGGAGTCACTTCTAATTCTTGAAGAAGTGTACAAAACAGAAAGTTGCAAGAAAAGAAACAAGGGATCTTTTCTAATCCTTGTAGGAGTTTCCAAAAACATCTCCCAGTCCTTTTGCAATCTCGAATTAGGGTTGGCAGATCCTATATTAAGGCTTGTTAGGGATCGTTTGAAAAAGACACAGATACAAGAATACACACAGAAACAGAGAGAAGATTTGTGAGTGTGTGTGAGCTTGCAAGGAGTTACTGCTGTGATTTCATTACAGCAAGTAAAGAAGAAACTCTGGCATCAAGAAGATGGTTCTTCATCAGTAGTTTCTTCAGATAAGTATCTCTCAATTCATATTTTATTAAAAGAGGTCTGATTGTATATGGATTGAGAGTAAGAGATGAATTTCTGTAAAGGGTTTTTTCTCTAATCATTGTAAAATATCAAGTTTGGTGCTTGGTATTGGGGGTGTGTGATCCTGTCTGTTGGTGCAGACGAAATTATTAAAGGGAGTTGTTATTTCCTAGATAGTGGGGTGCTATCTGAAACAGGGGTGGGTGCTCCTTGAAGTTAAGCTTCAGAAATTAATCAAGTAAGACTAGCCACGGATTGGTGTCCGGGGTAGTCGTTGCCACCGTAGATGTAGCCTTTGGGTGAACCCACGTTAAAACCTTGTGTTCCTGTGGTTGCGCTTGATTATTGCTTTTGATTATTTGGGACTTACTAGTATTCAAGTAAAATTATTGGGACATCACTGATTCACACCCCCTCCCCCACCCTCTCAGTGATCGTGTGATTGGTTCAAAACGTGGTCTCCTAGACCACGAAAGTTCAAAAAGATAGTTTGCCAGGATTCAGCCTTAGCATCACTTGAAGAGAATACTTTCTATCCTCTTACTCAGAAAGAGGGGAGGAGGTACGGAAGACGACATCTCGCTCAGTAATAGTAGGGCCTACACTTTGTCCTCCAAAGGTGCATACTAAGCACCCCAAAGAAGCAGCAGCAGCATTTCCCTATCAATAATGCTGCAGAACTTGCACAATTTAAAAACCTTCTAAAAAAGAAGGAGAAAGATGAGGTAAATATCCTCACACTGCCGGTTCATCATCCAGAATGATAATCGTTCCATCCCCATGATAGTACAAAGGAACGATAAAAAAAGAGTTGAGGCCTAAGAAGAATTACTCCGCAATAGATAATGAAGGAAGACGACCCTGATACTGCTGTGGTTTGCATGACTGGGACCCGACGTGACAGGCGCTCTACTAGAATATCTGCTCATAGTTCAAGCTTTGTCGAAGGTGAAGAATTAGATAATACCTCCGAGGGTCATGAAACTTCGGTCACGGACGAGGAAACACCTCCAGTCAACAAAAACACAGGGGGCATGGATTCCCTAGTACTTCGGCCCATTGAAGATGATATCCCATTAACCACTCGAGATCTCGAAGGTAGCTTCTCACCTCTCACTGGACCTGGCAAATATCCTGTCTTCATGGCTTGAGAAACTAGGCCCAGTAAATGTGGAAGAACAAGCTGAAGGCGAAAATTCAGTTGAAAATATACATGATTTGGTTAAACAGCAAAATGATAGGATTAACCAAATCGCTACTCAACTGCAATTCCTCATGGATCGAGCGACTGGTCCAATTGATTATCCACCGGCAACCCTATCTTCTTCAAATAAAAAGGACTTGCATACATCTGAAGCAAAAATTGATCAGATAGCGGCACAAATGCAACAGCTTTCACAAAGGCTGTCCAAGCAAAGCGGTCAACACTTAGATAGCAGACATCAAATAGATCTAGAGAAACCAGTAACTTTCAAGGACGTGACAGACATGCTGACTAAGACCAGAGATGAGGGGAGACTCATGTAGAAAGGGATCATGCCAAAATATCCACCCGAAATGGATTTGGTCTCCTATCCTCCTAAGTATAAACCCCCGACCTTCTAGTTTTAAATGGGCAAAAGCTCTGCTTATCAGCATGTAGTCCACTTTAAGTCCCAGCTTGGGGGCATGCCGGACATAGATGCCTTGAAAATCAGATCATTCATAGGCACTCTGAGAGGAACTGCTTTTGATTGGTACAAACAATTACATGAAAATTCCCTCATTTCATGGGAGGTTCTTTAGAAACGTTCTTACTACATTTTCAAGAAGAAGACCAGCCAGTCAGCCTAAACTCACTCACTTAACCCAAACAAGGAGAGAATGAGTCTGTCTAGAGCTTCATAAACAGGTGAAGAGCACACTTTATAGATGCAAAGAGCTCATCTCTCAAAAGTCGGCGGTAGATATATGCAACGCTAATATCAAGCCTGAGATTAAGCAAATGGTAATTAGTATTAAGACTACTTCCATGTCTAAACTACTGGAATTAGCCATCGATGCAGAAGATTGCTGTAAGGGACTTGATCAGAAGCACAAGCACAAAGAGTTCAAACTTCCACACCTTCTGCACCCAAGGGAAAGAAAGAAGAAGGAAGAAGTCTTTAACATCCGAACTTCAAAAGTTCCAAGAAAGGCGCGAGATCCTTAGGATGAAACTGCCACGAAAGTGTACTACGAAAGGAGGAAAAATGACAAGTATCCCTTCAATGAAAATATTGAAGATATTTTCAAGACTCTGCTGGAGCATGGGAACTTAGAACTCCCTTCTTCGAAAAGACCCAGTCAAGAACGAATAACGAATGATCCAAACTACTGCCCCTATCACCGAATGATTTCTCATCCTTTGAAAGAATGTTTCATCTTGAATGAGAGAATACAAGATATGTTGGCTAAAGGAGTTATACAACTCGATCAGCAATGTGATACTACGTCAGTCAACATGGTAGCATTCAGATCATTTGAACCTACCAACATTGGGCCTATCATACCAAAAACGGTGGAGTTTCGACTAATTAATAAAGTCGAATATAGTGATGAACTTGTCTCGGTCAGCACAGCATCTGGAGGAGTGATATGGGAGCATCCTGATCTTATAAGTAGTGACGGCTGGAAAATAGTGAAGCCAAGGTCTGCTTCCGGAAAGAGAAAGAAGATGAAAAGATCATTTCATAACTCCCGTCGGATAGTCAAGGCACAGCTTATAAAAGACGCAAAAGAGGAAACTAAACCTGCACCAAGCAAAAGGGCACCACTAGACTCATTACTTTGGCAGATTTCCTTCTCGCCCTCAATGAAGAAGAAGATGAGTTGCAGATTTCAAACTGTAACCGAATCTCCAAATTGAAGCACTCTCCATCTTCACATTCGGAGAACTCAGATGGCGAATGGGTCCCCCCACACAATGTTGCCACCCATGGATGATGACCTCCCGGACAGTGATCCGGAGTCTAATCCTGATGAAAAAGATTACATTTCAGGTGAGGTGTTGAATGAAAATGACTATCACTGATCCCTTCTTCTATCAAGAGAACATCCCAAAAATAGAAGTTCAAATCTAGAATCCAAGACGCCCTGAACCTGGTGATTGGTGGGTGGACCCTCATTCATTCCTGGTACCGCCAAAAATCCATCCAGATCCTCTACCGATTGTAGATAATGGCGAATCCCACTGTCAAGCACCTGTAAATTCACATACAAAGGATATGTCGGCTGTCATGATCAACGATGTGTCTTCAGGATCTGATGGAGATCATCGTGCAGAGTTTGAAGAAGCTCCTGACACTGTACCAATCAGTTCATCGGATTTATTCATCACAAGAATACTCGAGATTATTACCTTAGATAATGAACCAACAAGCTTTGAGAATGAACCTGACGTGACGCGTTGCCATGTGGCCAGCTAGTATGGAAGAAGAAACCACTATATCCTTCTGCATCTGTTGATGTGGAGGACGTAGCTGAAGGAATGACAAATCTCTTCTCTTTTAGCAAGAAGAAGTTCTGGCTATCTAGAGAAGCACTGGGAACAGCCTTAGGTCGGGAAGGAATTATAAAGCCAACTATGATAAACCTCCCGCACCAACTCTTTCTACTCTTCCTCCTGCCTCTCCTTCACTTGTAGTCCCCACATGGCAAAATGTAAATGCTGATGTTAATGAAAGGCTGATAGAGCCATTTAAGTATGACCTTGTCGAACGTCTGAGGCACATACCTACACGATTACACATTCTCGATCTACTGCAGATGTCGAAAGAAACTCGAGACGGTTTCATTAAAGAATTGCAAGCACTAGATCCTAGTAATCAAGCGTATGTGGCCCAAGTGCATCAAATAGAGAGGAAACATCAAGTAGCTAAATTCAAAAGGCCCCAGAAGCAATGTGAAAAGTGTTACTCTATCCAGAACGCTTCTAAAGCTACTATCTCATTCTCTAAAGAAGATTTGTTGTTGGGGAACGCCAATCATACAAGGCCTTTATATTTCACAACATACATCAAAGAAGTACCAGTTCCCAGGGTACAAGTGGATCCAGGGTCAGCTCTTAATTTTATTACCGTTACGGCGTTACAAGAATTGGGAGTTCCCCCAAACAAGCTCACCAGCACTAATACTGCAATTCAAGGATATGATGGTGAAATTCAAAATCCCATTGGGAAGATTCGAATCAAATTTCAGCTTGGAGTTTGGCTTCTGAAGCTACCTTACACGTCATCAAAACCCGAGCTTGCTATAACATCTTGCTAGGAAGAAGATGGTTGCACGACTACTCCATTGTACCGTCTACCCTTCACTAGTGTTTCAAATACATTGATGATGGTGGAAAGGTACATCGTGTATTTGCTGATGAGAAGCCTTTCAAAGGAAAGGAGGTTTACTTCACTGATGCAGCCATGTATGAAGAAAGGGAACCCAATATGAAAAGCGTGGGTGGGAACAAGTACAGCTGAGTTAGCCAAAGCCTCGAGTCAACAACAAAAGAAGAAGCTGGTGATACGGTTCGTGGGACCTTTCACAATCAATGGCGGAACCTGACGTAAAGAAGGGTAAATCCATAGTCATTTCCGTTAAATCTTCTAAATCTGTCAATGTGGCTTCTCCAGTTAACCAGCCAAATCAAGAATCCGCTGGCCTAATCTGTTATGAGCCCTCAATGCAAATAGTCAATCGCCCCAAGATCGCAGTGCAGCTGTACAATATGAAACTCCAAGGTAGAGTGCGACATCTCCAAGGATGTTTAAATCCATTATGAACGAGAT
>QPKB01000002.1:35278748-35345392 GCA_003546025.1 Camphora micrantha
CAGACTAGGCTTTTGCTGGACCACAACTCCCGGTGAATCTTATGTACAGACTTAGATAGTACGAGGTTTAGTATGTACATCGCAGTATCCAAGACGTATCCCCAAAAGGATATAGGTAATCTTGAGGAATTCAACATAAACCTGATCATATCTAAAAGAGTCTGGTTCCTTCTTTCCGCTACTCCATTCTGTTGAGGCATACCAGGAGCAGACAACTGGGATAGAATTTCATTCTCTGATAAGTATCCCATAAAATCAGCAGAGAGATATTCCCCTCCTCGATCTAATCGAAAAGTCTTGATACTCTTACCTAATTGTTTTTCCGCTTCCGCTCAAAACTCTTTGAACTTTTCAAAAGCCTCGAACTTATGGTGCATAAGGTATATGTATTCATATCTTGAGTAATCATCTGTAAAAGTGATGAAGTACTCATATCCTCCTCTGGCCCTGACATTAATCGGTCCACACACATCAGTATGCACTAATTTCAATAAATCTTTGGCCATTGCCCTTTGATGAAAATGGTCTTTTGGTCATTTTGCCTTCCAGACAGGACTCATAGACAGGCATTAGTTCTACCACCAATGAAGGCAAGATATCATCTTTCACTATCCTGTAAATCCTATTTAGGTTTATATAACCTAGCCTCAAGTGAAAAAGTTTTGTTTGATTAAATGAAGGTAACTTCCTCTTTAATGATGGTCTATTAATTGTTTCAAGGGATAATAGCAGAATACCTACTTGTATTTTGCTCAAAATACAGACTACCCCCTCGGACTTTGGTATTTTGTACTAAATCTACCTGAAGTTCTAATTAATATACAAAATTAACGGATTCTGTTAGTATTAACGGCTTATATGTATAAATGGTGTCTGGTGCATGCTGGCCACAACTTACGTACCCAAATAGGTTATGAATAAGACTTATTTGGCCTTGACACTTCATTATCAGCACCAATCCCTCACTTGAGCATTTCACCAAACACCATGTACGCTTCAACCTACACAAAGATGAACAGATGGGTGTGGGTTCGGGTATGAATATGATGCAGGTGGAGGGTTGTTTGGTTGGTTGGATTAATCTTCTTTCGAGTCGGCCAATTAAGAGCAAGTCTCTTGGTCTTACGAAATATCCAATGATCCAATGACCCATTGCTCATGTACTTTTTGACTAGAAGCCTGTAAGATTTCTCAGCACAATAGCCTACCAACCTCACAAGATTGAAATGGTTGATGTTGCCTATTGTATTGATCTCCGTTAAAAACTGCCGCACTCCTTGGTAGTCTACACCTTCCAGTCGTTTCACATCAACCATTGTCCATCTTTTAAACTTCATTTGAATACAGACCCAAATCCACCACGTCCAAGTATTTCCTTGAAATCGTTAGTTGCCAAATGAACTTCTTTGTAAGAGAACTTCTTGGGCATTTCAGGCATTTCCGTTAACTACGCTTCCACATCTGCAACTGGTTTTTTCGTCAACAACACCCACAGCACAATTGCAGCAATGATAAGAAAAATGATGGTCCCAATAATCCAGTATATACTACATGATGAAACTGTGAACAATACAAAAAACACATCTAAAGTAATAAGCAATAGGAAACCACACCGTTTATAAATTTGGTTGAAAATGTGGGCCCAAAACCCTGAACTATTATGCCTAGTCTCATTTTTGTTGGGTAAGGGAATTGCCTCCCTACCAAACCTTCCATCACCAACCATCTGCTGTTAAATTTTGTTTGCAATCCTTGAATCATCAAATCTTAGAATCTTATGCAATAATTGATAAAGAGGGGGCAAAGTCTATAAAAAACCTCAATACATCGTTGGAGCAACAGTAGGGTTCGACTGACATTTGATGGGTCTGCCCTCTCGCTGCACCATCTGAATTGTTGGATGGGTTGTTTTAGGGTTATGAGAGAAAGGAGAGAAGGGAGAGAAAGAGGGCATGTTTAGTGGAGAGATTAGATGGAAAATAAGGTGGGTTTGAGATGGAAGAGAGGATGAAGAGATGAGAGAATCTGGCCATATCCAGAGACGAAGATGGAGATATGTTCTCTGCAAGGAGCATATGAGCGGAAGTTGTTGGAGGGGCTGTTTCTCCCAAAGTTGCCAACGAAGAAGAACCCTAGCCGAAAACGAAAAATGGAAATATGATAAAAAAACGCAAGACACATCTTATATATTGAGGGGTAAATTCGTCATTCCATATTTTTCGTCACGGCCGTCTCTATTTTCATTGTGATTTAAAATGCAAGTAGGTTTAGTACAAAATACCAAAGTCCGAGGGGGTAGTCTGTATTTTGAGCAAAATAAAAGTAAGTATTCTGCTATTATCCGTTGTTCTCATACATTGTGAGAGTTAACAAATAAAACTCATTGGTTACCTTGCCAGAAAATATAAAAGTACCATTCATCCTTATGACAACTTCAGTACCAAAAGTAATGGAATAACTTTTATTCACCAAACTAGAAACTGAAATTAAATTCCTCTGTAATGACGGTACATATAATGTGTCTGACAAAACCAATTTATTATTTGAGAAACATAAAGTAATAACTCTCACTAAAACAGCCTCTGCCTTGGCATCAGATCCTAGGGTTGACAATGATTTCTCCGTCACTGAGCTTCCTGATTTCCTTGAACCCCTGCAACGAATTACATATGTGATTAGTTGCCTCGGAGTCCACACACCAGGATTTTGAAGTACCAGTTGTAAAACTAACTTCAGAAATAAATGACTCAATCATACATGAGGTCTTCTTCTTAGACACATATTCTGGACAATTTCTTTTCTAATGTCTTGTCTTACCACAATGGAAACACTTTCATTTTGTCCCTGAACCCTTAGTCTTGGCCACGCCACCATTAGGACCATTCTTCACCTTAGGACCCTTCGGAACTTATTTCTTTTTGCATTTCCGTCCTTTGCCTTTTGACTTGGACTTGGCATCTGACTTTTCTGTCATTAGGGTAGTTGGCTTCTTCTTCATAATCCCTTCAGTCACCACCAACTGGCTAGACAGCTCAGCCAGAGTTAGATTCATCTTATTCATATTATAATTGACCTTGAAATTGTTAAATGACTCTGGCAATGACTCAAGGATTATGTCAATCTGTGATTCTGCATCAATCACAACTCCCAGTACATCTAACTCATTTAATGAGTCCATCATTTTCAACATGTATTCCTGTACTGATGTATCTTCAGCCATCTTAGTGCTAATAACCACCCTCATAGCTGCCTGCCTAGCAAGGCCTGCCCTATTCCGTAAACATTTCATTTAAGTTCGATATAATATCGTATGTAGTCTTATAAGATTGATGTTGGTATTGCAAAACACTAGACATGGATGCCTGAATGTAACATCTGGCCATCTCATCGTCTTTTGTCCATTTGGTGTAAAGTTCTTTTTCTTTTTCCGATACATCCGGGCTAGGCTCATCCGGGGGTGGGTGGGTTTGGTAAGGACATTTTTAAATCCTGAAGCATTCAGGGCAATATCCAGGTTCCATTTCTAGTCTACATAGTTGGGTCCCACCAACTTATTATGGTTGAGGATGGTCACAAGTGGATTGAAAGTATTTGTATTCATGCTTGAAATACTGTAGCACATAACCATACATTCAATTAATAAATTTAAATGACATTAGGGTTTAGTATTCTACCAAATTTATGTGGGAATCCTCATAACTACTAAATTCAGAATATATCGGAATCTCAATCCCTAGGGTATGCCTCCTTCGAGAGTGCAAATACCACCTAGACTGATGTGGATCAAAGTTGGTTAAAATTGGGATTAAGACTAACTATCCATGATCCCTATCATTCATTATTATCTGGGTATCTTATACCATATAATGTATGACTCCCGATTAAGTTCGATTTCTAAAATACATGAGGCAAATCCTTGGGGACACTACATCATTATTTTAGCTAAGTGTGACTCACCAACTAGTATTGCATGATAACCGTTGCGGGCAGTTCCTCCTTGGGGAGTGGGCCCCCGCCCCGTCTCACCAACACTATCCATAGGAGATCCATATCTAGTAACCAGACAAATACAAGCCCATTATGGGGAACGGCCATTCTCAAGATGGCGCGATGCTAATACTTTCCTTACAATGGACTTATGGTGAAAAACCATGGGGATTCCTAATAAAAATTCCCCGCTCCCACTTAATATTTTAGAATTGAGAATTTCTTTATAGGTATATGGGCCCACAAATATAGACATCAAATCATCTCATGATATGACTAATGATTGGTTCCAAGTCAAGTTATTTTAAAGAAAGTCCAGTTTCTTAAATTAGTGTTACCAATGGATCTATCTCATGGGCCCACCAACTATAATTAGAACTCTTTCCAAAAATTAATTTGATTTTACCAATTTTGAAAATTGCTATGTTTGGATTAGATTTGGAAACTATCTAAAATAAGCATTCATCCATAGAAAGTGCTAAAATTAGAAACTAGTCATCTCCTCCACATGGCCCAAGCGGAATAGACTTCTTGGACTTCTAGACTTTCCAAAACTCTTGGAATCCTCAAACTCTTTGGGCATCTCCAAGATCCTTTTGGTAATCTTCAAACTCTTTGATTAGGAGTCCATCTTCACCTTCCTTCTTCATCTCAGACATTTCCAGAATTTACAAATTTTGAAAAAATTACATAAATTCCTATGTCTCTACAATGAGACTTACATGGTAATCTAAATATGGAAATAAAAGGGCTATAGGAAAATTCACCATGCCTTGCCCTTTCGCGGAAACCATGATGCCCTTTACACTTAGCCTCAAATAAACCAATAACCATAAAAAGAAAGTAACAATCTTGTGTGCCATATGGAGAGGACATGATAACCTGCATGTTAGCATCTCATACATCCATACAAATCACAAAACCAGGCTACCAAACAATGCTAGAAAAACAGGACGTCAAAATAGACCCAAAACTGAAAAAATCCAAAAACTGCATTCCTGAAGCAGTGTCTTTCAGTCGACCTGCCAGAAGGCTCGGTCGTCCGATCTGGAGGTGCTCGGTCGACCGAGCACGAGGCCAGGTCGACCAGGCTGACGAACTAGAATTTTGGGTTTTTCCTATTTCGAGCCCAAAAGACTCCAAAACACTTCTGAAGGCTTCCAATGACTTCCTACCATCCTTCCATCATTGTCAAACCATTTTGTGACTATCCAAACATGGATCAACTAATAAACCAAGCAAATCCATCAAAATCGATCCGGACATAGCCCTTGCTCTAACCTCTTCACATCTCATGCAAAGATTAGAACAAGATTACTAATCTAACATGATTGGAGATGAGGTATGGCTCCGATACCAATTGTTGAAAGTAGGTGGGCCTCGTTAACAAATTTTTAAAACTTTTGACACACTTGACTCAGAGATCAAGTATCCATAAGCCCATAAATCATATCCAGGATGCAATCCCTCCATCTCATCAATCATGTACAGCAATATAATATATTTCAAAGATAGAAACCAGCAGCACCATGCAACCAAAATAATCCATAATAAAAGGAGAAACAGATTATACCTTTGGAGCCCGGTAGTGCTCTGACGGAGAAAAAGACAATTAACTTGATCAAGAACTCTTCTTAAAGCAATTAAGATCTCCAAGACTTTGTTGTCTTCCATGTTATGACCCACTATCAGATCTCTTTTCTCAAGAAGATTGGTAGAAACTTCAAGAGAAAACCCAACTAGAAACTCCAAGGAACTAGAAGAGAAAGAGAGGACTTATGCAACACTTGCACAAAAGGGGGCTGGGTGTCCTCTCCAGTGCTGGACGTCCCAGCCCATTTGCACCCCTTTTATAACTTAGCAAACCTCCTCGTTTCTTATTTGAAATAGAAGTCTAACTCCCATTATAAATTAGTAACTTTTTCCATTTTCTAATTACTGTAAAAGTCACACTTCCACAATAATTAGTAAGCTTACTATTATCACTCTTAGAAGTCCTACTTCAAATAAAAATAGTATCTTTCTAATTCATTCCTATTGGAGTTCAAGTAGGATTAGTATCTTTTTAGTAACTTGGACTAACGTGGGGACCACTAGGGATTCCATAGAAAGTTGGCTCCAACTGGGACACTGCGACCCCACATCTCATGTGCAATCCGGGCCCACAGTTAATTGCAAATAACACCACTATATAAATGCAATTGCACTCCAGTCTTAGTAATAAATTACAAAGAAGACCCTAAACTTCCCGATTACCACAAGTAGACCCCTTTGTCAATATCTATGGATCAATCGGATCAAACATGTCCCTTCCAATCTAAGATCCACATCTTATTATCCTTGAACCCCAATTAATCACAGTGATCATCAATATCATCCAATTAACTCTTAATCGATATGGGTGCACACTTACTAATGACAAATCCATTAATTGGCACAAGGGAATAATGTAGATAGATTTCATCTTGACCATTGGATGTTCCCACGGTCCTACTACCACGTACCCAAGACACCGAGGTGTTGACCTACAGTTGGCCTCACTTATTGGTGAGAAAAAGCAAATGAATAGATGGAAACTAGAGTTCATCAATGTCTCAGGATTGAGAGCCTATTGCTAGGGAATTATGAGAGCAAACCTTAAAATTGCAACAGTATTCCATAAGGTGCTTCTCATAGTCCTTCAATACATCCAACGTACTAGCACCTTGATCCATAATTTTACATTCTGATGATCGAAACAAATCATACTATCTCATAGTGATCAAAATGTTGCAACCTTATCAGATGAGATGCCCAGTCTCATCACTGGTTGTGAAGATATTTTAAGTATAAGATTTGTGACACATGTCTCCCGTATATGGATCTCATCCATACACATATATCACATCAAATTTACTAATGGAACCCGGTTCAACTATGAACCATCATGTCATATGTATTCGTCATGTGCATAAAGTAATAAAAAACATTATTCATCTCATGAAAAGAAATCATGATTTTATTGATAAAAAAAATTAATCAATTTATTACATCAACAAATAGATCGAGTCCATACAATCTAATAGAAAGAGCCATAACTATTGGAGTTAATGGAGGAGTGGAGGTGGTTTCAAAACCATCTTCAGTGGGAGATGTTGTAAGTTCAGCGGCCATGAGAAGAAGGAATTGGACAATTTGTGGGAGATCATGGGTGTCCAGTAGCCGTGAGGAAAGGAGTGCAGCGGCTAGTGCACATGATGCCAGTGTGTATGACGCTCAGCGGTCACTTCATTGCTTTGAGACCAGCGGCTAGTGTGTATGACCGGAGATCAGCGGCTGCCTCATTACTTTGAGCGGCCAGTTTGTTCATGGTTTGCAACGGCCAATGGGCTTTGTAGTCAGTAGCCGCTAAGGAAATCTCTTGATGTGATCAGCCAGACTTTAATGTCATATTTCTTTATGGTGAAATGAGTAATTTGCCTTAGGGAGGGTTATGTACGGGCAAATGGATTTTTTGTATGTCTACACCTTGTCAGATGAGATGCTCAATCTCAACACCGGTTGTGAATCAATTCAAGTATACAATTCGTGATATATGTCTCCTGTATGTGGATCTCATCCACACAAATGGATCACATGTAATATACTTGGGAACTCTGGTTTATCTCATGAACCATCATGTCATGTAGTATTGGTTATGTGCAAACAAGGAATAAAATATCATTCATCTAATGAGATATAAGCATGATTATATTAATAAAAAAATAAATCAATTTATTTACATCATCCACTGGATTGAGATCATATAATCTAACAGTTTGAAATCTGAACTGGATGGATAATTAATTTGTCATTTTTTTTTAACTCTGATTAAATTTCAACGAGAAAGGATAATTATTTGTGGAAGATGGTAATGATGTTGATGATGATTGCAGAGTAAGAAGCCAGAGCCACAGAATTTGGGGCCAAGTGCAATAATAGTAGAAAAGGCAAAAACTCCATAGGAACTTTTCTGATGACCTCAGGTTCTAGCAAGCAGTTAGAAGTAGGTGGGCCTTCTAAATGGGTTTCAAAAACTTTTGACTCACCCAAAAGGCCAATAACCCAATCCCAAAATCTAAAACCCTAATCTCATACATTAAGATCAAAGATCTACCAAGAAAACAGATCAAGAAAAGCAAGCACAAATTAGAAGATACACTAAAAGAAACCATATGGTAGATCTATACCTTAGAGCTTGGTTATGCTCAAATCGAGAACCTTAGAGCTTGGTTGTGCTCAAATCGAGAACTTGAAACTTTAATTCTGCGAAACCCCTTCGCAGATTTGATCTATTAGCCTTTGTGTTCTTCCATGCTGGATGCTTATGAGATTATGTGTGGATATCTATAGCCCTCCTCTTATTTATAATGTATGTAGCACTTCCTCTTTGTCCAGAAGTCTCACTTCTATTCTTAGCATATGTCTTATTCCTCCTCCCCTTTCCTTAAGAGTTGCAATTAGATTAGTAACCTTCTCTTATTAGGCCTAGCATAGGGACAATTAGGGATTCCTTAGAATCTGACTCTCATTGGAAATCTGGACCCCACACCTAATGTGAACTCAGGACCCACAGTTAATTGCAAATAAGTTCACTATATAAATGCAATTGAACTCCTGTCTTAGAAATATATGCGAGAAGACCCTAATCTTCCAAATTACTACAAAAAGTCCCCTCCATCAATTATATCCATGGATCTATTAGAATAAATCTGTCCAACCAAATATGATCCTTATGTTATTATCCTTGTGACCTAACACCATCCAATTAACTCTTAATTGAAATGGGTGCGTACTTACCAATAATAAAATTCATTAATTAGCACATGGAAATATTTCTCTCTTAAAGGATAGATTTTAGCTGATTTTACAGGAATAATCTTGGAATTTGGTCATTCCTCATGAAGAGTTCCCAAACATTGTGCAACACAAATTTTCGCCAATTTTTTTTTTATACTTTTTTCTGAGCAACGATGGCGTCTCCTAAAGAAATTTGGGGGGACGCTAGCGTTACTCCTCACGTATCGGTGGAAAAACTTCACATACAAGTTTTCCACCATTCATATCGTTGGAAAAGCTGCACTATCATTGGAGAAGCTACGAATACAAGTTTTTCGCAGTTCATATTGGTGGAAAAGTTGCAAATACAAGTTTTTCACCATTCATCTCGATGAAAAAGCTGCAAATACAAGTTTTCCATAGTTGATATCGGTGGAAAAAAGGTGTGAATACAAGTCTTTCGCTGTTCACATTGGTGGAAAAAAGCTACGAACATTACAAGTTTTCCACAGTTCATAAGGCGGAAAAGCTGTAAATACAAGTTTTCCCCTGTTCATAAGGGCGGAAAAGCTACGTCCAGACCTATAAATACAGATTTACCTTGTCGAGCAACATTTCTCTCTCATTTTCTCATGGATGGGTTCATGGGTTGAGGATAAACTCTACATGATAATGTACCAGTATAAGATTCTTATTGGAACCATTTTCCATGTTATGCCTGCCATTTTTATTCTTCCCCCGTCTCTTTCACTTTTCAAGATAAATCTTGAGAATATGAAAAAAGAAATTGTATTCCGGTCAATAGTAATCTTTTTATAAAGCCTGTGATACTGTTTTTCAGTGGGGAAGATAAAGAAATAAGTGGGAGAAGAGGAAAAATAAGAGGAAGAAGAGTGTTTTGTGAAAACCGTGTACAGCGACGCTCGCATTGCTCCTATCAGACACGAGCGACGATAGGAGCAATGCTAGCGTCGCTCCCCTCAGTATTAAAAATATATATATATATATAAAATATTCAGAGACCCTTCACAAGGAACGGCCAAATTTCATAACTTTTTCCCCATAAAATCTTGATGCAATCCTAGAGTTAGGATGCAAGTGCCAGGACACAATTAGGGTTCTCACTTGGAATAATCACGATGAAGACAATCTCCACGATAAACACCCACGCAGGGAAATTTTATTTACTCAAAATCACTACCTGAGATCATTGATGTCTACAATATTTATAATGAAAGAAACTTAATGGCTAAGAAAGCACTCCTAATCAAACTAGGAAAAAAAAATAAAATCCAATCCAAATTAGAAACCTAATTATAACTATGCTCTTTACTAAAAATAAAACTAATAAAAATTAAAAATCATAATTTCATGGGTCCCACATGTGGCCCACAATTCTTGTTGTCACGACATATTATTATTGCTGCTACATCATTTTCCCCGGGTTGGAAAAGAGTTCGACCTCGAACTCGACTCTTCTTCTGGATGTTGTTTCTGTAGATAGTGTGCATGTGAAGCTTCCTTGGTGAGACGAGAACGTAACCCTTTCTTTGGTGGCGTCGACTTCAGAGGACGGAGTGTGACTTGCTTTGCACCATGCATGAATGTGTATGTGTTGTCGCGCATGCCATTAGTACCATTCTTGTCATACATCCATGAATGACCCAACAAAATATCACAACTATCCATAGGTATCACATTACACCAAACTGTATCTGTATAATCTGCACCAATGGAAAATGTAACTGGACAGGCATATCGGACTTGCACTTCATCCCCTGACATTAACCATCTAACAAAATAGGACGATGATTCTTCCGAACTTTTAGCTGTAAGCGATCCACAAAAGCTTGGGAAATAATATTCTGACAACTGCCTCCATCAATGACGACTATGCATTCTTTACCATGGACTGTTCCTTTGGAGCAGAAAATATTTTCTCGCAGTCATTTCTTCTCAGTAGTCGATGTAGGTTCTTGGATGACCATGAGAGACTCAAGACCCTCCTCAGGTGAAGTATCCTCCACTTCCTCTATTTCAGTCTCTTTAGGATCATCTGGAACATCAGGCTCACCACTTTCACTCTCAATGAAGTGGGCACGTTTTGGACATTCTGCTGTATGATGCCTTTGTTGTTTACAATTAAAGCATGTGAGCCTATTTTGACTCTCGGGCTTGGTAAAAACTTTCTCCGATGACGTACTCGGTTTAGAACCGGCAATGAAAGAATTCTTCTGCATAACCCATTTAACTGCAGTAAGTTTTGGGCCTTGATGATTTGCAATTCCCTCGGCTTTGATAGCATGCTGAATAATCTTATCAACATTATCAAAATGCTTGAATGCAAGGATATCTTGAATGTCAAGTGTAAAGCCCATTAAAGTATCTGTCAACTAAGACCTCATCATCTTCATTCAAACCACAACAGGCTTGCATGGTCATAAACTCCTCAGAATACTCAACAATTGTCGTAGATCCTTATTTCAAGTATTGAAAACGTGAACGCATATCTCTGAAGTCATTGACAGTTAGGAATTTTTGCTTCAACAGATTTTTCATCTTGGCCCATGTGTCAACAAAGTCAATTTATTGGTATCTCCTCTTCTTTTGCAACTCGGCCCACCATATCGCAGCATAATTACGAAATCGAGTTGCCACCAATGTAATCTTATGACCATCCGTCATTGGTTTATGTGCAAAAATATTTTCAACACACACTAACCAATCCAAGAATTCATCTGGCTTCAATTTCTCATCATATTCGAGAATCACAAGTTTAATACATAAATCTCAATCACCATTTATTACATGTGGATCTCGTTGATTCCGAATATGTCCTCCTTCATCCCGATGATTATCTTCACACCGATTAGTTTCCAAATTGGTTAATCAAGTCTCAATCCGTACAAGAGTCAGGCGGATAGTTGCCCAACGGTTCCCCGCAAATCATCATCATTATGGGAGGAAGACTCCACTTCTACCTGCTTCTTGGGAGGCATTTTTATTTAAAGCAAATTTAAAATTTTTGACTAACATGATATGTAGATCTGCTCTACACGATCACGCTGGCGAAAATGGATCGAAAATCGGACGGTGGATGAGCCTGGTATCACAGATAGAAGTTTCAGCCGCTGATTCGGTCAAGGGCTGGATGACTACTGCAGATTAAGCCGAGCAGTGATACAAATATGCAGACTGACTTTCCTCTATTAACAGGTCAAAACTGACCCAAATGTATAAATCAGGCCCAAACTTGCTGCTTGTGGGCTTCTTTAATGGGCCGGATCTAGCCTAAACTGATCCGGACAAAAAATAGGTCCAAAATATTGTCTAACTTGTGATTCGTGTCGAGGATGTAGAAAAAGGGGTTGTAGCCCTTGTTCCGATGGAGGACAAAAAACTTCAAGAAGAAGAGAAGCGCGATAGCGGTAGTGGGGACGATGAGAACTCTAGCGTCGAGGACTCGATGCGACGACTGGCGAGTGCAGGTGACAACAGTGCAAGGTACGGTTTCTCTACTCTCTTCTCTTCTTCTTCTTCCGCTCGTTTTTTTTTTTTTTTTTCTTCACTGGGTAGGATCCTGGGAGTGGAAGGTCGACGGGCTTAGAATGGGCGATTGGAAAAGTCAAGATGGGTTCTAGACTTTGGCAGGGACGACAGGGAGGGTTTGAGGGTAGCGGTTTCGTGAAGTGGATTTTTCGGAGTTGGGGATGGTTCCGAATGAGTGGCTCTTACAGAAGAATGGATTCGATTTCGGTAGAGGGGGATACTAGGACTCTAGGTAGAGGGGAATGGAGAATGGGATGCTGGATTAGTGTTGGTTGCTGCGGGATTGGGGTTGGCTCTGGACAGTAGGTGGTTGATGGTAGAGGGCGCCTGTAATAGAGGTTGGGATTGATGGTGTGGGTATGGAATGGATGAATAGAGTTCGGGAAGGGTGATGACGGTATTAGGATGGACCGATAAGGGTAACCACGCCGACGATCGTGAGGATTGTGCGGCTCTGATACCAATTGATGCAATCCTAAGGTTATGATACAAGTGCCAAGGCACAATTAGGGTTTCCACTTGGAACAATCACGATGAAGACAATCTCCACGATAAACACCCACGCAGGGAAATTTTATTAACTCAAAATCACTACTTGAGATCATTGATGTCTACAATATTTATAATGAAAGAAATTTAATGGCTAAGAAAGCATTCCTAATCAAACTAGGAAACAAAAATAAAATCCTATCCAAATTAGTAACCTAATTCTAATTATACTCTTTACTAAAAATAAAACTAATAACAATTAAAAATCATAATTCATGGATCCCACCTGTGGCCCACGATTCTTGTTGCCACGACATATTATTGCTACTGCATCAAATCCTCTAGATTTTATCTTGAGAATTATATGTTCCCACAGTCCCACTACCACGTATTCAGGAAATCGAGGTGTTGACCTACAGTTGGCCTCACTCTTTGGTGACTAAAAATAAATACATAGTGAAAACTTGAGTCCATTAATCTTTCAGGATTAAGAGCTTATTACTTGGGAATTATGAGAGCAGTCCTTAATCAAAGACAATTTGCATAAGGTTACTCCCAGTCCTTCTATACATCCAATGTACTAGCACAATAATTCAGAGTCTTACACTCTGATTATTGAGATGTACCATACCATCTTATAGTGACTGTGGTGCTACAACCTTGTACAAATGAGACGCACGGTCTTGTCACTAGTTAAGAACTTCTTTCAAGTATAAGATTTGTGATCCATATCTCTTGTATATAAATCTCATCCACACACATGGATTACATCTAATATACTTTTGGTTTCCGATTCATCTCATGAATCATCATGTCATTTTGTGTTAATTATTGTGCAATCATAATTAAATACCATTCATCACATAAATAAAGCATGAAAAATATAAATCAATTAATGTAATAAATAAATTTATTTACATCATCCACCGGACACCCATGTCTGAAGGGAAGCTGGCGGAAGACCTCTTCCCCGTTCCCCCTATTGGCAGTACCTCCTTATACCCCATCTCCGACAGCCCATCCAGAGTTTTCTCCTCCCTTTCTACTCTCTCAGCAGCTTTCCCATGTCTCCCCTACCAATCTTCTTCCCGTCCCTTTTGGGATCCAGGTCTTTCCAAATCCCCAAATTTCCGGTCCCCTTTCGGGAAATCAAGCTCCCCTTCTCCCTACCCCATCTTGGCCTCTGAGCACCTAGTTCCAGTTCCCCCTACCACTTTCCCCCAACCTGTAGCCACTTCCACTCATTACTTTGGTCCTATTCACTCCCACCATGGCGCCCGACAGGGTTCCCAATCATAACCTACTTGGGACTCTGCCCAGATCCAATTTCTTCATAATCACCTAGACAGCCTTCTGCAACCCCTCCAAAGTCAGCAACCTTGAGCCTCTTCCATAGTCTCAGAGTTCCCTCCCCCGAAACCCTATGTGAGCTGTCTGTCTCCTCCGGTTATCTTCCCCCCCTTGAGGTTTATGCCCTCTGGTGTGGAAGGAAGGTAAGCTCACCCTAACAATTCCTCAACAAATGGTAGCCTACAGTAGAGCTTCGTTTTCATTCTCTGCCAATGGGAAGTTCGTGGGTAGACACCCCTCCCTGGAGATTCTGGAGCAATGGGTTCAATCTGCATGGAGACTTTGTAAACCCTGTCTAATCTCCTTAACAGAGAAAGGTAATTTCATATTTAGATTCAACTCCTCCGAAGATAGAGATTGCCTGGTTTCCCAGAGTACCCTGTTTATGGCAAAGAGGAAGCGTCTCCTCATTCCTTGGACCCCCAGGCCAGGATGAAGGCAACTGGCCAGCGATCACTCCAGTCTGGATTCGCCTCAAAGGTATCCCCTACTGTTGCTGGAGTAGTGATATCTTACTTTCCAATGCTGGCACATTAGGTAAACCCATTAATCTTGATGAAATCACAGCTTCTCAACGATTACTGTCTTTTGCTAGAGTGTTGGTTAATCTGAATGTCGCAGAAGTAAACCCAAGGTACATCACGGTTGAAATGGAAGGTGACGAAAAGGTGGAAGTAGAGGTTCAGTATGAAAATATTCCATGCTCAAGCTGCCTTTCCGCAGGTCATTTATCCACCAACGCATTTCAGGGATAAGCCTGCTCTGCTGCCTTCTCTGGTTTTAACCTCCCATGAGAGTATCCCTACCAAACCTCCTAGTGCAGATCAAACCAATGTTTGAGGAGCTTCGGTTTAATTCCTCACCTATCTCAGATCCCCCTGTGCAACCAGAGCAGACAGGCCCCTCAGAGCTGCCAGGTCCCCCAGAGCTGCCACCTCCCTCAGACGCAGAAGGTTCTAGTAGCAGTGGATTCTCCTCATTCCAGTGGTCATTCCTCACTTGTCCCTAATCCTCTTAACCCCATTTTGACTCTCCCCACGGACTTGGCCTATGAAACTCTTGGGAAAATGCCTGCCCCTATTCTAGATTGCTCAAATCCTTTTTCCATTCTGGAGCATTGTACCTTAGCAGATCCAACTGCTACTATCTCAAATTCTACAAATATTTTTCCAGGTCATTCCCCACCTGAGGCTACTAATCCTCCTTCTCAGGTTATTAAGATTGTCCCCACTCCTTCTACAGCGCTGAATTCTCCTCCTCCTCTTGTCAAGACTATTTCCTCCCCTGTTGTTATCCCCCTGGATGGTAATAGGGTCAGTTTTTTTCCTCAGGAAGCTAACCTGGTGGTGGACTTTTCTCCCATTAAGGTCAAAGTTAATAGGAAAGCTACGAAAAAGTGTTCTACTTCCTATGGTCCTAGAACTAGGAGTTCCAAAGGCCTGTCCTCCCCTCCTCTTATTCAATGATCAAGATCCTTTACTGGAACTGTAGGGGCATTTGCAACACCCCTACCAAAACCGTGTTGTTTCACTTAATTTCTGTTCACTCTCCTAATCTCATCTTTCTTTCAGAGCCTAAGGTTTCTTCTGACTCCCCCAATCCAATTGGATTACAGCCCCTTGGTTTCACTTCCTTCTTCTCCAATACCAACAGTACCCTCTGGTGTCTTGGTAAACCTGGTGCTAATCTTTCTTTCTCTCTTTTAGATCACTCCTCTCAACATATCACTATCATTACCAATGACTATAGGATGAGGAGATCTCTTTGGGATTATCTAGTCAATACTTCTCATACAGTATTACCCTGGTGTGTGGTTGGGGACTTCAACCCCCCCCCCCCCCCCGCCGCTTCAGTGAAGGATTTCAGTGACATGGTTCAGGCATCTGGCCTCAAGGATTTGGGATTCAGAGGGAATTGCTACACATGGGCCAATAACAAATACGGCCAAGCATTTGTGGCGGCTAGGCTTGACCGGGTGTTGCAGGCCCTAGGGTTAGGGCTTGCGATGGAAGTGCTAAAAGCACAATGGGTGCCAAAGTACGTGTCCGAAGACACAATAAATCTCCGCAGAGATAATAAACGAGGACGCACCTCAATGGGAAAACCCAATTTCATTAATCAACAACTCTGAGAAATAATTCTCTACAATGTCATATAAATAGTAAAAGTAAACTGAAGCCTTAAGAAACCTAATAAAACTAGGAAACTAAATAATATAGGAAATCTAATCCTAATAACAATATTTAAAGAAATTACTGACATAAAAATAAATCCTAAATCTATGTGGGCCCTATACATGTGGCCATGAGGTCTACGTTGCATCATTCTCCCCCACTTGAAAAAGAACTCGACCTCGAGTTCGGAAAATGGCCACCTGGATCAAAGATCAAACTGATGAACTTCCGATTTGGCGGTCGGTCTATAACTTCTTGGCACAGCTTCATGTATAATTGCTTTTTATGGCTAAAATATGTGTTGATGTGCCTTACTTGTAGAACATGCACCATCAAATCAGAATCACTGACTATCCGCTTGTCATCTCTCAGTTTGCATAGTTGATCTCGAAAGACAAAATCAATTGGAGACTTAATGTGGGGAATATCAATAACTTTTGCTTCATCACTTGGTATTTGCACTTCGGAATTATTAGTACTCATAGGAGAAATTTCAAGGCCAACTGTAGATATGGAATCTTCTTTGTCCAACTCTGGCTGATCGGTCGGCATATTCGCTGGCACTGGTTCCTCAACATTGTCTGTTACATGAGATGACTTTTCGTCTTGAGGAGTAATATCCACTAGATGAGACCTTTTAAGCATCCGCTCCACACGAATTGCTTCCCAAAATGCTTCATACATATCGTTACATTCCTTCTCCACATTCTTCAATATACTTGGTCTCAAACCTTTGAGAAAGTGATTGAAATCAAGTGTATCTCCCAATTCACATAAATAATGTAGCCTTTCAAATTCATAAGCATATTCCTCGACAGACAATTTTCTTTGTGTCAAAGTAATATATTGCTCAAAGCAATCTTTATTTGCATAATATCTTTTCCCATATCTGATTGCATATGTCATCTTTTTAGCCCTCTTGTTGATTTCTATAAGCTCTTTGTTAGTTTCTGTAAGCCTTCTATTTATTTCAAGAAGTTGCAATTCCCTCTTGTCTGACAATTCCATATGAACTTGATTCAAAGACTGAAAATTTTAATGATCTAAAAATTAAAATCAAACTGAAAAGATGTGTAGATCTGCTCTTCCCGATCATGCTGGTGAAAACGGATCGAAAATCTGATGATAGATGAGTCTGGTATTGCGAAAAGAAGATCCGACCGTTGATCTCGATCAAACATAGGACGTTAATTCTCTGCTGATTTAATTGGTAAAAATTATCGTGGGCTGAAATCTACATATAATAGTGGCTTCTTGTGTGAATGGGTCAGGATCAGAAATACAACTTGAACTAGGCCTGGTATGGACGTGGCCCAAGTGCAAATGAGGCCCAATGGTTGGCACGTGTAGTCGTCGTCGCCTTGCTTCAAACTGATAGCCCGAAAGAGAGAAAAGGGATTGGAGCCCTTTTCTGTTGCTCCAACGAAGGGAAAAAAGGGAATGGAGCTCGGAGACTTCAACGATGAAGACGACGACGACGGAGATGGCTGCGGCAACCACAATGGTGCTCCGATGATGGTTCCGTGGTGAAAGGTACACGATTCCTTCCTCCTCTCCTCTTCTTCTCCTTTCTTTCTTTTCTGCTTCTGGTCTTTCGTTGCTGCCTTTGTTTTTTTTGGCGGGGAGGGGTTTTCTGTGGAAGGAAAACGAATGGTTGTGGGGGGTGTGGTGGTCAGGGCTAGGTTTTGGAGGACAAAGTTGGTTGCAGCGAGGGATTCAGCAGAGGGTTTTTTTTCGTTAGGGAAGGTCTAGGGTCTGGGATGTACGGTGATGAGATGGTGATCGAGTTATGGACGAAGAGGCACTGATTTGTTGATTCAACGAAGGTCGCTGCGTTGGGAAGATGGGTTTGCTGTAGCGGCTGGGTTCAGTTGGGTGATTGGGGTGTTGAGACGGTGATGCTGGACGATGAAAGGAAATCTGGAAGTGGGCGGATCTGATCTGGGAGGTTTGGGGATTTTGGAGGAATGGATTGCCTCAGTCGATTAGGGTTATATGTCGGTAGTGCATAAGATCAAGGAGAGGTAATGATACCAATTGATGGTAGGGAAGACACTGGGTGGATCGGGTGGGTGGATGATCAATAGGGGTAATCACGCCGACGATCGGAGATCGTTTGTCTCTGATACCAATTGATGCAGGCCCTATGATTAGGGCTTGCGATGGAAGTGTTAAAAGCACAATGGGTGCCAAAGCACGTGTCCGAAGACACAATAAATCTCCGCAGAGATAATAAACGAGGACGCACCTCAATAGGAAAACCCAATTTCATTAATCAACAACTCTGAGAAATAATTCTCTACAATGCCATATAAATAGTAAAAGTAAACTGAAGCCTTAAGAAACCTAATAAAACTAGGAAACTAAATAATATAGGAAATCTAATCCTAATAACAATATTTAAAGAAACTACTGACATAAAAATAAATCATAAATCTATGTGGGCCCTATACATGTGGCCATGAGGTCTACGTTGCATCACCGGGCCTTCTCCAATGCTTGTTGGTTGGACAACTATGAAGATCCTATAGTGAATCACCTCCCTAGGATTTCTTATGATCATAGCCCTCTCTTTTCGTCCCACAGAAAGACACTCTCCTTCAGGAATATCCAATTTAACTTTGAGGAAATGTGGCTGTCCCATCCTTCTTTCTTTAAAGTTGTTGAAGATAGTTGGGCCACTCCCTACTCTGGCACTCCTCAATTTATTCTAGCTCAAAAACTAAAGCTCCTCAAGTTTAATCTGGTGATCTTCATCCTTGATTCCTTTACTTTCCGCTGCCTAATCCCCCAACCATTTCATATGCTGGTTGAAGTGTGAACTGTCCAAGAAGATACGAGGGAGCTCAAGATATAACGGGATAAAGGCCTGCAAAGCAGTGTGGAGATATGCCATGAAAAACCTCATCTGGTCCAACTGACACAATGATGGTTCAAAAGTATCGCGATACGTCCGTATTCCTGAAGATTGCCCAACGATCCATCCCTAGGGCAATAGGTTGTAGTCTCATACTTCTACTTTATCATTAGAGGATTTCACGAAAAAAATCACGGGATTTAGCCATTCCCCACGAAGGGTTCCCACAAATTATACAGCACAAACGGAGTCCGTCAAGACCTCTTCCGTTTTTTCTTTTTCTTAATGATGAGGGGAGCAATACAGGAGCAACGCTAGCGTCGCTCTGCGCGATTTTCTTAAAACATAGAAGTCCCTCTGTTTCTTCTTTCTCTTATTTCTTCCTCTTTTCCCACTTATTTCTCTATCTCTGCCCCACTCCATTTTCTCCCAATCATCTTGGAAAAACAAATTCACAGACTTTCTATATATAAAAAGATTATTACTAACCGACATACAATTTCTTTCTTTCTTCTTCTCATATTCTCAAGATTTTTCTTGAAAAGTGAAAGAGACGGAAAAGGGAAAAAAAAATGAACATGGAACAATGGTTCCATTACTAATAAGCGATCCACTATGAAAGATCTAAACATAACCCAACTACGACCTACTCTGATTGCAGCCATCTAATCCAATGGCAATAGGTATTCCTATTTCTTCCTCTTCTATGAATCTATCTATCAATAATATCTTCTTCTTCTTCTTTGTCGCATGAGAAGAAGAAGAAGACGAAGAAAACAAATAACAATAAGAAATTTTTGGTTCTTGAATTATGCAGGGGGGAATCATGAATTGCTAGGGCTGCCTATAGGGGTGAAGTTCAATCGAGCGACCAAGAGATTCTGGGACATTTGGACAAAAAGGTGAGAGGTGAAATCATCCTCTCCCTACACTTGAGGATGATGGAAGCATTGTGGGTGGTGGGTTGGACGGGAAATGGGGTGGTGAATACGGAGAAATAGGAAGGAGACGAGGAAGAAGAAGAAGCGAGGAGCGACGCTAGCATCAGCCAAGTTTTTCTGGGTGACGCTATCTTCGCTTCCAAAAATGTACAAAAAAAAAAAAAATAAAAAAAAATTAAAAAAAAAAAATTTAAAAAAACGGTCGATAAGACCAAGTTTGTGTTGCACAATCTGCGGGACCCTTCGCGAGGAATAGCCAAATTCCGAGATTTTTTTAGTAATCCCTAGCGGCACATTCAAATCCTCCTATCCTCGTGCATCTATCCACCAGGTAAAACTATGACAGATGGCCAACAAAGATAGGTGTCAAATACAAGACCTCTCTGCTTCTTGAAGCTGAGAGTCCTTGGCCAACTGAGTCTCATACCTGTACAATGTAGCTAAACTTCATTTTTTAAAAAAATAATCTCATCTGCAAATTGTCTTACTGGAAACAACATCTACCATGATCACTCTGCTGCAAATTCTGTCTACAGTAAATGCCATCTACCATGATCATTCTGCTTCGGTCACCAGAATAGACCTATTCCTTGCTATTGCGATTATGCAGAGTATGGCTGCTGAGCATTAGGATTTACAAGTATAATGTATAGATGCCATGATGAGGTATATCTTGATTGCTGTCTTCAAAGAAATTTGCTTCGTAATTTTAATATACCTGTTCTTCTGAAAATAAATCAAACAACGCAAATGACAAAAATTAAAGAATTCATTAACGTTGAAATCTTGATAAAGATGGCATTAAGCTTTCTGCGGACCCAAGACAAGTCTAAGATTCCTGACATCCCTTCCGCAAAATATAAAAATAAAAAAATGTATAGCAATGTACAAAAACATGTCCATTATAACTTAATTTTCTCAGGTTTTGAACTATGAAAATGTCTCAGAATTTAGAGTGAAACACTAAGAACAACATATTTTGAAAACCTTACTGTAAGATAAACCGAAAGCACTTCTACGTGTCAGAATTTGTTAATAAGTACCTTATTCTAATTTTTGTTAATAGTAACCTAGATTAATCAGGCACTTGGCAGTACAACATGGATATACTGAAAGCACACAGGCAGAAGCAAAACAAAGAAAAGCTACCACCAAGAAACTCAAATAAAACACCAAGAACAACCACCAATACAGGCAAAAAATAAAGTGATCCGTCAAAAAGAACAGAAGAAAAAAGGCCACACATATCCAGGAGAAAGTCCCTGAAGCTTAATCATCAAGAGTGAATACTGAGAATGGCCACCTCTTTCCAATTTTGCAAAATAAAATATAGGTTGGCCTCTCAATTGTGGGACGATGGAGACCCGTGAGGCAATACTGAATTTTGTTCTGTCCATGACAACAACAATGGCAGAGGATTTGCCTCTGAGGCATCAAAGGTCCCTCGTTCCAAATGGCCCAAATGACTTCCATAAAAGATCTACACATAATCCTCCCACCCCAACAATATAGAATTACATTATTCTGTATACGTCATCTTGATTATCCACACTATTGACAACAGAAATGTGAATTGTGCAGTGATGATCACATTTTCTACAGGGGTGCACAAGGGTGGTTTGGATCAGTTTAGGAGGGAAACCATTAACCAAACCGAATCCATCGATTTTCTATTTTCCCAAACTGAACCGAACCGCCCATGTGCTCAAACCAAACCAAAAGGAACCGGTTCGGTTCGGTTCGGCTACGGTTTTTTTGTTTTTATTTTTTATTTTTACAAAAATATGACAGTTCAATTGGTGAGAGAAGTTGGACTTCAAGTAACAAAGTGAGGGTTCGAGTCTTCTTCAAGTAATTTTTCATATTCCATTATATATTTTATTAAAAAATATATATTTCTATAATTGGCTCGGTTCGGTTTGAAGGTGCAGTTTTCAAACCGAACCAAACCGAACGGTTTGAAGGAAATCTGAACCGTAACCGAACCGATCTACTACAAAACCAATCCGAACCGCCCGGTCCGGATCGGTTTAGCAGTTTTTTGTGCACCCCTAGTTTTCTAGGGTTTAGCTGAACGAACTTTGTGCATTTACATTAGTACAATGACCATTGTATTAAAAAGAGGCAGCATAGGTTAGTGTAATGATTGGTCAAATTAAGATTTCTAGAGATCACGAGGTTTTCTCATTATCATCACAGGTAAAACATGATTTGGACTCTCCATTGGCATACGCTTGTCTGCTGTGCTTTGCTTCTAAAATTTAAGAGATGATAGTTTGGTTTAAATCTATTGCTGCAAGTATCCAAAACAGACATTCCAGACATTCTAAGGACATGCTGGGAACTACAAAGGATAAAAGAGTCTGCATAACATGTTGAATATTTGTCTACATAGGCCGAATAGCTGGAACAGTAATTATTCAACCTTACTCACATTTACAATATAAAGCTCTACATTAAATTCACATACCTCATGACTGTCCTCGAATCCGACCCACACCATCAAGAACCAGTACCTTATTCAGAACACAACCAAACTGTTTCCCTTATCGGTAAGATTTCCAATTAGTAGTGATATGATTCGCCCAAGGCAACTGGCCACCCGGAACATAAAATATCCCTACTATATTTACAGTAACTGCAACCACACTTCTACATGCTTTCTATAAGGGCTAATATCAAGTCATAGAGCATATATCTTCTCATTGCCAGAGTTATACGCATCAGGGTCTGAATATGCTGAATATAATGACCACGAAAATGATTTGCTACCACTTGGCCTCCTAATACGTCGCTGAGAGTCATCATTGAAACATTGGCGGAAAACAAAGTAGCACATGCTAGCCAGAGTCCCAATCAGGATCGGTACACCAACTACAGTTATGGTAATAGCCATCCACGAGCCACGCTTCCCCACAACAACAAAAGCTATTGAAAGAAATGCACCACAAGTGCTTAAACAGGCTGCCCACATGAGCTTGTTTACCACTGAAATGACCAGTTTTTGAGCACTCGTTTCCCATGCAACCAGTGTAATCTGAACCACAACAACTGCAAGAGCTATAAAAAGAGCAGTTGCATTCAAGATGCAGAACACACGGAACCCAATATCATCTGCTATCTGGGCTTCACCAGCATCACTGCGATCCTGGAAATATTGACCTGGCAAATTAAATATAGCCATAAAAGCAATTGAAGCAATCAAAACAGCAACAACAGTCACTGAATTGGTGGTATTCTGCACAGCTTCTCTATGCAGTTTCCGCAGCTCTTTGGCAATCCTTGATACTCGCTTGTTAGTACTTTCATTCTGTATGAGTTGGGAATGCACCCCATGCTTGATTTCACTCACAGTTCTGGTCAAATCCATTGTTTCATCTGTTCGCCCAATATTTCTGGCATGCTTGGCACCAGCTTCTGCCAGAGCTTCTTTGATCTCTATTGCAGAATCGCCATATGGAATTTTTTCTGCCAAATCCATGGCCGTTTCATTGTGATTATTAACAGCATTAACCTCAATAGATTCATAATTCAGTAGAAGGCTCACCATCTGAAAAAGAAAAGGAAGAAGCATTTAGTCATCTGACTCTCCGGTCAGTATAGAAAATATGGGCACATTTTTTCATGATTATAAAAGAGGAAACAGTTTTTTGTGGAATCAGGGAAAAGTTGGCTCATCTTTCCACTTTCCTCACAGAAATGTGGCTGCATGAAATATGGAACTTTCAATGTTGCAGATAACTGTTTTCTCATTCCACGCATTTTCCACATCTGTGGAAAAAAGGGTCGCACGCTACAATATCATCTACATTCCTCTCTTTTATTATTGGTAACAGCATCTACATTCCTGCCAAATAAATAATAAGAAAGCAGCATCTTTTTTGTTTGGAGGACTATGAACGATAACCAGTTTTCTAAATTACCATAGATAGGAATAGGATTCCGCTAGTTCTCAGAGGCCATAAAAGAAAAGGAGGTAAAATAATGCCAAATAGGAATTAAATATCAACTACAAAATGACAAGAAAAAAAATATTAAGGGGCCAACTGTCTAATTTGTAAAGTCAGAGTTATTGAGAATGAGGTTTATATCCAAGTGGTATTGGAAGGTAGATATCTAGAACGGACCATCAATTTCCAAGGATTTAATATACTCCTGCAAACAGTATTCACTCCCCATTAAAGAGGTATATTTTGATAGTATTTATATTTCCACCATTAATCCTTACACTCTTAGCCCCTTTAATAGAAACAAATTGCCACGAAAATCCCAGAAATACCTAGATAAACAGGTGGGCCCAGAATCAACCGAAGTAGATCACTAGTAACAGAAGGAAATACCTGTGGTCGCCATTTCCTGGTTGCAATATGCAGAGATGTATTTCCCTTCTTGTCACGTAAATTGAGTACATTAAGATCAGCAAGCAATAACTCCTCCACCACATCAGTATTTTGACCTTTAACAGCCATATGAAGCGCAGTCTGGCCTTTCTTATCTTTGATAGAAACAATTTCAGGATCTCTGTCTATAAGTGCTTTTACCATTCGATGACAACCAATTCTAGCTGCTGTGTGCAATGCAGTTTTTCCATTTTTTCTGACTATCTTTGCAGAGCTCTCATCAGCATCTAATATCGCATTGACGACATCCAAATGATCTTGCACAGCAGCTGAATAGAGGGGACTGGTGTTTGTGTTGTCACATGACCTACAAAGTGCAGGCCAGAGGCTCAAAAGTTCCTTCACAATCCCTACAAGCAAATGCAAATCAGAAAATGGTGAGCATACTGCTTTATTAGCATGCATGGCTTTAAAAATGGTTATACACCCCAGTGTGGTCAGGACCAAAACTGTTACACAATGGCATCAATCCAAACAGTTTACCAGACTGTTTTGTCCCACTAAATTATTGGGAAATTGCATTCGGTTGTTTTAGATAGGTACAAGTGAGTGTGAGTGTGATTCATCTTACGTAAGAAGCATGTGCGATGAAAGTGTATGGGGCCCAAGTTTTGTAACTGCTTGAATTCTCCCTCATTCACTCAGAGTATCACAGATAATGACAACTACAACAACGACCAAGTTCCTGTTGAAGAAGAAGAAGAAGACACCAAGTTCCTGTTGAAGTCAAAAACTCTAAATTTCTGACTGTATCCAACCACCAAATTCATTAATTCCTGATGAAGTCCACTACTCCAGATTCCTAACTGAATCAACCACCAAATTCAAGGATTCTTGGCAATTTTCATGGAATTTTCATCCAAGCCTTGTCCCAACTATGTTGGGGTCATCGACATCAATTTGTTTCTCCATTTCAGTCTATCCTAGGCCAAATACTCGAGTTGGTTGCACTTTGTCAGATCTATCTTTAATACTTACATTTATGTCCTCTTCGACCTATCCCTTTTTCCTTGAGGGGCCCATAACATGCATAGAAAAACTTTTTCCTCACCGTCACCCCTGCTAACCTGCGTCGGACATGTTACAAACCATCTCAAACAAGCATATCTTAATTTATCACCTACTGATGATACCCCCTAAATGCTCTTGAATGCAATGGTTTATGATTCTATCTTTCCTAGTTTTACCACATCCATCCATCTGAACATTCTCATCTCTGGCATACTCATTTTTTTCATGTGTTGTTTCTAATAGGCCAACATTCTACTCCACTAGCCATAGTTGGTTTAATCCTTGTCTTGTAAAGCTTTTCCTTCAACCTAATTACTATGTGCCAATCACAAAGCACTCCAGAAACAAGTCTCCACTTTAACTAGCTAGCTCTGATCCTATGCTCAACATTCTCACCGTCACCCCTGCTGACCTGCGTTGGACATGTTGCAAACCATCTCAAACGAGCATATCTTAATTTATCACCTACTGATGATACCCCCCTAAATGCTCTTGAATGCAATGGTTTATGATTCTCTCTTTCCTAGTTTTACCACACATCCATCTTAACATTCTCATCTCTGTCATACTCATTTTTTTCATGTGTTGTTTCTAATTGGCAAACATTCTACTCCACTAGCCATAGTTGGTTTAATCCTTGTCTTGTAAAGCTTTTCCTTTAACCTTATTACTATATGTCAATCACAAAGCACTCCATAAAGAACTCTCCACTTTAACTATCTAGCTCTGATCCTATGCTCAACATTCTCAATGTCTCCACCCTAACTAATTATAGAGCCGAAGCATCAGAAGGAATCTCTTTGGCTCTTGAGCTCAATTCTAACAAGAGTTCCATCATTTTGCATATCCCCATTGAAGTTGCAATTCATATATTCCATCTTTGTACAACTTCTTTTAAATCCATTGGATTCTAAAGCCTCCTATATCTCTCAGATTCTACATTAATGGCATCTATAGATTCATCCCAACACTATATCATCTACAAAAAACATATATGGAGGCACCTCCTCTTAAATTAAATATGAGCAAATAACTTGTCCATAATCGATGCAAAAGAATAAGGGCTTAAAGCTGATCCCCTAATACAAACCTATAGTCATTGAAAATTCACCTATCAACTCGAAGTCGAAGCTATCCAATCTTGAAAAATTCCGTACTCCATTTTATCCTTTATGATCCATTTTTTATCATAAAGGCCCATCTAACTATGGGGCCCAAATTTCCTTCCTCATATTGTTTGTTGAGCCTTCTACAATTTTTTAAACCATCCAAATTTTATTTAGTATAAATAGCCATTAATTTAAGGGATATCTGAGGGTTCCTTGGGGTTTTTTTTTTTTTTCCAAGTCGTAAATGAATTTGTTCCTTCTTATTGTCTTGAACAACATTTTATATGTATCTTTGGTTGCCAAAATAACAAATGCTGGAAAAATCAAACACTCTCTACAAAGGTCTCTTCTCCCATCCTAAAATCACACTGTACAAAGGTCTCTTCTCCCATCCTAACTTTCATCTTGAAATTTTTTATATATGCAGAATCACCACCTTAATCAATTTTGAATGACATTGATAGTAGTCATTTAGCTTCTAAGAAACTTTCTTATTATAATTTGGAAAATCTAATACAATTAGGATTCTAATCCAATACAAATCTACTTATAATTTGGATTAACCACTCTCCCATGTAACAAAGGATTCTTAATTAGAAATTAATTAATTAAATTAGGTTAATACTAATCCTTAGCCACCACTACAAGATCATACAACCTCAGGGGACCCCACATAAGCCCCACATGCAGCAATAATGCAAACATAAGATGAATCCTAGCCATACCATACACTATTTAAAACCTTTCAATTAGTGAATGCATGGTAAAGTGAATCCATATCACAATTTATAGAAAATTTCTTTTTCGTATCAATTAGGAGGATACATTCCATCCTTGTGAGAAATACTCAGCCAAGAACAGTACACAATTTGAAGAGTCACACCTTGGATGCGGAGGCCTAAATGGATTGAAAGAAATTGGAAGATCTCAACATGAAAGCAGCAAATTTATGACACCCTTTATCGATATATTTATGTTTTTCTATAATTACCCGTTCAATCATGCTTTAAGCATAATTTTTGGAAAAATACCTAAATACAATTGTAGAATTCATTTAAAACTCGTCCATTTAAAAAAAATCACTTTGGCCAGAGCTGGGCACAGGACTTTTTTTCTAGTTTTTTTCATATGTTGTTTCTAATTTATGGCTAACATTCTACTCCACTAGCCATAGTTGGTATAATCATCGTCTTGTAAATTTTCCTTTCAATCTTGTTAGTATGTGTTAATCACAAAGTGCTCCAAAAGCATTGAATTTTTGGAGGTCAGACTTTAGTATAAGTATTCCACTCTCTCTCTCTCTCTCTATATATATATATATATAATTCATAGTGTGGCTCACAAGTTTAATCTCATAATAATTTGTGCAACTTTAAATGAAAAGGAAAAAAAAAAAAAAAAGGAAAACTAACCACAGATGATTGGTTATGAAAATGAAGACTGAGTGGGACTAGAGTTTTTATTTTTAATCATTTTCCTTTACGCAAAAGTCATGGATTAAAATATCGGCCAATACCGGTACGTACCGGCCGATACGTTACATACCGGTATTGGTCATTATTGATACTATATTTTACAGGAAATCGGTCGCGGACTCGGGGTACCCAAAAATCACCAGAATATCGGTCAATATCGGCTGGTATTTTGACAATATCGGTCGATCCAATATATCGGCCGGTTCGACCGATATTTTCAAAATACCAGTCGTTCATATCTTGCACAAAAAGGAAAGAAAAAAAAAAACAAAAACTAAAAGTGTATGAGAGATAGATCAAAGAGGAAGAGGATGGGAGAAAAGCCCCAGGATTATTCGCCACTGCTACTACATGATCGCACCTTCTTCTCCTCGTATGTCCCTCTCCTGCCCCTTTTCCCCTCTTCCTCCCTCTTCCCTATTCTTTTTCCCTTTCCTGCTAGATCTGGACGATTTCCTACGCCTACTGCATGTTCCCTATTTGCTTAGGTATTCGGTAAAGAGCCTCGGAAGTTGGGGACTCAATTACTTTGAGTCTCTGACGCCTTTCATTGTCTTGGAAGTTGGAACTCAAATGGGTGAAATGCTCTTTCAATTTCTCATTTATTTCTTTCCATCCAACCAAGTGAAGATCACTTTAGATGCAACTTTGGTGGGCTCCGTGGTGGTGCACGGTTATAAATAATCTGAACCACTCAAATTTAATTGATCCTTTATGCATGAGGTCTAGTAACATTTCACTCAAATCTGATGGAGGGGCCATCTCTATTTAAAGTGAGATTTGGCTAGACCCCATGCATAAAAGGGCAATTGATTTTGAACAATTTGGATTTTTTATATGTGCCCCATTGTGGGGCCTAAAAATTTTAAAATTCCCATACCTTAAGTTCTATAATCTTTTTAAAACTTTTGCTCTAATAAGGCACACTCACCACTCGTGAAAAATCTAACTAATTAAAATAAATCTCTCTTGAATGAACCCTGTAATTTTTTTCCATTAAAAACTAGGTAGGCCAACTTCATATTGATCATTTCTAAAATATATATAAGATGGGTTGTCAACTTCATATTGATCACTTCTAATATATATATATATATATATATATAAATTAGGCCAACTTCATATTCAGATGGGTTGTCATTTTTTTTTCTAAACATAATTATGAATGTACTCAAAGAAATTTAAATTACTAAGACGGTACCCTTCTACAAAGGACCCTTAACAATCTTTATGAATATCGGAGTTGGGCCCACTATCACTTTGATCACATTTAAAGAGTATGGAATAATTTTATCACACTTAAAAAAGAAAAAAAAAACATGTGAATAAAATGCTAACAATTGAATTAAGTATCCAAACTTTTTTATTTGACCTATACACTTCTAATAAAACATACCAAACCAAGCCTTTTCCCACTAGGTGGGGTCGGCTATATGGATTTGACGACGCCAATCAAATCTGTTTAGAGCCATGTCCTCCGTTAGATCCATGTAGGCAAGGTCATGTTTAATAGTTTCTTTCCAACTTTTCTTGGGTCTCCCTCTCCCTCTCCTACTCCTGACAATCTCCATGCTTTCACACCTTTTAACAGGAACCTCCGTTGTACGCCTTCTAACATGGCCGAACCATCTCAGTCAATTTTCTCTTATTTTATCTCCAATCAGTGCTATTCCTACCCCCTAATCTCCTCGTTCCTAATCCTATCTCTCCTTGTGATCCCGCACATCCATCTTAGCATTCTCATTTCCGCAACTTCCATCTTCTTAACATGATTATGCTTTACTGCCCAACACTTTGATCCATATAACAACGTTGAGCGTACCGCCACTTTATAATACTTTCCTTTAACCTTGAGGGGGCCTTTCCGATCACACAAGACGCCCAAAGCACTCCTCCATTTGGTCCACCTGGCCTAAATCATGTGACTTACATCAGTATTAATCCATCCATCCTGTTGCATCATAGATCCAAGGTATCTAAAGTTTTCTTTCTCTACCATCTTTTGTGTGCCCAAACTAACTTCTATGATACCAGGTGTCCTACTTTGACTAAACTTGCATTTCATATATTCCGTCTTGCATCGACTTAGCCTAAACCCTTTAGTCTCTAACATTTTCCGCCACAATTCTAGCTTAGCATTCACTCCTTCTCTTGTCTCACCCACTAAAACAATGTCATCTGCAAATAGCACACACCACGGCACCTCATCCTAAATATGTCTTGTAATCTCATCCATAACTAGGGCAAACAAGTACGGGCTTAACGCTGAGCCTTGGTGTAGACCAATCGTGATAGGAAACTCTTTAGTCTCTCCGCCAGTCGTTCTTATAGATGTCATGACTCTATCATACATATCCTTTATCGCCTCAATATATGCGATACACACTCTTTCTTTTCCAGTACTTTCCATAAAATCTCCCTAGGAACCCAGTCATAGGCCTTTTCCAAGTCAATGAACACCATATGTAAATCTCTCTGACCTTCTCTATACTGTTCCATTAACCTTCTCAGGAGAAAGATAGCCTCCATGGTTGATCTGCCAGGCATGAAACCAAATTGATTCTCTGAAACATTTGTTGTTCTTCTTAGCCTTCTCTCAATAACTCTCTCCCATAATTTCATCGTATGGCTCATCAATTTCATCCCGCGGTAGTTCGCACAATTCTGAATATCTCATTTGTTCTTGTATATGGGTATAAGAATACTTTTTCTCCATGCATCAGGCATCTTCTTGCTCTTTAGCACTACATTAAAAAGCTTTGTCAACCAACTTATGCCATCCTCCCCCAAGCACCTCCAGACCTCAATAGGGATACCATCTGGCCCAACCGCTCTCCCATTCTTCATCCTTTTCAATACTTCTTTAACTTGTTCCCTACTGATTCTCCTATAGAATATATGATTCGATTCTTCCCTAGAAATGATAAGCTACCCCAATTGTATGTCACTACTAATGCTTTCATTAAATAACTTGTAGAAGTAGCTCTTCCTGTTAAACAGGCCCAAGGCCCATGAAAGGATCCAGTCCATCATGATATATTTCACGTGGTCTGATTGGGTCAAGATTCATAATAGCTGTACATATTAGTTAGTTTCCTAACTTAGAATAGCAATTGATGTAATTAGTTAGTTTCCTAACTTAGAATAGCAATTGATGTAATTAGTAGTTTCCTAACTTAAGCCTTCTCATCTTTCATATGTTCTTGAATCTGTCACTTCCAACGCTCCTTTATCTCCTCTTCCTTTACTAATACTTTTTCATCCTCATCCTTAATGCATTTAACTTGGTTTAAGTCCTTGGTCCGCCTATCTCTGGCTTAAGCAAGCTTAAATATCTCTCTTTCGCCTTCTTTAGTGTCAAGTCGCTTATATAGCTCCTCAAATGCCTTGGCATTGGCCTCACTAACTGCCGTTTTGGTTTTTCTTTTTGCTTCTTTATACCTCTCCAAGTTCGCTCCATTTTGATCATTTTGCCAAGTTTTAAAGCACTCTCTTTTAACTCTTATCTTGTCTTGGACGGCCTCGCTCCACCACCATGCCTCTTTCTGTGCCAGAGCACCCCCTTTGGATTCTCCTAACACTTATAATAAAACATACTTAGGAAAAATGCGAACCACTAAAATAAATGGCCCCTTCTTGAATATGGGCTTAATAATATTTAGTATTTATGCTCTAAGAAAAGTATGGAGCATATCTTTTTCACCAATACCGAAGAAATGATGATGATGATGATACCGAGCCTGGGCGACACTCCACTTGGAATTAGGCTATCATACTCATCAATCTCTCACTCTCTACTCTCGAGTCCCCCCTAATTTCAGATAAGCCATGAACCTTTTTGATGCAACATAGACCTCATGGCCATATGTGTAGGGCCCACATAGATTTAGGGATTTATTTTTATGTCAATAATTTCTAATTTTATTGTAATTAGGATAAGATTTTAGTTTCCTAGTTTAAGTAGGTTTCTTAGGGCTTTAGTTATCTTTCTTATTTATATGGCATTATAATAAAGAATTATTCAGTTGTTGATTAATGAAATTTGGTTTTTCCATTGAGGTGCGTCCTCGTTTATTGTCTTTTCGGAGATTGATTGTGTCTTCGAACACGTGCTTCGGCACTCATTGTGCTTTTAGCAGTTCCCACACAAGCCCTAACCCTAGGGCCTGCATCACTTTTTATGCCCAAGTGCTTTATGATTTATCTATCTCACTATCATGTTTCAGATTTTAATTTGTGATCTTCATGGTCTTGAATTTCAAAACTTATTTCATGATGGAGTTAGTATTAAATGATAATTATATGTTATCTTTAATTTCTTATATTTTATACTAATAAATTGATCATAAGCCAAAATAATGATTGCATTATATGAAATACTGGAGAAGAGCGAACAGGACTCATAACTTAAGGTGACCGATATTTTGATTTATTATTGTTACTAATGAAAAAAAATATATTGTTTTCCAGCATTTTCTAATATTCTGGATTTTTTGGATATAATTTGCGAATTTTTTTTATTAAAAAAAAATTCACACCGCGATGACTGCGACAGACCGATAACCGCGATTTTAAAGCATGGCAAAAGCAACTACTACAAATCTACAATTCACATAACCTAACTTTCCAAATAAAGATATATATATATATATAGAGAGAGAGAGAGAGAGTGTGTGTGTGTGTGTGTGTGGTTTTATCTACCATAAAGAATACAAGTAGCTCTCTTATGGAGAAACAATGACATGTATAATCAAAAAATGAAGAGAACCTACGTGAGGCCCACATTCACTTGATCCTAGCTGCTCATATTGCACACCCTAGTACGTCCAGTGAATAACTAGAATCTCACTCCAATAAGAATGGTGTGCATCATCAGATAGACCATGTAAAAAATCTATACGTTGATCAGTCTAATTTGTTGATATTGTGATTGGGAAAAAATTTGGGCCTGCAACTTCTGGATAGAGGATTGTGTAATATTAGCAATTTAGATTACAAAAAGAACACCTACCATATCAAATAAAGCGGCAATAAGGTCCTTTTTTTTTGCTATTTTTTATTTGTTGGTAACTAATTTTTTTCACCTTTTTCCTTTTCGAGATTACTGAATAATACTTTTTTTAATATTGCTTTTATTGTTGATCCTTTTTCTGTTCAAAAGCACAATTTGTTACAACTAGCACAACATGGAAGAGCAAAAATGACATATGCAAGAGAGAGGTGAGAGAAATAACTAAGATGATGCCCCTCTCATACTTCATGTGGTACCTCTCACTTCATGTTTGAAAGGCACTGGCCACCAGGTTCACGTTTGAGAGGCACCATCTTCCAACTCGATATTTGCCATTTTTCAAACAGATGGTGAATGATTCAGTCAAGCAGGATGATACAGTTCATCCACAAGATAGAAATGAGCTCACGCAATCCACCCACTCTAAGGTATCGTTTGGAAAGGGGGAAAATGGGGGGGAGGAAAAAAGAGGAGGGAAAATGGAGGGAAAATGAAAAATGAGGGTGTTTGGGAAGGGGGGAGGGAAAGTGGGGGAGGGGAAAATGGAGGGAAAAAGAGTGTGGGGCCCACACAAAAATTTTCTCCCCAAAACAGGGGGGAAAATGAGAGCAAAGGAGGGGAAAAGGGGGGGAAATTACTAAACTGCCCTTTTTTCCAATTGGAACTTTTGCCCAAGTAAGGATAAAATGGTCTTTATCCCTTTATCTCACAAACAACAAAATTATATTTTTACACTTTTCTTCCCTCAACTTTTTGACTTCCCAAACAAGAGGTAAAATTAATTTCCCCTCCCCTCCCTTCCCCTTCATTTTCCTTCCCCCTCAAATTTTCCCTCTCCTCCCCTCCCCTCCCCCCTTCCCAAACATAGTGTAAAAGGATTCAGATTTGCTTCTATGACTTCTATGAAGGATATTTGCCATTAAGAGACTATTGAAATTCCCTCTTTCCACCTACATCACCCCCTAACCCCACAACTTTTCTGCAATGCTCAAATCATCTTTCATGCCCACTACGACTTGAATTGCATGGTTTTTAGTGGCGAAACAAAATCATCCTTCATTAGAACCTACATGCATATCAACACTACAATCTAGACAAATGGCCAAAGAAACAAGTTCCAATCCATATTCAATCCCAGTGATGATGAAGACAATGGTTATTCACTATCAGGCACCCAAATACGCACAATCTACTGCTCAGAGTTCTCTGGTTAGAACAGCTTTTAATTGGGACACAAATTCCAAGTTGAGAAAAACCAGATGTATATAGTTCAGATCCATAACCAGACCATCCAAAGCAAGGCCTCATCCACCGTAATTCTCTAAAATCCAATCAATTAAATGAACAAATAGTCTCACACGGCTAGAAGAAAATCCGGTTTCCACATTCGAAAGGACCATAAAAGAGGGGGGAGTCTCACCTAAGTTCAATCCTAGTAATCTAATCAATGAAATATCCATAATCGAACTGTTTACATCTCTGAGGTAAACAGAACGTCTTTTTAATTAGCACATAACATTTCCCAAATTGAGCAGATATCTGTTTAACAGATCCACACACAATCAGATGATATAACTCAAGATCCAATCCCTAACAACTCTCTAAACTCCAATCAATCAAATAACCTAGAACAAAAATCCAGCTTCCACATCAGAAAAACCCGCAAATGAGACCAAACCTCACCTAAATTCCCGCGCTTTGCCGCAATATGGAAGGCATTCATTCCAACTGTCGTCTTCGTGTCTGCAATCGTAAAATCACAAAACTTAAGCAAGTATCGAAAGATCTCCTCGAGATTATTGTCGGCCGCGACGTAAAGAGCCGTCTCTCCGGCGTCGTTCTTGAGGGCCATGAGAGGAGCGATTCCGTCATCGCGATCTTCTGATTCGCCTTGGAGGAGGTGACGGAGAGACTGAAGGTCGCCGGATCTGATGACGGAGAAGAGAGTGTGATGAGAGAGGATGCGTAGGGGTTTGGAATCCATGGAAAAAGAAGAGCTGAAATTTGGGTTTAGAGTTTAGGGCTTCTTCTTCTTGTGTTTGTTGTTGTTGATGCTGAGATTGAAGAGAGGGAGAGAGAAATGATGGGTTAGGGTTTGAGAAATTTTCCTCATCTCATCTGAGGAAGAAGAGAGTGACACTGGGAAGAAAAAAGGGGTTTTTTATTTTGACCTTTTCTCTTTTCTTTTACGTGGAAAGGCATTTATTGAAAGCAATTCGTCGGGAGAAATTTTAAATGTACCCACTAACTTGCCATTTAAAAAAAAAATTATTATCAAAATATTCAAATGTGAAATACCAAAAGTAATAAGACTTTGTTTGGCCCTGATTGGCAAATCTTATATATAAAATAGATCTATATAGAATAGATATGTATAAAATAAGTGTTTAGATAAATAGACCATTTGGTATGTCGAAAAGATAATTTGAAATAAGCTTTTTTTGAATCCAACAATATAGATTTTTTTTCACAAAATCCTGTAGATGCACAAGGAATGAATGGTACAAAATTGAACTCTTAGCTGTCTATAGTGGTTTAAAGAGGATCAACGGCTTGAATCTTAATTTTGGAGACCACAAAAAATCTAAAAATACATGTATCTAATTTTGGACTTCTCTCAAATATCTTGAGACCTATGACAGATCAACGGCTTCAATTTAAACTCATTGGACATACTTGAGGTTATAAAAGCCCCAATGGTTCAGATCTACGTTATCTAGCCCACAATTAAATGAAAAAAGAAAAAATAAAGGCTAGAATTCAATCACATGAGTACACAACCACTACACGTCATAACCCAACCATTATACATATATATATACATCAACTGCTCATAGTTTTCAGAGATTTCTCGAGATCTATAAGGAGTTAATGTCTGAAATTTTAACGTATATTCGTGACTGTCATTCTAAAGAGAACCAATGGCTTGGATCTTGATATGGGGTCCCACGGAAGTCTAGAAATGCGTATTTAAGCTTTCATAGTTTCTCACACATATTTCGAGATTTGTCACAAATCAACGGCTCAAATTTTGTATGGTGGCCGTGCTTAAGCTTGTAAAGAATTTTATCGGTTTAGATCTCAATTTAGGGGGCAATAATCTAAAAAGAAAGACAAACAAGTACATAGGCGTCCTTCTATTAAAGCTACTGTAGCACCGCCCTCCTCTACCCGCTTAAGACATAATTGTCTATTCTGGATGGACTCCTTTTACCTCCTTTATGCCACAGACATAAATGTCCACAACACTGATTCATATAGGCATATAGGATACAGTTACCAAACAATCTATTTTCTAAAAAAGTCTATTTGAATGCACTTTTAGACAAATAGATGTGCAAAATAGAGATGCCAAACGGTTGTCTTCCTCTTTAGCTGATTTCTTCTTCTTCCCTGCTCGATGCTCCTGACAAAAATAGAATCATCTTCTGCACTTCTTTCCCTTCATCACTATACTTCTTTTTGTCTCATCATCATTAAGGTTCAACCATTAGCTCTTGGAAGAACTCATCTTCGATCCCAACCCATCTCTCAATTTCCCCATATAAGCTACCACACCTTAATCTTAGGCACCACATTGTGTTTTAGAGAAGCCGTCCCCAATATGAACCAAATGACCATCTATGAAGAAAATGTATCCTTTTTTTGACACATTGTTCAATTATTATTTTTTTCGTTCGTGTCCTGCACGGAATTGCAGAACCGTGCATCACATGTAGTGCTCGGCCATCTTAAGCAGTGCAATAATGTAATGCACAGCTATACTTGACCGCACATATGTGTATTGCACGGCTCTATATTTCCGTGCAATATATTATATAGTTCGGCCAAGTTTAGCCGAACAGTATGATGTTGGACAATTTAGCACGACCGTCTCATACTAAAACATGAATTATTTATTTTTTGTAGGAGATTGATTCTACAAGTGTCAGTAAGTGCTTATTGGATTTTACTAACATTTTCACTACCAACACTATATTCAGAAGTCGAAAAGCCCTTATCCAATGGACACGGGATGATGTAAAGACACATGGTTTATAATTGTAATCAAAACGTCAGATGCTGGTGTAGATGGTAGGAAACTGAAAATTGTATTTTCTTGTGAGAGAAGTGGCACTTACAGGGGTTCTTCGAAGGTCTTTGAGAAGAAAGATCTGAATAAGTCAATGGGAACGAAGAAGTGTAGTTGCCCTTTTCCTTTGAAAGGCTGAAAGTTACCAACCGATGATGATCGGATGGTAATAGTGGTTTGTAGGGTGCACAATCATCCGAATGCACAACATCTTGAGGGGCACTCGTATACTGGGAGGCTTTCCAAAGAATAATTAAATGTTTCGATTAATATGTCCAAGAGTTTAGTGAAGCCGAGGAACATTCTTCACACATTGAAGCAGACAGATGTGAACAACACCATTATAATGAAGAGTATCTATATTGCTGAGTTGACCACCACTGCTGAATTTGAGTTGATCACAAAGAAATTTCAGGAGAGTGATCAACTTGGTAAAATACAGATATTGAGAAAACTAAAAGAAGTTGAAAATCCTTCATCCACTTCTCTTCTTGAGCCGGATGTCAAGTTGAATACTCAGGGTTGATCGACATTAAGGAGGACGAAGTCAGATATGTTAGGAATTTTGTGTATTGCAATTTAATGGATGCATTATCATTTTAGCATTATTCGAATTTTCACACTTGCATTGATTCAGAAAATCTTGAAATCTTGATTTATACATGCATTGTTTTTAAGACTTGTAAAAATCTTGGTTCATGCATGTTTTGATTTTAAACTTGGATGCAATTTGTTTTGAAAAGATCTTTTTGAATCAAGCAAGCATTTGGTTTTAAATCTTTCAAATCATCTTATGCATATTAGGTTTCATGTTTTTAAAACTCTTAGAATGATTTAAAACATGTTTCCATGCTTGATTCCACGGCCCAAAAATCCCCACAAGAAATTACTTTAAAGAATATAATTTTTGGGGGAAAAAGGTCCTAGTCCCAGTTGACCCGCAGTGTGGCCGGTCGACCGCGCCCACTGCGGGTCGACCGGGAAAGAGCCGTTGAGCTCTTTTTCAAATGGTCAGATTTATGACCGATGAAGGCCAGGTCGACCGAGCACAGGGGCAGGTCGACTGGGGACTAGCCATTGGGCATTTTTGTGTATAAAAAGAAGCTCATTCCTAAAGAAATTTTGAGAAACAAAGAGGCCTTCCTTGAGATGTTTTGAGGACAATCAAAGGGGAATGAGCTAAGGATGGCTAAGGGATAATTGGAAAGCTAAAGCTTGGATTAATAAAATTAAATCTCTAAGCAAGCTTTACTTTTCTTAATGATATATTTTCATGCTTTGTTTTAAATATTGGTAAATCTTTTCTAGCATGATAAACTATGATTTGTTGTGTTCTTAACATGTATATGTTTTGAATTGATTTATTATTTTGGATGCAACACTTTGATTCAAACCAAGTAGTACTTAAATTGGTATATCTAAGTAAATCATGTTTTTGTAAACATCTTTGAAATTATATGTAAACATGATTCTTATACTTGGTTAAATCTTTGGTTGTTGTTTTTTATCATAAGAAAATCACTTTCAAATCTATCTTATGTTTTGAATTCAACAACTTCACAAATCATATATACTTTTGTTTTAAAGTTTCACAACTTGCTTAGCTTTGATAGGTATATCATTTTCAAGTTGTATTTTAAGTACATGTAATTTATCCCTTGATTTCAATCAAATTTATTTTTGTGTTTTACACTTTCAAATGCTTTAAGCATACATAAATTAAGCTTCATTGTTAATTTGATTGAAATCCTTATACATCACATGTTTTGTTCTTAAACTTTCACAACTTGCTTGAACTAGATTGGTAAATCTTTTACAAGTTGTTTTTAACATGTGATTAGCATTCTTTCCTCAATCATAAATGTTTTTATGAGCTAAAACTTTTAAAAGCCTTTGGCATACATTTATGAGCTTTAATTTTCAAATTGATTGAGGACATTATACACATACATTGTGCATTCATCTTTGCATTCATAGTGTGTGTGTGTGTGTGTGTGTGTGAATTAGTTTTTCACTTTTATATCCGCCTAGTTAAGAGGCATTGTATTGAACTATAATTGTATCTCCATCAAGTGTATTCTAGACACTACTTAGAGAGATAACCAACCTTTTGGTTGTAGAGGTTATTGCTTAGCCTAAGAAAAGCATAGTGTAAGAGGTTATTGCTTAGCCTTGGAAAGCATATTGTAAAGGTTATTGCTTAGCCTATTGAAAAGCATAAATAGTGAAAATTCGGTGGCGTGTTGGATCACAAGCTGGTAGTGGATGTAGGCATTAAAGCCGAACCACTATAAATCCTTGTGTTATGGTGAATGCTTTGTGATGATTGTTTTTGTTATCTTCCGCACTTTAGTTCTATATCATCACTTGTGACTAATTGATTTTAAAGAAGTTAGAATTTGGCATAATTGGTCACTTATTAAAAGCTCACCCTATTCACCCCCCCTCTAGGGTTCGGATCCATGGACTTACAAGATACTTCTGCACGTTGAGATCCATCTGCTTTTGAGTATGCACTCTCTATCAAAGAAAGTTCTTTACCAAAATTAAGTAGTGTGGTGATCATAAAGAAGAAGGAGAAGTTAAGTGTCCGTCGGACTCGATCGGGATACAAATTGACATAGATACCATCAACCATGCGTTTGACTTTGTTAATCCAATGTCAATGCAAACTTTCATTTATAATATTGTTGTAGCCTTTTTACTGTAATGTTATTTGAGTTTTTGAGCAAAGTTTAAGATATAATAGCACCTTAATCAACATGCATACTCAAAAAAACTGAAGGAAACAACCACAGTTCATAAAAACTAGGGGTGCATATGGGGTGTTTGGATCAGTTTAGAGGGAAAACCATCAACCAAACTGAATCCATCGGTTTTCTATTTTCCCAAACCGAACCGAACCGCCTAGGTGCTCAAACCAAACCGAACCTAACTAGTTTGATTACATTTTTTTTTTGGTTTTTTTTATATTTTTTTTCACAAAAAAAAAAAAGAGACCGTTGTTCAAACTTGGTCCATCAAATGGAATGAGGAGAAGCTGTAATAAACACTAAAATATATTTCATAGTTCGTTTCAACCGAGGAAACATACATCAAACGATGGATGAATTCTTTCCATCTATCATCTGGTTGCATGATTGAATGGACCAGGCCAAATTCGGCCAACTTTTCAGGCCATTGAGCTGAAGTAGTTCAAATCTTCTGGTAAAATACACAAACAAAATGGTTAGATACATACCTATTTCTCTACATAAAATCTAGACTAGACTACATTGTTTGATCCAGACCAATGAATTCAACATAAAAGGAACTAGTTTTTTTTTTTTTTTTTTTTTTGCCAACAAGATGGGTTTGAGTGGAATGTAGCCTTAATTTTGAATTAATTGAGATGAGCCTCTTCATAGTTTACTTTCTCTTAGGTCAGACCAAACCCCTGGGCAGCGCTACTAAAAATCAAATAATGCACACTTCTTGTAGTACTTTCATCAAACATGTAAAATGCAAGTAGAACATACAAGAGCTTCCTGTCACGACCCCCAAAATTAGGGTGAGATTAGGGAGCCGTGATTGGGGAATTACTATAGCACAATCTTTCATTTATCCACAGGATCCGCATTGGTGAAAGTTATAAGGTCCAATCACCATAATGGAACATTTAGTAGAAGCTTGCATTGTGGTACAACCTAAAGTCCGGTGCACATCGAATTTCATATTGCATTACTAATATCTTATTAGCAGAATCATATGGATGATACATCCTTAGACTGGTACATCATAACAGAATATAAACAAAGCTAGACAAGTAACAGGAGATTTCATTCCCGAATTCAAGTTATAATTACAAAAGATGTATTAATTACATTCCCATAATAAAAGACCAACAAAGGTTAGTAAAACAGAATACAAAATCCTAAAATAATACTCATAGGTATTTCGCATCTCAGGTGCAAGGGGTGGAGTCTATATGACAACCTTTACACAAAAATCGCACGTCGCTAGCTGCTCAGCAACCGCCGCCTCAAAAACCGCACCAGGGTACGGGTTGGGGAAATAAACCTACGGCATCAAGCGTAGATTAGACAAAAAGCCTGGCAAATATTTAAGATAAAGAGCATAGTTTGCAGGACATAGCAGAACATAAATACAATTAATAATTTAGGACAACAATAACAAAGAAGCTAGACAGACTAATGCAAGAAAGTACAATTTTTCAAATCATAAACATAAATACAGTGATTATTTTCAGAAAATCAATGTAGACAGACTAAGCAGACTGATGCAAGAAAATATGATTTATCAATCATAAACATAAAATGCAGTGATTATTTAAAAAAATCAATGCAAACAGACTGAGCAGACTGATGCAAGAAAAATATGATTCATCAAATCATATACATGAGTTAATTTAAAATAATCAAATATTGGCAACCACTTGGCATATGCTCAAGAAGGAGGAAGCAACCGCTAGCCCCAGCTGAGTAGAACTGAGAGTACCCAAAAACTCACCCTTGAGTCATGGCCGTTCAGAAATCAGGGGCCTTGCTACGGGGGACCTAATGGTCTAGCCTGGTCAGGGAAGGTACTATAGTGACACCCGTTACATCGGAACTCAAACTGCAGCGAGCAAAATATATGTATATATATATATATATAACTATATATAATAAATACAGGATATCTGCTTGGTGGTGCCCACTTGAAAATCAATGCAGAATGAAATGTTCAGTGTATAAATCAAGAATTAATGAATAAATCAGTTACTCGAAAATACATGTGCAAGTACAAGGAATTATTAGACAATCGGAATGCTTAAAAACCGGCTTTTAAAACATGAAACCAAGTAATTCAGGCTCAAAACAGTAAAACAAGATAAGGCAGGTTTCAAAACAGTATTTTTCATTTCAAGTTTAAAATAGTAAAACAGGTCAAAGCAGGTTTCAAAACAGTATTTTCAGGTTCAGGTTTAAAATGACAAAATAGGTTAAAAATAGAAAACGGTCAAAGCAAAATTCAAAACAATATTCTTTCAATTCAGGCTGAAAATAGTAAAACGAGTCAAAACAGATTTCAAGACATTATCTTTCTAAGTCTGAGAATTTTACAAAAAATCAGATAACATTTCGGGTAGAAATAAGGGATCCAAAAACGGATTGCGGAAAACAAAAGTGATCCAGGTAACTCAGAATGGCAAGGCAATAAATTAACAAGTCTAGTTAAATAACATAAACATGCAAGTACGACGATTCTCCCAACTATACTTTCAAAGGGATGGATATTGATATATTTTTATATGCTTGATACATTCTAAAGGTGGGAATATCCAACCCCTAAGTTCAGATAAAAATACGAATCACCGTGCTCTAAATGTATCAATAATTGTTCGTGTCTAAATACATAAATAAATTATTCATCAGGCAAGTCGGGGTACTGGGTTCATCATAGTCTAGGTCTCGGTCTTTCTTTTTCCAAGAAAAGCCAGTATATTTGCATTGCCCGGGTTAAAGTCAAAAGCCCCTATTTTCAGGTCGGAGGGCAATTATTAGTTTCCTTTAAACACTGGTTAGAATATCCAAGTTCTGGTTCGAAAATTCAGAAATCCCTAAAGGTTAATCAGGTTTGAAAATAGGTCTAAAACAGGCTAAGATCCGATTAAAATTCAGTTGTCAAAGGGTTATAAAACTGGGCCTAAGGGTAGGGTTCCGCGGGTCCTAAGGTGGAACCCATTGGTCCAAGTTGTACACAGAAAGGGCCTGAACTCAGGTGGGACTGATTTTCAGGTGAGCTGAAACAAGAAGAAGAAGAGGAGAGCAGAAACTGATTTCAGGTGGAGCTGAAACCAGGGAAAGAGCTGGTTCAGGTTGCCTGTAGGCTGGACAAGTGGCAGATGGGCTGGACAATTGTTACAGGTGGAGGGGAGAGAAGCAGGTGGCTGCTCGGCAGGGAAGGAGAAGCAAGTTGCATGTGGAAGGAGAAGCAAGTGGCTGCTGTGGCTGGAATTGCAGTGCAAATGGAAGACAGTGGTTGTGGGTGTGTTGTTAGCTGGGAGGAACAATACAGGGCAGCCACAGGCAGGAAGCGAGGAGATGAGTTGGCCACTGGTGAGTGCAGGGACTGACCGAGAGCTGAGTGCAGGGGAGAGGTCTGGCCAAGCTGAATGCAGGGAAAGGGACTGGCCGCTGAGTGCAAGTACTGGCCAGCTGGGTGGCCGCTGGTCTGAGTGTGTGCAGGTGGAAGTGGGAATTAGCCGCTGGGAAGAAGAAGAAGCGCAGGGATGGCCGCTGGCTGGAATTTGCAGCAGTTGGCCGCTGAAAGAGGAGAAGAGGATATGGCCAGTGACTGTGCAGGTGGGGGAAAACTGCTGGAAGGGAATAAGGGCAGCAGTGGCCGAGAGTTTTGCAGGGTGATAAGCTGGACGCTGAGTGCAGGGCAATGGCCGGTCAGCAAGGGGAAGAGAGAAATAGCCGGCTGAGTACAGGGAATGGCCGGCAGCAGCAGTGCTGGCTGCTGGGTGGCCGCTGGAGAGAAAGTGGGGAGTTGCTGTGTGCAGATCGTCGAGACAGTAGAAGAAGGGGAAGAAAGAGTGGTAACCGCTGGAACTTGGAAGGGAGGCAGCACGTAGCCGCTGGGGGAGGAGCAGCACCTGGCCGCTGGGATTGGAGCTGCGCAGGTGGCTGCTGAGTGCAGGGAAAAGGCAGCAATGGCCGGGAGTTTGCAGTTGCAGCGGAATGATCGCTGAACTGTGAGAGGAAAGGATGGGCGGTCTGCAGCAACTGCAGGGTCATCGAGAGTTACAGGCAGACGGCCGGGCAAGGGAAGGAAGTGAAGTGGGCGAGAGCAGTCATGCACAGTAGCGGATCCAGAATTTTCATTTAGGTATGGTTAAAATTTTGATAAACATAACATTTAAAAAAAAAAACTTGTGCGAGACTTTACTGGACTTTTTTACATTACCAAATAGCACCTAGATATTTTTCTTTAGAAAATGTCCAACTTGTGGAACTCAACTAGATGCATGAAATTATTGAAAATTGGGCAATGAAGATATTAGGATGTTAATTAGAAGTACCCAAAAGCTTTAGATGGATAAAAAATAATTTTAACTTTGATTTTAGATAATCAAACTCACATTATCATGTTTTACTAAATTTTATGTGTCAAAATCAATGCCTAATGGACGTCGCTGCAAATTCAAGGTAAGTGGGTATGTGAGAAAAACTAAATACAAGAACATCTTGAGGACACCCATCCATTCCATTTCTTTCACTTTCACAAAGCTTCCAACTTTTGGATAATGGGAACGAGATTCAGTCATTGAATCATAGTGGGGGTAAGAAGACAGGATAACATGAATGAATTTGGTCATCTTTGGATTTTTATAGTTATGCTCAGATTTGGTGGTTTAGGGCTTAGGGTTTGGATTAGGATTTAGGGATTCAGGGTTTGGAAATAGAAATTGGATATTAAGAGTTCAGATTTGGATATATAAAGTGATTATGAAGGATTATTTTGAATATTTGTTGACTTATGAAGATGCGGTAGTCTATACAGTACAAAGGGATTGGCAACGAGGAGCTCGATTTACAATTGGCGTGCAGAGGTTTTGGAAGAAGAGAGAGCGATGTGTTGCCGCAACATTTTTTTTTTCTTTTTTTTTTTTTTACCAATAAAGTTTTATATATGTGGAGCCATCTTTAAACATATGTGGAGCGATAAGTTTGACATGAGCGGCATGCTGCAAGACCCCATTCAACTCTATGAGGATTTCAATTCCGACCTAGGGCGATTGCACCAGATCATGCCCCAAATCTCTCCAATGGCCTTGCCCAAGGTCCCAACTCTATGGTAATTTGTTCATCAAAAAAAAAAAAAGTTTTTATGACATGGGGTGACCGCCCCAAGTCACAACCACATAGGTCTGGCCCTGGTCTTGCAGGTGGACTGGCCGGTGGGGCAAGGGCTTGGCTAGTGGTTGCTGGCCGCTGGGTAGTGCAAGGAAAGGAGGGGTGACCGCTGGCTGTACAGGTGCAAGGGAATGGTGGCCGCTGGCTGTCTGTGGCCGCGAGATCAAGGGAAGAAGATGGCCTCTTGGCTGATCTGATTTTTAGGATGGCTGAAGGCAAGGAGAAGAAGAACTGGGCAATGCCGCTGACTTAGTGATGAAGCAGTGGCCGAGACAAGTGGGAAGAAGAAAGAAAGAAAGGCTAAGGCAGCTGGCCCTAATTACCAATGGGCTGAGGTGTGGCCCACCTCAGATGTGGCTGATATGAATCCAAGGAGGCAGGGCCCCAAGGTGGGCCCCACAGATAGGGGTGACCTCTTCTGATGAGGTTTCACAGTAAAATGGGTAAGGGTAGCTTCACAAAGCTAAAGGGAAAAAAATCCATTTTTCCATTAAAGAACCCATAAAACAGATTTAATCTAAACCATTAGAAATCAGAATTTTTCCAAACAAATCCAATCATGGCAGAGGCAAAAAAAAAACAAATTTATTTCCTTAAACAAGATTAACATGACAGATCAAATCAAATCAAGATTAACCATCCAAAGCATGCAATTTAAATTAAATATTTGCTTCTAATTGGAAGCTAAACCAAACCTCAAACCTTGGTCAAGCCAAGCTCCAACTGAAAGCTATCTCTCCAAACAAAAATCCATCCTAACAAAAAAACCCCACTCACAAAGTCAAAACCGCACCCAAAAATAGAAAACACAAAGAAGAAGAAGATGGGTCCTAGTCAAGGAGAAAGACGGCCTACCTCTTAGTAGATCAAGGAAGAAGAAGGTGGTTGCATAAGGGACTACCACCGTCGGATTCAAACCAAAACAGAATATATTGTGAAAGAGACGAAATGGAGTTGATTAGCTGGACTTGACCAGACAAGAAAAGCCTCCAAGAAGATGTTCTTCAACAAGCCATAGAAGGAGAGGAGAAGGGAATAAAGGAAGAGAAGAGAGAAATTGCACCACCCGAGCCCGAGATCAGAGTAATTGAGATTAACCCCGGGTCGCGAATCAATCATCCTTACTCCTGTAAACCCCGAATTAACCGAAGTTAATACGAATTCCACAACGGATCTATCATACATGCCTGTCAAATGTACATTTTTGCTGAACATATATATATATATATATATATACATTGACGATTTCGAAACATACACAAGTACTTTACATCAACAGTAAAGTTCAATTTACACATTTGATTTCTTATCAAGTCAACCATTGCATATTCAAATACAACGCAGATGACATCTATATACTATTCAAAATGAATATACAAAAGCGTTTATCAAAAATATCTCCAAAACATTCTTTTTTTTGGCACTCCGATTTAAGTCTATTCGATTAAACCTCCTAGGGATATCAGATGGGCATCCTGCGCTGGCGGTTTGGCCTCTGCCTGACCGGCACGGGCAACTGGGCCAATAATATCATCAGTAACACCGTGAACACGACGGTTCAACAATGTATATACAGTTCTATGATAGTACATGTTATTTCTATCAATTTACTGGTTTAACAATTCTAGACAATTCAATTCTATATCAATATCTTGTATAATAAATGTCGCGACCCGGACTGGGTCCACGGGCCTAATCCGGGGTCGGGACTAATGAAAGATGTAATGGATGTACGGTAGCCATATTATGAATTTATTTTAACCAATACGTATACGAGTCAATAAAAGAATGTCGCTCGTATACGCGATTTCCCACAGGTGTCCGCGGTGAGGATATAACAACAATATGAATATTTCTTTTAAATGCGGAAGCGCGCAGCAAATCTAATTCATACATTCATATCTAAGATAGCATGATTGATAAATTCATTTACAACAAGTATCAGAATGAGCAATGGTCATTAGTGCTTTTCCCAAAAGAAAAGTTAAAGTTTATACAAAAGATCATTTAATTACGTTCCCCAAAAATAGAGGCCAACAAAGGCCAATATAAATAAAAATAAATAACCCAAAAGAATGGTTAGCCATAACCCAAAATGTTTTGACTCATACATCCAAATGTCTAAACGACATCATCGGCATGCCACTCAACTAATCGTTGCGGTTCTCTAACCTCCTCCTCGGGAAAACCAATGACGGGACCTGAGTACCAAAGTAGTGGGTCAAAAACAACGGTTTGGCAGGTGGGTGAAAAGATATAACAATAATAGAAATTATCTTGGAAAACATTTAAACCTGTTAAAACAATAAATTTCATGAAACAGGAGAATCATTTATTCAAAACATAAATGCATTATAAAACATTAAGGGAACCAAGAAAATCGAAAAACAAGCAAGATAGCATCCACACGAAGTTATGTCCTCTATCACCGAAGTGACAAGAGCATATCAGGAAGTTGACCTCAGTCACCGAAGTGAGGAGGTACAACAAAATTTACATATATATATATATATAATAATAAGAGACATGACCACGGTAGAGAACCGGGCATCGGGAACCGCAGTAGCAACCTGGGGCATCGGGACAAGACCATGGTAATAACCGGGTAGCGGGATCCAAACTGCAGCTGGCGGGACAGGAGGGGGATCTCCAGGTCGGTGGATCAGACAACAAGGTTATCCAAGTTTAGTGGTGCTGACTCATAGGTCAAATAAAAAAAAATCAAGTCATGTATAAAATACATATGACGCACTTATATAAACGGGCGGGATGAAGTGCTCAAAGGCACAAATATCATTTCAAACAAGAAGTGCATATCGGGACTAGCAAAATGCTACAATTGTTGTTCTAGTATTTTCGGGAATGATAAATCATAAATCATGAATTTCGAGACAAGTATCGAGATTTAAAATTTGATCAAGGTGAATTAGGGTCCCGTATGTCGATTTCAATATATACATGGTACTCTTTGAGTTTGGAGACATTCCGCGCTCCTAATATTCCTTGGTCATTTCAAAACATGCAATAAATATTCGTGATGTGGTTTCTTTCTCAAACGGGTGTTAAACAATGGTATAAGCCTTTACATCACAATAGGGTTCCCAACAAACCTCTCTTAATCATTTAAACATTTCATTCTCACTCCAATAATAGCCTCAAGGTGAACAGCGTCCATCGCTCGAGCGGACAAGAAGTTCGCTCGAGCGACGAGCTCTCTGGAAACGTTTTTTGGGATGGTTCGCTCAAGCGAACATGTTGGCTTGAGCGAAAAATACATTCGCTCGAACTAACAAGTTTATGTGAGAGTTTTGGAAAAGTTCACTCGAGCGAAGTTATGTTGGTTCGAGTGAACTGTCTACTGGAATGGTTCGGAACCTTTTTTGGACAGGTCTCTTGAGCGACCTGTCAAGTTTGCTCGAGCGAACTGTCCAGGAATTGATTTCGAGACAGTTTTGCTCCTCTTTTTTTTCCACTTCTTACAACTCCTTTGAGTTCCATTTCTTCATCAAATTGAGAGGCTCAAAACCACCTTTAAACCCATTGAAAACACCATCAATTCTCCATAAATATTCAACCCAATCTCCTTCTTCTTCACCTCATTCAACCAAAAGAGTAAGAGAAAAGAAATTACCATTCACAAGGATTCATTTGTACAAAAAATCAAGAAACAAATGAAAACGATAAACCAACTTTTCCAAGACATTAAATGAACTAACAAGATTCATTAATGTGCATTTATTTCAAATCAATGTAAATCAATAAAAGCATAAAAGAGATAGTGAAATCATCAATATTGCTCATAAAAACCATTCAATGCTTAAAACATCCAATCCTTGGGTCTCTAATCAAGAAATCAAGCCTCTAATCACCTATTCTAAGTCAAGAAAAAAAGCTACACAAAAACCCCCAAATAAAACCCTAAAATGGTCAAGACAATGAAATAAAAAGAGAGAGTTTCTAATAATGCAAATGGAGCTTCTCTTGGGTTACAAGAACACAAATCTAGAAGATGGAGAGGGTTGCTTACTTGGATGACCTTCAAATGGAAAGAGCTAGCTCAAAAAGGATCTTGGAATGAGAGGTTTCTTCCACAAATGCTATCAATGAAGAGTTCTCAATGAGAGGAAGAGAGCGAAGACAAGCATTTCTCCATTGGCAAAGGCTTGGTAGTGGGTTAGGAGATGGAAGAGCAAGAGGAAGAAGGGAAAGGAGAAACCCTAGTTTAGTGTTTAAGCTTTGTGCTGGAAAAGAGAAAGAGAAGAAGGGTCCTCCTTATATAGAAGTGGGGAGTGGGCTCCACCACTAGAAATCTTGTGGGGCTAAATCCATGGCTTTCGGGGCTTCAAATGAATTCGACGAAGAAGGGATAAATGATCGTCGAAATTTCTAGTTTCCAAAAAGTATATGTTTCGTGGGTTTCGGAAATATCAAATATTGGGTACAGATTTAGTGTAAAAAGACTATTTTGCCCTTAAAGCTATGAAAGTCAGGTTTCGAGGTCTCGAACGGGAAAGGGATCAACGTGAAAGTTGTAGAGATTAACGAGATGAGTAAAACGGGATAAAAACACTAATCAATGAAATTTCAAAAAATCCCCCAAGAAATCGCAAGTTCATAAAAGGAACCCCCAAAGGGCCCCACTAATCACAAAGGCACTCAAAATTTTCCAAAGCTATAACAAATCTATTCTAATCCAAACTAAACCAAAACTACACTAATCACACTTAAGGCTAACACACAACTTAATTAACACTAATGGAGTCACTCGGGTTGGGGTCTTATATCCTCCACCCCTTGGAATATTTGGTCCTCCAAATAAAATACAAAACTCACCTCAGGTAGAAGATGTGGGTACTTTTTCTGCACTTGGTCTCGTAATTCCCACGTCGCTTCTTCCGGTCATGATTCTCCCAAAGCACTTTCACCCACTGAATAGTCCGTGTTCTCAATTCTTGTTCCTTTGTATCGATGATCTGAATAGGTCTCTCAATATAAGTAGCATCTTCTTTGATTTCCAGTGGTTAATGCCGGAGTACATGTGAAGGATCGGGGACGTACTTCTTCAACATAGACACATGGAAGACGTTGTGTACGCCGGAAAGCTTGGGTGGTAAGGCTAATCTATAAGCCACGTCACCAATCTTGCTTACAATATCATATGGTCCAATGTATCTCGGTGATAGCTTGCCTTTCTGTCTAAATCTCAATGTTCCTCTAGTTGGTGACACTTTCAAGAAAACATTGTCTCTTTCTTTAAACTATAAGTCCCTTCGGTGAGAGTCTGCATAGCTCTTTTGTCTACTTCGGGCTACTTTTAGGCGTTCCTGAATCTGTTTGACTTTATCACTAGTCTCACTCACTATGGTTGGTCCATGGAAACTGCGGGTACCAACTTCTTCCCAACAAACAGGTGTCATACACCTTCTGCCATATAATGCCTCAAAAGGTGCCATCCCAATGCTCGAGTAATAACTGCTGTTGTAAGCGAACTCACACAACGGTAGAGTCTCATCTCATTGAGTTTTGAAATTTAACACACAAGCTCATAGCATATCCTCAAGAGTTTGAATTGTTTATTCTGACTGGACATCTGTCTGCGGCTGGTAAGCTGTACTGAACTGTAGTCTCGTACCCATAGACTCATGTAATGTCTTCCAAAATCTCGAGACGAATCTGATGTCTCTGTCATACGTGATGGAAACTGGCTGTTCATGTCCACTGACAATCTCGCTAACAAACAACTCTGCCAAAGGTAACATGTGCATCTTCTTTCCTGTCCTCATTGGGATGAAATGAGCTGACTTGGTGAGACGGTCCACAATGACCCATATATCATCATTGCCTTTGCTGGTCCTCAGTAGTCCCAAAATGAAATCCATCGTTATGTGCTCCCATTTCCATTCCGGAATCTCTAACGGTTGTAATAACCCTGGAGGCTTCTAATGTTCTGCCTTTATTAACTGACATGTCATACATCGGGAGACAAACGCTGCTATTTCTTTCTTTAAATTGTTCCACCAAAATCTACCCTTCAAATTCTGATAGATCTTCGTACTGCCTGGATACATGGAATACCTCGTACTATGAGCTTCTGTCATGATGTCATTTCTCAAATCTTCAATGTTTGACACACACAAATGATCACGGTAGTACAAAACTCCATCTACAATACGGAAGTCAGGACAGTTTGCTATATGCTCTAAAATCTTGGCCAACTTTGGATCTTGCAACTGACTATCTTTGATCTTCTGTATGAAGGAAGGCTCTGACACTGACATGTTAGCTACTATCACACCCTTCTTCAGTGGCTGTAGATCTATTCTCAGTTCTTCAAATTGCTCAAAAATACAAGTGCCACTGAGATTTGCCAAGCCCACTGATTTTCTGCTCAAGGCATCAGCAACTACATTTGCTTTCCCTGGGTGATATTCGATTGGAAAATCATAATCCTTTATGTATTCCATCCATCTTTTCTGCCTCATATTAAGTTCCTTCTGACAAAACAAGTACTGTAAGCTGCGGTGGTCGGAGTGAACCTCAAATTTCTCTCCATAGAGGTAATGTCTCCACATTTTCAATGTTAACACGACCGTTGCTAACTCAAGATCATGGGTTGCATAGTTCTTCTCGTGAACTTTTAACTGTCGGGATCCATAGGCTATCACTTTTCCATCTTGCATCAATACACAATCAAGTTCAACATTTGAAGCATCGGTAAAAATGGTGAAACTGCCACTTCCGGATGTCAAAGTAAGGACTGGTGCTGTGGTCAATCTCTTTTTCAGCTCTTGGAAACTATCTTCACACTTATCTGTCCACACATAAGGTATATTCTTCCTTGTCAACTTCGTCAATGGTAACGCAATCGACGAAAATCCTTACACAAATCTCCGATAATATCATGTCAATCCTAGAAAACTTCTAATTTCTAACACATTCTTCGGTCTTTCCCACTGTACTACTGCCTCAATTTTGGATGGATCCACTAACAATCCTTCTATGGAGATAATGTGCCCAAAAAACGCTACTTGCTCTAGCCAAAATTCACACTTGTTGAGTTTTGCATATAGCTGGTTCTCTCTCAAAAGCTGCAATGCTACTCTCAGATGCTCTTCATGCTTTTCCTTGGTCTTGGAGTACACCAAAATGTCATCAAACGAATTGGTCTAAGTATTGTGCAAAAAATTTGTTCATCAACGCCATGAACACTGCTGGTGTATTAGTCAATCCAAATGGCATCACTAGAAACTCATAGTGTCCATATCTTGTCCGGAAAGCTGTCTTCAATACATCTGACTCTCTGACTCTTAACTGGTGGTAACTGGATCTCAAATCAATCTTAAAAAAATATGAAGCACCTTGTAACTGATCAAACAGTTCATCTATCCTTGGCAATGGATACTTGTTCTTGATGGTTACTTGTTTTAATCTCCGGTAATCAATGCACATTCTCATCGAACCATCTTTCTTTTTGACGAACAATACAGGAGCTCCCCACAGTGAAATACTAGGTCTTACAAAACCTTTGTCCAAGAAATTCTTGCAATTGTATTTTCAATTCTCCTAATTCCGCCAGAGCCATTCTATATGGTGCAATGGAGATCGGAGCAGTCCCTGGTAATAGCTCAATAGTGAAGTCTATTTCTCTGATGGGTGGTAATCCCGGAATTTCTTCTGGAAAACCATTAGGGAATTTCCAAACAATAGGGATCTCCTCCACCCCTTGGGACCGTTTATCCTCCGTGATAAACGCCAAATATGCCTCACATCTACTTTTCAGAAGTCTATCAGCCTTCAACGCTAAAATAAACCCTGTACTAGGATTACTCCTATCTCCCCAAATCAACACCCCTGCCGGTGTTTCTTCTAATTTAAAGGTGAGGGTCTTATGGAAACAATTCAATGTAGCATGATACCCTGCTAATCAATCCATCCCTAGGATGACATCAAAATCATACATCTCCAATAAAATCAGATTTGCCGGTAACACTATATCTCTTATCATGACTGAACAACTAGGGTAAAATGTTTTACATATCACTTGCTTTACCTAGTGGGGTAGCCACAGTTAAAATAAAATCCAAATCTCTAACATGCATATCAATCATCTTAGCAAATTTTAGAGACATAAAAGAGTGTGTAGAGCCAGGGTCAAATAAAACCTTAGCTTAAAATCCACAAACGAGAAGTGTACCTTCCATTACATCTCTTGCTGCCTTTGCATCAGCTCTATTGACAGCATAGATTTGTCCTCTTTGTTGTGGCATGTTTTGAGCTTGTTGTGGCCTGCCTTGCTGTGCATTTTGTTCTATTGTTGAGGATGTTGATTCTGATTCTGATTCTGCCCTTGCTGACGGGCTTGCTGCTGCTGCTGCTGTTGCTGTGGTCTATACTGTTGCTGAGGTGCTTGTTGTTGAAGTGGCCTTGGTTGTTATGGACAACCACTAGGTTTTGAGGTGGTGCTAGACGCTGGGCTCCCTGCTACTGTTGATTCTGTCTGTTCTGTCTTGGACAGTCTCTCATCTGATGGTTCATAGAACCACATTTGAAGCATGCTCCTACGATTGTACGACATTGAGCACTCTCGTGATTTTTCCCACAGTGGATACAGACCACTTGGTTCTGCACATTCTGATATGGCCTCTGCCTTTTATGCTGCTGGTTTCTCTGCTGGTTGTTCTGTTACTGGGGTTGTCCTTTTCCTTGTAGTATGAGGATCTTGTGATGGAAATTCTCAATTTTGTAAGCCCTCTTGACTACTTCTTCGAAAGTGGCAGGTGGCACCTGTAGCATCCATCTCAATGATGGGGTTCAGTCCTTCGAGAAACTTGGCTATTTTCTTCTCATTTGTGTCAACTAGCTCTGGAGCATATCTCGACAATCTATCAAATTTAGTGAGGTATTCGAGGACTGTTGAGTTCCCTTGAACAAGTTGTTGGAATTCCACTGCTTTCTGTCTCTTAAAGTGGGTGGGTACATACTTATCCCCAAACTGCCTCTTGAAGCTTGTCCAAGTTACTGCATCTGCCATATTTCTGTACTCTTCCCTGATTGTTTTCCACCAGATATCCGCTGAACCGGTAAAGAGAGATGTTGTAAGCTTAACTCGTTCTCCTTCGGTGTATTGGAAGATCTCAAAGATGTTCTCGGTATGCTCTAACCAATCATCTGCATCTAAAGGATCTTCTGTTCCAAGAAACTCCTTTGGACCTCTCTTCCTGAACCGTTCAAACAGCACATTCGGGTCATGCTGCCTCTGATTGATGACAATTGCAGGTTGAGGTTGAACCGGTTCTGGCCTTCTTTATAACACCTCTAGCAATTATCTCTGCATATCTACCAACTCTATGGCATGATCTTCTTTTTTCTTCAGCATCTGCTCTTGCAACCTGGTTCGATTTTCAATAGCCTGACGCTATTGATCAAGCATAGCCTGCATCATCTGTTGAAACTGATTTTGCATGGTGTTGTCAGGAATGTCTTCTTGAATTGGCCTTATATGCTCACTATTACTCACGGTGGGATTGCCGTTTAGTGGCATTTTACGAGGTGGCATAATGCTGCAAAACAAATTGTTAGCACATGATAATAAAATAAAGGGTCACACATTGCTCACATGATACTAACTAATGAAGAGTCTAGCGAATTATCGCCATGTCCTTAGGATTTCTAGTTTCTTTTAATTGCCGAAACACGTCTTGCTCTGATACTAATCTGTCGCGACCCCGGACCGGATATACGGGCCTAATCCGGGATCGGGACTAATGAAAGATGTAATGGATGTGCAGTAGCCCTATTATGAATTTATTTTAACCAATACACATACGAGTCAATAAAAGAAGGGAAAAAAGCACCATACCTACCTGTACTTTGGACGTTTTGCAGCGTGCCCCCTGTACTTTGGTATTTTGGACTAAACCTACCTGTAGTTTTAGTTGACATGTAAATACAAACGTCCGTGACGGAATATAGTAAATGGCGAATTTACCCCTGATATATCCGTTTTACTCTTCTCGATTTTTTCCCATTTTCCCCTTTTTCAATTGCGGTTAGGGTTTTGGCGATTTTGGGCGAAACCGTCCCTCCTTCCTTGCGATCGACAGATGCCTCAAGAAGAACAATAGATCCAGGCACGAAAGAACATCAACAGTTTCAGAGGTATGATCTCATACCCTTGATTATGTATATTTTGATGCATGTGGTGGTTATAAGCCTCGCCGATGATTTAGGGTTTAGGATTTTGAACAAAAATCATAATTTCATAGCTCTGCGTGCATGTATTTTACAGTTGTTTGAGGGTTTGTCCAACGTCCATGATAAATATGAAGTTTGAATTTCTTTGTCTCATATGGTGAATGTCTCATATAGAAAAGTGTAGGACCTTTCGCTGTCGAAAATGATCCCCTCTTGAAAAATATGTTTCTTTTGTTTATTATTTTTGTCTGAATGTTGGTGGAATAGAAACCCCACCTGTTTGCTACTTTTGTGGGTTATCCATGGTGGCAGTTACACAGATGGAGGGGACCACAGTCACACCTTGTTGGATATCCATTGTCTGCACTGTTTTGATTTCAATTTTTTTAGTGGGCGGTGGCCAGCAATCTGCCTCAGATAACAATTGTAGAATGGATAATCTAGTAGCTTTTGTATCTGAGAAGTGATGTTCTGGTGCTGAAAACCAGTTTCATGCTTTAAAAAGAAGCCCTATTAGATTAATCAAAACACGGTTTGAGCCCCTTATAGTATAATAGTTTCGTGTGTAGTTATTTAACCTTTTTTCTTTTCCTTGATTTTATCCAACAGTGGATCAGTTGAATCAGTGCTAATTTAGGATGTGTGCCAATTAACATGATGGTCTGGTGAGGGAGAGGGTTGGATTTATATAGGTGGGTCTAAATGAAAGATATTCACAAATGCTCAACAAAAGGGATGCTCCCTGGATCACGAATGCAAACCCACACACTTCAATGCACCATTTATGTGGATCTGCGGATGTTGATGCTTACCTGTATCAGTTCAATCTAGTCACAAGGTGATTGGCACTCACCTCAAATTGACAATGGCTTGACTCTATCAGTTGTTAAGAGTGAATCAATAGGAACAAAAAAATTAGTACATAGTTTAAGGCTCTCAAACTTCTGAGTCCTCAAAACATGGGTTTAATGATCTGATTGATAATTAAGTCAAAACTTTGATGATGATGATGTGTTGACGATGATTTCTTGATAGTGAAATGAAAACAGAGACTTTTTCACAAGATTCATCTCAATCCTTTTCCTTTTCCTTTTTGGCATTCTAGCTCGTATTTGCACCTTTGATGGTCATCCATTGAAGGGTGACCCTAAAAAGAGTTCATACACCCACTGTCACCAGAAAAAAAACTCCATAATTAGAGTATAGATTCTCAAAGTTCTATTTTGTAATGTTTGTTGACACCAAAAAATGTCACTATGTCCCTTCAACACCAAAAGCTACATGGAGCCACATCCTGCCATAAATAGGAAGGCGCTACTTCAAGCACCAGATCTTGTCAAAATCAAACAAAAACTGCAAGATCCTTCAAAGCAACCAAAAGAGGGGTACACATGAAGTTTCGGGCCATTTCAACATCATTTGGCTTAACTTCATTCCTCCGACAGCCAGACAGGGGCTCCCGGCAGCGACAGTGTCGAAGACTTCAAAACTTCGATCAGAGCCTACGGATGGTCTTAGAATACCTCCAAAAGGCCCCATGCCAAATTTCAAGTCAAACGGACGACGTTTGACCCTTCATCAACTCTCGGGAAGCAAAAACAGGCCTACCGGCAGCGGAGCACCCCGGAATCATGGCATCCAAATTGGAGCTAATGGATCATCTCAAAATGACTCCAATAGGTCCCCTGTCAAGTTTTAGGTCAAACGGACATCGTTTGGCCTAGTTTCAAAGCTCGGCATTTTCCTCGAGGTGAAATCAAGGCGAGCATTTGCGGGACCCCAAAAGGCTTCAAAACTCAAACCAAAGCCCATGGTTGGTCTTACTTACCACTCAGGAGGCTCCCTGTCAAATTTCAGGTCAATCGGACATCGGTTGACCACAAGTCAAAGTTCGGCATTTCTCTCATGGCGAAATTAAGGCAAGCATTTGCGGGACCCCGAACGGCTTCAAAACTCAAATCAAAGCCTATGGTTGGTCCTATCTACTGCTCAAGAAGCTCCACGTCGAATTTCAGGTCATTCCGACATCGTTTGGCCTAGTTTCAATGCTTGACAAAAAATCGGCAAAACCGCACAACAAAGTCTTCGGCTTTCCAGAAAAATAGGAAACTTTGTGCTCCGATTTGCGTGGCTTCTCGTTGGGTTTTCTTCAAGAGAATCAGGCCAATAAATGAGGGGAAATGTCAGGAAAAAATCAGAAGAAAAAAGAATGAGAAAAGATCGAAAAACGGTGAAGAAAAGGCGACCGAACGACGACTATTCAATGGGCCCAAAGCCCATGGTTGCCGGCGACCTTGGCCCATGGTCGCCGGCGACCATGGAATTTCCGGCGACCCAAAAGTCGCCGGAAACCCCTTTTTTCGGGTACTTTTCGCGTTTCGAGTTGATTGGCCCCTGTGATTTTTCCAAAATCTGATTTTTCGTGCATGAAATCCGTCAATCTTCGTCAACATCACGGATTCGCCGCCGAAATCATTGGATGATCATTAGATGCCTCGAAATCGCCAACCGGCCGACAAAGAAAGCACACTTTCTGCCCGCCCGATCGTGAAATCGACAGGATAGATGTTGCCGGCACGTTGACATTAATCAATGTCTGAAATTGCATCGCCATCCGACATCAAATAGCATGTGGATCCACCGGCGGTCATCGCAAGAAGAATTCCAAAAGACGCGGCGCGGCCCGCGACTCTTCAAGCGACTTGGCGAACAATTAATGAGGTTAAATGACCCGTTTTATGACAAGTTAATGCGGTCATTAACCCATTATTTTGGACGGCCCAATCAAAAGCAAGCAAATGGGAGTTACAAGTCAGAGGATTTATGGCATTAAAGCCATGAAACTCCTCCCATGATGGGGATTGAAGGCAATTAAAGGCTCATTATTCTCCATCGGCCAATCAAATTCAAGGAAAAAGGAGTTACAAAACAAGTAATTTAAAAACTTGTAACTCCTCCCATTATGAGCATTAATGCATTCAACATGGTTTAAAATCGCGGTATCGGTCGCGGTATCGGCCGACCCAAAAAACCGATATGATATCGGTATCGGTCGCGGTTATCGGCCCGTCGCGGCCGTAGCGGCATGAATATTTTATTTACTATAAAAAATTTTTCAAAAATGTCCAAAAAATTCAAAATATTATAAAATGCTAGAAAATAATATTTTTTCCCATTACTAATAACAATAAAACAAAATATCGGCCACCCTAAGTCATGACATCTTGTATCGCAATTTTGTATGAAACTGTCTAAAATATATTCAAAATTAAATAAAGTTATGTGTATGTATTAAAAGGTCCCATTAGCATCATCAATAAGAATTACATTAAAATCTGCCACTTTAACCTTATTATACATCTCTTAGTGCAAACTGTTGTTTTCTCTAATCTCTTAGTGCAAACCCATTGTTTTATCTAAGTATTTTAGAAATTGATAAGTACCAGAGTGGAGTTTACCAATTGACAATCTATGTCATTAAATAAAATGCTCCACTATTTTTTAAGGGCTTATTATAATTTTACTGTAATTCGGATGGACCCATTATCAAATTAATTAATAGCAATAGATTAATCAGAAATCCAATGAATCTGACAATGGCCTATTTGTTATTAGTGTGAAGTTTTACAAGGGCTCATATATTAATGGGTCATTCATTTAGAGAACGGCTTGGATTGTTGATATGTTGGCTTGGATTGTTGACATGTGGGCCCTCACCATGAGTCTTTTGATTTCTAATGAAAAGAAAAGACAGTCCGGACTTGAAATAGTTTCAAAAGTGGAAAAGGGCATTCGCCCCTTTCACTTCATGGCTGATGCTGCAAAAGGAGATTGTAGAGGAAGAGAAAACCGAAAGGGAGGAGATGAAAAAGAATATGGTGATTCAGCAGCAAGGGGTGACAGAACAACAACCTTCAAGTCCATGTACGCTCCTCTGATCTCTATTTGTAATTCCATTTCTTCAATACCTTTCTCTCTATTTGTTTTTTTTTCCTTTTTCTACCTTCTGCAACATGCCAACATGGACTTGTTGTATGAATTCTTGAATCTTCATTAATCTCCGTGTCTTCTCTCATTGTTTCTTCCTGAAACGACGGTAGTGTAAATGTAGGGTTTCTTTATTATTATTTTCTTTTCATCTTCAGCCGATCTTTCCAAAATATCGGCGGATATATCGGTTGAGACCGATATTTCAAGATATCGGCCGATATTAAGCGATTTTTTGGCGATATTTTAATGATACGAACCGGTTACCGATAAGCAACAAAAAATCGGATCGGTCATGGCCGATATCGGTATGTATCGGCAGATATATACCAGTATCGGCCGATATTTTAATCCATGGCATTCAATGCTCATAAACCCTTCTAAATGGCTACCAAAGGCCTATAAATAGGAGGGCATTCCAAAGGGAAAGGATTCGGATCTAGCTCTCGCTCTCCCCCCGACGAAGACAAAAAAAATCCAGAGGCCCTACAACTCTGCTGCAAAGACCACCAAAAGGTGATTGAAGCACCCTTGGGGGGCCACCCCCCCAAGGACCCCCCTTCTTCTACCAACATGGCTAAAACGTGGCTTTTCAGCCCGTTTACTTAGCTTTTTATCGGATATAAGACCTTCTCTTGGTCTTTGTCCTTTAAAAATCTGAGGTTAAAAAGCCAAGCCAAGAATCCAAACATCGTGTTCTCATCTGCATGGACGATGGAGGAGCCCATACATGACTCGCGACCGTCGATCTGAACGTATCCCCACAATCGAATGAGAAGTCAGATTCATTTTCTTGATTTCTATTGTACTTTATTTTTCGTTTAGAGACAAAAATCACAATTCTTGTCTTTCATAACGGATAAGACTTGTAAATCGCCTTTTACGGCAAAATCGCCTTTCACGGCAACAAATGAAATCGCCTTTCACGGCATTCAAAAAAAACCTTTGTCTCTTTTCTTAAAATATGTGTGCAATAGAAACTAGAAAAAGTTTCATTTTTCCCTTTCTACTTGTGAAGGTGGATCTTCGGATCACCGTTTCTAAATTCCAAATAGAAAAGTAAAAAATTGGCATACCTGTACAAAAAAAAAAAAGATGTTGATACCCTTTATCTTTTCTTTTCCTCCCCTCCGCCGTACCCTAAAAGACCCGGGGCGGAGGCAGCGGGAGAGAGGGAAGAATCGGGTCCATCAAGCTGGCATACCCGGTGGGACGCATTCATTTGAGAACATGAACTTAGATTCTTTGGCACCTTTCTAGTTGGTGGCCGATGTTGAATCTTGCAAAAAAAAAACATGAGATGGGATTTTTTTGTTTTGGAAATTTCTTTCTTTAAGTCTATTTCCAATCTTTCTCCTTCTCGAAAAAAAAAATCTCTTCTCTTGTTTTTGAATTCAGATCTGAGAAATCTCGATCTCCTCCCTTTTGGACTCAGTGCCCGCATAAATGTTTGAGCACGTTTTCAGATTGGGAAAGTCTTCTTTTCCTTTCTGACTTAGGACCGTTTGCTCTCTTTGATGAGTTCGATGAAAAAAAAAAATCTGATTTCAAACTTGTCAGATTTTCAAAAAAAAAAATCTTCTCTCTTTTGGATCCAAATTTTAGAAATTTTGGTTTTCTTTTCCTTTCTGACTTAGGGCTCGCAGAAATTGTTTGAGCCCCTGTTCAGACGGGGAACGGGCCATTCGCTCTCGCTGGTGAGTTCAAAAAAAAAATCTGAGGTTTTCAAACTTGTCAGCCATTCGCTTTTCTGGTGAGTTCCAAAAAAAATCTGAATCTTCTTTCTTTTGGACCCAAATTTGAGAAATTTTGGTTTTCTTTCCCTTTCTGACTTAGGGCTCGCAGAAATTGTTTGAGCCCCTGCTCAGACTGGGAACGGACCATTCGCTCTCTCTGATGAGTCCAAAAAAAAAAAAAAACGGGGAAGCACTTGAGAACACGAAAGTTTTACCGATTGCGTTCTTTAATCGAGGTTGATCCAAGAAAAGCCTTGTCCAGAGTTTGGAGACAGCTAGGCTGTTCTAGGTAAGGGTCCTCCAAACGGGTTCATTAAGTAATCCTACCCTTACCTGGGGGCTGGTCTATCAACATTGGTTTCATAAGAACGAATCGTGAGAACTCGATGTATTCTCAAACCCTAAAAAAAAAAAAAATTTTCGTCGATTTTTGGTTCAAATTTGAGAAATCTTGATCTCTTCCTTTTCAGACTCTGTGCTCGCAGAAATGTTGAGCACGTGCTTGAACTGGAACATCATTTGCTCTCTTTGATGAATCCGATACTGACTTTCAAAAAAAAATCTTCAAAAAAAAAAAAAAAAAAAAAAAACTTCTGTCACGTTTGGGTTCAAAGTCGAGAAATCTTGACCTCTTCCACCTCGGATTACTGTGCTCGCAGAAATGTTGAGCACGTGTTTGGGTTGGAACGTCATTTGCTCTCTTTGATGAATCTGATCCTGACTTTTAAAAAAAAAAAAAAAACTTCCGTCATTGTTAGGTCCAGATTCGAGAAATTCTGGTTATTTCCTTTTCGGACTCTGTGCTCGCAGAAATGTTGAGCACGTTTTCGGATCGGAGTGCCATTTGCTCTCTTTTATGAACCCAACCTTGACCTTTCAAAAATCCCATCTCGTGTCCATTTCAAGGATGCGATTTACAACATCTGTGCCTAGCGGTGCTAGTACGCCCTCTTGGGTCTACTGTATTCGCGACCGACACATTTGTACTCCCAACCTTATATCATTTTACCTCGAGTGAGCCTCGCTCCTCGGTAATCTGAATTAAGGTTTCACAATTGCTTCTAGCAGTCACTGGAACGCTCACTCTGAGCCTTTCATACTCGCGTTTAGAACAATTGTATACTCTATGGCTTTTTGCCTTCTTCATTTTGCTTGGGCCGGGCCTTGTCCCCTCGAGCAAATTGAAAAGAAAAAACCATAGTTTATTTCCATTTATGATCACCACATTCTTGTGATTACTAATGGATCCGGTCTTGTTTCAGAAAGGTTTTTCAAAAACTAACATGGCAGCTTCGCTGACAATCACCTTCGACGAGAACAAGTACCAGCTGATGCTTCAAGAGAAGCAAAACAAATGCGCTCCTAAGCGCCTCGCCAGCGGCCGAAGTGTCACTTCCTTCGGTAACACACAGGACACCGGGTCGACCTCCTCTCCCCGGTCCATCGTCTTTGGGTCGCTGGGACCTTTTCCACTTCCCGCAGAAGAAACAACTCCTGCCAAGAAGCAGAGAACCGCCCCTGGGCGCGTCACTACCGTGACACCAAGGGCAACCGCCAAGAAGACTGAAGCCCGCGACAACCCCGCGAAACCTCAGCCTGCAAGAAACCAGGTCTACCTCAAGACTTGGTCTCCAAGACCTTCTCCAAAACAAAGAAGGTCCCAAAGATCTGCAAGGCCAGCATACCTGGCCCCGCTCAAGGAGAACCGGTTCTACCCTCTCTCGTACACGAAAGAGGAGAAACCAGCCCTCCACCAAACAAAATCCACCCAGCACGAGCCGGCTTATTCCTATAAGCCCAAGATCAAGTCGTGCATCAGCAGGCCACAGCGAGAATCTGTCAAGGCCTGTATTCCTGCAACTCGGCCCTTCATCTCAACAGGGGCCGAGCTCGCCAAATTTAAAGCTTCGCTGCGACAGGCTAAGGACCGCATCCAGATCCTGTCCTTGCCAAATTATAAAGAAGACAAGCTCGGCTGCTGCGCGCGAGGGACCACCTCCTTCGTGGCTAGAGCACAGCCCGAGCTAACTGAAGCTCAAATCGCTCGTCGTATGCGTCGCCGCGCGGCGTATCGGCAAAAGAGACTAGAGAAGCAAAGAGCCCAGCACTCCACGCTCCAGGTCTCTAAAAAATGGGTTGAAAAAGAAGCACCCAACCAAGTTGCTACTGTCCATATGGTTGGCAAAACCAAAAGGCGCCAGAAGTCAGCAACAAAAATCCATGTCAAGCGACCGGTGACTCACAGCGTCTCCCGGGCGCGAAGACATAAAGAAGATTCTCCCACTCCTTCAAGTCAAGGACATCGGAGCAATCACTCCTCGAGCTCTTCATCCAAAAGAATGAGCTCCAGCTCAGTCACCAAGACGGTATCCTCATTCGACTCTCGAAAGATGAACGTCTTAGTCACAAATGCTGAGCAGCCTCCGCCGCAAGATGACGTAGCCGCACGCATCCAGCAGCTGGAGCAGGGACAGCAGAGGATAGAAGCTCTCATGGAGAACTTACTTCTTACCCTCCAACGTCCACCGAATAATGAAGCTCCTCCAAGTCACCACGAGGAGGAGGTAAATGAGTCACGCGCCCTTACCAAGAAGGACGTTGACGATATCCTCGCCAAAGCAAAGGAAGAGGATTCACTAAAGGAACACGGAATCAAGCCACCATATCCCTTATGGATGGACTCGGTACCGTTTCCTACCAAATTCAAACAGCCCACTCTCCAAACATATACGGGGAAGGGCTCGGCCAGACAACATGTCATCCATTTCAAGATCCTGACAGGAGCCATCGCGGATCAAGACGCCCTCAAGATCCGTCTCTTCGCAAGTACCCTAAAAGGTACGGCCTTTGATTGGTACTCCACTCTTCAGGAGGACTCTATCCAAAACTGGGCCATGATGGAGACACGCTTCCTAACTCACTTCAGAGGTGAGGATCATCCTGTGACTATGGCTCAACTCTGCAGCCTAAAATAGGGAGAGAATGAGTCGACATACGACTACATTCACAAATGGAAGGCAATGGCGTACAAATGTTCAGACGTACTGCCACAAGTGCCGCTGGTCGACATCTGTCGTAACAACATGAGAGCAAAAATACGCTCCATGATTATCGGCAACAAGTCAAAGAATCTGGGAGAACTCCTAGAAGCATCAATGGAGGCTGAAACGGTGATCAAAGACCTCAGCAGTCAGAAATCATCAAAGAAGGAGCCGACCGCCATTGCAACCTCGAAGCAGAAGAACAAGGAGGTTCTCAATGTGCAAACAAAGTCAGCTCCGTAGCCACCAAAGAAAGCTGAAAACAAAGGTGCAGGTAAGAGACCTGAACTCTCTGATGCCTTCAAAGAACGAGTAGAAAAGAAATACCCGTTCGATGAAGATGTCGAAGAAATCTTCGAGGCTCTCTTGGCAAACGGGAAGCTCACCCTGCCTGAACCCAAAAGACCAGGAGATGTTGGCAAAACCAACGATCCCCGGTACTGTCCATACCACCAGATGATCTCGCATCCTCTCAACCAATGCTTCGTTGTGAGAGAAAAGATCAACGAGATGTGGAAAAACGGAGTCATCACCTTTGACAAAAACTATGGGTCGGCCTCCGTCAACATGGTGTCATATGGACAAACACAAAAGTCACCAAAGAAGAAGGTCACTACTTCCTTCAAGGTGATAAAAATGGCTCAAACATCCCAAGAGCTAGTCCCGTGCCCAACACCAGATGGACAGTCCATATGGGTACATCCCGATCTCCTGGAAGATGAAAACTGGGAGATCGTCAAAACAAAGCCGACCGCTCAACAGCGAAGGCAAGCCAGGAGACAACTCCGTAAGCTTAAACAGCAGGAGAAAGCTCAACCAAAACAAGAAGTTCCTGAAAAGACAGAAACTTCCCCTACCCCCTCACTGGGGGCAGCAGAAAAGTCTCCTTCCGAGACTTCGAGGCCGGCAAGGAAATTCACCCTCCGTGATTTCATGCCATCACTACTAAAGACTGAAGACATGCAGGGGGCATCATACTCTTGCAATTCAGTAGTTGGATTCCCCATGGATGGGTACGAGTCCAGTGACACCGCCAGTGACACCGATGAATGGGAGGAATCCCTCGAAACAGGAGAATACCTCTCCGACGAGGAATGGATCCCTGGATCCCATCTCATGCCGGTGATCTGGTATAACCCTTTACAACCACAGGGATCTTGGTCTGATGATGAAGGAGACCAAGAGGTTGTTCAGGAAAATGCTGTGACACAGCACCTGCCAATGCTCCGGTAGAACCCGATCAGGAGGAACTACAAGGAGTAGATGAAGAAGAAGATCTGGCCCTATGCCTGATCTCGAAGAATATGCAAGGATCTTGCAACATCTTGCCATAGAGCGAGGACAAGATCACATCAATCAGCTTCATCGCAATCCAGAACCGGTGATCCCGGAAAATCTACAGGAGTCCCCTCCAGTAACTCCTGAAAATGAAGAAAGCTGCTGGGTGGATGATCCCCTTACATCAGAGGATGAATCTGACTCCCAACAATCCGTTCCGAAGACGTTTCCTATTGCTTGCAATGCGATAGTTCGAAACGAAAGCGCCTCTGGAGCTTCATCTGCCGAGGCCACAAACTCCCATACTACATCAGGTAGTATATCCTCTGATATTACTACCTCGGAGACGGCATCTTTTCAACCTTCACCTTCTGAGACTGTCACATCAGAGTACAGACCTCTTCTGGCTGACCACCTTGAAGACGTCTCTACCGATGAAGTCTACCCAGTTAACTGGTCCCAGATGCCCAACCTCATGGGTGATGTCTGGACCAATGAAATTGTAAACAAAGAAGACAAATTGCTGGACGCTGTTCAGGACTTGTTCCCGGAAAATGCCCCATGCAATGCAATCACTGAAGATGGTAAGGTTGACACGGAAGCATCTTCGGCAAATGAAAAGGATCAGCCCCTCAATCCCGAGGGTGGACTTCCGAATGAAGAACCGTCTCCAGAAGCTCTCGAAGTTGGTAAAGGTACCCGCTCTGGCCGGGATTACCACAAAAACTACAATCTAACTTCTTCTTCTTATGTAAATCCTTCGGGACAGAATGTAAGCGCCCCAAGTGGCAACATTAATGAAAATGCAGGCCCTAAGGAGGCTTTCAAGTATGACTTGATTGAGCACTTTAGACACATACCTGCACGCCTGCACATCCTAGACTTATTACGAATGTCTCCCCAAACTCGTGATAGTCTCATTTCAGAACTGCAAAAGACTGAATGTGGATGTCGACAAGCATGCCCCACAAGTCCTACAAATTGAAATGGACTATAGGGTTAAAAAATCAAATACCTCCTCAAAAGGAGAAAAGAAGAAGACTGAGGGATCTTGCAATGATTGCCTCTCAGTTCAAAAAGCAGCAAGTGCAACTATCGCCTTCACTAAGGAAGACCTCCTACTAGGCGAAACAAAGCACAACCGGCCCTTATACTTTACAGGGTACATCAAAGAGATGCTGATACACAGAGTACAGATCGATCCGGGTTCTGCCCTCAGCCTCATCTCTACTTCGGCACTCGAAGAGCTGGGCATCCCGCCTAGCAAGCTGAGTCATACATC
>QPKB01000002.1:35345492-35361980 GCA_003546025.1 Camphora micrantha
TCGCAAAAAGCCATTGGAAGGATGCGAACCCCATTCGATACTTCCAAAACCTCAAAATTGCAAGGAAGCAACACCTCGTTGATACTTGCAAAATTTCAAAAATCGTGGAGACGCAACATTCCAGTTGATATCCATAACCCAAATGTCAAAAGAAAAACAAAGGTTCGAAAAAACCTCAAATTTCAAAAATCGTGGGGAGGCGACATTCCATCGATACCCGCAAAAAGAAATTTTTGAAGAAAAAGCAGGGAAGCGACGCTTAGTCGATACTTGGACCCAACTTCGCGAGGAAGCGACATTCCATCGATACTCGCAACCGAATGAGCAAGGAGGCGACATTCCATCGATACTTACAATACCATTCAGCAGGGAGGCGACTCTTAGTCGACACTTGCATTTTTGAAAACCAAAAACCTGGCTTTTACGCCAAAAACTCGGCTTTTACGCCAAAAAACTCGGCTTCCACGCCAAAAATCGGCTTTCACGCCAAAAATCAAAACAAAATCTGGCTCTCATGCCAACAAAACAAAACTTGGTTTTCAAAAAATTCGGTTTTTACGCCAAAAAACTCGGCTCTCATGCCAAAAATCTGGCTTTTACGCCAAAAACAAAAAATCGGCTCTCATGCCAAAATCCGGCTTTTACGCCAAAAACAAAAAATCGTCTCTCATACCAAAAATCGGCTTCCATGCCACATCGGCTTTCAAGCCACCAAAATTTGGCTTTCACGCCACCAAAATCGGCTTTCATGCCACCTCAAAATTTTCAGCTTTCAAGCCTTCAAAAACCAGGCTTTGTGCCACAAAATCTGGCTTTCATGCCAAAACAACACTTTTGACAAAAAATTTTCACAAAATGATAACCTTTTGATCAAGATTTTCAAACAAACATTCCCATTCAACTTTTGCCTATTTTCAACGAAAAGAATTTAAGTAGAACAAGGGGATACAAAAAATAGAGTGCCAAAATATTTATACATGGAGGTACCAAAAAAAAAAATGAAAGAAGAAAGTTTGTTACAAAAGAAATTCAAAAGCTCAGTCCATCATAGTCTTCAACCAAAGACTGAGGTCCTCGAGCAGACTCTTGGCCTCAGCCTCCAAAGCTTCCAGGCCACGCTTCTTCAAGATGCTGCCATAAAATGCGGCAGAAAACCGCGATCCATCTTCAGCACGAGGGAATTCCTCCCAAAGAAGTTGCCATCGCTCATGCTCCTGAGTCTTTCTTCGGAGATTCCCGTCAACCTCTTCAACCTGACGGATCAGAGTGCTTTCTCTGGCACAAGCTTCAAGAACAGCAGCCCATTTAGCAGCAGTCTGTTCTTCCAACAACTCGAGACGCTGTCAACTTGGTGTTCAAAATTCCAAAACTTGCAAAGCTCCTCGAAATTCTGCGAGACTGGAGAAGTGGGCTCAACATTGCTGCAAGCTCCAAAAATCCCAAGACTTGCAAGAAAATTCGAGGTATGCATCATCATGCTCCCAATTCCATTTACCAAAAATCATGCATAAAACCATCATGCATTAGATGCTAGGAAAACTTTGACAAAAGTTTGACCAATTCCAACCCAATTTGGTCAAAACCAATCAAACTTTGTCTAAGTCAAAATCCATGTTGACTTGACCTAGAAATTCTAGCCTTTTATCTTGATGCATTTAAAAAAAAAAAAAAAAGAGAAAATGCATGATCATCTTGAATTGCATAAACCTCATATCATGGTGAGCAAAAAAAAAAAAAAAAAAAAAAAAAAAAAAAGAGAGAGAGAGAGAGAGAGAAAAAAAGGAAAGAAAAGAAAAGAAAAGAAGAAAAAAAAGAAAAGGAAACTTTTCTACATCTACATGGGGTTTTTCTTGGAAAAAGAAGACCTACTTGAAGCCATGGAGAAGAAGAAGAAGAAACTTGAAGATCCTTGAGAAATTCTTTATCTTGGAGCACTCTTGAAGGTTTTTGCAAAAAGAAAGCAACAAGAGAAAGAAAACCCATCTCCATTGCTTTTATAGAAAAAGCAAACCAAAAGAGGAAAGGAGGAGAAAAGCAAGGAGGTAGGTGCTGAAAATTAGCAAACTTCCTAAAAGAAAGGGAGATTTGAGATATTCTCTCCAAAAAGAAAGGGGATTTGAGAAACTTTGAGAAAATCTCTCCCAAAATCAAGGAAACTTGAGAGATTCTCTCCAAGTAAGGATATTTTTAGATATTCTCTACACAAAAGGGATATTTTTTAGATATTCTTTACAAAATGACACCACATGAGATCTAAGCCATTTTTAAAAGCTTAAGGTCCCATGGGTTAGCCCATATGAGCCAGGTTTGACCACCTAGGCACTAAAAGTGGCTTTTAGTCAAAACTTCTCTTACCAAGAGCATACAAAAATGGTTCCATGCCTCTCTTGAGTTGATTGGACCATACAAAAAATTCCAAGCTTCATGGGCTTCCAAAAGAAACCCAAACCATCCAACCCCATGCACCAAATCAAGCCACAATCTTGAAATTGACATTCCACAAAAAACCAAACCACTCCAATGGACCCAAAATTGTCCCAAAGAGTGACCAAAAACCAAACCATGGTCCCCTAACTTGCCACATACAGCTTGCTAGGTCACAAGGCCGAAACCAAAAACCAAAATCCCGACCCCCTAACTCGCCACATACAGCCTGTTAGGTCACAAGGTCAAAAAACCAAAAAAAAAAAAAAAAAAAAAAAAAAAAAAAAAAAAAAAACCTTCTTAACCGCCTGATGCGCCACATAAAGCCTTTAGGTTCACAAAGTTAAAAAGGAAAATCCAAAACCAAAAACCCATATCCAAATGTCATTTTCAAAATCCTTGCCTTGAGACGGTACATGACCCCTCATTACCACGAAATCCCTTGGAAGCAAAAAAAAAAAAAAAGCAACTCCATCAAAAGAAATATGCTCAAGACTCTTGATCAAGCAAGAAGATCTCCTTCAATTCTCTTCGAGGCACACTGATTGCCAGAGCTGCATACTTCGTCGCTGTACCTCGATGGAGCATTTGTTGACACCAGAAATATCACTATGTCCCTTCAACACCAAAAGCTACATAGAGCCACATCCTGCCATAAATAGGAAGGCGCCACTTCAAGCATCAGATCTTGTCAGAGTCAAACAAAAACTGCAAGGTTTTTTAAAGCAGCCAAAAGAGGGGTACACATGAAGTTTTGGGCCGTTTCAACATCATTTGGCCTAACTTCACTCCTCCGACGGCCAGACAGGAGCTCCCGGCAACGACAGTGTCGAAGACTTCAAAACTTCGATCAGAGCCTACGGATGGTCTCAGAATACCTCCAAAAGGCTCCATGCCAAATTTCAGGTCATTCCGACAACGTTTGACCCGACCTCGACGCTCCGAAGCAAAATCAGGCCTGCCGGCGGCGGAGCACCCCGGAGTCATCGCATCCAAATTGGAGCTAGTGGATCATCTCAAAATGACTCCAATAGGTCCCCCGTCAAGTTTTAGGTCAAACGGACATCGTTTGGCCTAGTTTCAAAGCTCGGCATTTTCCTCATGGCGAAATCAAGGCGAGCATTTGCGGGACCCCAAACGGCTTCAAAACTCAAACCAAAGCCTATGGTTGGTCCTATCTACTGCTAAAAAGACTCCCCGTCAAATTTTAGGTCAATCGAACATCGTTTGGCCTAGTTTCAAAGCTCGGCATTTTCCTCGAGGCGAAATCAAGGCGAGCATTTGCAGGACCCCAAACGGCTTCAAAACTCAAACCAAAGCCTATGGTTGGTCCTATCTACTGCTCAACAAGCTCCACGTCAAATTTCAGGTCATTCCGACATCGTTTGGCCTAGTTTCAATGCTTGACAAAAAATCGGCAATAACGCACAACAAAGTCTTCGACTTTCCAGAAAAATAGGAAACTTTGTGCTCCGATTTGCGTGGCTTCTCGTCGGGTTTTCTTCAAGAGAATCAGGCCAATAAATGAGGGGAAATGTCAGGAAAAATACAGAAGAAAAAAGAATGAAAAAAGATCAAAAACGGCGAAGAAAAGGCGACCGAACGGCGGCTGAAAAATGGGCCCAAGGCCCATGGAGTTCCGGCGACCCAAAAGTCGCCAGAAGACCCCTTTTTCGGGTCCTTTTCGCGTTTCGAGTTGATTAGCCCCTGTGATTTTTCCAAAATCTAATTTTTCGTGCATGAAATCCGTCGATCTTCGTCAACATCACGGATTCGCCGCCGAAATCATTGGATGATCATTAGATGCCTCGAAATCGCCAACCGGCCGACAAAGAAAGCACACTTTCTGCCCGCCCGATCGTGAAATCAACATGACAGATGTTGCCGGCACGTCGACATTAATCAATGTCTGAAATTGCATCGCCATCCGACATCAAACAACATGTGGATCCACCGGCGATCATCGCAAGAAGAATTCCAAAAGACGCGGCGCGGCCCGCGACTCTTCAAGCGACTTGGCGACCAATTAATGAGGTTAAATGACCCATTTTATAACAAGTTAATGCGGTCATTAACTCATTATTTTGGACGGCCCAATCAAAAGCAAGCAAATGGGAGTTACAAGTCAAATGATTTATGGCATTAAAGCCATGAAACTCCTCCCATGATGGAGATTAAAGGCAATTAAAAGCTCATTATTTTCCATCAGCCAATCAGATTCAAGGAAAAAGGAGTTACAAAACAAATAATTTAAAACTTGTAACTCCTCCCATTATGAGCATTAATGCATTCAATGCTCATAAACCCTCCTAAATGGCTACCAAAGGCCTATAAATAGGAGGGCATTCCAAAGGGAAAAACCCAGGGGAAAGAAATCCAGAGAAATCGCAGGAGAAATTCACTCGAAGTCCAGAGAATTGCCTGAAAAATCCAGAACTCCTGCAACTCTGCTGCAAGACCACCAAAAGGTGATTGAAGCACCCTTGGGGGGCCACCCCCCCAAGGACCTCCCTTCTTCTACCAACATGGCTAAAACGTGGCTTTTCAGCCCGTTTACTTAGCTTTTTATCGGATATAAGACCTTCTCTTGGTCTTTATCCTTTAAAAATCTGAGGTCAACAAAGCCAAGCCAAGAATTCAAGAATCATGTTCTCATCTGCATGGACGACGGCGGAGCCCATACATGGCTCGCGACCGTCGATCTGAACGTGTCCCCACAATCGAATGAGAAGTTAGATCCCTTTTCTTGCTTTTCCTTTTGTACTTTGTATTTTTTTTTAGAGACAAAAAAATCAAAAAAATCACAATTCTTGTCTTTTATAATGGGTAAGATTTGTAAATCGCCTTTTACGGCAAACAAATGAAATCGCCTTTCACGGCATATAAAAAAAAAACCTTTGTCTCTTTTCTTAAAATATGTGTGCAATGGGAAACTAGAAAAAGTTTTATTTCCCCTTTCTACTTGTGAAGGTGGATCTTCGGATCACCATTCCAAGATTCCAAGTAGAAAAGTGAAATTGGCATGCCCGTACAAAATGTTGATACCCTTTACTTTTCTTCTCCTCCCCTCCGCCGTACCCCGAAAGACCCGGGGCGGAGGCAGCGGGAGAGAGGGAAGAATCGGGTCCATCATGCACCTCGCTCGAGGGTAGGGTGACTTCTGGGAAATGAGGGTTCGCAAATATGACTCCCGGTTTGAGAATTAGAAGAGAAAACATCGGAATTCCCAATAATTAGGCTCGAAAACGGCCTGCCGAGGGTCCAGAACGAGAAAAGGCCCCCGTAGAAATTTTTGAACCGGCACGAGCACCTCGCTCGAGGGTAGGGTGACTTGTGGGAACTGACGGTTCATAAATAGGACTCCCGATTTGAGAATCAGAAGCGTAATCATCGAATTTCACAACCCTTAGGCTCGAAAACGGCCCGCCGGGGGTCCGGAACCGGAAATGGCCCCCAGAAAAATCGGAAACCGGTACGAGCACCTCTCCCGAGGGCTGGGTGACTTGTCGGAACTGACGGTTTTCAATTAGGACTCCCTATTTGAGAATTAGAAGTGAAAACATCGGATTTCCCAACACTTAGGCTCGAAAACAGCACCCCCCCCCCCCCCCGAAAAATCGGAAACCGGCATTAGCACCTCGGTCAAGTCGAAGTTAATTTGCTGGAGCTGACGGCTCGTAAATCGGACTCCCAGTTAACGAATTAGACCTAAAAACATTGGATTCTTAACACTTAGTCTTGAAAATAGGCTGTTGGAGGTCGAAAACGGGAAATGGCCATCGGACAGCCCAGAAACCAGCACGGGTACCTTGTTCAAGGCCAAAGTAACTTGTAGGAAATTAAGGTTAGTGAATCGAACTTCCGGTTTGTGAATTATACACAAAAACCGCTTGATTCTCAACACTTAGGCTGGAAAAAAACAAGCCGCCAAAAAAATTAGGAAAAGATATATATATATACATGTTTATCTTTCATTTATATTTTAGTTCATTGAAAAGATTCTAATGTTGTTTTTGTCATTGCAGATTGATTGATGCTTTAGGGTCGGTTGTAGAGTTTTGGGGGCGTTTTAATCTTTTTTGTTTATTTGTATATGTATATTGGACATTTATATGGGATTGTATCATTAATGATTGTAATATTTGGTTAATGAGATGAATGATTTAATGAAAAAGGGTGATGGTTGTTTGTTTATTTAGCAAGTTTTGTTTGTATGCATTTTTTAAATTGAATACAGGTAAATGAACAGGTTTATTTTTGATACAGGTGTATAAATAGGTTTATAGGAAAATTATATTGAAAAAATAAATATAATATTTTGAAAAAAAAATAAAAAACCGTTACGGACATTTTGATTTTTCGTCTGCAAAATAAAAAATAAAACTTTTTTTACCTACGGAAATAATCGTCAGTAAAAACTGTTTTATTTTTTACTTTTTGGTTTTACCGACGAAAAAAACCGTCGGCAAAAATGTTATTTATTTATTTTTATTTTTTTTGCCGGCGAAAATAAAAACGTCGGCAATTTTTTTTTTTTATTTTTCTGTTTTCTTTTGCCGTCGAAAAAACACGCCGGTAAAAGTATTTTTCTTTTTTTTTTTTTAGTTTTCTTTTGCCGGCGAAAAAAAAACATCGGGAAAAGTATTTTTCTTTTTTATTTTTTTTAGTTTTCTTTTGCCAACGAAAAAAGAACGTCCGGAAAAGTATTTTTATTTTTTATTTATTTTTTTAGTTTTCTTTTGCCAACGAAAAAAAAAACGTCGAGAAAAATATTTTTATTTTTTAATTATTTTTTTTGTTTTCTTTTGCCAACAAAAAAAAATGACGGTAAATGTTATATATAAAATTTCTAGAAAAGTAAAATAATTTTATCGACGTTTTTTTTCGTCGGTAAAAGTCTAATAATCTTCGGTAAAAATTATATTTTTGCCAATAAAAAAATTTTTCGTCGGTAAAAGGTTTTGTCCACGACTTTTTACCGACGTCTGGCCGGCAAAAATATTTTCGTCGGTAAAGGGTTTTCCTGACGTTTTTCGGACTTTAGCGAAAAAAAAATTCGTGGCTAAAGATGTAAGCTGTTGTAGTGAGTGAGGTGACAAACATCTCAAGTGATGAGTGTTGTGAGAACTGTGAAGTGAGACACACTAAAGTGTGTCGTGAGAAATTTGAGTGAGTGCTCTTTGTAGTAAGTGAGTGTATTGAGTCAAGTGTAGTGAGTGAGTTTCTTGCTTGTAAGTGTGTAGGCTTAAAGTGTGTGTTCTTTTGTAATAGTGTATTTGTGTAAGATTTATAAAGTGGGTTCTTGTCCTTAGTGTAATTTTGTAGTTAAGCTGTAGCTAGTGTGTATCTCCCATTGTCCAACAAAGTTGCATTAAAGCCATCTTCCAACAAAGTGGTATCAAAGCCAGGTTCCCCTATAAGCAGAGATGGCATCAAGCTTGGTTCAACCCCAGATCCCGAAGCTAACGAAGGAAAACTATGAGAACTGGAGTATCCAGATGAAGGCATTATTTGGATCACAGGATCTATGGGAGATCATCACCGAGGATACGTGGAGCCCACTACAGTGCAGGAAGCTGCGTACACTATGGAGCAGAAGACTTCCCTTAAAGTTCAAAGGAAGAAAGACAAGAAGGCCTTGGTCCTACTCTATCAAGGGGTAGATGAATCAACCTTCGAAAAAGATTGCTGAACCACCATCAAGCAAGAAAGCATGGGAGACCCTTAGCACAATCTTCAAAGGTGTTGATCGGGTCAAGAGGGTTCGTTTGCAGACACTCCGAGCAGAGTTTGAAGCCACTCACATGAAAGAAGGTGGGAATATTTCTGATTGTTTTTCACGATTGCTAGGAATAGTAAATCAAATGAAGAGAAATGGTGAAAAGATAGTGTTGGAAATAGGTGCGCCTCGTGGATAGGATTTCAAAACTTTTGACCCACTTGACTCAGGGATCAAGTACCCATAAGGCCATAAACCATATCCAGGATGCAATCCCTCATACTCATCTATCATGTACAGCAATAATAACCTATCTAATAGATAGAGAACAAGCAACACCATGCAACAAAAATAATCCACAATTAATAGAGAAGCAGATTATTCCTTTGGAGCCTGGTTGTACTCTAATGGAGAAGAAGACTTGCTAGTTGAAGAAACTCTTTCTTTGTAAGCAACTTAGGATCTCCAAGACCTCTTAGTCTTCCACGCTATGTCCCGTATCAGATCTCTCTTCTCAAGAAGACTGGTGGAAACTTCAAGAGAAAACCCTTCAAGAAACTCAAAGAACTAGAAGATAACTAAAAGAGATGTGCAACTCTTGTACAATAGGGAGGGCTGGGCATGAAATCCAAGAGTGGACGTCCCAGCCCCCTTGCTTCTCCTTTTATAGCTTTAAGCAACCTCCCTCCCTCCTCTTGTACTAATTGAAATAGAAGTCTTACTTCCACACAAATTAGTAACCTTACTATTACCACTATTAGAAGTCTCACTTCAAATAGCAATAGTAACTTTCTAATTCCTTCATCTTAGAGTTCTAGTAGGATTAGTATCTTTCCAATAACTTGGGCTAGCGTGGGGATCACTAGAGATTCCATAGAAAGCTGGCTCCAACTCGGACATGCGACCCCACATCTCATGTGCAATCCGGGCCCACAGTTAATTGCAAATAACAACACTATATAAATGCAATTGCACTCCAGTCTTAAGAATAAATTACAATGAAGACCCTAAACTTTCAGATTACCACAAGTAGGCCACTCTATCAATATCCATGGATCAATTAGACTAAAACTGTCACACCAATTTAAATCCACATCTTATAATCCTTGAGCCTCAATTAATCACAGTGATCATCAGTACCATCCAATTAACTCTTAATCAAGATGGGTGAGCACGTACTAATGACAAATCCATTAATGGACACAAGGGGATAATGTAGATAGATTCCATCTTGACCATTGGATGTTCCCACAGTCCTACTACCCCGTACCCAAGACACCGAGGTGTTGACCTACAGTTGGCCTCACTCATTGGTGACTAAAAGCAAATGAATAAATAGAAACTTGAGTTCATCAATGTCTCAGGATTGAGAGCCCATTGTTAGGGAATTATGAGAGCAAACCTTAAACTCGAAACAGTATTCCATAAGGTGCTTCTCATGGTCCTTCAATACATCCAATGTACCAGCACCGTGATCCAAAATCTTACATTCTGATGATTGAGACAAATCACACTATCTCATAGTGATCAAAGTGCTGCAACCTTATCAGATGAGATGCCCAGTCTCATCACCGGTTGTGAAGATATTTAGGTATAAGATTTGTGACACATGTCTCCCGTGTGAAGATCTCATCCATACACATATATCACATCTAATATACTAATGGGACCTAGTTCATCTCATGAACCATTATGTCATATGTATTGGTCATGTGCATTAAGTAGTAAAACATCATTCATCTCATGAAAGGAAAGCATGATATTATTGATAAATAAAGAAATTAATCAATTTATTATATCATCTGATGGATTGAGTCCATACAATCTAATAATCTCCCACTTGGGCTCAATGCCAGTCAGGGTTGCATCTCATGCCCATCCCATCTACGTGCTGCTCAAAGACTTTAGTAGTCAAAGGCTTGGTAAAGGGATCTGCCAGATTGTCTGTAGAGCCTATCTTGGTAATAGCTTTATCACATCTCTGCATAATCTCTTTGACTAAATGATACTTCCTCTGTACATGCTTTTTGGTTTTTATGGCTTCTGGGCTCTTTGGACTGACCGGCTGCCCCGCTGCTGTCACGGTAAATTGTGAGCGGCTGTCGTGCCAAAGGTACCACCCCAAGTTTCATAAGGAATCTCTTGAGCCATACTGCTTCCTTAGCTGCTTCACAAGCCGCTACATATTCAGCCTCTGAGGTGGAATTAGCGGTACATTCATGTTTTATACTCCTTCAGCTGATTGCTCCGCCACCAAGTATAAATACATATCCAGAAGTGGATTTCCTGTAATCCTTATCTGACATGAAGTCAGAATCTGTGTATCCGACTGGAATGCGCTCATCACTGCTATAAATCAACATGTAATCTCTAGTCCTTCTCAAGTATTTGATAATACACTTTACAGCAATCCAATGTTCAGGTCTTGGATTAGACTGATTTATGTTGACTAGGCCCACTGCATGACAGATATCCGGTCTAGTACATAGTATAGCATACATGAGGCTACCAACAGCTGAAGCGTATGATATCGACCTCATCTACTCCTTTTCCTCAGGTGTCTTGGGACACTGGTCTTTGGAAAGGTGCACTCCATGCCTGAAAGGTGTAATACCCTTTTTGGAGTCCTGCATAGCAAACCGTACTAGTACCTTATCTATATATGCAGCCTGGGATAAGTCAATCATCCTATTTTTTCGGTCTCGATGGAGTTTGATCCCTAGGATGTAGCTAGCTTCTCCCAAGTCCTTCATATCAAAAGTCTTGGCCAACCAAACTTTTACTGTGGACAACATTCATATGTCTTTCTTGAGGAGAAGGATGTCGTCGACATATAATACCAGAAAAACTACCTTGTCACCTTCACCTTTTCATGTACACACATGACTCATCCGGATTTTGACAAAAACCAAATGAATTGATTGCCTGATCAAAACGGATGTTCCAGCTTCGGGATGCCTGCTTTAATCCATAGATGGACTTCTGCAGCTTGCAAACCTTTTGCTCTTGGTCTTTAGCTACAAAACCATCTAGCTGCACCATATAGATGTCATCCTCAAGATGGCCGTTAAGAAACACCGTCTTGACATCCATTTGCCAAATCTCATAATCGAGATGAGCCGCAATGGATAAGAGTATCCGGATGGACTTGAACATGGCTACCAGCGAAAAGGTTTCCTCATAATCGATACTCTTTTTCTAAGTATATCCTTTCGCAACAAGCCTGACCTTAAAGGTCTCCACTCTACCATCTGGTCATCTTTTTCTCTTGTAGACCCACTTGCACCCAGTAGGTTTAATATTGGTAGGCAAGTCCACAAGTCTCCAGACCTGATTGGAGTACATAGACTCTATCTCAGCTTTCATAGCATCTCGCCAACGTCCCGAATCTATGTCATTAATTGCTTCATTATAGTTACATGGATCTTGTTCCGGTTCTTACGGGACTGCCTCGTAAGACTCTCCCAAGAACAAGAACCTGTCAGGAGGTCTGACAATCCTCCCACTATGACAAGGCACTGGTGTAACTACTGGGTCTGGTAAGGGCGGTTCTTCCTCAAGTTCGGTCTCACTTGGATTTGGAATTGATTGCTCTTGAATTTCTTCCAAGATCACATTTTCTAAAGATTTCTGGTTCATCATATAATCTTCCTCCAGAAAAACTGCATTGGTGCTCACCAGTACTTTCTGCTCTCTGGGATTATAAAATAACCATCCTTTAGTTCCCTTAGGATATCCTACAAACGTGCATACTTCCGACTTCGATTCCAACTTATCCGTTTTAACCTTCAGCACGTGTGCCGGACAACCCCAAATGTGTAAATGCTGCAGACTAGGCTTTCGCCCAGACTACAACCCCCGGGGAGTCTTAGGTACAGACTTAGATGGTACGAGGTTTAATATGTACATCGCAGTATCCAAGGCGTATCCCCAAAGGATATAGGTAATCTTGATAAACTTAGCATAGACCTGATCATATCTAAAAGAGTCCGGTTCATTCTTTCTGCTACTCCATTCTATTGAGGCATATCAGGAGCAAACAATTGGGATAAAATCTCATTCTCTGATAAGTATCCCATAAAATCAGTAGAGAGATATTTCCCTCCTCGATCTAATCGAAGAGTCTTGATACTTTTACCTAATTGCTTTCCGCTTCCTCTTGAAACTCTCTGAGGTGGAATCTGTGTTCTTTTGAACAACAGTTTTTTTCAACTCCTCCACCGCCATACTGGTCTGGTCGGTGTAAGACCCCGACCAGAGAGACCTCGATTAGTGTGATCAAATCTTGTGTTAGCTCTAAGTGTGTTTGGTGGATTTTGATTTAATTTGGATTAGAATAGCCCTGTTATAGCTTTGGGGAATTTTGAGTGCCTTTGTGATTAGTGGGGCCATTTGGGGTTCCTTTTATGACCTTACGGTTAATTGGGGGATTACTCGAGATTCTTTGGATTTGTGTTTTATCTCGTTTTACTAATCTCGTTGATCTCTTCAACTTTCATGTTGATCCCATCCCCGTCCCGAACCCCGAAACCTAACTTTCATTGCATTGATGGCAAAACAGTCTTTTTACACCAAATCTGTACCCAATGTTTGATATTCCCGAAACCCGCGAAACATATACTTTTTGGAAACTAGAAATTTCGACGATCATTTCTTCCTTCTTCGTCGATTTCATCCGAGGTCCCGAAAACTACTATTTCAGCCTTCCAAGTTTTCTAGTGGTGGAGCCCACTTGCATTTGCTTATATGAGGTGAACCCATCTCCTTCCTTTCCCTTTTCCAGCCCAAAAGCAACCCTTGTTTAGGGTTTTCCTTGCTTCTCTTCTTCTTCTTGCTTCCCATCACTAAATCTCCACCAAACTTTACTCTCTTGAGAAATGAAGACTGATGGACCCGATTCCTCCCTCTCTCCTGCTGCCTCCGCCCCGGGTCTTTCGGGGTACGGCGGAGGGGAAGAGAAGAAAAGATAAAGGGTAACAACATCTTTCTTTTTTTTTGTACGGGTATGCCAATTTCACTTTTCTACTTGGAATTTAGGAATGGTGATCCGAAGATTCACCTTCACAAGTAGAAAGGGGAAATGAAACTTTTTCTAGTTTCTATTGCACGCATATTTTAAGAAAAGAGACAAAAGGGTTTTTTTTTAATGCCGTGAAAGGCGATTTCATTTGTTACCGTGAAAGGCGATTTTGCCGTAAAAGGCGATTTACAAGTCTTATCCATTATGAAAGACAAGAATTGTGATTTTTGTCTCTAAAAGAAAAATAAAGTACAATAGAAATCAAGAAAAGGAATCTGACTTCTCATTCGATTGTGGGGACACGTTCAGATGGACGGTCGCGAGTCATGTATGGGCTCCTCCATCGTCCATGCAGATGAGAACACGATGCTTGGATTCTTGGCTTAACTTTTTAACCTCAGATTTTTAAAGGACAAAGACCAAGAGAAGGTCTTATATCCGATAAAAAGCTAAGTAAACGGGCTGAAAAGCCACGTTTTAGCCATGTTGGTAGAAGAAGGGAGGTCCTTGGGGGAGTGGCCCCCCCAAGGGTGCTTCAATCACCTTTTGCTGGTCTTTGCAGCAGAGTTGCAGGGGCTCTGGATTTTCTGGGCAATTCTCTAGATTTTTTTGTCTTTATCGGGGGGAGAGCGAGAGCTAGATCCTTTCCCTTTGGAATGCCCTCCTATTTATAGGCCTTTGGTAGCCATTTAGGAGGGTTTATGAGCATTGAATGCATTAATACTCATAATGGGAGGAGTTACAAGTTTTTAAATTACTTGTTTGTAACTCCTTTTTCCTTGAATCTGATTGGCCGATGGAGAATAATGAGCCTTTAATTGCTTTTAATCCCCATCATGGGAGGAGTTTCATGGCTTTAATGCCATAAATCCTTTGACTTGTAACTCCCCTTTGCTTGCTTTTGATTGGGCCGTCCAAAATAATGAGTTAATGACCGCATTAACTTGTCATAAAACGGATCATTTAACCTCATTAATTGGTCGCCAAGTCGCTTGAAGAGTCGCGGGCCGCGCCGCGTCTTTTGGAATTCTTCTTGCGATGACCGCCGGTGGATCCACATGTTGTTTGATGTCGGATGGCGATGCAATTTCAGACATTGATTAATGTCAACGTGCCGGCAACATCTGTCCTGTCGATTTCACGATCGGGCGGGCAGAAAGTGTGCTTTCTTTGTCGGCCGGTTGGCGATTTCGAGGCATCTAATGATCATCCAATGATTTCGGCGGCAAATCCGTGATGTTGACGAAGATCGACGGATTTCATGCACGAAAAATCAGATTTTGGAAAAATCACAGGGGCCAATCAACTCGAAACGCGAAAAGGACTCGAAAAAAGGTCTTCCGGCAATTTTTTGGGTCGCCGGAATTCTATGGTCGCCGGCGACCATGCACCCATGGTCGCGGCGACCATGGGCCGGCGACCCTGGGCCTTGGGCCCATTTTTTGGCCGCCGTTCGGTCGCCGTTTCTTCGCCGTTTTTCGATCTTTTTTCATTCTTTTTTCTTCTGTATTTTTCCTGATATTTCCCCTCATTTATTGGCCTGATTCTCTTGAAGAAAACCCGACGAGAAGCCATGCAAATCGGAGCACAAAGTTTCCTATTTTTCTGGAAAGCTGAAGACTTTGTTGCGCGGTTTTGCCGATTTTTTGTCAAGTATTGAAACTAGGCCAAACGATGTCGGAATGACTTGAAATTTGACGTGGAGCTTCTTGAGCAGTAGATAGGACCAGCCGTAGGCTTTGGTTTGAGTTTTGAAGCCGTTCGGGGTCCCGCAAATGCTCGCCTTGATTTCGCCATGAGAGAAATGCCGAGCTTTGACTTGTGGTCAACCGATGTCCGATTGATCTGAAATTTGACAGGGAGCCTCCTGAGTAGTAAGTAAGACCAACCATGGGCTTTGGTTTGAGTTTTGAAGCCTTTTGGGGTCCCGCAAATGCTCGCTTTGATTTCACCTCGAGGACAATGCCGAGCTTTGAAACTAGGCCAAACGATGTCCGTTTGACCTAAAACTTGACAGGGGACCTATTAGAGTCATTTTGAGATGATCCATTAGCTCCAATTTTGATGCCATGATTCTGGGGTGCTCCGTCGTCGGCAGGCCTGTTTTTGCTTCCCGAGAGTTGATGAAGGGTCAAACGTCGTCCGTTTGACTTGAAATTTGGCAGGGAGCCTTTTGGAGGTATTTTGAGACCATCCGTAGGCTCTGATCGACGTTTTGAAGTTTTCGACACTGTCGCTGCCGGGAGCTCCTGCCTGGCTGTCAGAGGAGTGAAGTTAGGCCAAATGATGTCGAAATAGCCCGAAACTTCATGTGTACCCTTCTTTCGGCTGCTTTGAAGGATCTTGTAGTTTTTGTTTGATTCTGTCAAGATCTGGTGCTTGAAGTGGCGCCTTCCTATTTATGGCAGGATGTGGCTCCATGTAGCTTTTGGTGTTGAAGGGACATAGTGACATTTTTGGTGTCAACAAATGCCCCCTCGAGGTACAACGACGAGGTGTGCAGCTCTGGCAGTCGGTGTGCCTCGAAGAGAATTTGAAGGAGATCTTCTTGCTTGACCAAGAGTCTTGAGCGTTTTTCTTTTGATGGGGTTGCTTTTTGAGCTTCCAAGGGATTTCGCGGTAATGAGAGGGGTCATGTACCGTCTCAAGGTAAGGATTTTGAAATGACATTTGGATATGGGTTTTGGGTTTTGGGTTTTCCCTTTTAACCTTGTGAACCTAAAGGCTTTATGTGGCACATTAGGCGGTTAAGAAGGTTTTTGGTTTTTGACCTTGTGACCTAACAGGCTGTATGTGGCGAGTTAGGGGGTCGGGATTTTGGCTTTTAGTTTCGGTCTTGTGACCTAATCAAGCTGTATGTGGCAAGTTTAGGGGACCATGGTTTGGTTTTTGGTCACTCTTTGGGACAATTTTGGGTCCATGGAGTGGTTTGGTTTTTTGTGGAATGTCAATTTCAAGATTGTGGCTTGATTTGGTGCATGGGGTTGGATGGTTTGGGTTTCTTTTGGAAGCCCATGAAGCTTGGAATTTTTGTATGGTCCAATCAACTCAAGAGAGGCATGGAACCATTTTTGTATGCTCTTGGTAAGAGAAATTTTGACTAAAAGCCACTTTTAGTGCCTAGGTGGTCAAACCTGGCTCATATGGGCTAACCCATGGGACCTTAAGCTTTTATAAATGGCTTAGATCTCATGTGGTGTCATTTTGTAAAGAATATCTAAAAATATCCCTTTTGTGTAGAGAATATCTAAAAATATCCTTACTTGGAGAGAATCTCTCAAGTTTCCTTGATTTTGGGAGAGATTTTCTCAAAGTTTCTCTCTTT
>QPKB01000002.1:35362912-35500816 GCA_003546025.1 Camphora micrantha
GCTTCTTGTTGTGATAAGCAGCGTAGAAGTACTCCATTGTAGGATTTTCTGTAGAGCATCTTTGAAGGAATGTCCAGATGAAAGTTTGGGGTTCGTCTTTGAACACTTACCTGTTCTTTTGGATCTTCAGGCAAGATTCCGAACATAATATAATCAATGAACGGATCCCTCCAGTCGCCGATCGGAGGTTTGAGGATGGAGATCCGACTTCCAACCAGTTGGTGGCACTCCGCAACTGCTTGGTGTGTATTGAGGGGAGGGAGAATCCTTCTCTCACACACTGTAACTTGCATGTGTTCTCCATCTTGGACCGCCATAGAGGCAGCGAGTCCAGCCAGGGCATCTGCACGGATGTTTTCGCCTCTACGAATGTGGGTGATATGACAGATGTCAAATTTTTGCCGAAGTGATTGTGCCTTGTTGTAGTAAGGCAACAGATCAGGCTTCCTGATTTCAAATTTCTGATTCATCTGGTTGACAATCAGTTGAGAATCCCCGAAGGCTTCTAGCACTGTGATGATTCCAGAGGGCGAGTTCCAATCCTCCAATCCACAATCATTTGTCGGGATTCTAACAAAGAGAATGCCAATCACTGATATTTGATTTCTTTTTTCACTTGTCCCTGGTTGCACGTCGAAGTACATATCCCAGGAAGCATTTGATAAGGAAGCCTCCACGTTGTAGACTGACTCGTCTGGGAGATCATCCCTGAGTGGGAGATCTTCAGGCACGGATGCTCTGCAAGAAAGTCTGCCAGAGCTTGACCTTTGATTGCTTTTGTGGTACATACCTAATATCATATTGTGACAGGAGGATAGCCATTTTTGCAGTCGAGCATTTTGGGAACCCCGCATGCTTGTGACAAGGACCTTCAGGAGATTGATCTCGAGATTAAGTTACTGTGTTGGACAGCAGATAGTGACGTACTTTTGTACAGCAAACATCACTGTAAGACATTCTTTTTCGACTGTGGAGAGTAGCGATGCTCTGCACCTACCACATGCGGCTGAGATAGTATAGAGCAGTTTCTTTTCCCTCATGATTTCCTTGTGCAAATAGAGCTCCCAAAGAGTGGGTCGAGGGTCTGGTACAGATAAATGGTTTTCCAGTTGTGCGGCCAGCAGTACTGGAGGTTTGGTCAGGTATGACTTGATGTCTTGGAACGCAGTTTGCATTCAACATCCCAGACAGTCACGCCTTTTCATTTAGGCGTGAGAAATGGACGGCATTTGCCTGACAGGTTGGGAGATGAACGCGAAATGTATGCCAATCTTCCTTGGAAGCCCTTTTAACTGTCTCAGGGTTTGGGATGGCATTTCTGGGATAGCCTGACTTTGATAGGTTAGCTCTATTCCGCTTTCCGAACTACGAATCTGGGAACTTACCAGATGATAACACGAAGAAAATTTAGGGGGATTCATTTTGCATTGTGCTGCGTGTCGGAGGAAGTCTTCTGAAGATCTTTGAGATATCTTCTTTCTTTTTACTTTGACGGCGAGGTCTCAACGTAGCATTCGACCGTCTTATGCTGCATATCTTGGAATATCTTCATCATAGCCCTCTGATATGTCGCACCAGCATTTTTCAGACCAAATGGCATTACAGTGTAACAATACACGCCAAATGGGGTCCGAAATGATGTGTGTCTTTCATCTTCAGGATGCATTTTTATCTGATTGTACCCAGAGAAACCATCCATGAATGTCATCCGCTCGAATCCACAGGTGTTGTCGATCATCACCTCCGGTATGGGGAGCGGAAATTCATCTTTAGGACATGCATTGTTCAGGTCTCTATAATCAATACAGACCCTAATCTGCCCATTTTTCTTTGTCACTGGGACGATGTTGGCCAACCATTCAGGATGCTGTTCCTCGCGGATGAAGCCAACGTTTTTGAGTTTCTGAACTTCTTGTTCAATTTTGTCCATTATGTCAGGACGAAATCTTCTTTGGCCTTGTTTGACAGGCTTGATATCTTTTTGTAGATTGAGTTTGTGAACTGCTATTTTGGGGTCTAAACCAGGCATTTCAGCGTAAGACCATGCAAAACAATCAACAAACTCACGAAGAAAAGCGATATACTCGGGTAACTCATCATCCTTTATATTCTTGCTTATGAATACAGGACGTGGGCTATCTGGCGTTCCCAAGTCTATCTTTTGAACAGAATCTTCTGTTGGAAGACTTGAAGGTGGTTCCTCCATAATATTTTCGGAGGCTTCCAACTCAACAAGACCTTCCGGAGTTTCAAAGGTATTCTCAGACCAAGGCTGTGCTTCTGACCATGGGTCTTCTTGATCGGCACTCTTCTCAAGACTTGCTATGAGATGGTCCCAATCCCTGTTGAAACTGGATCGAAGTATGGCACTTCTTTTGGAGATGATGGTTCTTCTGGACCAGAAGACTGTGCATCTGTATCATCGGACAATTCCTCTTCATCATCAGAGAAATCGTACCAATTGGAGGAGCTTCCTGGATCCTTGACGGGTAACTCTTCAAAGAGATATCCAGGGAGATCAATATCTTCACAGACACGAGATGTTGAGGCTTCTGTAGACAACGACTTGTAGCTTTTGGTCGAATTGTCTCATGGGAGCTCAGGGTTGTAGCCCGTCCCGCAGAAGATTCTCTATATGACGATAGAGTTTCCAATCCTCCTTCTGCCTTTGTCAGGGTGGGCTCCAATAGTACGAGAATACCGCGCCACCTCCCAAAGCCGATTGGGAATTTCGAGCGTTCATAGCCCATTTTCTTCATGATAGCTTGCGCCATTAGACCTGATACAAGGATAGTTGTGGCATACCTCGTTTTGGAAAGGCTCAAGCGAAGAGTTTGATGAAGAAGCCGCCGACCTGTGGAAAAAGATCGCTTTTCTTTTGTGAGGTTGTCGGAACAACGAAGGAAGCTGATGCTGGATCGCCTATGCCAGCAGGTGCCTCCAATGGAGTGAGAGCAGTTGAGCTTGCTGAGTATCAGCTTGGCTTGACGACGTGTCGTCTTCTGTCTCTGAATCCGAATCTGTGTCTTGCATATAGACACAAAGGAGATGACAAACTTGCCCCCAGGCTTTTGTTTGGTCTTCTTTGCCTTGGTAGTGATCACCAACGGCTTTGAAGACTTGAGGGAGACACAAAAAGGAGATTGGTTGATCTCCTCGGTTTTGCCGGATGGTTGATTTTCTTCGGTGATTGCTGAGGAGCCTTGCCTTTATCTTTCTGGAGACTTTCGGCAAAGGATGCTGTTTCTTTCTCCTTTTTCTTCGTTTTCATCTTTGTACATCTGCGAGTCTGCGAAATGGACTTCTTTGCCTTTGAAAGGCTTTTTGTCCGCAAATACGCGATGTACCAAGCCGTCGTTGCCAACAAACTTGATGCACTAATGAAGAGTTGAAGGAACAACACCACTCTCGTGTATCCAGGGGCGTCCGAGAAGGATGTTGTAGCATGAGGGGGTCTTTATTGCATATACAGTGACTTCAGAGATAAGATCACCGATTTGCAACTTGAACCTAATCTTGCCGATAGGCCTCTGAGCGCTTCCATCGTATCCAAAGATAGACACGGATGTGTGACTCAGCTTGCTAGGCGGGATGCCCAGCTCTTCGAGTGCCGAAGTAGAGATGAGGTTGAGGGCAGAACCCGGATCGATCTGTACTCTGTGTATCGGCATCTCTTTTATGTACCCTGTAAAGTATAAGGGCCGGTTGTGCTTTGTTTTGCCTAGTAGGAGGTCTTCCTTAGTGAAGGCGATAGTTGCACTTGCTGCTTTTTGAACTGAGAGGCAATCATTGCAAGATCCCTCAGTCTTCTTCTTTTCTCCTTTTGAGGAGGTATTTGATTTTTTAACCCTATAGTCCATTTCAATTTGTAGGACTTGTGGGGCATGCTTGTCGACATCCACATTCAGTCTTTGCAGTTCTGAAATGAGACTATCACGAGTTTGGGGAGACATTCGTAATAAGTCTAGGATGTGCAGGCGTGCAGGTATGTGTCTAAAGTGCTCAATCAAGTCATACTTGAAAGCCTCCTTAGGGCCTGCATTTTCATTAATGTTGCCACTTGGGGCGTTTACATTCTGTCCCGAAGGATTTACATAAGAAGAAGAAGTTAGATTGTAGTTTTTGTGGTAATCCCGGCCAGAGCGGGTACCTTTACCAACTTCGAGAGCTTCTAGAGACGGTTCTTCATTCGGAAGTTCACCCTCGGGATTGAGGGGCTGATCCTTTTCATTTGTTGAAGATGCTTCCGTGTCAACCTTACTATCCTCAGTGATTGCATTGCATGGAGCATTTTTCGGGAACAAGTCCTGAACAACGTCCAGCAATTTGTCTTCTTTGTTTACAATTTCATCGGTAGAGACGTCTTCAAGGTGGTCAGCCAGAAGAGGTCTGTTCTCTGATGTGACAGTCTCAGAAGACGAAGGTTGAGAAGATGGCACCTTCGAGGTAGCAATATCAGAGGATATACTACCTGATGTAGTATGGGAATTTGTGGCCTCGGCAGATGAAGCTCCAGAGGCGCTGTCGTCTCGAACTATCGCATTGCAAGCAATAGAAAACGTCTCCGGAACGGATTGTTGGGAGTCAGATTCATCCTCTGACGTAAGGGGATCATCCACCCAGCAGTTTTCTTCATTTTCAAGAGTTACTGGAGGGGACTCCTATAGATTTTCCGGGACCACCGGTTCTGGATTGCGATGAAGCTGATTGATGTGATCTTGTCCTTGCTCTATGGCAAGACGCTGCAAGATCCTTGCATATTCTTCGAGATCAGGCATAGGAGCCAGATCTTCTTCTTCATCTACTCCTTGTAGTTCCTCGTGATCGGGTTCTACCGGAGCATTGGCAGGTGCTGTGTCAACAGCATTTTCCTGAACAACCTCTTGGTCTCCTTCATCATCAGACCAAGATCCCTGTGGTTGTAAAGGGTTATACCAGATCACCGGCATGAGATGGGATTCGGGGATCCATTCCTCGTCGGAGAGGTATTCTCCTGTTTCGAGGGATTCCTCCCATTCATCGGTGTCACTGGCGGTGTCACTGGACTCGTACCCATCCATGGGGAATCCAATTACTGAATTGCAAGAGTATAATGCCCCCTGCATGTCTTCAGTCTTTAGTAGTGATGGCATGAAATCACGAAGGGTGAATTTCCTTGCCGGCCTCGAAGTCTCGGAAGGAGACTTTTCTGCTGCCCCCAGTGAAGGGGTAGGGGAAGTTTCTGTCTTTTCAGGAACTTCTTGTTTTGGTTGAGCTTTCTCCTGCTGTTTAAGCTTGCGGAGTTGTCACTTGGCTTGCCTTCGCTGTCGAGCGGTCGGCTTTGTTTTGACGATCTCGCAGTTTTCATCTTCCAGGAGATCGGGATGTACCCATATGGGCTGTCCATCTGGTGTTGGGCAAGGGACTAGCTCTTGGGATGTTTGAGCCATTTTTATCACCTTGAAGGAAGTAGTGACCTTCTTCTTTGGTGACTTTTGTGTTTGTCCATATGACACCATGTTGACGGAGGCAGACCCATAGTTTTTGTCAAAGGTGATGACTCCGTTTTTCCACATCTCGTTGATCTTTTCTCTCACAACGAAGCATTGGTTGAGAGGATGCGAGATCATCTGGTGGTATGGACAGTACCGGGGATCGTTGGTTTTGCCAACATCTCCCGGTCTTTTGGGTTCAGGCAGGGTGAGCTTCCCGTTTGCCAGGAGAGCCTCGAAGATTTCATCGACATCTTCATCGAACGGGTATTTTTTTTCTACTCGTTCTTTGAAGGCATCAGAGAGTTCAGGTCTCTTACCTGCACCTTTGTTTTCAGCTTTCTTTGGTGGCTGCGGAGCTGACTTGGTTTGCACATTGAGAACCTCCTTTTTCTTTTGCTTCGAGGTTGCAATGGCGGTCGGCTCCTTCTTTGATGATTTCTGACTGCTGAGGTCTTTGATCACCGTTTCAGCCTCCATTGATGCTTCTAGGAGTTCTCCCAGATTCTTTGATTTGTTGCCGATAATCATGGAGCGTATCTTTGCTCTCATGTTGTTACGGCAGATGTCGACCAGCGACGTTTGTGGCAGTACGTCTGAACATTTGTACGCCATTGCCTTCCACTTGTGAATGTAGTCGTATGTCGACTCATTCTCTCCCTGTTTTAGGCTGCAGAGTTGAGCCATAGTCACAGGATGATCCTCACCTTTGAAGTGAGTTAGGAAGCGTGTCTCCATCATGGCCCAGTTTTGGATAGAGTCCTCATGAAGAGTGGAGTACCAATCAAAGGCCGTACCTTTTAAGGTACTTGCGAAGAGACGGATCTTGAGGGCGTCTTGATCCGCGATGGCTCCCGTCAGGATCTTGAAATGGATGACATGTTGTCTGGCCGAGCCCTTCCCCGTATATGTTTGGAGAGTGGGCTGTTTGAATTTGGTAGGAAACGGTACCGAGTCCATCCATAAGGGATATGGCGGCTTGATTCCGTGTTCCTTTAGTGAATCCTCTTCCTTTGCTTTGGCGAGGATATCGTCAACGTCCTTTTTGGTAAGGGCGCGTGACTCATTTACCTCCTCTTCATGGTGACTTGGAGGAGCTTCATTATTCAGTGGACGTTGGAGGGTAAGAAGTAAGTTCTCCATGAGAGCTTCTATCCTCTGCTGTCCCTGCTCCAGCTGCTGGATGCGTGCGGCTACGTCATCTTGCGGCGGAGGCTGCTCAGCATTTGTGACTAAGACGTTCATCTTTCGAGAGTCGAACGAGGATATCGTCTTGGTGACTGAGCTGGAGCTCATTCTTTTGGATGAAGAGCTCGAAGAGTGATTGCTCCGGTGTCCTTGACTTGAAGGAGTGGGAGAATCTTCTCTATGTTTTCGCGCCCGGGAGACGCTGCGAGTCACCGGTCGCTTGACATGGAGTTTTGTTGCTGACTTCTGGCGCCTTCTAGTTTTGCCAACCATATGGACAGTAGCAACTTGGTTGGGTGCTTCTTTTTCGACCCATTTTTGAGAGACCTGGAGCGTGGAGTGCCGAGCTCTTTGCTTCTCTAGTCTCTTTTGCCGATACGCCGCGCGGCAACGCATTCGACGAGCGATTTGAGCTTCAGTTAGCTCGGGCTGTGCTCTAGCCACGAAGGAGGTGGTCCCTCGCGCGCAGCAGCCGAGTTTGTCTTCTTTGTAATTTGGCAAGGACAGGATCTGGATGCGGTCCTTATCCTGTCGCAGCGAAGCTTTAAATTTGGCGAGCTCGGCCCCTGTTGAGATGAAGGGCCGAGTTGCAGGAATACAGGCCTTGACAGATTCTCGCTGAGGCCTGATGATGCACGACTTGATCCTGGGCTTATAGGAATAAGCCGGCTCGTGCTGGGTAGATTTTGTTTGGCGGAGGGTTGGTTTCTCCTCTTTTGTGTACGAGAGAGGGTAGAACCGGTTCTCCTTGAGCGGGGCCAGGTATGCTGGCCTTGCAGATCTTTGGGACCTTCGTTGTTTTGGAGAAGGTCTTGGAGACCAAGTCTTGAGGTAGACCTGGTTTCTTGAAAGCTGAGGTTTCGCGGGGTTGTCGCGGGCTTCAGTCTTCTTGGCGGTTGCCCTTGGTGTCACGGTAGTGACGCGCCCAGGGGCGGTTCTCTGCTTCTTGGCAGGAGTTGTTTCTTCCGCGGGAAGTGGGAAAGGTCCCAGCGACCCGAAGACGATGGACCGGGGAGAGGAGGTCGACCCGGTGTCTTGTGTGTTACCGAAGGAAGTGACACTTCGGCCGCTGGCGAGGCGCTTAGGAGCGCATTTGTTTTGCTTCTCTTGAAGCATCAGCTGGTACTTGTTCTCGTCGAAGGTGATTGTCAGCGAAGCTGCCATGTTAGTTTTTGAAAAACCTTTCTGAAACAAGACCGGATCCATTAGTAATCACAAGAATGTGGTGATCATAAATGGAAATAAACTATGGTTTTTTCTTTTCAATTTGCTCGAGGGGACAAGGCCCGGCCCAAGCAAGATGAAGAAGGCAAAAAGCCATAGAGTATACAATTGTTCTAAACGCAAGTATGAAAGGCTCAGAGTGAGCGTTCCAGTGACTGCTAGAAGCAATTGTGAACCTTAATTCAGATTACCGAGGAGCGAGGCTCACTCGAGGTAAAATGATATAAGGTTGGGAGTACAAATGTGTCGGTCGCGAATACAGTAGACCCAAGAGGGCGTACTAGCACTGCTAGGCACAGATGTTGTAAATCGCATCCTTGAAATGGACACGAGATGGGATTTTTGAAAGGTCAAGGTTGAGTTCACAAAAGAGAGCAAATGGCACTCCGATCCGAACACGTGCTCAACATTTCTGCGAGCACAGAGTCCGAAAGGGAAATAACCAGAATTTCTCGAATCTGGACCCATCAATGACGGAAGTTTTTTTTTTTTTTTTAGAAAAGTCAGGCTCAGATTCATCAAAGAGAGCAAATGACGTTCCAACCCGAACACGTGCTCAACATTTCTGCGAGCACAGTAATCCGAGGAGGAAGAGGTCAAGATTTCTCGACTTTGAACCCAGACGTGACATAAGTTTTTTTTTTTTGAAGATTTTTTTTTTGAAGGTCAGTATCGGATTCATCAAAGAGAGCAAATGATGTTCCAGTTCAAACACGTGCTCAACATTTCTGCGAGCACAGAGTCTGAAAAGGAAGAGATCAAGATTTCTCAAATTTGAACCAAATTTTTTTTTTTTTTTTTTTTATAGGGTTTGAGAATACATCGAGTTCTCACGATTCGTTCTTATGAAACCAATGTTGATAGACCAGCCCCCAGGTAAGGGTAGGATTACTTAATGAACCCTTTTGGAGGACCCTTACCTAGAACAGCCTAGCTGTCTCCAAACTCTGGACAAGGCTTTTCTTGATCAACGTCGATTAAAGAACGCAATCGGTAAAACTTTCGTGTTCTCAAATGCTTCCCTCTTTTTTTTTTATTTTGATGGACCCATCAGAGAGAGCAAATGGTCCGTTCCCAATCTGAACAGGGGCTCAAACAATTTCTGCGAGCCGTAAGTCAGAAAGGAAAAGGAAACCAAAATTTCTCAAATTTGGATCCAAAAGAAAGAAGATTTTTTTTTTGAAAATCTGACAAGTTTGAAATCAGATTTTTTTTTTTTTTATGGATTCATCAGCGAGAGCGAATGGTCCGTTCCCAGTCTGAACAGGGGCTCAAACAATTTCTGCGAGCCCTAAGTCAGAAAGGAAAAGAAAACCAAAATTTCTCAAATTTGGATCCAAAAGAAAGGAGATTTTTTTTTTTTGAAAATCTGACAAGTTTGAAATCAGATTTTTTTTTTTCGAACTCGTCAAAGAGAGCAAACGGTCCCTTTCCCAATCTGAAAACGTGCTCAAACATTTCTGCGGGCACTGAGTCTAAAAGGGAGGAGATCGAGATTTCTCAGATCTGAATTCAAAGAACAAGAGAAGATTTTTTTTTTCCGAGAAGGAGAAAGATTGGAAATAGACTTAAACAAAGAAATTTCCAAAAAAAAATCCCATCTCATGTTTTTTTTTTTTTTTTTGCAAGATTCAACATTGGCCACCAACTAGAAAAGTGTCAAAGAATCGAAGTTCATGTTCTCAAATGAACGTGTCCCACCGGGTATGCCAGCTTGATGAACCCGATTCCTCCCTCTCTCTCGCTGCCTCCGCCCCGGGTCTTTCGGGGTACGGCGGAGGGGAGGAGAAGAAAAGATAAAGGGTAACAACATCTTTCTTTTTTTTTTTTGTACGGGTATGCCAATTTCACTTTTCTACTTGGAATTTAGGAATGGTGATCCGAAGATTCACCTTCACAAGTAGAAAGGGGAAATGAAACTTTTTCTAGTTTCTATTGCACGCATATTTTAAGAAAAGAGACAAAAGGGTTTTTTTTTAATGTCGTGAAAGGCGATTTCATTTGTTGCCGTGAAAGGCGATTTTGCCGTAAAAGGCGATTTACAAGTCTTATCCATTATGAAAGACAAGAATTGTGATTTTTGTCTCTAAAAGAAAAATAAAGTACAATAGAAATCAAGAAAAGGAATCTGACTTCTCATTCGATTGTGGGGACACGTTCAGATCGACGGTCGCGAGTCATGTATGGGCTCCTCCATCGTCCATGCAGATGAGAACACGATGCTTGGATTCTTGGCTTGACTTTTTAACCTCAGATTTTTAAAGGACAAAGACCAAGAGAAGGTCTTATATCCGATAAAAAGCTAAGTAAACGGGCTGAAAAGCCACGTTTTAGCCATGTTGGTAGAAGAAGGGAGGTCCTTGTGGGGGTGGCCCCCCAAGGGTGCTTCAATCACCTTTTGGTGGTCTTTGCAGCAGAGTTGCAGGGGCTCTGGATTTTCTAGGCAATTCTCTGGATTTTTTTGTCTTTGTCGGGGGGAGAGCGAGAGCTAGATCCTTTCCCTTTGGAATGCCCTCCTATTTATAGGCCTTTGGTAGCCATTTAGGAGGGTTTATGAGCATTGAATGCATTAATACTCATAATGGGAGGAGTTACAAGTTTTTAAATTACTTGTTTTGTAACTCCTTTTTCCTTGAATCTGATTTGCCGATGGAGAATAATGAGCCTTTAATTGCTTTTAATCCCCATCATGGGAGGAGTTTCATGGCTTTAATGCCATAAATCCTTTGACTTGTAACTCCCCTTTGCTTGCTTTTGATTGGGCCGTCCAAAATAATGAGTTAATGACCGCATTAACTTGTCATAAAACGGATCATTTAACCTCATTAATTGGTCGCCAAGTCGCTTGAAGAGTCGCGGGCCGCGCCGCGTCTTTTGGAATTCTTCTTGCGATGACCGCCGGTGGATCCACAAGTTGTTTGATGTCGGATGGCGATGCAATTTCAGACATTGATTAATGTCAACGTGCCGGCAACATCTGTCCTGTCGATTTCACGATCGGGCGGGCAGAAAGTGTGCTTTCTTTGTCGGCCGGTTGGCGATTTCGAGGCATCTAATGATCATCCAATGATTTCGGCGGCGAATCCGTGATGTTGACGAAGATCGACGGATTTCATGCACGAAAAATCAGATTTTGGAAAAATCACAAGGGCCAATCAACTCGAAACGCGAAAAGGACCCGAAAAAAGGTCTTCCGGTGATTTTTTGGGTCGCCGGAATTCCATGGTCGCCGGCGACCATCCATGGGCCTTGGGCCTTGGGCCCATTTTTTGGCCGCCGTTCGGTCGCCGTTTCTTCGCTGTTTTTCGATCTTTTTTCATTCTTTTTTCTTCTGTATTTTTCCTGATATTTCCCCTCATTTATTGGCCTGATTCTCTCGAAGAAAACCCGACGAGAAGCCATGCAAATCGGAGCACAAAGTTTCCTATTTTTCTGGAAAGCCGAAGACTTTGTTGCGCAGTTTTGCCGATTTTTTGTCAAGCATTGAAACTAGGCCAAACGATGTCGGAATGACCTGAAATTTGACGTGGAGCTTCTTGAGCAGTAGATAGGACCAACCGTAGGCTTTGGTTTGAGTTTTGAAGCCGTTCGGGGTCCCGCAAATGCTCGCCTTGATTTCGCCATGAGAGAAATGTCGAGCTTTGACTTGTGGTCAACCGATGTCCGATTGACCTGAAATTTGACAGGGAGCCTCCTGAGTAGTAAGTAAGACCAACCATGGGCTTTGGTTTGAGTTTTAAAGCCTTTTGGGGTCCCGCAAACGCTCGCCTTGATTTCACCTCGAGGACAATGCCGAGCTTTGAAACTAGGCCAAACGATGTCCGTTTGACCTAAAACTTGACAGGGGACCTATTAGAGTCATTTTGAGATGATCCATTAGCTCCAATTTTGATGCCATGATTCCGGGGTGCTCCGTCGTCGGCAGGCCTGTTTTTGCTTCCCGAGAGTTGATGAAGGGTCAAACGTCGTCCGTTTGACTTGAAATTTGGCAGGGGACCTTTTGGAGGTATTTTGAGACCATCCGTAGGCTCTGATCGACGTTTTGAAGTTTTCGACACTGTCGCTGCAGGGAGCTCCTGCCTGGCTGTCGGAGGAGTGAAGTTAGGCCAAATGATGTCGAAATGGCCCGAAACTTCATGTATACCCTTCTTTTGGCTGCTTTGAAGGATCTTGTAGTTTTTGTTTGATTCTGACAAGATCTGGTGCTTGAAGTGGCGCCTTCCTATTTATGGCAGGATGTGGCTCCATGTAGCTTTTGGTGTTGAAGGGACATAGTGACATTTTTGGTGTCAACAAAGACCATCACTCTCTTCCTCTCAATGAGAGCTTTTCATTAATAGCATTTGTGAAAGAAATCTCCATCTCTAAGATCTTATTTGAGCTAGCTCTTGCCATTAGAGGACCTTCCATGTAAGCTCTCTCCCTAATTTCTTATATATGTGTTCATCTAGTCCTTGAGAAGCACCATTTTCATTATTGTGAGTTCTCTCGTCTTCTTCATTGTTTTGACCCATTTTAGGGTTTGTTTTGAGGTTTTTGTAGAGATTGTGATCTTGAGCTTGGAGAGGTGATTAGGAGCTTGATTTTATTGATTAGAGACCTTGAGGAGGTGATTAGGAGCTTGATTTTATTGATTAGAGACCTTGAGGCAAGTGGATGAATTGATGATTTGTACATTAAATGATTTTATGAAAAATGTGTTGATTTATCATGATTTACTTGTTTTTATTGTCTTGCATTGACTTGAAATGAATGCTCATTAAGAGTTTTACTAACTCATTTATTGTTTGAAAATGTGGTTGTTAGCTCTTCATTTATTGCTTGATTGAAGTTTAAATGACTCCTTGTGATTGTGGGTTGTTTCTCTCCTCTTTGTGGTTGAATGTAATTGGGAAGAGGAAGGTGTTTTAATTGATGTTTATGGAGATTAGGTGATGAATTGAATGTTGTGAGAAGAAGACTTCATCCTCTCATGTTGATGAGAAATGGGACTCAAAGGAGTTGTAAGAAGGAGAAGAAAACGAAGGGAGCAGAACTGTCCCGAAACCCATTTCTGGGCTGTTCACTCGAGCGAACCTGGTGGTCGCCAAGCGAAGTGTCCAGAACAGGCTCCGAACCATTCTAGTAGATAGTTCGCTTGAGCGAACACTCCTAGAATCACATCAGAGCTCTCAAAGAACCTTGTTAGTTCGAGCAAACTATCTGTTCTCAAGCGAACCCCTTATTCGCTCGAGCGAACTCTCCCCAGATCCTCACAGAACCTCATTAGTTCGAGCGAACTTGTGGTTCGCTTGAGCCAACAGGTTCGCTCGAGCGAACCCATTATCTACTCGAGCGAACCTCTCATAAAGCCATTCTAGAGAGTTCGTCGCTCGAGCGAACTTCTTGTCCGCTTGAGTGACCAACACTGTTCACTTGGGGTTATTCTGTGGGCAAAAATGAAATGTTTATATGATTAAGAGGTGTTTGTTGGGAACCCTATTGTGATGGAAAAACTTGTAACCATTGTTTAGCACCCATTTGAAAAGAGAAACCAAATCACAAGCTTTCATTTGAAGTTTTGAAAAACCTAAGGTGTATAAAGAGCCCGAAGTGTCTCCAAACTCAAGGAGTACCAATTTTTTATTGAATTTGACATACGGGACCTTTATTCACTTTGATCGAATTTCGAATCCCGATACTTGTCCCGAACTTCATGATTTATGATTTATCATTCCCGAAAATACTGAATTTGCAACTGTAGCATTTTGCTAGTCCCGATATGCACTTCCCGTTTGGAATGATATTCATGCCATTGAGCACCCCGCCCCGCCCGTTTATGTAAGTGCATCATATGTATTTTGTTTGTGACTTGATTTTCGTATTTGACCTATGAGTCGGCACCACTAAGCTTGGATAACCTTGTTGGTCTGATCCACCTACTTGGAGATCCCCCTCCCGTCCCGCCAACTGCAGTTTGGATCCCATTACCCGGTTATTACCGTGGTCTTGTCCCGATGCCGCAGATTGCTACTGTGGTTTCCGATGCCCGGTTTGCCACCGTGGTCATGTCCCGTATTTATTATGTATATGTATTTGTTACTTATGTTGCATCTCCTCACTTTGGTGACTGAGGTCAACATCCCGATATACTCATGTCACTTCGGTGATAGAGGACTTAGCTTCGTATGGCTGCCATATTATTTGTTTTTCCGAATTCCTTGGATACATTACTTGTTTTAAATTGCATATATGTTTTGAATAGATGATGCTTTTGTTTTATGAAATTTATTGTTTCAACAGGTTTAAATGTTTTCCAATGTAATTTCAATTGTTTATTATCTTTTCACCCACCTGCCAAACCATCGTGTTTGACCCTTATTTTAGTACTCAGGTCCTGTCGTCGGTTACCCCGAGGAGGAGCACGAGGAGGCGGTCGGAGAACCGCAATGTCTAGTTGAGTGGCTCGCTGATGATGTCGTTTAGACATTCGGGTGTCCGAGTTACGTAACATTTTGGGTTAGGATTAACCATTCTTTTTGGGAACTTGATACTTTGTTTATATTGACCTTTGTTGGCCTCTATTTTTGGGAATTGTAATTAAATGACATTGTTGTAAACTTTAACTTTCTTTTTGGGAAATAACTAATGATCATTACTCATTTTGATACTGTTGTTAAATATGTTTTAATCTTGTTATCTTGGACATGAATGTATGAATTAGATTTGCTACACGCTTCCGCACTTAAAAGAAATATTCATGTTGATGTGATATCCTCACCGCGGACACATGTAGGAAATCGCGTGTACGAGTGGCATCTTTGATGGACTCGTATACGTTTTGATTTAAATTAATTCATAGTTTTGGTATAGATTTTCATCATTCATTCATCCCATAATTCGTAGTCCCGATCCCAGATTGGGCCCGCTGCCTGGTTCGGGGTCGCGACAGTCGGCCTGTTGATCTTTGCCTTTTGACCGACCCAACTGTAATTGCTATTTTTGGTCTGCCCCTTTACTCGGGCAATTGCTTTCTTCTTCCACCTTTCTTGCTTTCCCTTTGATAGCAGCGATCAGGCAACTCTTGGAAACCACTTGGTCTCCCCTGATTTCCATTGTTCCTTTCAATGTCAGAAAACGGATCCTTTGATGGTAGGTTGATGGGACCGCCTTCATTCGATGGATCCATGTCCATCCCATAATGGCATTGTAGGGGGTCGGTATGTCGACCACAAGGAACTCGACATCCAGGTGAATGGGCCCTTCTCCAACCTACACAGTGATAAGACCCATCAGATGTATAGCTTGCCAGCTGAAACCGAACAAAGGTATCGAAGTCAGCCTCAAATCTGACTATTTTAAACCGAGCTTATCGAACAGCTCAGCATACATGATTTCCGATGAGCTCCCCAGATCTATCAACATTCTTCGGACATCATACCCTTGCACCCGTAGAGTTAGTTCTAACGCATCGTTGTGAGGTTTGACCACATCATGGAGATCCTCATCTGTGAACGAGATCTCCCCTTCTCTTCATCCAACTTCACTGATAATGCTTGGTTCGATCGTTATCTGATACACCTCTTTCAAGTGAGTGGCCATCTTCCTCTGGTTTCTGGCAGATCAGGTCGTTACCTCAAAGAGGCCAATGGCCCCATGTACTACATTTATCACCCCCAACAGGTTTCTCCTTCTCTAGGTCACCCTTTAACTCTTTTCGAGCCGAGCTATCTGGAGTATTTTCCACCCGTGAATTTTCACATATTCTTTCAGATGTCCTTCTTTTACGAGGTCCTCCAAGTGCTATTTGAGCATTCTACAGTTCTCTGTCAAATGCCCGTGCTCCTGGTGGTAAGAACACCAGAGGTTAGGATTCCGGCTTCTTGGGTCACTGACCATCTTCGAAGGTCTCCTGAAGTATGGTCTATCCTTGATCTGGGTCAAGATCTTGTAGATCGGATCCTTGAAAATGTCAAATACTCCTCATAAGTTGATCTTGGGGTTTCAGCTCGGGCCGCTCTTCGCTCCGACCCCTCCCCAAATTCTCTCCTTCTTTTTCTCCTGTTTCCCTCCTCTGTTGGGTAAGCCCATCTTGGTTTTGTTCTGCCCATATCTTCTTCTAACTTTATAAAATCCTTAATTTGCTACATCATCTCTCCTTGGGTAGTAGGGGAGCGCTTCATCAGTGATTGGCGAAGCTGGCTCTCTTTTGGCAATCCAAGCTTAAAAGTCGCCACTGCCACTTGCTCATTGTTCCCCTCTACTTCATTATAGAGTTGCCAATAACGAGCGCTAAACTCTTTTAAGCCTTCTGAGCTTTGCTTCTTGAGAGATAACAGCGCTCCAACATCCTTCAGCTGCTTAGAATTCATCACGAATCGTGTGATGAAAGACCCGGCAAGCTCCCAAAAGTTGTAGATCGATCTTGGCTCCAAGCGAGAGAACCACTTTAAGGCGAGGTCCCCCCGGAAAAAGTTCGATCGGGCCACCTGATCGAGTTTCACTGTTTTTCTTTCTTCTTGAATAGGTATTTCATTTAGGGAAGGAGATCCCGCAAGGAAAAGAAGAGAAAGCAATAAACCGAGAAGTAAAGTTGTTCCATCTTATTTCTCTCTTTGAAAATTGACCTTATAATTGGCGCCGTCTGTGGGGAACAGGGAGATAAAATCCACTCACGCTTCGCTTAGCTAATAAGGATAAATGTCAGACCAGGAACAAAGTCCGGGATCACAGCCCGGGACTAAACAGCCTCCACCTCAGGCAGAGGAAGCGCGACCTAGAGGGCAGCGCGAAGAGTTGGGCAAGGACCGCCTGACCAATCACTTCGATGGGGTAGACTTCGAGTATGTCCCATGCACGGAGAGTGATCGTACCATTCCATCCGGAGAAGGAAAGGAGCTGGTTCGAACGGAAGTTCACCGCATGGGCCCAACCCGAGCGGTAGTCTCACCCTCTATAGAAAAATTGCAAGAAGAAACGCATCAAAGACAAAGTAATGGACCCTCAAGGCGAAACCCACCACGCAACACATATGACCGGCTCGAACAGACCTGCAGAGACGTCGTTCAGGATATGGTTGAAGGAGTTAAGTGACAGCAAGAGAAAATTAATTATCAGTTGCAGGAGCTGGAGAAAGCAAAAAGAGAAAGAAGATGTTCCCCTAGTCTGGAAGATATTCTTGAAGCACGAGAGAGGGGGCACTGAGGACAGACGGCGGTGCGACAACTTTGAAATCAACGCTCTGGGTCGAGGCCTCAGCATACCCATGCGAGAACTAGGATAGGCGATGAAGGAAGCAGAACTTCGAGCTCCCGACCTATGAGAAAAGGAAATGATAAAGCTTGAACACGAAGCACAAGGAGCGACGCAGCCCCAAGGAGGAGAGCCCCTCAGCGAGGTCTTGCCGAGAAAGATGTCCAAGCTCTAATAGATAGGGTGCTGACTAATTGAAAGCTCTCACCAGAAAATCCGACCAGAGCAAGTTGCTTCAGGAACGATCAGAATTTCGAATCCCCATTTTCGGAAGAGCTAGAAAAGGCGGACCCACCTCGGTGATTTACGGTTCCCAAACTAAGGGTCTATGATGGGACCTCGGACCCCGCCGACCATATCCAACATTTCCAGCATTCCATGGTGCTGTGGATATAGGGAATGAACCGATGATGTGTAAGGTGTTCCCATTTGCAAAAGTTAGAATCCCCTCCCCACAATCATCAATTTTTCTCCCTTTTATCCAGTTTTACCTAGATTCCCGGATCTCTCCTAGCTTTAGGATCAACTGTCGATTATGGTGACTGGGGTGTTTGTGTTTCCATTCGTGTCCTCCCATCGTGGGAGGAGTGCATCGCCCCATTCCATATCCTGGCAGTTACTACTGTAACCCAGCCCTAGGCCTAGTAATGTCCATTACAAGTCCGGCTTAGAGCAGCCATTCAGGTCCAAATCACAAGCTTGGGCCTGAATTATACGTCCAAACAATATATAAGCCCCCGAATGCCACATGCAGCTCTCATAGTGAGACCCTATGTAGTTGGGTTGCTGGCTTTCAAAGTGAGGTTGTCATTGTGGTTAAAAACCCTACATGAAAATGCCATAGTGAGCTACTCTACTGAATATGTTTGCCTTGAAACGATCTATACAAAGTCTTTATCTTGCCAGACATGAAGAGCAGGAGGAGCGGAATCCAGATGATAGAGTTCAAGTGTTATCATCTCCGGCCGCCCTACCTAAACCAATCATCATATCGGTCCCTAGGCCCCATTGCTGGAAAGGCTCGGCTTCAAAACCGTACATGGAGCTTCCGCCTCATACGGCTACTCTAGGGATGGAGATAGGCCAGCCCAAGCTTGTGCGGTTAAGGTTGTTGTACACGACCTCAAGGCCCAGCCCATAACTGTAATAAATAGGCCTTGACATGGGCTTGGGCCTTGACATCTTGTGGTTATCATCAATGATGCCAAAAATATCATGGATGCTTCTCAATCTATTATCTTGTACATAGCGATAATATATGGTAGAAGATTCTACAAAGATAGATGGAATCACCTTTGAGCAATGGGAAGATGAATTGCAAGCTTAAAAATGGACACCAAGAACACCAAATTCACAGAAAGAGAAAACACGCATGCATAAATCTTCAATGGTAGAAGATTAGGATGCGTAATAAAGATTAGGATGGATGGAATTACCCCTGATCAATTGGGAAAATGAATAACAAGCTGAAAAAAAAAAAAAATTGAAAGCCAGAACACCAAATTCACAGAGAGGTGCATAAATTTATCAAAGAAAGAACAAAAAATGAATTGAATTGAATTGAATCAAATCAAAAAGGCTCTTTCACCAAAATGATCTGCTGTTCCAGCAACATTTCTAATGCAGACAGAAATGAAGGTTTTGGTGAAGAATAAGCGCTGAGAATCTATTAATGGATGTCAAAGAGGAGCAAATGCAGCCTAGTGTTGGTTCTTTGACTTGGACGCATAAAGAATTATGGTTTATCTTGTACAAAAACTGGCCGGATCTTCTCGCAACGAACATGTCTGTCTCCTCTTGTGCCAGTATGGGATGGGCATGAGTACCTTATGGTTTGTCCGCAGAGTTGGAGAGAGAACTCAACAATTTCTCCAATGATTCCTTCATAGACAATTCGCCCTCATTGGTGTTCGAGAGATGTTCCACCAATTTCTCCAATGCTTCTTTCATCCAAAAATGTTTGCAGCTTTCTCTTGCTTCGGCTACGGTTACCTATGACACATTACCATGAATATGGAATTTAGGCAAAACAATCGTAAAGAACCATTATTGATTCATCCAAAAATGATGGATACACTCATCAACTTCTTATTTCCAATGCATCATAGCCCACTGTTTGATGAAATATTATCATAGGTCACTCTCTAGTTTGATGTAATCTAGACATAAATAAAGACAGTTCAATGACAATTTTAATTTTACTCACCCATCTCCGTCGGCGCACATTCATTTCAGGCCAGGGATCTAGTTCCTCCGTTACATGCAAAGGGAACATGAACCCATCATACATTGTGCCGTATCTTTTGCTTTTGAAACTCCATTTACCAAGAAATTCCTTCAACTGCAAGGCTAACATTGTTAGTTTCTTCAAAATTTCATAGAACTTTTTACTGAAGAACAGAGTGCATCAAGGTAGCGTATTAGTACCTGGACATTTCCCATTACCCCGGCTTCCTCCCACGCCTCTCGGTGAGCCGCATCCTCTATGGACTCATCCTTCTCCCAACCTCCCTGGAAAATGTAGTGTCAAATTAATGTTAGTACCCTGTTATCAAAATATACCTTTGAACCTTATGGGGAATACCAATCTATTCAGGCAAAATGCTACTAAGGTACATAGTACACACAAGAAGTAATGACATCTAACAGTAAGCATGGACCACGCTCAAGAACCTTTTTCTTGCTTAGAATTCCTAGGAAACCACAATAAAGTGAGGCCTGCTGAAGAGGTGAGGATGTGGAGGATATAAGGTGGAGATCTAAATGGGAGCCTCATTATCCTAGGATTTCATTCACTAAAGTGATAGCTCAATAATCACTTTCCACCAGAGGGGAGACTATTTGATGGCGCTAATTGTAGATCTTCACCTTTGCGTTCTCAAGTTTAGAACTTAGAACTTTTAGGAATCCAATACCCAGAAAAACAAAGTACAAAAGGAGATACTGGAGATTTACGTTGGTGTTCCAAAACTATATATAAAGAAAAATAAACTTATTATTAGGCCTTTTTTATAGAAAATGATTCTTCTCTCCAATTGGTGGAAGAAGTAGACTACTGCTGAACCTCATAAAATCAGTGTTTTATGTTTTCTCTTCCGATAAATTTCACTTTCTTTGTAATTGCTTGCATTCAGTTTGGTGGTTCTTGCAATTGATCTGAAATTCACCGTGTTCTCAAACCAAGCCTCAAATGAGCAGTTGGACACTGATGATTGTCAGGAAGATTTCATGGTGGGTACAAACAAACAAATATTCATAGGCAACAAATCTTCAACTTTTGTTTTTCTTTTTTTGTTTACGTAGAGCACCAAAGGTCTGTGGTTTATGTACCTTTGGGAACATGATTTCATCCCCTCCTTTTTGAGAACTGATTAGAAGAACTTCCATCATCTCTTCCATGCAACTGCTGGAGCATGGCTTATCACCGTCATCTTCTTGTTTTTCTTCTTTCAATCGATATGGAATGCACCTGTTCAATCCGATCCAATTTAAAAAAGGGTTATTAAACATAATAAAAAGATTTAATTGAACTGATGGCCAGGAAGCTAAAAACAAAAGTGACTGAAAATCATATCAACCCATAATAGAATTTGGGGTAGAAATCAAATTAAAATGGTGGCTTAACACATGGACAAAACCACCCAAATCACAAACTACATTCTTTTTTCTTTAAAACTGGAAGGCAGGTAGTGAAAAAATCGTAAACCATCCACGTCACCTGTTAAACCACCCTCCTTTCATCAGTTACATGATCATCCGTTACAAGATAAAAGGAAACACTCTCTTTTCAATTTATTAATGAAATGTCGTCTATCTTCCTCTTCCTCTTCCTCAAAGCCTCATATTCTTGCCTCAACGAAGGAGAACTACTGGGATCGGAAGGATGTGAAGCCTCATAGGTTCAAGAGAAAATTATAATTTCTTCTTTTCCCCTCCCTCTCCTAGATTTTCAAATCCTCTCTCCTCAAATTTCTCCTCTCTAACCCTGACATCCATTATGAAGATCTGGGTCTCAATCAGTCGTTGCATATTCCACAAATTAGACTGCAAGTTATCTAATCATCTCACTTCAATTTATTTTCTATCAGAGTTCCTTACAAAAATCAATTAGAGGTAAAATCAATGTTGCTCCAACCAAATATTAGACTTCAATCTTTAGGTTTGTTTCTATTTTGTTAGAATTAAGTCCATTTGCTATTTGTCCAAAACTTTCTGATTTTTTCGCTGATTGAAGGTTCTAAGATTTTTTTATATATATTTATTTTGCTCTGGTACATAAATACTCGCACAACCCAAACGCTCATGCTACGGGTTTGTTTTAATAGTCGTAGCTTTTAATTTTGTCTGCAACTTGTGCTTCTGTGTGAGTTTTGGTTTCATGTATAAATCGTTGTAGTCAATGTCTTCTGATAACTTTTCTCTACATACATCTTATCCTTGTCCTCCTGTTAGACTTTCTTCCTTTTTTTTTTATTGGATTGGAAAAAAAAAAAAAAAAAAAAGGAGGTCTGAATACTCAGAGTGGGGACTCAAAGGCATTCCCTAAGCTCTCTCTGCAATTCCATGGGTGGGACCGGACCACCTTTGAAATCCAAACTGTTATAGATCATTGGGCCACCTTTTTTTACCACTAAGAATCTTGCACTACAATTAGAGTTGATAATGTATAAAACATGTTATTGGACTCTTTTTCTTATTTAATCACATGATTTAGGTATGTTATTGGTTAATCTTATGAGGCATACCATTAATATGGGTGTAAACACAATACAAAGGATAACAGATCCGCTTACAACTTATAGTTCTTCTATTGTTGTAGAATGACGATCAAGAGAGATGGTGATGGTAAGTCGTGATCTGATGATAGACAGCAGTTTCAAGAGGCAGCGCCTACATTTGTTGTTGTAAGAATTAATAATTCAGATCGCGTGTAGTTTTTCCCCTTTCCAATTCATTTTACCAGTGAATCAGAAACTGTAGCTTTATCTTATCAATTTATGGGGAACTGAGTGCATATCCTGAGGGGTTGACTGGTTATTACTTTTCTGAAAGTAAAATTTAAAAATATAGATGTGGTTGCAGATGATACCAAAGGAAGACTCAACTATTTGTAAGTGTAGATTGCAAATGAAACATACTGTATATGAATTCATATAGAATTATGAGAGAATGATTTAGCTAATTGCATCTCTTCATTTTTCAAGCTAATGAGTGGAAAAACAACCACATCCAGAATCTACATGGCGAAACAAATGGGCAAATTCTTTTTATCTTGTGTGCATGACACCACCAATTTGGGTATTGATTTTAATTTATTAATTAATTTGCATGAGACTCAATCCGTGCATCGCACAGGGCTTTAAAGCTAGTCAGTTCTAAATCACATTTAAACCGCAGATGATATCGATATAAACAGAAACCATACAACTCAAGAATTGGGAGAATAAGTCCTCCCCTCATCAATTAATTCCTGAATGAGAACGGATTTGCAGTATGCCCAGTTCTCTGATTTTCAATTAAAATTCACAAGTGCCTGGGTGACCCTTATTGCTCAAAACACCCATCGTAAGAAGAATTCCACGTAAGTTTGAATCTCCCTCATGAGTAGTTTACAACGAAATTCTTCAAAAACTACATAAAGTTTCTTTATAAAAATAGAAATTACCCTAATTCAATGGATCACCCCAATTCTCTCTCTATTCAGATTAAACAATAGAAAAGACCTTGGAAAACCAAAGCGAGATGTGTGTAAGGGGGAAAGAAAGAGTTTGAATCCCACTTCACAATCCGTAAGATGAGAATATATTTCCATTCCAATGTAATATAGATTACAAGACAAAATAAAACAATTGCAGGTTCCAAAAAAGTTTTTCTAAGAACACTAAATATTGCTTCAAAAAAAGCAAATCACCCCAATTCAAAAGGATGACAGATCACCCAAAAACGATTTTTTTTTTTTTTAAAGAGTAAATCACTCCAATTCAAGAGGATCAAAGATAGCTCCAAAAAAAGAAAATCCATTTAAAAAATTAATAAAAAAAGACAAACCAACAACCCCAATTGAAGATTGATCATGGATCACCCCAATTCTCTTGTCATTCACATTAATCAATACAAAACACCTCAATAAACAAAACCCAGATCAGAGAGACAGAAAGCACGAACCCAACAACTAGACGCTGGCCAGTGATGCCGTACCGCTGGGATTCCCTTCCCGTGCGAGCCAAAAAAGCAACCATCCTCCCTCTCTCTTTCTCGCTCTATCCAAAGGAAGGAAACGAGATGAAAAAGAAAATCTCAAATGTCTTTTGAGTGAGTAATCTCTTCCCCTTGCGAAAGGAGAAGCGTCTGTTCTTGCAGTGTTTTTCGCAACGTGAATGGCTCTCCGCTCTATACGCCATACAACGGTCACACTCTATCCTCCAGTTGTTGCTTGCAGAATGCAATGGATGTTGGTTTTATACAGGATTAAATATAGACATTGAGAAAAGAGATCAAGCTCTCTTTCTGGGCTTTGGTTTTGTCTCATTGGGACTCATTTGGTGGGGTCGACCGACAGCAACGCGTTCCGTGTGACAAGCGCGTGGACTTTTAACTGTGGTCCAAGCCGAGCCTTTTTCCGAATGGGTTCTGCTTTTGGTTGTAACGAGTAACGACCATTATCCACCAAACGCGGTTCCCTTCTTTCCTCGCGGGCTCCTCGGCCCTTGTCTTACATGTAAAAATGGCCATGCCTTGCTGGCCGTATCATCCCAGGTCGGCGGGACTTGGCCCAGCATGGCCCACCGTGCCATGCCCCACAGGCATCCTTTTTTTCTAAATAAAATAAAATTAGAAAAATGCACAAAACATTGATGTTAATACTCTCCTAGGAGAATTTTACACTACTATGCTGAAAATATTGATTAACTTGAAATGAAGTTTACAACTTTGATGATAATCTCCAACAAGAACTAAAATTTACAAATGGAAAAACAAAACTTACAAGTATGATAAATCCCTTGGAATAAAGCTTACAAACATTGATGCTAATTTTCAACATGAAATAAAATTTACAAATTATAAAATGATAGCTTTGATTTTTGAATACTATGATATTTTCAATGCTAAATATCATCTTTTAATTCTTCTTTTGACATCAAGTCTCGCTTCCTCTTTTCTTTCAAAAATCAGTCTCATATAGGTACATGCACATTCCCCCCGTTTTCCTCAAAAAACATTGTTCTCGTATGGTTGATAAGTTGCCCACCTGCACTAAAAACTCGCTCAGACGCAATTATACGCAGTGGAACTATTAGTTAATCACAAGTCATGTTGGAAAGTATAGAAAATGTAGTCTTGCTCCATGATGTTAATTTGGACCAGTTTGTAGATACGCTATTCATGGTTTGACTAGATCCAAAAGAACAGTTGCCTCGAGAGCGTGCCAGAAGGTAGAATAATTTTTTTTCCCTACTTGTGAATTGAGAGCGGTAAAAGCGGTTTTCGGTCTTCTATCCATTTGGGTAGAGTACTCCAAAAAAAGTGCATATAAACAAGATTTTATAATAGAAATCCTATTTGAATTAGTGATTTTTACATCTTTATTTATTTTGTCAAGTAAATTATCCACACCCACTACTTTTAACCTATGATATAATATAAAGGCAAAACAAAATGTTAATAGAGCATTTTTTCCAATATTGTGAAATTTTTATTTCCATTACTGCACACATATTATTGAAAGACTTTACATCTATATATCTTATAAAAGCAAGACTAATCTTATAAAAGTGATTTAGAACTTGAACTGAGGTGAAGAAATATACCCTAGATAGAATAAAGTTGCGTCATAAAAAACTTCAAAAAAATATTTTAATATTTAAAAAACATTGTCAATTTCCTTCACCTATTGAAATTTATGCATTTGCTAAATGACCTCATCGTTGGTCCCCAAGTGTAAGGCCAGCAATTTTGCAGTTTTATCCGGTGAGTCGGGATCGTATCCATAGGGAATTATTAATTGAACATATCCTAGCAAAAACTAAAACTAGCCTAAAAAAATGGTATACATCAATTGAACTAATTAAATAAAAGTATGAAAACTAAATTAATTACATCCCATCAAATATTTACAACTTTAAATAAAAAGACCTAATCTAAAAATAACCTATACACTAATACTAAAGACTACAAAAGAGTAGATTGATTAGACCATCAATATAATAAAAGAAGATAAAATAAAATTAATAAAAATAAAAGAAAAGAAAAGACGGATCTAAATTTCCAATTTCCAAGAGTCAAAATCCATGTTAGGACCAAGATATTAAATTAAAACCACAAGATCAAGTATAACATGTCACTTTATGCAAACACGCTATGTTGATCCATTAATAAACACTAATGTGACTCATAAATTTTATTTATTCATTGAGCATCTCTAAGAACATGAACTAGAGCTTGAAAAAATCATAAATTCTAAATAAACTACTCACCTATTACTCTAGCTACACGAAACATCAAGTCAAGGGAGCATCCGGCATGGAATACATCATCTCTTGAAGTCTTGACCAACACTAAGTAGACCTAGGCGGGGGAGGAGGAGAGAGAGAGAGAGAGAGAGAGAGAGAGATGTTGGAAATAGGTGGGCTTCGTGGGTAGGATTTCAAAACTTTTGACCCACTTGACTCAGGGATCAAGTACCCATAAGGCCATAAACCATATCCAGGATGCAATCCCTCATACTCATCTATCATGTACAACAATAATAACCTATCTAAAAGGTAGAGAACGAGCAACACCATGCAATAAAAATAATCCACAACTAATAGAGAAGCAGATTATACCTTTGGAGCCTGGTTGTGCTCTGATGGAGAAGAAGACTTGCTAGTTGAAGAAACTCTTTCTTTGTAAGCAACTTAGGATCTCCAAGACCTCTTAGTCTTCCACGCTATGTCCCGTATCAGATCTCTCTTCTCAAGAAGACTGGTGGAAACTTTAAAAGAAAACTTTTCAAGAAACTCAAAGAACTAGAAGAGAACTAAAAGAGATGTGCAACTCTTGCACAAAAGGGAGGGCTGGGCGTAAAATCCAAGAGTGGACGTCCCAGCCCCCTTGCTTCTCCTTTTATAGCTTTAAGCAACCTCCTTCCCTCCTCTTGTACTAATTGAAATAGAAGTCTTACTTCCACACAAATTAGTAACCTTACTATTACCACTATTAGAAGTCTCACTTCAAATAAAAATAGTAACTTTCTAATTCCTTTATCTTAGAGTTCTAGTAAGATTAGTATCTTTCCAATAACTTGGGCTAGCGTGGGAACCAATAGGGATTCCATAGAAAGCTGACTCCAACTGGGACACCGCGACCCCACATATCATGTGCAATCCGGGCCCACAGTTAATTGCAAATAACACCACTATATAAATGCAATTGCACTCCAGTCTTAGGAATAAATTACAACGAAAACCATAAACTTTTCGATTACCACAAGTAGGCCCTTGTTAGGGTTTTTGTTTTGTTGCAATTTGATAGGATGCATTCATTTTCATAGCTTGACCTCTCATTCTTCATGTTCTTAATCTTAGGATCTTCATGCATATTTCTCATTCATATTCTTTGTTTTTATTAAATGATATGCATGGTTTTCAAATCTTAATTATCTTAAGTTCATGAAGTTTTTAGTTCAGATTTTAAAATCTCAAAATGTTCTAACTTTGAGTTCAAAAATCATTTCAAGCTTTTCAAAAGTTTTATTCTTTAAATCCATATTTTAGTTTGAAATTTTCATGTATTTTGAAAATCAGTTTTCATCCATTTTTCAGTCATGATTCCAAGCTTGTTTAATGATCTTCAAGGTCCCTTGGTGTTCAGCCCTCATGGTTTCATGGTTCAAAATTTATTAGTTTTTCTGGACTGAATCCGGTCGACCCCATGTGTGGCCGGTCGACCGGCTCCACTGTGGGTCGACCGGGCTTCTAGCCGTTAGGCTTCATTCTGCAACGGGCAGATTTTTGACCGTTAAGGGCAGGTCGACCGGGCACAGGGGCAGGTCGACCGAGGACTATCCGTTGGGAACTTTTTCTCTATCAAAAGTGACTTTTTGTTTGGAAAAAGGTGCTGAACTTTTGGGAATTTTCAAGGCCAAGAAAGAACAACTTTTTAGGAGAATTAGTGAAGGGATTATGAAGCCAATCCATTGATTCAACCTTTGATCTTCAAATGGGTGTGCTTTCTTTATCCCAAGATTAATTTCATGCTTTGTTTCTAAATCTTTGTTTTCTTTAAAGCATGATCAAATAGTTGGCTTTCTTCTTGAGATGTTGTGTTTCATAACATGCTTTGAACTTTGAAATGTTTTAACTTTATAAACTCAACATATGATTTACCATTCACATGAGTTATGAATTCTTGCTTTCAAATCTAACTTGTTAATCTTAAGATTGTACTTTTTCATTCAAGTTTGATCTTTTGGAAAACCATGTGTTTGTCAAACAACTCTTTCTCATACATATGTTTATCATCTTTGCATCATTTAAAGTTTCATCTTTCTATGAAAGAGATAGAGTGATTTCTAGTATATGCATTATTCATAGAGTTTGTCATTCATATGCATGCTTCTAGAAGTTAAGTTTTCACTTTCTAATCAGCCTTTTTAGAGGCATTAAATTGCACTTCATTGTTCTCTTATCCATGCATTCATAGGCATTTTATTTAAGAGAAAATCATCTTGTAAAGGTTATTGCTTAGCCTAAAGAAAAGCATTGTGTATAGGTTATTTCTTAGCCTTGAAAAGCTTAAGTGTTGTATTTGTAAGGTTTGAGGTGATCCTAAACCTTAAATTGAGCTAGTGAAATCCGGTAGGGTTGCCGGGAGTGGATGTAGGCATGTTGGCCGAACCACTATAAATGCTTATGTTATGGTGATTGATTTTTTGGTTTCATTTCATGGATGATTAACTTAGAGACTGCTCCTCTTCTCAAGATAATTAATCTTTCTCTAAGCATAAGTGACTTAAAATTTAAAAGAGTTAAAATTGGTCAAGTAATTTGTTGGCTCACCCTATTCACCCCCCCCCCCTTCCTCTAGGACTCGATCTTGGTCTTTCAGCCCTTTTATCAATATCCATGGATCAACTGGACTAAAATTGTCCTACCAATTGAAATCCACATCTTATTATCCTTGAGCCTCAATTAATCACAGTGATCATCAGTACCATCCAATTAACTCTTAATCGAGATAGGTGCACACTTACTAATGACAAATCCATTAATTGGTACAAGGGGATAATGTAGATAGATTTTATCTTAACCATTGGATGTTCCCACAGTCCTACTACCATGTACCCAAAACACCGAGGTGTTGACCTACAGTTGGCCTCACTCATTGGTGACTCAAAGCAAATTAATAGATAGAAACTTGAGTTCATCAATGTCCCAGGATTGAGAGCCTATTGCTAGGGAATTATGAGAGCAAACCTTAAACTTGAGATAGTATTCCATAAGGTGCTTCTCATAGTCCTTCAATACATCCAATGTACCAGCACCGTGATCCAGAATCTTATATTCTGATGATTGAGACAAATCACACTATCTCATAGTGATCAAAGTGCTGCAACCTTATCAGATGAAATGCACAGTCTCATCACCAGTTGTGAAGATATTTAAGTATAAGATTTGTAACACATGTCTCCCATTGTGGATCTCATCCATACACATATATCACATCTAATATACTAATGGGACCCAGTTCATCTCATGAACCATTATGTCATATATATTGGTCATGTGCATTAAGTAGTAAAACACCATTCATCTCATGAAAGGAAAGCATGATATTATTGATAAATAAAGAAATTAATCAATTTATTACATCATCTGATGGATTGAATCCATACAATCTAACGAGAGAGAGAGAGAGAGAGAGAGAGAGAGGACATGTAGAATGGAGGTTGGGGGGAGAGTGAGTAGACGTCCAAGGGGGCTCCTCATCCTTAAATGGTGTTTGGTCTCTCTTTCTTTGGTGAGAGACTTCTTCTATTTGGACTCAATTTCCTTTGCTTGATCCCTAAGAAATCAAGTTTAAATTTCAAATAGACTTGAACACTTCATCTCATCTTCTCATGCCAAAGGACAGGTCATCTAGAAACTTCACATGGAAAGAGAAAGAGAAGAACTCTCTTGTGCATTAAGGGTGTGGGACATCCAAGGCATGTGTGGGACCGCCTTGGACATGCACTCCTTGTTAGCAACATCTTTTGGTTTTCTTCTCTATCTTCTTTCCTTGGTCTTCTTAACTTGGTAGGCTTTCATAATTCAAATCATCTTCAAACTCTTCTTGATCTTTCTATCCTACTCAAACACATCACCTTCTTTAATCTGAATTTGAATCATGATAGAGGATAGAATCTCAAAACTTTATCACACAAGGAGAAGGAGTTTTCTTCAAATAAGCAACACAAGCGGGAAGTGGGAACCCTCCCTTGGGCATGCATAGGGATTCCCCCCAAGGCTTGGTGGTCCCTGCTTCTTTTGCATTTCTTTTCTTTCTTTTCTTCTTTCACAATTCCTTCCAAGTGTGGGCCCCACTTAGGTGTTAGTCTCCTATAAAATAACGAAAATAATGTAATTAATTAATTTTGTGAGACTTAATAAAAAATCATGAATGGAAACCAACTAATTTTCCAATGTACCCAAAGAAATTACGATGCAAGAGATTAATGTATGTTTGCAATGCAAAATGTCTAATTGGTGGAGTGACCATGTGGCCTAAAAACTTTTTCATGAAAACCATGCAATTGAAACATTTTTTACTCATATTGACCTAATTTTCAATGTTATGCACAAATGCATGAAATCATGGAATTTTATAAAATTTAATGTGAATTGACCTAACGAAGTCCACTAATTTACATGAAATGGTGACTTTATGTGCTAATTTATTGACCAAAGGAAATTTTTTCAAAAGATGATTGAGTCAAATCGGATGCTTCAAATTCCCGAATAATCAAGATTTCAAACTTTTCAAAACCCGGTTCATGTTTATGTTTTCAAATCTTCTCAAGAATTGTACCAAAACTTTGGATGCCTTGTACAAGTGTATACATCAAATAATACTTATAAATGTTCTATGATAAGGCCATTAAAATAGATTTCTCCCTCAGATTTTCTAACTTTCCTAAATTCAGGGAAATACAAGTCTCCTCTCAAGGCTACTATGATGGCTTTTGCACTATTATTTTTTCAAAAGCCGCAAGATGCATCTATCTTTTTCTTTTTCTAAAAAACAGGGTTCTTTTGAGGTGATTTCTCCTTTACAAACAGGACATCGAGAGCAAACCCACATCACATATATTTCAACTATTTCAGGTTCGTGCATCCCTGATTTTCATTTTTCTTCTTGTTTTTTTTTTTTTAATCAGTCTCCAATAATAGGCAACCCTTTTCAATTCGCCTGAATTAATTCATTAGTTTTTGATTAGCCTAACCATACCGATGAATCGGGAGAACTCATACAGCCAAATTTTAGAAAGTCATCCCTTTCTTTTTGAAAACGAGATTTAAATCTTTTTATCCAAGAATTTTGAAATGATGTACATGTGTTTCCGTGAAAAATAAAGTTTGATATTCTTTTTATCTTTTAGAAAATGGTGAACCTTCATTTTACTTCCTTCCAAAAATTATGAAATTCAAGATTTCTAGATATTTTCAAATCGTCAAGCTCTTTTGAAGACTTTTTTAAAACACACGACAAAAACCGAAAAGAAAAAAATGGCCTTTTAACGTCAGACTCCCAGACGGGTTGCTTAATGTGGCAAGTGAATTAATTTTGCCTCAGCAGGAATTTGTTCATCTCCCTACTAGCGTAACCTATCTTAGACCAAATTTCTGTGGTCTTACTCAACGGTTCCCAAACCAACAATCTTATTTGTAATCTTCTAGTTGAGGGCAAAAATAGTCCATTGCACTTTTTCCATTTTCTCTTAAGATAGAGTTACAATTCAATCTAGCACAAACTGTAGCAACATCCTATCCTCTTTGCTCTACGTTTCATGGCATAGAGGCTCATGTCATTGAATGATAGCAATTGTGTATCCTTACTTTCCTGCTGGAATGCCTTCTTTATTTTAAACATGATGATGGAGTTAATGTCAAAAGGGACATCGAGTTTTAACACAAACCACACACTGACTAAAACTAGAAACCATGGGGTTGCCTCCCAACAAGATCGTGGTGAGGTGGGACCCTAGCTACGATGGTTTCGATGGAGTCGGCAGAATTATTCTAAGATATTTTTTTTATCAACGTGGCCGGAAGCGAGAGACACTTGGTTGAACTTGGAAGGAGTCAAAGTTCGAAAATTTCTTGGGTAGTCAGTCTTGTTGACAGAACAAGTGACTGATTCAAGCCAATGCAAGAATGTCTGATGACCATTGATAGTTGACAGAAGAGTCCTATGAACAAGGATGACCAACGAATTCAGGTACTTCCAAGGCAACCAAGTTGGAGCCGTTTGAGATTTTACATTCGAGTGTGGGATGAATATCCCCACCTATTTGGGTTGCCACAGTCGGCTCAGTTGACTGCAAAAAACTTGATGTGATCTTTAAGATGCTAATTATTGCAAGTGCACAACTGCCTAAATGAGACAATGGCAAGAACGGGTCGAACCCACAGTAAGCCAATTAAAGAAACTTTTAGATTAAGGAACCTAACTAATTATCAATTAAGGAAAGTTTTGAATAAATTTAGAAATAAAAGCAAGCAGCTAATCTAGAAAGATAAAAACTACCAACTAATGAAAATGATTAGAGCATAGGAATCCAATAAGCATTCACCAATTACTTATCGAGTAACCCCAACTTCTAATTTTTACTTCAAACCAAAGACAAATCAATTTTTTTTTTTTACTTGGATAATCTAACTTTAAAAACCCTTTTTTAATTATAAAATCCAAAATCTAAGAATTCATTCATCTCATAAAAGAATTAAAAAAAAAAAAAAGATCTAAACACTATCCATCAAAAGTAAGCATAAACTATAAAAAAGATCTAAGTCCTAAGTATGGCCTATCAAAACCTAAGCATGGATACTCAAAAAATAATTTTATTTTCAGAAACCAATAATGGAGATTTGCCTAGGGCACGAAGACAAGTCTATTAATCATTAAAAATATAACATATGCAAACAAGTTAGAACTACTTGACAAATAAAAGGTAATCACTTATCTTCATCTATAGCCCCAATCAAGAAATTAGCCTGCAGTTGCAAAGAATACTTCTTGATTTTCATTAAAAATTTCATTTTTACAATCTTCTCCTTTAAGTAATTGCTTAGACAAGGCCCAAAGCTACACAAAATAAAAATAAAAAAATACATGGAGAACTAGAACTAGAAGTGGGGAAAGAAGAAAAAGGAAGAAGAGAAGAGAGAGAGAGAGAGAGAGAGAGAGAGAGAGAGAGAGAGAGAGAGAGAATGGTTGGGTCACTTTTTGAAGGAGAACAGGCTTGGAATTCTAGCCCCCTTGATGCTCCTTTTATAATTTTTAGCCTCTTGCTTTGCAAGGAATTATTTCCTTAAATGACTTGATTCTTGGCTCCAAGTAAGATCTCTTTAATTAGCAACAATTTGAATTGCAGAGGATTTGTTACTAAGTGTGGTCTCTTGGGCTACAAGTCTTGCCAAATTGAACTCCCCAAAGATCTCTTATGCTGCCAATTTTGAAATATTTGCAATCCCCGCGTAGAATTATAATAGCCAGCTTCCCAAGGTCATATCTCCCTCATTGTAGCTCTGATTTGTGCAATCTTGGACTCCACGGATATTTATTCGAAAAGATTTTTCCAGCGGTGGATAGATTTCACCGATCCAACGCTCGGTTTGAGAGTTACATCTATTTTAGTTTGAGAATTCTCAAGCTTTCCAACTCCACTAAGATGCCATGATATGTGGGCCCACCATGAAGGGTGTCCCACCCTTGATTTCTCTCAAATTTCACCAATGCGGGTCCACTCTTGATTTCTCCTAAATAATCTCAATAATAATCAAATGTGAGGAATTCGGATGGACTATGCATGAGACCCTGTATGCCTACTTAATTCATGAAAAATAACAAACTTTTCAAAAAATAGCACATGGTGCCGGATAAAGCATGTAGGCATTAGTGAAGACAAAAACTAATTTTGGGGAGATGAACGAGATAAAAATCGTAATTTCACAAAAGTCATGCAATGTAATGAATTTTGACCAAGTTTGACTAATATTCCAACTTTGATGCTCAAATGCATGAAATTATGAAATTTATGAAATTGAATGCAAATTACCGTAATTAAGTCCACAAAGTCATATAAAATGATGAATGAAAGCTACAATTTTGTGGACTCATCACACCCCATAACCAGCTTTTTGCTAGTCCTCGAGCAAAATAAGCGAAAAAGAGAATTTTATTACCTAACTTAACCTAACCTAAGAAAAAAACAAATCTAGAAAAACAAAAATGCCACTTTTCACTGGCCCTCTCCACTACATTTAGCGTATGAAGTAAGCCTTTAAACTCCTAAGTCCCCCTCGTGAATGACTTGTGCATCGTGAGGGTTTTCAGTGAATATACCCACAAAACTCATTTATCCTAAGAACACGCATAGAAATAAAGAAACTTTTTTCTTTCTTTTTCAGAAGGAAATTAAGTTATCTCGGATACTCTTTCTTTAACCCAGAATAGTCAAAATCTCATACTTTTCAAAATTCGGTCCACCCTTCTAATTTCAAAGAATTTTTTTTTTTTTTCCTTTTCAAATACCAAACTTTTGTGTGCCTTGTGCAAGTGTATACCTCAAGTGTATACCTCAAATCAATCTTTTAAATGTTCCGCTATGATGTAATGGAAAAAAAAATTCTCCCTCAAATGCTTCGATCTTTCCTAGATTTAGGGGCTCATAAGTTTCCCTCTCAAGGCTACTATGAAGGGTTTCGTACTACTGTTTTTTTAAAAGGCCGCGAGATGCATCTTTATTTCTTTCTTTTTTCAATGAATTTATTTTTTCTAAGATAGAGCTCCTTTGTGCTGAATTCGACTTTGATGTACAAGACATGGGGAGCAAACCCATATCTTATTTATTTCACCCTTTTCATGTTGATTCATCCCTATTTTTTCTTCTCTTTTTTTTTTTTTTTTTTTTCATTTTTTTAACAGTCCCCAACAATATGCAACCCTTTTTAATTCGCCTGAATTAATCCACTGGTTTTGGTTGGCCTAACCATCCCGATGAATCAGGTAGACTTACAAGGCTAATCTTTAGAAAGTCATCCTTTTTTTCTAAAAAATCCCGAATTCGACACTAAAGCTTCCTACCGAAAATCTTGATAGATTGTATACGTGTTTCAATGAAAAACAGAGTTTAGTACTATTTTGACATGTTCTTGAATGATTGAACCTCTATTTTACTTCCTTACAAAAATTTTGAAATTCCGGGTTTCCGAGCATCGTTGAATTTTATCAATTCCTTTGAAAACTACTGTTTTTCAAACAAAGAAAAATTCATAAACGAAAAAAGTTGCCTGAATTTGAACAAAAATTAGAAGTTTGCCTAAAATTTAAGAAATTACCTAAAATTGGAGAGGGAAAAAAATAAAAAAATCACCTAAAATTGGACGAGTGTGCTTCTTCCCACCCCCAAACCTAAACTAGACAGCGTCCTCAATGTCATGCATGTAATGCAGAAAATGATAATGGAACATAAGGAAAAATAAATTGCAGGAGGTAAAAGGAAGAAGTCACGTGATGATTTTGCATGGCGCTCCCTGTCCAGGGTTAGTCAAAATAATGTAAAAAAGACAATCTAAACTAATAATGCACATAATCTATAAAAAACAAAAGAAAAGAAACTACCCTATCTGACACCTAACATGGAATTCACCTGGATCCCAAACAAACTTACCTTCCAAAATTGGGGTCAAGATCTCTCGCTTGGGCTACCACCTATTCTTTTCCACAAATGAGGTTGAATCTAACAGTGCATTCGCCGTCACAATCAGTTCCACCATGCACGATGCAGGCACCCAATGGATCCTCACAACCTATCTGTGGAGCAATATTTTTTACCAACTCTTATAAGTAGCTAACCTCACCAATCTCATCATCCTCATCTTGAGGTTGCTTACTCACATTAAAAATATTAACTTGAACTGTCATGGTGCCAAATGAAATTTGCATCACTCCATTCCTACAATGAATCAAAGCATTAGATGTTGCTAGGAATGGCTGTCCTAAAATGATTGGTATTTTGGCCACAGTTCCTGTTGGTGGTTTCGTGTCCAAGACAACAGAGTCTACAAGGAATAAAAACTCTCCCACTTTGATCAGAACATCCTCCACTAGCCCCTTTGAGTATCGAATTAAAGCATCAGCCAACTGGAGGGTCACGTGAGTTTTCTCCAACTCCTCCAAACCTAGTTCTTTGTATATGGAATACGGAAGTAGGTTGGCACTCGCACCCGAGTATAGAAAAACGTGTTCAATATGATGTTCCTTATCTCGAATGAAATGGTAGGACATCTTGGGTCCTTGCATTTGATCAAGATTTGGCTTGAAATAATTGAACTAGCTTGTTGAGCTAGGAAGGCTTTCTTGGGTACATTGGTGGTTCTCCTGAAGGTGCAAAGGTCCTTCAAGAACTTGGCATAGGTAAGAATTTGATGGATCACATATAAAAGTGGGATGTTAATCCTCACTTGTTTGAACACTTCATGCATATTGTCCAACTGGCCATTTGATTTTGCTAGCCTTTGAGGGTATGGAGCATTAGGAGTGTAAGTTCTAGGAGGTGGGTCACTAGGTGACGGGTCTCCTATGGTAGTGCCCGTCTCCTTAACCTACTCATGTTCCTTTTGCTCCTTTTCCACTGAAGGCTCATCCCTCCTTGAATCCTCAGTTGTTTTCGGACCCTCTATTTTTATTTTTATTTTTCAACTTGTCGGCTTGACCTTAGTGTAGTTATGGCTTTAACTTGCTCATGGCCCCTTCCCCTAAAGTCATGAATTTCAAATTGAGCTTTTTGAATTTGGCCCTTGGGGTCGGCTTGCGGTTGACTGAGAAAGGTTCCCTTGTCCTTGACACTCAAAGAATTAGCTAGTTGGCTCACTATGTATTCCAATCTTCCAATTGATTGTGTGTTAGCATTCAAGCTCTGAACAGTGCTTTGCTGGAACTGGAGGATGTTCTAATCTAACAATATGATGGTTACCTCAAGGGCATTTATCCACTAATTTTGCGGATTAGGGGTGGAATTTTGCATAGGTGGCTTCTGGAACATTGGAGGTGGTATGGCTTGAGATGGGCCAGCCTGGTGTGGACCCTTAGACCAAGAGAAATTTGGGTTGTCCTTCCAACCCGGATTATAGGTGTTTGAATAAGGGTCGTACCTTTGCCTATTCTCAAATCGACTATTTTGACACAATGCACTCACTTCCTTATTATTCTTTCCCTGACTCCAATTTGGTGATTCAACAATACCTCCCACGGCTTGACTGTATTTTAGGGACTCCAATGTGTCTGGAGTAGGCTTCTGAATTCCCTGATTACGTTTTAGGGCTTCTAACCGTCTCATCACTGTGGCCAATTTGGCCTCTACCTTAAGCTTGGGTTCAATTCCATGAATGTGCCCTCTTTCTGTAATGGTTTGTCTTTTGGGCTCCTTTTTGATGGGTACCTACTGCCATGTGTTTTCAGCGACCTCTTCCAAATATGTCCATACTTGGTTCGCTGTTTTCTCTGTGAACGCACTATTGCAACAAGATTCCACCATGGTTTTGGTATGGTAATCCTTCCCCTCATATAAAATTTGAACCAAGTGAATCTTTTTAAAACCATGATGGTTACATTGGATTAATAGATTTTTGAACCGCTCCAAGTAATTGTGCATGGTCTCCCCTTCCAATTGATAGAAACTATTTAGGGATTGTCTAATCGAGGCTGTTTTCTATTTGGAGTAGAATTTTTGTAAAAATCCTCAAGTAGCTCGGCTCACGTGGTTATGGGACTTGCCTATAAGGCATCAAGCCATGCTTTAGCCTTTTCCTTTAAAGAGAATGGGAACAACCTAAGTTTAAGGGATTCTTCTGTCATGTGATTGTATTTTATGGTCCCATATATGTCCTCGAATTCCCTAACGTGTTGGTATGAGTTCTCCTGGTCCATCCCACGAAATACGAGGAGCATCTGGATCAAACCAGATTTCAGCTCGAATATAACATTTGTAGCAGGTAGGGTGATGCATAACGGTTGGGTGGTTTAGGTGGGGTACATATACTCCTTCAGGGTAATAGCTTGGGGTTCTCCTGCCATTATTTGAAAAATCTCCTCAAAGATGGAAGATGGTCAAACAACAGTCAAGGGTCGATCTAGCTCTAATTGATTTAAACGCCCTTTTTCACGTACCCAAAGTTTTTTTGAGTGATTTTTCTTTGATCGCATACACTGGGCTCACCCTAATGAAACCCTAGCCTAAAATGATGCACATGCAATTAAGCAAAGATTAAGGCACACATAAAATCTAATGGGTTCCCCTAATCAACTAGACAACTCCTAACTGGTTGAAGAGTACACCCTAGCCTCCAATCCGGTATATTAAAACCTTAGTCGATAGATCAGCTCCCAGGTAAGGGTATGATTATTCAATGAACCCGTTTGAAGGATCCTTGCCTCGAACAGTCTGCTGTCTCCACACTCTGCATAAGGCTATTCTTAGATCAATTTATTGTCAAAGAGCGCAATCAGTGTAATCTTTAGTGTCCTTCGTCTGAGTGAGCTCGAATTCCTAGGGTCCCATTCCTACTTGATTTTAGTTATGGTTTGGTGCCTACGTGGGGTATGGTTAAACCTAGTGGGCAAGTGGGCAAGAATCCAGTGATGAAATATGGTTCTTTTCTTTATGGGGTTGATTGCCCTCAACTAAGTGTGTGTCAAATTAGATGGTGTGTCAATCAAGCAGTTACACTTTTGCAAAAATGTAAATCAACCAAGCCGCCCCACTTGTAAGTAAAAGATTCATTGTGGAAAGTTTAGAAAGTCTTAAAGTGGGTCCAAGCTAGTCTTTTTAATCTATGCAGGCTTAACCTTTTTATTTGCAATTCTGAGAGTAACTTGTTTGCTTAAAAGCAATTCCCACGATTCCCTTCCTACTAGAGCCATTCAAACTTGGAATGTTACCTCAGAGAAAGCAACTAAATTGTTAGATCTAAATAAACTACTAAAAATAGCTAAAAATTGTCAATGAGATTCCAAAATTGAAAAATTATCCTAATCTAAATTTTAAAATCCTAAACTAATGCAATTTGAATGAAAGATGCAACTCTAAAACTCCTAATGAAGTCCTAAGTTAAATGGACACCTTGCTAGCAAGTGTTGAAAAACTTCTAAGTGTTAGAACTATTACACAGGACCAAGTTTAGATCTGTAGGACCTACTTAGATTAATCAAATCCTGAAAAAAGTGATTGAAATTGGATCTCCTAAAATTCAAGAATCAAAGAAAAAAAAAAACAGAGACTAAAAAAACCATAACTTGTTCCAATTTTTACTTCAAACCAAAGACAAATCAATGTTTTTTACGTGGATAATCTAACTTTAAAAAACCATTTTTTAATTATAAAATCCAAAATCCAAGACTTACTTAACCTCATAAAAGAATAAAAAAGAATCTAAGCACTATCCATCAAAAGTAAGTATAAACAATAAAAAAGATCTAAATCCTAAGCATGGCCTATCAAACCTAAGCATGTATAGTCAAAAATTAATATCTCTTTTTAGAAATCAAGAATAGAGATTTGCCTAAGGCACGAAGACAAGTCTATTAATCATTAAGAACATAACATATGCAAACAAATTAGAACTACTAGACAAATAAAAGGCAATCACTTATTTTCCTCGATAACCCCAATCAAGAACTTAGCCCGCCATTGCAAATAATACTTCTTGATTTGTCATTAAAATTGCATCTTTACAATCTTCTCCTTCAAGTAATTGATTGGACAAGGCCCAAAGCTACACAAAATAAAAAAAACAAATGGAGAAATAGAACTAGAAGAGGGGAAAGAAGAAAAGGGAAGAAAAGAGAGAGAGAGAGAGAGAGAGAATGGTTGGGCCACTTTTTGAAGGAGAACAGGCTTGGAGTTCTAGCCCCCTTGATGCTCCTTATATACTTTTTGGCCTCTTGATTTGCAAGGAATTATTTCCTTCTATGACTTGATTCTTAGCTTAATCTCCAAGCAAGATCTCTTTAATTAGCAACAATTTGAATTGTAGAGAATTTGTTACTAAGTGTGGTCTCTTGGGCTACAAGTCTTTCCAAATTGAACTCCTCAAAGATCTCTTATGCTGCCAATTTTGAAATATCTGCAATTCCCACATAGAATTATAATAAGCAGCTTCCCGAGGTCATATCTCCCTCATTATAGCTCCGATTTACACAAGCTTGGACTCCATGCAATTTACTCGAAAAGATCTTTCCATCCGTGGGTAGATTACACCGATCCAATGCTCGGTTTGAGAGTTACATCCATTTTGGTTTGCTGGCCCTGAAAAATCCGAGACTAATAGTGAAATTAAATGAACTTCTATGTTGGCATGTAATGGGGTGTGCGAGACCCATGTTGGATGTCCAACGCATGCTTGGACTCTTTTGTGATTACTTATTTGCTTCTCTTTCCATATTTTTCATGCTTCCTTACTTGAAACTTTGACTAATCAACTCCCCTTGCAAACTTTCTAATTTTCTCTCTTCTTTGATTTTGGTTTCCAAATTTACTAAGTCAACACTAACTTTCCAAATCTGAGTCTCTTCTTTCCTCTTTGAGGATTTTCAAGCTTTTCAACTCCACCAAGATACCAAGATATGTGGGCCCACCATGAAGGGTTTCCCACCTTTGATCTCTCAAATTTCACAAATGCTGGTCCACTCTTGATTTCTCCTACACGAATAAAATTAAATAATCTCAATATCAAGTGTGAGGAATTTGGATGGACTGTGCAATAGCCCCCACATGCCTACTTAATTCATGAAAAATAACAAACTTTCCAAAAAATAGCACATGTTGTCAGATATAGCAAGTATGCATTAGTGAAGCCAAAAAACTAATTTTGGGGAGATGAATGAGATCAAAACCCTAATTTCACAAAAGTCATGCAATATAATGAATTTTGACCAAACTTGACTAAGACTCTAACTTTGATGTTCAAATGCATGAAATAATGAAATTCTATTAAATTGAATGCAAATTACCCTAATTAAGTCCACAAAGTCATATAAAATGATGAATGAAAGTTACAATTTTGTGGACTTATCAACGTTCGCCCGTCTCCGGTCACGAAAGGTTGGACCCCACGGATTCTCACATCCATTGATCCTAGTAGTCCCGAAACGATCACCTAACAGTCACATTAACCTTGATAGGATTGACAGGCTAGTGAAAGATGGTATCTTGCCTTCATTGGTTGTCGAACCAGTGCCTGTCTTCAAGTCTTGTCTAAAAGGTAAAATGATGAAAAGACCATTTTCTTCTAAGGGCAATATGGCCAAAGATTTAATAAAATTAGTGCAAACCGGTGTGTGTGGACCTATCAATGTAAAAGTGAGAGGTGATTTTGAGTACTTCATCACTTTCACGAGATGACTCCTCAAGGTACGGATACATATACCTGATGCATCGCAAGTCAGAGGCACTTAGAAAGCTCAAAGAGTTTCGAGTGGGAGCAGAAAAATAATTGGGTAAAAGTATTAAGGCTCTTCGATCAGATTGAGGATGGGAATACTTTTCTGCTGATTTTGTGGGATACTTGTCAGAAAATGAGATTTTTTCTCAGTTGTCTATTCGTAGAATGCCTCAACAGAATGAAGTAACAGAAAAAAGGAACATGACTCTTTTAGATATGGTTAGGTCTATATTGAGTTTCTCAGGATCACCCATATCCCTTTGGGGGTATGCCTTGGATACTACGATGTACATATTTAACCTTGTACCATCTAAGTCTATGCCTAAGACTCCATGGGAGTTGTGGTCTAGGTGAAAGCCTAATCTGCAACATTTACACATTTAGGATTATCCGACACACGTGTTGAAGGTAAAGATGAATAGTTGGAATCGAAGTCGGAAGTATGCATTTTTGTAGGATATCCAAAAGGAACTAAATGTTGGTTATTCTATAATCCCATAGAGAAGAAGGTACTTATAGGAACCAATGCAGTTTCTCTGGAGGAAGATTATATGATTAACCAAAAAGCCTTAGATCAGGTTGTCCTAGAAGAGATTCAAGAGCAAATAATTCCAAGTTTAGTAAGAACCAAACTTGAGAAGAATTCACCCTTACTTGATCCTGTTGTTGCATCGGAACCTCGTCGTAGTGGGAGGATTATTAAGCCACCTAACAAGTTTGCGTTGCCGTAAGAATTTTATGAGGCAATCCCAGAGGAGCATGAACAGGATCTCTGTAACTATGATGAGGCTATAGCTGACAAGGACTTGGGACGTTGGCAAGAAGGTATGAAAGCTGAAATAGAGTGCATATACTCTAATCAGGTCTAGAAACTTGTGGACTTGCCTGCTAATATTAAACTTATTGGGTGTAAGTGGGTCTACAAGAGAAGAAAGAGGACCAGACGGAAGAGTTAAGACCTTTAAGGCCAGACTTGTTGCGAAAAGGTATACTCAGAAAGAGGGTATCGATTATGAGAAATTTTTTTTGCCAATGGCCATGCCCAAGTTCATTCGGATACTCTTATCTATTGCAGTGCATCTTGACTACGAAATTTGGCAAATGGATGTCAAGACAACATTTCTTAATGACCATCTTGAGGAAGACATAAATATATGATGCAGCCAGACGGTATTGTAGCTAAGGACCAAGGGCAAAGAGTTTACAAACTGCAGAATTCCATTTATGAATTGAAGCAGGCGCCTTAGAATTGGAACATCCATTGGACCAGGCAATCAAATCGTTTGGTTATAGTCAAAACCTGGATGAGTTATGTGTGTACATGATGGATGAAGGAATGTAGTTTTCCTAGTTTTATATATCGATGACATCATTTTCATTGAGAGTGATATCGGGATGCTATCAACGGTCAAAGTTTGGTTGGCTCAAATGTTTGATTTGAAGGATTTGGGGGAAGCCAACTACATCCTAGAGATCAAGATCTATCGAGACCAGAAAAATAGGATGATTGGCTTATCTCAAGCTACTTATGTAGATAAGGTACTGGTACAGTTTGCTATAAAAAAAATCCAAGAAGGGTATTGAACCTTTCAGGCATGGAGTGCACATTTTCAAGGAGCAGTGTCCTAAAACATCGGAGGAAATAGAACAAATGAAGGCGGTACCATATGCTTCGGCTGTTGGTAGCCTCATGTATGCTATGCTATGTGCTAGACCGAATGTCTATCATATAGTGGGCCTAGTCAGTAAATATCATCTAATCAAAGAGATTGTGTAGAGGGGTGATATTGTTCTTACCAAGATTGCATCTGCGGATAATCTTGTAGATCCCTTTACTAAGTCTTTGAGCGGCATGTGGATGAGATGGGTGTGGGATGTAATCCTAACTGAAAATGAGTCCAAGAGTGAGATTGTTAGATTGTATATCCTTAATCCAGTGGATGATGAGAATAAATTGTAAGATTGTATATCCTCAATCCAGTGGATGATGTGAATAAACTCATTTATTGTCTTAATTGATTTATAATTTCATGCGTCATTCATGGGATGAATGGTATTTATTTTTTGATTGCACATAATTAATACAAAATGACATGATTGTTCATGAGATGAATATGAGCCCATAAGTATATTAAATGTGATCCATGTGTGTGAATGAGAGACACATGCAGGAGACAAAGATCACAATTCTTATACTTGAAGTTTTTTCACAACTAGTGATGAGACTGAGCATCTCATCTAAAAAGGTTGTAGCACTGCAATTACTATGCGATAGAGTGGCTTGTCTTGTGATGCCCCCATCCCGGGGCGTCTGATTAGGGAGTTAAATGGGATTATTAGTATATTTTTATCCCCAGGATCCGCGTGTTTGAGAAATTGTACTCCCTTTTCCAAACGAGAACATTTTGCGGAAGCTTACGTGGCCTTGCGACTTGAAGTCCATGGCCCTCAGATTCCATGTCGCAACCCCTCACTTATTACATACTTACTATGATATCACAAATCATCAGACTGGAAAAATCATAAACTATGCAATACAGAGCGAAACAGAAACCATGATATACATTGCCCACATGTTAAGGTTACAATATAAGAAGTGCATTCATTATAACCCATAAAAAAAAGGGCAATAAAGGCCAACACGACAGAAATAAACTAAATATCCATACCCCCAATTGTTATGGACACTCATGCTGGACTGGATGTCTAGATGGCGCCATCCGCAGGACCTACCTAAAATGTGACTCGACGCCTCCTCCATAAGAATTCCCACAAGACAGGGTAAAACCTACAGCAACAAGGTTAGCAAGGGTCAGGCACGACTACCTGGCAAGTGTTTAAAATGAATAATAATATGTTTGCAGAAACAGAATAAGGACAAGGGCAGATTCCATGATATAAAGATAAAGTGTTGCAGCTAAGCTGAGAGTGCAAGATAAATAATCAGAGTAACATTTTTCATAATCATAAGTAATAGTACCTCCAACCTACAAAATTGGCATCCACATGTTGCTAAACTCTCGTTGTCACACTTGGTGACAGGTGCAAAAATATACAGAACACCATACTGCAAGCTGAACAAAATATTCAGATATACATAATAACTAAAGGGCCAATCTCACAAAGAAGTGGCTATCAGAATTCCGGCCATGGTTCTGGTTAGAAATACGGAGACCAATCTGCATATGGTAAATCAGAAGTTAAAAGAGATCCAGACGATTGATTAGACCTCCAATCTTAGTGGTGCCGACTCTCGGAATCGTAAAATACATATATCAAAGTCATTCAGAAATTACAAATCAAATGAGGGTTATATACAAATCAGACTTACATATTCAAGGTCATATCTACAAATGAGATACCTCTCATAATCCACAGAACTGAAAATGACGTACCCAAGATAGATTATTACGTAGTGGCATAAGGACAGGTTGAATAGACAAATTAACATAGTAGTGAGACGAATTAGATAAGATAGGACCTATGGCCTCTAGAAAATCGGGCAGCATTTCGGCATAGAATGGCTTAACCCTAAAGAGTCGGAAAAGGGCGGATCCGTGTAAGGGATGGTGAAGGGCAAAGGAATGTGCGCTACACATTCCCAAATCACCGCGTCATGGACCCTAAGTGTAGGAGCAAGCAGGGCAAAGAATGCTCGCTAAAACCCCATGTGCACGTGACAAATCATGTGTACAAGGTGAAGGTCAGGTACGAAAATGCGTACAAATGAATCACATGAGAAAGGTTAATGTATACCACGTATAAGAATGACTTGTACTTGAAATTTAGACAAATTAAATCAGTATAACAATTAAGGAACCATTACAAGTGATATGCTTGTATTCGGATTGCCATTGATATGTCGGGGTAGTGAGATTCTGCCTTGCACATGCTTAGAGTTCGGTGATCGGTTATTTATACCTTAGTGCTCTAGTAATGTGGTCGGCCACTCAAAAAATATTCCCGGAGTCAAACAATACATTTGGGTCATGCTTAGTTCAACGGTTCCAAAACTAGCCCCCTATTGTTCATAGTTCACACAGAAGATCTGTGCATTCAATGCACAAAGAATCCAGGTTTAAAGGGGTTTGAAAACCTCTTAGATTAAGTCCTTAATAATCTATAATTCGTTGGGGACCATTCCTGATTCAACAGGACCAAAATAAGTCCCACCTTTGGTTCATGGTCCATACAAAAGAACCAACTAGGAATACATATAACTTGGTTTTTAAAAGTTCTAAGATCAGGTTTCATTGCTCAAAAAAATCTGGATTTTTATAGGGATCAAACATGTCAACACGAGGGTCAAAATCTGAATTTTTTATAGGGATCAAATGGGTCAGAACAAGGCTCAAAATCTGACGTTTCGTTTCCAAAAAAATTTTGAAATTTATATTGGTAATAGGGTCCAAAGTGGGGCCAAAAATCTGGGTCAAATAGGTAGAAAATGGGCCCCAAGAGGCAGTGGGACCCATGGCCGCTGGGCACCTGCACTGTGCGCAGTGCACAACGCTGGCCGGGTGCCACTAGCCGCTGGACGCTGTGCATTGCATGTGCACAGTGTTGACCGGTTGGCAGTGTGTGCACAGCTTTGCGTTTTGCTGGCTGGCCCACCTTGGGGACTGAAATGGGGGAATTAGAAGGGTTATGCAGGGGGTTCTCCAAAGGGATTTTGGCCGGCAATAACACCAGTTAATCCTCCTAATTCTGATCAAGAGCTCACTTACACAATTAAGAGAAATGGGTGATCAAAAGCATGTTCAAACACAATTACCCGCAAGAGTAGAAATTGGTTAAAAGGAATTGTTTCTGAGGTGATTTCCAGAGGGTGTTTTGGGCATGTTTTGGAGCATCAATAAACCACCAAAACTTAATTAAACAAATGTTTAAAAACTGATCATTAATGGGGAAGGAACGTATACAAGAGTAGGATCTTGAATTCCAAGAAATTGAGCATTCATGTTAATAGTAACAAGTTAAACACTTGCCTTAGGTCCAAGAGCTTCCAAAAACACTTCTCAAACTCCTCAAATGGGTTGGGAATCTCTAAATCAAAAATCCCCCAAAACCAACCCAAAATACCTCCGAAATGGAAAACTAGGAAAGGATTCAAGGTAAGTGTCACGCCCCCAAAATAAGAATTGGGGAAAAACGTGAAAAATTAAATCAAATTCAAATTCCTGTGTTTAATACAACACAAGCTTCCAAAAGTGGACCCACATAAAATCACAGACCGTGGTGAGTCAAAATAAATTTCATTGAATGCAATGTAATCTTCATTCAATTGGTATTCAAAGTTTATGAATAAGATCCAATACGAAAATCAAATAAACAATAATAGTTAAAGTTGATGAATAAATTAAACAATTACTAAGGAAAGGTTTATCATTAAAAAAAAGTTCATCTAAAGAATTGCAAAGATGACGTTCTCTCTTATGCAGGCTCAGACTGCTCCAAAGCCATCTCCGGCATCCCACTCGGGTTCGTCAGTTGGCTCAAACGTTTGAAACGTTTGATCCTCCTTTGTCTCCTCGGTATAGTAGGGCTCGGTACCTATGCACCATATATAATAAAGTAAATAGCAAGAACATGATCATAATTCAAAATTAAGATACGATAACGAAATGAGTAAAGATAAGTGCAATCATATAGGAGTAAAGATAAAGATATAACACGAATGAACGTATGACATAAATCCAAATAAAACAAATGAAGCAATATAATTTACACGGAGACAAGTGTCCCTGTTGTGGGTAGTCAACCCTACATAATCGGGAGAGCCCGTCCATAACGTCGATGGTCATAAACCGATTAAATTAATCAGGAAAACCTATTCACATTCAAAGCGGATTATAAGTGATCTGGTCACATGGTGATCAACCGTCCATATATCGATCTGCAGTCGTTCATAAATGACCCACATAAAGGAAACATATATGCATAATAGACCCAAAATAATAATGCTTCGACACAAGAGTCCTAAGTCAAAGTGAAGTGCTGTCCATACCACATTCAACATCATAATCAAATCACCATACATAATTTGCCAAGCCACCTCATAGTCTGATGGACCCGATTTCTTCCCTCTCTCCCGCTGCCTCCGCCCCGGGTCTTTCGAGGTACGGCGGAGGGGAGGAGAAGAAAAAGATAAAGGGTATCAACATCTTCTTTTTTTTTTTGTACGGGTATGCCAATTTCACTTTTCTACTTGGAATTTAGAAACGGTGATCCGAAGATCCACCTTCACAAGTAAAAAGGGGAAATGAAACTTTTTCTAGTTTCTATTGCACACATATTTTAAGAAAAGAGACAAAGGTTTTTTTTTGAATGCCGTGAAAGGCGATTTCATTTGTTGCCGTAAAAGGCGATTTTGCCGTAAAAGGCGATTTACAAGTCTTATCCATTATGAAAGACAAGAATTGTGATTTTTGTCTCTAAAAGAAAAATAAAGTATAACAGAAATCAAGAAAAGGAATCTGACTTCTCATTCGATTGTGGGGACACGTTCAGATCGACGGTCGCGAGTCATGTATGGGCTCCTCCGTCGTCCATGCAGATGAGAACACGATGCTTGGATTCTTGGCTTGGCTTTCTAACCTCAGATTTTTAAAGGACAAAGACCAAGAGAAGGTCTTATATCCGATAAAAAGCTAAGTAAACGGGCTGAAAAGCCACGTTTTAGCCATGTTGGTAGAAGAAGGGAGGTCCTTGGGGGGTGGCCTCCCAAGGGTGCTTCAATCACCTTTTGGTGGTCTTTGCAGCAGGGTTGCAGGGCTTCTGGATTTTTTGTCTTCTTCGGGGGGAGAGCGAGAGCTAGATCCGGGCTCCTTTCCCTTTGGAATGCCCTCCTATTTATAGGCCTTTGGTAGCCATTTAGGAGGGTTTATGAGCATTGAATGCATTAATGCTCATAATGGGAGGAGTTACAAGTTTTTAAATTACTTGTTTTGTAACTCCTTTTTCCTTGAATTTGATTGGCCGATGGAGAATAATGAGCCTTTAATTGCCTTCAATCCCCATCATGGGAGGAGTTTCATGGCTTTAATGCCATAAATCCTCTGACTTGTAACTCCCATTTGCTTGCTTTTGATTGGGCCGTCCAAAATAATGAGTTAATGACCGCATTAACTTGTCATAAAGCGGGTCATTTAACCTCATTAATTGGTCGCCAAGTCGCTCGAAGAGTCGCGGGCCGCGCCGCGTCTTTTGGAATTCTTCTTGCGATGACCGCCGGTGGATCCACATGTTGTTTGATGTCGGATGGCGATGCAATTTCACACATTGATTAATGTCAAAGTGCCGGCAACATCTGTCCTGTTGATTTCACGATCGGGCGGGCAGAAAGTGTGCTTTCTTTGTCGGCCGGTTGGCGATTTCGAGGCATCTAATGATCATCCAATGATTTCGGCGGCGAATCCGTGATGTTGACGAAGATCGACGGATTTCATGCACGAAAAATCAGATTTTGGAAAAATCACAGGGGCCAATCAACTCGAAACGCGAAAAGGACCCGAAAAAGGGTCTTCCGGCGAATTTTTTGGTCGCCGGAATTTCCATGGTCGCCGGCGACCATGCACCCATGGTCGCCGGCTAAGAAGCAGAGAACCTCCCCGAAAGGGTTCTGACTCCAATGGTCACCGGCGACCATGGGCCTTGGGCCCATTTTTTGGCCGCCTTTTGGTCGCCGTTTCTTCGCCGTTTTTCGATCTTTTTTCATTCTTTTTTCTTCTGTATTTTTCCTGACATTTCCCCTCATTTATTGGCCTGATTCTCTTGAAGAAAACCCGATGAGAAGCCACGCAAATCGGAGCACAAAGTTTTCTATTTTTCTGGAAAGCCGAAGACTTTGTTGTGCGGTTTTGCCGATTTTTTGTCAAGCATTGAAACTAGGCCAAACGATGTCGGAATGACCTGAAATTTGACGTGGAGCTTCTTGAGCAGTAGATAGGACCAACCGTAGGCTTTGGTTTGAGTTTTGAACCTTTTGGGGTCCCGCAAACGCTTGCCTTAATTTCGTCATGAGAGAAATGCCGAGCTTTGACTTGTGGTCAACCGATGTCCGATTGACCTGAAATTTGACAGGGAGCCTCTTGAGTAGTAAGTAAGACCAACCATGGGCTTTGGTTTGAGTTTTGAAGCCTTTTGGGGTCCCGCAAATGCTCGCCTTGATTTCACCTCGAGGAAAATGCCGAGCTTTGAAACTAGGCCAAACGATGTCCGTTTGACCTAAAACTTGACAGGGGACCTATTGGAGTCATTTTGAGATGATCCATTAGCTCCAATTTGGATGCCATGATTCCGAGGTGCTCCGCTGTCGGTAGGCCTGTTTTTGCTTCCCGAGAGTTGATGAAGGGTCAAACGTCGTCCGTTTGACTTGAAATTTGGCATGGGGCCTTTTGGAGGTATTCTGAGACCATCCGTAGGCTCTGATCGAAGTTTTGAAGTATTCGACACTGTCGTTGCCGGGAGCCCCTGTCTGGCTGTCGGAGGAGTGAAGTTAGGCCAAATGATGTTGAAATGGCCCGAAACTTCATGTGTACCCCTCTTTTGGTTGCTTTGAAGGATCTTGCAGTTTTTGTTTGATTCTGACAAGATCTGGTGCTTGAAGTGGCGCCTTCCTATTTATGGCAGGATGTGGCTCCATGTAGCATTTGGTGTTGAAGGGACATAGCGACATTTTTGGTGTCAACATAGTCCATAACACATAATAGGGTATGCATCTAAAGGAATATATAACCTAAACTAACATATGCTTGCGAAGGTCAAGACATAGTTCGAATCAATCCTAATATTAGACATATATTCCTATACCCGTTAACACACAGTAATAACATTAGTAAGCCAGGGACATTACATCTCTCGAATTTCATGATGCATAGATCCAATGAAGGATTTCCAATCGAGATGTATTGACCTTTTCTCGCTAGAGTTCATTAAAATCATAATAGGTATATGAATCCTATGTCAATAAGACACCTATGCCCAAAGACGATTCTTATGTCAAGTCCGGGTAGATAATTTAAGGTTATTAAATCCATAGGAAGTCCCATACACGATGCCATAATAGTAGAAAAGAATCATAAATTGCCCAAGTACGCTGAACATTCGAACGTACGAGACCAACATTCGAACGTTTAAGGTCTCGGGTTTTTGGCTCAGACACAAAGAGTTCCAAACGTTCGAACGTTTAGCTTCTCTGCTTTTTGGCTAAGACATCCGTGGATTCATGCATTCGAACGTTCAAAGGCAACGTTCAAATGTGTGACATCCAGAATATTGACTGAGTTCGTACAGTCACATAAATTTGGGGATTTTTCCCTTTTTCATCCATTTTCCTCCCTTTTCCAAAAGAGAGTTAAATCCATCCAAAATCCATACGAATCACAATCATTGAAAGAGAATGGAACCCACATTTCCATTCCTACATCACCAAATAACCCAAACATCCATCTAAAATCCCTAATTTATCATTATCATTTAGAAAAGGGTAATTAAACAAACCTATATGCATTAGATAGGAATCAAAGATCAAAACATGCATTCAATAATAAATTATAATAATGAACTTGCCTTTCACCAGGGTTTGAAGAAAATACAACAGATCCTAGCCAATACCCAATCCGAACTTACCGGGGCGCTTGATCACAATCCTAATACCAATCTGACATAGAAGATGAGATAGAAATGCTCAGATGAACAAATCCATTGTATTCCTACCCAAAACCTAACATTGGAAATATTAAGAATGTAACCTAAGAGTACAAATCTACTTCCTAATGGTTTGAGGAGATGGTTACCTGTGATAAGAAAGTTCAACTAAGAATGATGGTATCCTCAGATCTTGATTCTGATTGCTGGATCCTAAAGCCACAAAGGCTTAGAAAGTTGAAAGAGGAAGAAGACGAACAAGAAACAGGAGGAGTTGCAAAGATAAGCGGGGAGGGATAAAGACGTGCGTTCGTAATAAAAGGGATTAGGTTAAGAGGGGGAATATTCCTTGGGTTTAAGTCATTGCGTCAAACTGCGGGTCAAGATGTCACGACCCCGGACCAATGCTTGGGCCCGCGACACCTTCATAACGGTTCATTTGAATTTCCCACGGGTTCCCGTGGTGAGGATCCCGAGACACGGGGACTTACTTACAAGATCAAGTTTGCGGAAGCATATAGAAAATCACATCAAGACAAAGCATGAGTAATCTTTTCAAGTACACGAGTAGAATAACATCAAGATCAAGATATCAAAAAGAGGAAATATAATACGGCATTCCCATCATAGTTCAAGTTATAAAAGTTAACTCAAAAGTAAGTTAAGTTCAGTTACAACCCAGTAAGAGGCCAACAAAGGCCAATACATTTCCAAAAGTTCAAAAGTGCATCCCAGACAAATGAAAGGAAACTCATGACCCTACCCGACATCTAGGCGACGTCGTCGGACTGCCACTCTCGAGCTAGGGGTGGCTCAACAGCCTCCTCTTGATGCTCCTCCTCAAAGGCAATGTCGCCTGCACTTGGGCATAAAAAAAACAAGCATCAAACACGATGGTTTGACAGGTAATCAATTTAGGCATGAGCATGGAATAATAAAGTTTGAAGAAACAATGCTAAAACGATTTACTGAATTTAAAAAAAAATCAATGACTGAGGTACATTTCGAAGAAACGAAAATCCATGAACAGTATACGAAACAAAGCTAACAAGAATGCTTATAATATCATGAATAGTTAATCCACATTGAGCCTATCCTTTCTCTATCATATATGATGACAAGAGTAAGTACGCACGACAAGAACGACACCCCAAAAACACAATTCCAATGCCACACAAGGTAGACAGGCAGGCCGGCCGCAGAACCGGAACACGCACGATGTGTAATATAATACATGACCAATCTACAAATAGTCCACATGTTTAAGGACCCCCGGACAGCGGATCTGACTGAAGGGGCAGTCCAAGCTCAGTGGTGTTCACTTGAATTCATGAATGCACAAAACACACGATACATGTTCTAAATAGATTGAAATTAAGGGAAAAATCACTTGTCAAAACGACACAAGACACGACTAGCAAAAAGGCATAAATTATATGCATAACACACTTAAGAAGCGATCCCTATTGATTCTTGAAACAAATCTTCAAATGAGCTTATACTTGAAATTCAAAAACGAGTACACGATGATATTCATTATATCAAAACTAAAGTTCGAAAACAAAATCCATCAAGCATATGCTATGACCTTTGGTTGACCCTTGTGTAATTGAAACCCAAAATGTTGGAATTTAAAAACGAATTGGTGGCCCCGAAGTTAGAGGACATTTCAGATTTCAAGTGCACAATATCAGGCTAAAAGCCCTTAGCTTATTCAGGTTTTCATTCTCTTCAAAACCCTGAAAAATCCATACTTTCTGAATGGGGGATCACCTGTTAGTCACCGGGCGGCTCGGTTAGCCGACTGCTAGCCGCCCCATCAGAATTGAAATTTGTGGTTTACTAATATGGTGACCGCACGGGGGTCACCAGGAGGCTAGCCGCCTGGTGACCACCTGCTGACCGCCCAGTCAGCGGGAAGCCCCATTTTGAACTGTTTCAGCCCCTTTCTTTCTCCAAAATATTTCTCTATTCAACACTTCCTTTCCCTGCAATAAAATGAGTTCAAAAGCTCCACCATTATCATTCAATACTCCAACTTCATCACCACAACTATGACCAATCAAACCTTCTTCAATCTCCTCAAAATTTCCAACACTAATTCCAATTCTAATCAAGACATAAGCTTCACATTCAAACAGAGTTTTGGAAAGCTAGTAGTACCCATGCATTGTAAGGAAATGGAAACAAGTATGGAGAGTCTAAAATAACGTAGATTGCAAGCTCAATAACACAAGGATGCATTTTGAGAGAATGAATGCAATTCAAAACACACATGCAAACATTAATCCTAGAATGTTTACTCGCCTTAGCCCAAATGTCACACAAATCCTCCTCAAGCAATCCTACCCAAGAGCTGAGCCAAACTCTACAAAAACCCCATAAAAACCATTCAAAAATTCAACACATTTGAAAACAAAGAACCCATTTTGAAATGGGGGTTGCATGCTTGAGAAACAAGCTCCTTAGGAACTAAAAGAACTCCATTAAAGTCAAGGAATGAAGCTCTTACCTAGAGGTGTCCAAACAAGAAGCAAGGAAGAAAATGGGGTAGTTGGCCAGCTGGAAACACCAAGAAAAATTACAGCAATAGAAAACTTGAGATGAGAGGAAGAAGAGGGTGCTCTCAGATTTGCATTTGGAGACTTCTAGCTAGGGCATGCAAGGTGGGAAGTAAAGGAGAAAGGCTCTCTTCTCAGCTCTGGTTCTTAGAGAAAAATTACAGGAATACTGAAATGAGCGAAAGAGAGGAGGAAGGAAGATTTAAGTGAATTGAAAGTGGGGCCTAAACAAGTCTAAAGATTGCGATGACAAAAACATGGTCTTACGGGCCCCAGATGAAATCAACGAAGAAGGACAAAATGATCCTCGAAAAATCTAGTTTCTGAAAATTATAATTTTGACATGGTTTTGAGATTTTGAAATTCTTGTCTAGATTTGGGTGTGAAAAGTCAATTTTACCCTTCCAGGCCAAAACTTGGATTTTGGGCTTCAAACACAAATGGGCTGAAAACGAAAGTTTTAGAAAATAATAAACCCATTCGAATGAAATCAAAACCACAATTAAATCAGAAAACCAAAATAATCCTCTCATGCTTGCAAGTGCACTCAGGTCATCTATAAGCGTGTTTGACAAACACTAAACATTCTCAAAATTTTCAAAGCTATGTCCAGGACTAAAACCAATCATATTCTAACCCCATGATTACTAAACTCACTTAAGACTAAACACTCACTTAATACACACTAATCAGGCAAATTCCTTGTCGGGGTCTAACATCCTCTACCCCTTAGGGTATTTGGTCCACCAAATAAAACAACTTTACCTTTGGTAACAAATGTGGATACTTCCTCTGAACTTATCTCTCAATTCTCATGTCGCTTCTTCCGGCTCATGATTTTCCTGAAGTACCTTGACCCAATGAATAGTCCAATTTCTCAATTCTTGCTCCTTGGTATCAATGATGCTGACCTGTCTCTCCACATATGAGGCATCTTCTCGAATCTCTAACGGCTCGTGCTGTAATACATGCGAAGGACTAGGAACATATTTCTTGAGCATGGAAACGTGAAATACATTGTGCACCTCGGAAAGTTTTGGCGGTAACGCAAGTCTATAAGCAACGTCTCCAATCTTGCTCAAAACCTCATACGAACCAACAAACCTTATTGACAGCTTGCCCTTCTGCTTGAACCTCAGAGTTCCTCTAACCTGTGAATCCTCCAAGAACACTTTGTCACCTACTTGAAACTGTAATTCTCTTCTGCGAGTGTCAGCATAGCTCTTCTATCTACTTTAGGTGATCTTCGAACATTCCTGAATCAACTTGACCTTGTCACTAGTTTCTTCAACTATAGTCGGTCCATGAAAGCTACAAACACCGACTTTTTCCCAGCAAACGGGAGTTCTACATCTTATGCCATAAAGTGCCTCAAAAGGTGCCATACCGATACTAGAGTGGTAGCTATTATTGTAAGCGAACTCACAAAGCGGTAGGTATTCGTCCCATTGAACCTTGAAATCTAGCACACAAGCATGTAGCATGTCTTCAAGAGTTTGTGTCGCCTATTTTGACTGACCGTCTGTCTGTGGATGATACGATGTGCTGTACTATAGCTTGGTACCCATGGACTTAAGAAGAGTTCTCCAAAATCTTGAAACAAATCTGCTATCTCTATTTGAAGTGATGGAGACGGGTTGACCATGCCTACTGACAATCTCATCGACAAACAACATCGCAAGTGATGCCATATTTCCTATCTTCATCGGAATGAATTAAGCAGACTTCGTAAGACGATCCACAATAACCCATATTGCATTTTTCCTCTTCTTTGTATTTGGTAAACAGGAGACGAAATCCATGGCGATGTGCTCCCATTTCCACTTCGGAATCTCCAACGGTTGTAGCAAACCTGGGGGTTTCTGGTGTTCTGCTTTATTCAACTGGAAGGTCAAGCAACGGGACACAAAAGCTACTATCTCTCTCTTCATGTTGTTCCACCAAAATCTATTGTTCAAATTGTGGTACATTTTCGTGCTATCCGGATGAATGGAGTATCTTGTGCTATGGGCTTCAGTCAATTTCATCGGATTGGCGGCTTGGCGGCTCCATTTGAGCAATAGAAATTGAGAAGAAGAGAAGTTGGAGCTGCTACTATAGTGGCTGGGAAGTTTCAGTCGTGAGAGAGAAGGAAATGTGGGAGAATAGAGATGAGGGCCTATATAGCATAAGTGGAAGTGGGGTCCATACTTAAGTAGATCTTGGAATGAAATTAGAGGGCTTTCGCGACATCGGATCAAGATACTTAAAACACGAAAAGTGTTCGGCATAAAGCTATCTTTCCAACAAGGCCAATCTTGACATACTTCCGGGGTCCACAGAAAAAGTCAACTTTTTGGTCAAAGGGGTCAAAATAGTGGAAAATTAGGAATTTCAAGGGTTTCTAGGCTCCGAAAGATTGCGGGTCAAAAACAAAAGTTGTTCAAAACAACGTCGCATATAAAATGAGCCAAAGATCACAATTTGTTAAAAATAATGAATAACCCTCCAAACTTTCCCAAAAATACGAAGGAGGGTCTCCTGAGGTATCAAACTAGGTCCAAAGGGTCTCAAACTTCCCAAAACTAGTCAAAATCTATTCTCATCTCCAAAATATGACACTTAGCCTCTAAAGCCACTTAGTGAACTAACCACACACTTAATTAGCACTAATCCCAGGTATTAGGGGTCAAGGTCTTACATCCTCCACCCCCCCTTAGGACATTTGGTCCTCCAAATGACCACAACTACCCTTAGGTAACAAGTTGAACACTGCTCCTACGCTGGACCTTTTAACTCTTCATGAGTCTAGAGGTACACGGTCCTCCCGCAATAAAAACGTCCTGGAAATCGACTGAACAAGCTCTATGGTGCCGATGATTTGGAAAAAATCCTCCACAAACGAAACATCCTTTGGGTCTTGGTCGGCTCACAACTAAGCAAGAATGAAGGAACTCAACGTACTTTTTCAGCATCGGTATCTAGAGAATGACAAGCACTATCGTCTCATCAGCGTCATTCGATCCGGATGAAGATATCAATTGGCCAATGAATCTTCGAAAACTTCGTCCTATTGCTTGGATCATGATATCCATCTAAACAATGGTGCTTCCAGATTACTTTTCTTCTGATGCATGCGCATAGTCTTCTCCGTTGGTTGCAGACGATCTTCATTCATTCTTGTACGAACTCCAATTTATCGCTCAACCTACCATTTGCAACCTATCTACGAAGCTGTAACCACTGAGCTCTCAACAATCAAGGGTCTTGTTGAAATAGCCCGACCCCAAATTTTCGTGATTAGTGTGTTTTTAGCTATGGATTAGTTCTCTAAGTGAGATTTGAGTGTAATCGAATTGGTTTGTAGATTAGAATATTTTTTCCATAGCTTTGGGGAATTTTGAGAGTCGTCAGACCCAGTCCAGCAGCCTAGGGACACATTGGGTTGCACGTGTCAGCATGAGGGGATTGTTCTTGATTTTAAAAATTTTCAATTTTGGTTTCTTTTGATATGTCAAATTAGCCCCAACACCTTTCGTGTTCACACCAATCCCATTCGAAGCCCAGAAAATTAGTTTTTCAGCCCTAGGGGCAAAACAACATTTTCACATTGAAATCTGAGCCCAAATTTTGAAATTCCAGAATCATGTCAAAAATATACTTTTTGAAAACTAGATTTTTTTAGGATCATTTTAGTCTTCTTCGTCGAGTCCATCTGAGGCCCAAAAGCCCAGTTCCGAGCCCATGAAGAATTATTAATTATGGGCCCCACTTGAACCTTTAAATAATGATCAAAACCCATGTTTCCTTTTTCACTCTTCTCCTCCACAACATGGAGCATGCCCAGCTCTGCAACAACAGCTCCTTCCCTTCTTTTTCTCATTTTGTTACTTCCAAACTCAAGATCTATGCTACCAATCCCCAAACGAAGTTCGCCACCGCATTCTCCTCTCTCTCCTCTCGCGCTAGACACCATTTTCATGGGAAACCATAAATGGCAACCCTCTCATTTAGTTATTCCTTGCTGGTTGGACCACCTACAGGTAGGCAATCACTTTCTCTCTTCGATAATTCGAATCTATAGCCCTTTTATGCCCCATACCCCAACATGCAAGCCATGCCTTCATCTATTTTCTAGTTTTCGAATTTGTGAGCTATTTTTGAATATGTTCTAGGGGTTTTGTTTAATAGGCGTGTTAATGTCTAATTGGTGAGATTCATGGGTAATCTTGGAGTTCTAGAGGCCAAGACAAGTGACTGATTTAGCCCATTTTTGTGCGTGCTAATTATTTTGGATGTTCTACTAATAAATCATGTTTTTCATCTATCATATGTTTGATTAATTTTGTTCATTGGCTGATCTTGTTATTAGCATCAGATTGGTACACTTGCGTGTTACTCTTTCAATGTTAGGATGTGGGTTTTTATTTCAACCTTTATGAAACTCTTGTTTAATTATGGATTTTATTTCTTGAAAATTTTATATATTATGGGAATGGATGAATTATGGAAAAATGGTGGCTTTGGCTTTGAAATGGTTGGAAGTTGGGTTGTTGGAGAGCATGTAGGCTCTAGAAGTGTAGGGGATTGTCAAGAAAATATTGATTTTTGAAAAAAGGGAACTAAAGGATAAAAAGAACAGAAAAGATTATGCAATGGAGGAGCTCAGGCATCAGCCTAGTTCGCTCGAGCGGGCCTATGGCCACAGTTTCACCCAAAAGGAGGTGGAAAAAAAGGGGAATTGAGAAACGAAGGCACTGGTGTTGATAATTCTTTTATTCCATCATTTGAACGTTACAGAAATATGTGAAAACGACTCTCGCGAATGTTTGCTCATGCAACAAGAGTCGTCCCTTCTTTTATTTATATGGGTTTTTCGTTGCTTTACCTTCTGAGTGCAGGTTGTTTATAATTTTTCATACAAGCCCCTCGTCAGGCTTAGGAGATCAAAACAAAGAAAATATACATTGAAGTGAGAGAGAGAGAGAGAGGCTGTTGTTTTCAAAAGTTCACTGGAGATAGAATTGGAAAAGTCTGCAATTTGGCTTATTTGGGCAGTCTTTGTGGTTCATCACCATTATATACGAAGAAGGATTAATCAGAGTAGCCTGCTTCAAAACAATATAGACAATCCCTACCCTTCCTCCATGGTGAGAGGAACAAAGGCTGCCTTTCGGAAGGCGTCGCCGAGGTTCAAAGAGAAGCCTGCACTACTGCCTGATTCTCACCTTTTATATGAAGGAGGAGAGAGTCTTGAAAATGGCAATTCTGGGCTTTCTTGTGTTTGAATCCCGGATTCGCCTGGGGTCTTCACGCTCTAGAAAGTCTTCCTTTTTTATCTCTTGGAGGAGCTATAATTGTTGGAGATCATGGAGGTGGTTTCAAAACCGTCTTCAGTGGGAGACGTTACAGGTTCAGTGGCCACGAGAAGAAAGAACTTGCCAGTTCTCGGGAGATCATGGGCGTCCAGTAGCCGGGAGGAAAGAAGTGCAGCGGCTAGCGCACATGAGTCCAGCGGTCACTTTATGACTAGAGACCAGTGGCTGCTTCACTGCTTTGAGCGGCCAGTGTGTATGACGCCTAGCGGTCACTATATTGCTTTGAGGCTAATAGCCAGTGTGTATGATGGAGATCAACGGCTGCCTCATTGCTTTGAGTGGCTAGCATGTTCAAGGGTTGCAATGGCCAATGGGCCTTGTAGTCAGTGGCCACTAAGGACATCTCTTGTTGTGGTCGGCCAAACTTTAATATCATCATTTCTTTATGGAGAAATGAGTAATTTGCCTTGGGGAGGGTTATGTGCGGGCAGATGAGTTTTCTGTATGTCAACAAGTGCCCCCTCGAGGTATGATGATTGGAGTGTGTTATGGTAATCATTGTGCCTCGAGAATTTCACAAATTCATACTTCTGATGGAAAGGTGTAGAGAATTTATTTTAAAAGCTGCTCATGCCCTACTTTTTCGCAAATATCATTTGTTTGCATCTCTACGAGGATTATGGGGGAAAAACCCAAGGGAGGATTCCAAGAGGTGTAGAACAACTTTTTTGAAGAACTTTCTCTTTGGAGATGAAAAGTAAGCTGATTTTGTCAGGTAATAATGGAAAGCTTCGGATTTGTGGCATTAATTGCATTTTGATGGGATTTGGATGGTTGCGTAGGCAAATTAACTCCAAATTTAGCATATGACCAGTCTATTCGAAGGTATTTTTGAATGGACCGTTATGATGACGTCAGTTTTAAATTTTGGCTGCTTTGCGGATTTCGAAAAGTAGTTGGAAATCCAAACGGTGCCTCCTCGAACTGCGTGCTTATCGGCCATTCTATGGTTTCTACTTGTTTAGAAACTTGGCCACTGAAGCGATTTTGGGATGACCGTTGGGTGTCGTTTCATTTCCAGAATAGCCGTTGGGCGTCGTTCTCTTTTCGAAGTAGTCGCTGGACTCTTAACTCCATAGCCGGCGCTTTTTTTTTTTTATGAAAATCGAGGAGTCAGATATTTTAAAGGAGGGATCTTCACCTTTCTTTTCATTTCACCATTTCAGATTTCCAGAATTTCTAGATTTCTCAGAGCTTTTTGGCATGTCAGAGTCTTCTTCCGGTCTCCTTCTTCAAGTCTCTTCTACAATTTCTTTCTTTCGCTTCAGAGACAATGGCTGGTATGCATCCTTTTCAAAAGTGTAACTTCTCTTTCTGCTTTCTTTCTTTTTTATTTATATAGCACGTTTGCATATTCCTTTCTCAGCACTTGTGTGGAGATAATGTCATTTCTGTTGAAGATTTTGGTTTATCTCTTATCCTTTTGCTTGCTTCGTGACGACCTGATGAGTGGTCTAACTTTGGCATGGAGTGGGAATTTTTCTTTTCTTTTGTTTTTTGTTCTCTTTTCCTTCACGCAGAAGATGAAAAGTTCCAGGGTTTTCCCCTTTCTTCTGATTTGTTGGAACACACACCCTGTCAGTGTGGTTTTCGAGCGATGGCCTGACACTTGCATGAAGATCGTCACCCGGGGAAGATAAGTGGCCGTCCAATGTCATGGGTGACCGCTGGGTATTTCGCGACTCGGCTGCGGAATAGTTGGCCGCTGAGCCTTTGTAATTTGGGGCTTTTGGCCGCCCAAGGTCTTAAGGCAAATACTGACTGTTGATGAGTGGGCCTTAACCGCAGGATGTTGGAGATGAACGGCTATAGTTTGTGGGAGGTTTTGGCTAGCCGCTAGCGGTGAGATAGCGGTCGTCAGGGTTTTCTCTACAGAAGTCTGGTGATTGACTGCTGAGTCTTGGATGTTGGCCGCTGATGAAGCCGTTATGCTTTAGCCGCTGAGCACTAGGAAATCAAAACCATAGCCGCCCAATTCTTTTTCTGACTTAGCTGCTAGGTATTTGGATTGACAGAATCTCAGCCACTGGCTATCTATTTCTGCTTTGATTTTTCTTTTCTGCATCCATCCATCTTTAATGTCTCCAAATGGTCTTTAGCGAGCACTTACAGCCCTGTTTGGCCGTAGACCTTTGGTTCGAAAATCTCTAAGTGCACACTTGCCCTGCCGTGGTTGAGAACTAGTACATCTCTTTCCTCTGGGTTTTCTGCCCATCTTCAAAGTGAGGGGAGGTGCTGCCAAAATTTTACAAGAATGCTATAATCTAACATTTCCTTGTCTTTTCTACATATAAGAATGTTGCTTCCTCCTCCTCTATTGCTGATGTTGCTACCATCGCCAAAGGCAAGTAGGCTGTTGTTGAGGCTCCGCAGGTTCTGGCTGCTGGAGCTGCACAAGCTCCTCTTTCTCCTTGCAGCATAATGCAAGAAGGCTGTGCCAAGATGGAGCACATCTCCCGCAATGTGAACAACATCGTCAATAATAAGTGGACTCCCCTGCTTAGCAGTGCCTGGAGAGACAGAGATCAAGGATCTTTACAGAAGCCTAGCCATGCTTTTGATGATAGCAGTGGTTGTAAAAGGTGTCACTCCACTGTTTGGGATAACAGTAAACAAATGTGCTTGATGTGCAGACGGAATTATAGAAACAGACTGAGTGCACCGGGTGTATGCGTAGCACAAAATATTGGTAAAAATTTGCAATGCATCTGCAGAAAACTTGTTTTCATCCCACAAGACGTGATAATGTGTGGGCCAACTAGTTCTCTATATACCTGCAGGGATGCCCGCTGAATTGCATTGACCTTTTGCTAATATCACCCCATAAAACATGGTATGCTGAGGTTTGTGCACAAACCGAGCCGACATATTTGGTGATCTCTGGCCAATCTTGTGATGCCACACCTACTATTATAGAAGGGATAGAATCCTCCCTAGGTGGCAGATGTGTGACATCAGCTCCGAAGGCAGAGATACATTGCAGCAAAGGAAGAAGCGTTGAGGAGGCACGTAGAAGACTTTAATGCCGAGTGTCAAGCTTTCTTAGGACAGGTAATCTATCTTCCTTCTTTGTTTGTCATCCACTGATGTATCTGGATGTGCATGTGTAATCACTTTTGAAAGTGTTATCAATGAAAGTGACACTTTTTGCATATCTATCTTCATGGCTTTCTGATATGGAAAGGATGTATGATTTTGATTTTTAGATTCAAGTGACTCACCATTCTTAAAAAAGAATAGTAACTCACAGTGAAGTGGGATGAGAAATAGACATTAGCCGGGGTCTGGGTTTGATAAATCTGATTATGAAGTTAGTCAAGTAAAAATGAACATTAGTCGGGGCCTTGTAGGGGCATTAGCCGAGGTTCGGCCTTGATTCTTCGGAATCGAATAAAGGAGGTTTTTGAAGGTCAAATGGGGTCTGTATTTGTAGAGGCCAAATGACACATGCAGGTTTAGTTAAGGAGGTTTGAGGTACCATCCTTAAACAAAGAAAATGAATCTGAAAATGCTTAGGAATAATAACGTTTAAGAAACTTTCCATTAATGGGCATGATACATCTTTAGCAATCAATAGTGAGAAGAACAACATATGCACCATTTGAATAGACTTTGTCGATGACGTAAGGTCCTTTCCATTTAGGTTTGAACTTTCCTTTGGATTTGTGAGTGAGGATCATAGGTCTTCTAACTGCAAGGACCATATCTCCTTTCTTGAAGGCTCGTTCACGTACTTTCTTGTCGAAAGATACCGCCATGCGAGCTTGGTAGATTTCAATGCTTTGTCTAGCTGCAAGTCTTTTCTCATCAAGAATTTTCAACTCTCGGAATCTTAGCTCAGCATTTTCATCATCTGTAATATTTTCTGCAATCACCACCCTGAGTGAGGGCAATTGAGTCTCCAGGGGTACGACTGCCTCGCACTTATAAACAAGGGAAAATGGAGTAGACTTAGTTAGACCTCTGACTGTGGTTCGGTAAGTCCAAAGAGCTTCGTGGAGACTCATTCCCCATGATTTCTTATTGCTGGAAACCATTTTCTTCATAATTTTACAGATGGTTTTGTTGAAAGCTTCAGCCAACCCATTTGCTGCAGGATCATATGTGATGGAAGGGCATCAATGAATACCAAAACGACACACCAAAATGACAGATAGTATGGCTTTTGACAGGACTATATGTGGTGGAAGGGCGATGGTTTTGTTGAAAGCTTTTGCCAACCCATGATTTTTGTAGAATTTGTCGTTGCTGAACTGGGGCCCATTGTCGTGATATAAGCGTTTAGGCACACAAAAACGATAGATAATGTGGCTTTTGACGAAACTGATTCCAGTGTCAACTTTCACCTCCGCCAATGGAACTACCTCGGACCATTTGGAGAAATAATCTGTGGCTGCCAGAATGAAATTGTAGCCCTTGTTCGACGAGGGATAAATTTTTTTGATGATGTCCATGCTCCAGGCTTAAAAAAGCTAAGACACCATTGTGGGATGCAAATAAGTTGGCGGTTGATGTATGAAATCACCATAAACTTGGCATTCCCTGCATTTTTTGGCAAACTGTATGGAGTCTGCAAGCATTGTAGGCCAGTAATACCCCAATATTTGTATCCGGTCATGTAATTTCGGTCCAGCCTGATGAGCGCCACATGGCCCTGCATGGACTTCTTTTAATGCCCCTTCAGCTTCCTTTCGGGTTAGGCATCGAAGCAAAACTCCATCGAATGACCTTTGATATAGAGTTTTGGATGAATGATCATAATAATATTTGGACGCACACCTTTAAATACTAGTTCGATCTTTGATGTTGTCGGATAGAATGGCATGTAGGATGTAGTTGATGAAGAATTCTCTCCAATCTTTAAATGAATTTTTATATGAAGGAGCTTCACTTCTCGAGACTTGAAAGAAATCTGCTACAGCATGGTGAGAATCAAGGGGTGGCAGTAACTTCCATTCAGTGATGGTAATTTCCACTATGCGAGGCCATTGGAGCAGCTAGTCCCGCTAGAGCATTTGCCTTGACATTTTCACGTCTTGGTATATGATGGAGTTATATCAACGTGAACTAGTCTTTGAGCTTTTGGGCTTTGTTGAAGTAAGGGACCAAGTTTGGCTTTCATACTTCATATTCGAGATTCATTTGTTTTATGATCAGCTGAGAATCTCCATAAACAGCCAGTGTGTCGATGTCGGATTCCATTGCTAACTCCAACCCCATGAATAGAGCCGTATATTCAACCGCATTGTTAGAGCAAGGTTCCAGTAATGAGAAGGAGTGAGGGATGTGTATATTCTTTCTGGACTGCAGAAGATAATTCCCACTCCTGACACCATTTCACCAAATTCATTGGTTCGAGTAGCTCCGTCAAAGAGCACGATCTAGTGAAGATCAGGATCGATAGTATGTTTAATGGTCCTTTCGGCGAAGAATATCGGTTCATCCGGAAAGTCATCTTTGAATTTGGAGTCTTCTGATAAAGGATGTTTAGCTAGGAAATCTGCCAAGGCCTGCCCTATGATTGCTTTTGCCGGTGTATATCTTATAACATAGCATGACAATAATATAGACCATTTGGCTAGTCGATCGTTCAAAGAACCAGCCTTTTTCATCAATACCTTCAGTGGATTGATCCAGGACACTAGATATACTGTATTTAACATAAGTAGTGTCGGAGCTTTTGTAATGCGAACATAAGAGCCAAGCATTCCTTTTCAACAGATTTGTATTTGTGCTTTGCCCCCACTAACATTTGAGATAGGTAGTAGAGAGCCACTTCTTTGCCGTCATCGTTGTTTAGAGCTAGTATAGCGCCCAACAAATGATCTAAGGCCCTTGTGTATAGGATAAATGGTTTATTTGACCTTGGAGTTGCTAGTACAGGTGGAGTGATCAAATACCTTTTGATGTCTTTGAAGGCTTCATCGCATTCCTTGTCCTAGACAAAATCAACCCTTTTCTTCATTAGGCGAGAGAAAGGTTTGCACTTGCCGGATAGGTTAGAAATGAATCTCCTAATGTAGGCCAATCAGCCCTTTATACCTCTGAGCTCTTTAAAAGTTTTTGGCGGAGGCAACTCTAGTATTGACTTGACTTTGATTGGGTCAAGCTCAATTTCCCCTTCACACACTACAAATCCGAAGAACTTTCCTGAAGATACTCCAAAGAAATATTTGAGATGATTCATAAGCAATTTGAACTTCCGCAATCACTCGAAGACTTTACATAGATCATCAAGGTGAGTGTCCTTCTTCTTGCTCTTAATGCGAGATCATCTACATAACATTCGACCGTCTCATACTGGATATCGTGGAAGATTTTCATCATAGCTCTTTGATATTTGGCTCCTGCACTCTTGAGGCCAAAAGGCATGAATGTATAACAGTATACCCCAAATGGTGTCATAAATGAGGTGTGCTTCTCATCTTCCGAGGACATCTTCATCTGGTTGTATCCCGAGAATCCGTCCATGAATGACATTCTCTCATACCCAAATGTATTGTCAATCATGATTTCGCGGATAGGTAGGGGAAAATCATCTTTCGGGCATGCTTTATTTAGATTTCGGAAATTGATACATATCCTGATTTGTCCAGTCTTCTTTGTAACGGGGACAATAATGGCCAGCCAGTCAGGATGTTATTCTTCAAAAATAAACTGAACATCTTAAAGCTTTTGTACTTCTTTCTCAATCTTTTCCATGATCTTTGGTTTGGTTTGTCGTTGATCTTGTTTTACTGGTTTAATATCTTTTGAGATATTCAGTTTGTGCACGGTAATTTCTGGATCCAATCCGGGCATTTCTGCATAAGTCCATGCAAAGCAATTCACAAACTTACACAAGAAATACACGAAATCATCTAGTTCATTTCCGTTCATATGAGCACTTACAAAGGTAGGACAAGGATTGTCTAGGGTTCCCAGATTTACTTCTTGCACTTGATTTTCAGTTGGAGGGTTGGGAGGAAGCTCTTCCACATTATTTCCGGAAGCTTCCAACTCCACAAATCCCTTTAGGTATCATTTGGAGATTTAAACCAAGGCCTGATCCCCTTCCAAGGATTCGGTTTTAAAGGCTCAGTGGTTTGTATATTCAGAATCAAATGATCCTAAGGGCCAGTTTTGCATGGATTTTGACTTTCATCAAACTCTGGCTACCAGTGATCAGTGGCTTGGGATGCTGTATCACTATCATTAATGGCCTCTTCTTGATGCTAGAAGATGTTCCAATCATCCAGATCTTGTAAATTTGTCTCGAAAGAATAATCAAAATCATATTCTTTGGTGAATGGCACTGTTTTCACCCTGAAGCCTTTTGTGACTCTAGGTATGCTCTGGTAAGGAGTGTACCCAATACCTGACCGAAATTCTTCTAGCCGGTGATTCCATTCGAACTGTCCTTTTTGCCTCTTCGTCATACCGATGTAAGGTACCAGTATCTCTTTGGTCATCCCTAATCCAGTAGGCTTCTTGAGATTATAGCCCATACTTCTGATCATATTTTGGGACTGATAACTGTAGGGTTTAAAGTTTGGAGTGCCTTCACTAACAAAATCCCCGAGTGGAGATGAAGTGGAGGCATCTTCTGCCCGAAGGAATATCTTGCCTCGTCCCAAGGTTTATTGGTGGGTACCATAAAGGTTGACCCATCAACTTTGAATATTGGATGCGGGCCTGTGTATTGATGGAGAGGAGGCTCATATCCTGCTGTTGGCGGTGGATCTATGAACACGCCATTGTTTTCTTCTGAGATACTACATTCGCAGAGTGTGATCTTCTTCTCATGTTTCTCAAAGGGGAGACAACATGATCTTCGATAGTTCCCATGAAACTAGCGAATTCCTCACAATTTTTGAAATCTTTCCCTATGGATAGTATTTGAAAATCATGATGTAGGCTATGTCGGCATAATGAGATCCACACATATCGAGGAGATTCCTCGCACCTGTAAGCCAATTCCAGCCATTGATCTATATAAGTGATAATAGACTCACCCGACCCTTGATGCATGAGCACTAAATGTCTTAAGGAGACTGTTTCTGTTTCCCTTGATTGGCATGCCTCCAATACTCATATCAGATTAAATGAGCGCCTTAAAATGTCTCATCGGGATGAGTTGCAAGTTTCGCTTCCTAGCCTCTTTGACTCTGCCTTTTGCCGACTTCCCCGGTTATGAGATGAGGACATTAAGGCAGGATAAATTTGATGACGACTTCCCATCTCGTTCATAATGGATTTAAACATCCTTGGAGATGTCGCACTCTACCTTGGAGTTTCATATTGTACAGCTGCACTGCGATCTTGGGGCGATTGACTATTTGCATTGAGGGCTCATAACAGATTAGGCCAGCGGATTTCTTGATTTGGCTGGTTAACTGGAGAAGCCACATTGACAGATTTAGAAGATTTAACGGAAATGACTATGGATTTACCCTTCTTTACGTCAGGTTCCGCATTGATTGTGAAAGGTCCCCACGAACCGTATCACCAGCTTCTTCTTTTGTTGTTGACTCGAGGCTTTGGCTAACTCAGCTGTACTTGTTCCCACCCACGCTTTTTCATATTGGGTTCCCTTTCTTCATACATGGCTGCATCAGTGAAGTAAACCTCCTTTCCTTTGAAAGGCTTCTCATCAGCAAATACACGATGTACCTTTCCACCATCATCAATGTATTTGAAACACTAGTGAACGGTAGACGGTACAATGGAGTAGTCGTGCAACCATCTTCGTCCTAGCAAGATGTTATAGCAAGCTCGGGTTTTGATGACGTGTAAGGTAGCTTCAGAAGCCAAACTCCCAAGCTGAAATTTGATTCGAATCTTCCCAATGGGATTTTGAATTTCACCATCATATCCTTGAATCACAGTATTAGTGCTGGTGAGCTTGTTTGGGGGAACTCCCAATTCTTGCAATGCTGTGACAGTAATAAGATTAAGAGCTGACCCTAGATCCACTTGTACCCTGAGAACTGGTACCTCTTTGATGTATGCTGTGAAATATAAAGGCCTTGTATGATTGGCATTCCCCGCCAACAAATCTTCTTTAGAGAACGAGATAGTAGCTTTAGAAGCATTTTGGATGGAGTAGCACTCTTCACATTGCTTCTGGGGCCTTTTGGATTTAGCCACTTGATGCTTCTTCTCTATTTGATGCACTTGGGCCACATGTACTAGATTACTAGGATCCAGTGCTTGTAATTTTTTGATGAAACGGTCTCGAGTTTCTTTCGACATCTGCAGTAGATAGAGAATGTGTAATCGTGCAGGTATGTGACTCAGGTGTTCGACAATGTCATACTTAAATGACTCTATCGGCCTTCCATTGACATCAGCATTTACATTTTGCCCTGTGGGGACTACAAGTGAGGGAGAAGTGGGAGGAAGAGTAGAAGGAGTTGGTGCGGGAGGTTTATCATAGTTGGCTTTATAATTCCTTTCGGACCTGAGGCCGTTCCCAGTGCTTCTTTGGATAGCCAGAACTTCTTCTTGCTGAGAGAAGAAATCTACCATTCCTTCAGCAATGTCTTCCATATCAATAGATGCAGAAGATGTAGTGGTTTCTTCTTCCATACCAGCGGCCACCTGGCAAGATGTTACCTTGGGTTTGTTCTCATAGCTTGTCGGTTCATTACACAAGGTAATAATCCCGTGCGTTCTTGTGATGAATGGATCTGATGAATTGATTGGTACAGTGTCAGGAGCTTCTTCAAACTATGTACAATGATCTCCATTAGATCCCAAAGACACATTGCTGATCATGATAGCTCTGTAGGTAAATTTGCAGGTGCTTGATAGCGGGATTCATCATTATCTACAATCGGTAGAGGATCTGTATGGATTTTCGACGGTACCAGAAATGAAGGAGGGTCCGCCCGCCAATCACCAGATTTACGGCATCTTGGATTGTAGATTTGAACTTCTATTTTTGGGATGTTCTCTTGATAGAAGAAGGGATCAGTGATGAAGTCATTTTCATTCAATACCTCATCTAAAAGGTGATCTTCTTCATCAAAATCAGACTTTGGATCACTGTCCCGGTGGTCATCATCCATGGGTGGCAACATTGTGGGGGGAACCCATTCGCCATCTGAGTCTTCCGAGTGTAAAGGTGGAGAGAGCTTCAATTCAGAGATTCGGTTGCAGTTTGAAACCTGCAACTTATCCTCTTCTTCATTAAGGGGAAGAAGGAAATCTGCCAGAGTAATGGGTCTTCTCGCTATCTCAGAAGATTCTACTGGTGCCCTTTTCCTTGGTGAAGGTTTAGTTTCCTCTTTTGCTTATTTTATAGGCTGTGCCTTGACCATTTGACGGGAGTTATGAAGTGATCTTTTCATCTTCATTCTCTTTTCGGAAGTGGACCGTGACTTCATTGTTTTCCAGCCGTCATTGCTTATAAGATTAGAATGCACCGTATCACTCCTCCAGATGCTATGTTGACCGAGACAAGTTCATCACTATATTTAACTTTATTAATTAGTCAAAACTCCACCATTTTTGGTATGATAGGCCCAATGTTGGTAGGTTCAAATGATCCGAATGCTACCATGTTGAGTGATGGTGTATCACATTGTTGATCGAGCCATATAACTCCTTTAGCCAACATATCTTGTATTCTTTCCTTCAAAATGAAACATTATATCAAAGGATGAGAGATCATTCGGTGATAGGGGTAGTTGTTTGGATCATTTGTTCTTCCTTCTTGACTGGGTCTTTTGGAAGAAGGGAGTTCTAACTTACCATGCTCCAGCAAAGTCTTGAAAATATCTTCAATATTTTCATCGAAAGGGTACTTGGAATTTTTCCTCCTTTTGTAATCCTCCTTCCTCGCAGCTTCGTCCTTAGGATCTTGCGCCTTTCTAGGAGCTTTTGAAGTTTGGATGTTAAAGACTTCTTCCTTCTTCTTTCCCTTGGGTGCAGAAGGTGTGGAAGTTTGAACTCTTTAGGACTTGTGCTTCTGATCAAGTTCCTTATGGCAGTCTTCTGGATCGATGGCTGATTCCAGTAGTTTAGACATGGATTTAGTCTTAATATCGATTACCATTTACTTAATGTCGGGCTTGAGATTAGACTTGCATATATCTACTGTCGAATTTTGAGAGATGGGCTCCTTGCATCTATAAGCCAGTGCTCTCCACCTGTTTATAAAGTCCTGAACAGACTCATTCTCTCCTTGTTTGGATTGAGTGAGTGAGTTTAGGCTGACTGGCTGGTCTTCTTCTTGGAAATGCAATAAGAACTTTTCCTCAAGAACCACCCATGAAGTGAGGGAATTCTCTGGTAATAATTTGTACCAATCAAAAGCAGTTCCACTCAGAGTCCATATGAATAATCTGATTTTCAAGGCATCTATATCGGCATGCCCCAAGCTGGGATTTGAAGTGGACTACATGCTGATAAGCAGAGCTTTTGCCCATATAAGACTGGAAGGTTAGGGGTTTTTACTTAGGAGGATAGGAGGCCAAATCCATTTCGGGTAAATATTTTGGCACAGACCCTTTCTTCCTGAGTCTCCCCTCATCTCTGGTTTTAGTCAGCATGTCTGTCACGTCCTTGAAAGTTAATTGTTTCTCCAGACCTTTTTGATGTCCGCTATCTGAGCGTTGACCGCTTTGCTTGGACAGCCTTTGTGAAAGTTGTTGCATTTATGCCGCTATCTGATCTATTTTTTCTTCAGACGCATGCAGATCCTTCCTGTTTGAAGAAGACAGGGTTTTCAGTGGATAATCGTTTGGACCAGTCACCTGATCCATGAGGAATTGTAGCTGAGTAGCAATTTGGTTAATCCTATCATTTTGTTGTTTGACCAAATCCTATATATTTTCAACCGAATTTTCGCCTTCAGTTTGCTCTTCAAAATTTACTGGGGCACTAGTTTCTCTGGCCATGAAGACAGGATATTTGCCTGGTCCAGTGAGAGGTGAGAAGCTACCTTCGACATCTCGAGTGGTTAATGGAATATCTTCTTTAATGGGCTGGAGTACCGGGGAATCCATGCCCCCTGTGTTTTTGTTGACTGGAGGTGTTTCCCCCTCCATGACTGGGTTTCATGACCCTTTGAGGTATTATCTGATTCTTCACCTTCGATAGGGTTTAAACTGTTAGCAGATATTCTAGCGGAACGCCTGACACGTCGAGTCCCAGTCATGCAAACCATAGCAATATCAGGGTCGTCTTTCTTCATTATCCATTGCGGAGTAATTCTTCTTTGGCCATAACTCTCCTTTTTATCGTTCCTCCATACTATCATAGGGATGGAACAATTGATGATGGGGTTTGACCCTCCTGGATGATGAGGCCCTACTATGACTAAGGCGAGATGTCATCTTTTGTACCTCCTCCCCTCTTTCTGGGTAAGAGGATAGAAGGTATTCTCTTTAAGTGATGCCATGGCTGAATCCTAGCGAGTTATCTTCTTGAATTTTCGTGGTATAGCAGACCACGTTGTTTAACTTGGGATTATCTCTCTTTACTGCAGTTTTTTCTTCCCAAGTATTTGGCATAAACCTTTGCCTTCGTAGGTTTTGGCTTTGCCATTTGCTAGGGTTTTCTCCATGTCTTGCACCTTCCTTGCCCCCTTTGTTTCTTTATTGATGTGTAGGCAAGCTAGGGCAGCCTTTTCCAAATCCTGATGCTCTTTGAGAAGAACAACAAAAGGATTCTGGGCATATTTGGACACCCATGGCCTGCATGGCATGGCTTTCTTAGAGAGCTTTGCCGTTACAGGAGAGGCCTTGATGGTATGCGTAGTTGGAGTCATCCATTGGAAGACAGATACTCGAACTGGGAGTTCATTTTCAGCATAGGCTCTTTTCCAGCCACTGGAAGCCTTGTTTTCTTGGATACAAACATTAAACAAGCGTTCCTTCGTCTTATTAAAAGTGATGACAAGAGAATTCATGATTGATCTGCAACAAAAACAAAAAAACAAATAATGAATTAATGACAGGAGAGCGTATTTACTTGCTCAATCCCATATCAATCTATTTAATCTTCTACTTCTATGTTTTCATGTACGTGCTACTGATAAACGACCAGCATTCCAGTGCAATAAACATAGCCCCAAAAAGGGTGAGAAAATAATATGTGATCCAATTTAATTCATGGTGATGTATTTTTCTTTTGACCCACATGCACCAATGAACTGATTAATTAGGATCTCATCAAGTTTCGTAGGCCATAAGTAGGGTAGTAAATGCTCGCTACCGACTAAAGGAAACTGACTTTATAGATTGAATAATATGGACTTATAAATAGAGACAACTTCACAAGGAAGAGTCTTATTAGCCATATTATTTTGTGACATATTTAATTCATGTCACCATTTTTCAATTCTCTATCTGGTACTGTTTAGGAGAGTCTTGGGTTCTGTACAATGAGAACTCAATCAGCATAAAGCCTTAGAACTCTATGACAGAACGTCTAAGAGAAAAATGTAAAAAGAGAAGTCCAACAACCACTTTCTATAGACTGGCCAATGAAGGCCACTAGTGTTGGCTAATGGATATTACTAGCGTTGGCCGCTGACTGTCAAGCACTCCAAGCTGACCGCACTAGCTTTGCACCTCATGGTTGTATAGTATGTTAGAATCACACGATCACTGAGAGGGGGGGTGAATCAGTGATGTCCCAATAATTTTACTTGAATACTAGTAAGTCCAAATAATCAAAGCAATAATCAAGCAACCACAGGAACACAAGGTTTTAATGTGGTTCACCCAAAGGCTACATCTACGGTGCAACGACTACCCGGACACCAATCCGTGGCTAGTCTTACTTGATTAATTTCTGAAGCTTCAACTTCAAGGAGCACCCACCCCTGTTTCAGATAGCACCCACTATCTAGGAAACAACAACTCCCTTTATAATTTCGTCTGCACCAACAGACAGGATCACCAAACCCCAATACCAAGCACCAACTTGATATTTTACAATGATTAGAGAAAAACCCTTTACAGAAATTCAATCTCTTACTCTCAATCCCATACAATCAGACTCTTTAATAAATATGAATTGAGAGATACTTATCTGAAGAAACTACTGATGAAGAACCATCTTCTTGATGCCAGAGTTTCTTCTTCACTTGCTGTAATGAAATCACAGCAGTAACTCCTTGCAAGCTCACACACACTCACAAATCTTCTCTCTGTTTCTGTGTGTATTCTTGTATCTGTGTCTTTTTCAAACGATCCCTAACAAGCCTTTATATAGGATCTGCCAACCCTAATTTGAGATTGCAAAAGGACTGGGAGATGTTTTTGGAAACTCCTGCAAGGATTAGAAAAGATCCCCTGTTTCTTTTCTTGCAACTTTCTGTTTTGTACACTTCTTCAAGAATTAGAAGTGACTCCCTGTTTCCTCTCGTGCGACTTTCTATTTTGAGCTCTGCACTTGACCGACCTCAGAGCTTGAACGTGCTTTGCGCTTTACCGTGCTATTCAGTGCTTGAGTTATCTTTGCGCTTTACCGAGCTTCTCAGTGCTTGAGTTATCTTTGCGCTTTACCGAGCTGCTCAGTGCTTGAGCTATCTTTGCGCTTTACCGTGCTTCTCAGTGCTTGAGCTATCTTTGCGCTTTACCGAGCTGCTCAGTGCTTGAGCTATCTTTGCGCTTTACCGAGCTGCTCAGTGCTTGACAGTGCACTGCAATTTACCAACCTCAATGCTTTGCCGAACTGACCAAGTTCAACGCTTCGCCAGTGCTTCAACGATTTCTGCACTTGACAAGCTCAGTGAATGAACCGAGCTTCATGTTTTTACCGGGCTCAACGCTTGATGCTTTAAACAGACTTGACGCTTGACACTTTTACCGAACTGAGCTGTCATGGCTGGGATCAGTGCTTTACCGAGTTCAACACTTGAATCCTCTTTGAACTCTGCATTTCTTCGAACTGAGCTGTCATGGCCGAGCTCCATGCTTTTATCGATCTCTTTGCTTTTGTTACCGTAACTGTGCTAAGGCATTCTGTGCTGAGCTGAGGCATTATGTGTTGTGCCGAGCTTCTATGCCGAGCTGAGGCATCATTTGTTGTGCCCGTGTGACAATGTGTTGACAATAATTCCAACACACAATGCCAAGCTTCAAACAACCAACTCTCTTCAAAATCCAACAATCTCCCCCTTTGGAATTGTTGGCAACACTTGGAACATGTTAACCATCAATCAATTTTGCACACAGGTTTCTGTTCTGTTCTGAAATGCTTCGATGTCTTCTCGGTAATTCTGTAACATCTGTAGCATGTCTTCTTGGTAATTCTGTAACATCTGTAGCATGTCTTCTCGGTAATTACAGTCTCCCCCTAAATTGGCAACACTTTATTCTCCCCCTTTGACAACAATTACAAAGGAACGTGCTTAGCAGCAAAAAGAATAGCAATAATGCATGCCCCCCCTTACAAGAAGGTCTCCTAATGCTTGGGAGAGTGAGTAACTCCCAATTTCTTGCGAAGATACTCGAAGACTTCCTTCGGTAGAGGCTTTGTGAAGATATCAGCCACTTGTGCAGTGGTTGGAACATATTCCAATTTGACCTCACCGTCAGCAACCTTTTCTTTGAGAAAGTGATAGCGTATTGCAACATGCTTTGTGCGGGAGTGTTGGACAGGGTTCTTGGAGATATGTATAGCACTTGTGTTGTCACAGTAGATTGGCATAGGATCTCTCGTCTGAATACCGAGATCTGAGAGCATTTGACGCATCCATAGGACCTGGGTACAGCAAGTTGCTGCTGCTATGTACTCTGCTTCCGCTGTAGAAAGTGAAACTGAATCTTGCTTCTTGCTGTGCCAAGCCACCAATCTTTCACCAAGATAGAATGCACCTCCACTTGTGCTTTTGCGATCATCTACACATCCAGCCCAATCAGCATCAGAATATGCAATGAGAGTGAATGTTTTACCTTTCGGATACCAGATGCCGAGCTCCAGAGTGCCCTTGAGATACCGAAATATCCTCTTCACTGCTGTAAGGTGCTCTTCTGTTGGTGATGCCTGAAATCTCGCCACCATACATACCGCCTGTAGAATGTCCGGTCTTGTAGCAGTCAGGTAGAGCAAGCTCCCTATCATTGATCGGTAAGTGGTGTGATCAACTGATGGAGCCTTGTCATCTTTGCTTAGCTTTGTGTTAGTGGACATAGGCGTGCTTACTGGCTTGCTGTCTTCCATGTTGAACCGTTTCAGCATCTCCTTGAAGTACTTCAACTGAGATATGAAGATACCATGCTTCAGCTGCTGCATTTGGAGACCAAGGAAGAAACTTAGCTCTCTGAGCATGGACATTTCAAATTCATTCTTTATCTCTTCAGCAAAATTTCTGCACAACTCCTCGTCATTACCACCAAAGATTATGTCATCGACATAAACTATGACAACCAGTTGGTTACTTTGATCTGTTTTGACATAGAGATTGCTATCAACCATTCCTTTGCCGAAACCAATCTTGCGAAGATAGCTGTCCAGCCGTGCATACCAAGCCCTCGGTGCTTGTTTCAGACCATATAAAGCCTTTCTCAACTTACACACCAGGTCTGAACTATTGCTCAAGAGTAAGCCAGCTGGTTGCTCAATGTAAACCTCTTCCTCAAGTAGCCCATTCAAAAAGGCTGACTTCACATCCATTTGAAATACCTTGAAGTTCTTGTATGCAGCCAATGCCAGGAACATGCGTATGGCTTCCAGACGAGCCACTGGTGCGAAGGTTTCTTCAAAATCTATGCCTTCAATTTGAGCATAGCCTTTACAAACTAACCTTGCTTTGTTTCTCACAACTTGTCCATCTTCATTCAGCTTATTTCTAAAGACCCATTTAGTACCTATGACATTCTTATCAACGGGTCTAGGGACTAAATCCCAAGTGGAGTTCTTCTCTATTTGCTCTAACTCCTCATGCATAGCCTTTAACCAATTTTCATCAAGGCTTGCTTCAGCCACTGTCTTGGGTTCGATCATTGATACTAGTGAAAACGTGTTCGCCACACTATGTCTAGTTTGAACACCAGCCTTAGGATTTCCAATTATTTGATCCTTAGGATGTTGTTCTACCCAAATGTTGTGCTTTTTAGGAGTAGCAACTTCTGAACCGTCCCTTGATTCCTTAGAATCATTAGGTTCAGTCCTTTCATCATCCAACTCAGACAAGTCCTCATAAACCGGACATTCTTCACAGGTTACATGCATGGGTTCATAATGTTCATCAATTCTGACATCAGCACTTTCTATGATTTTGCTGGTCCTTTTGTTAAGACATCTATATGCCTTGCTAGTGGAGGAGTAACCCAGAAATGTACCTTCATCAGCTCTTTCTTCAAATTTTCCCAGATTCTGTTCAAGTCGCTTAATGAAGCATTTGCTGCCAAATATCTTGAAGTGCTTGACTGAAGGCTTCCGTCCAAACCATAACTCATATGATGTTTTATCTTCATGTCGCCTGATCATGCATCGATTCTGAATGTATACAGCTGTATGGACTGCTTCCTTCCAATATCTGTCAGCAAGTTTGCTCTCAACCAGCATAGTGCGTGCCATTTCCTGCACAGTGCGGTTCTTGCATTCAACTACTCCATTCTGCTGTGGAGTTCTAGGGGCTGAGTATTGTCTTTGAATCCCATGATGCTCGCAGAACTTGGTGAATTCTTCAGATGTGAATTCGCCTCCACGATCAGACCTTAACGTCTTGATCTTCTTCCCTAGCATGTTTTCAACCTGTGCTTTGAACACTTTGAACTGAACAAGTGCTTGATGTTTATGTTTTAGAAATAAAACCCATGTCATTCTAGTATAATCATCAATGCATAACATGAAATACTTATCTCCATTGGTGCTTTGAGTTCGCATTGCTCCGCAAAGATCAGTGTGCACAAGCTCAAGAGGTTTCCTCGTGTGATGCTCCTTTGTCTTGAATACCACCCTCGTTTGCTTTCCCTTTTGACAAGAATTGCAAACAGGGTTGGAAGGCTTCTTTATCATTGACATGCCTCTTACCGCCTTTGTATGGCTAATCTTTGACAGATTGTCAAAGTTTAGATGCCCGAGGAGCTTGTGCCACAACCAGCTTTCCTCCATTTGGCTCAATAAACAGGATTTTTCCAATCCATCAGACAGAGTGTAGAGATTGCCTGTTGTTCTTGACCCTGTAGCCAGTGTTTTGCCATTGCTACATTTCTTGATTGCAAACCAACTCTTTGTGAAGATTACCTCATGACCTTTGTCACAGATCTGACTTACACTTAGCAGGTTGTGTTTAAGTCCAGATACATACAGTACTTCCTCAGAACTGATCTTGCCTTCTTTCAGCTGAACAACACCTTTGCCACAGATTTTGGCGCCATCGTTGTTGCCGAATTTTACAGAGCCACCCTCAAAGTGTTGTAGCTTTATGAACTTGTCTTTGTCACCAGTCATATGACTTGAACAGCCACTGTCAAGGATCCATGGTGCTGTCTTCTTTTGAGCATTGAAGGCGGTTTGCACAATGAGGGATTCCTTGGATTCTTTTGCCTTTTTCTTCACCCTCCAGACCTTGATCAATTTGTGTTTCTTCTCAACCTGAAATCGGTTAGCAATATGCAGCCTGCAGTCCCTAGCCAAGTGACCAAAGTTGTAACACTTGTGACATTCAATGTTCTGGCTACTTAGGACTGAGAAAGGGTTCCTAGTTGTAGTCTTACTGGGTTTAACATGAAGTCTACATTCAGCTATTTTATGTCCATATCTATTGCAATTGAAACAATAACCATAAAAACTGAATTTTCTTTGTTTCTTGAATGGCTGGTTAGACTTCACATGTATGGTTTCTTTCTTAGGCTGGACGGTGGGCTTCACAGCTTTGGAAGGTGTAGCTGTCTGCTTCACAAACTTTGGTGGTGCTGTTGTTTTCTCAGGAGGTGCAACCTTGGAGGATTCTTCGGTCTCATATCCTAGACTGAACTTGATGTGGGAAGGCCTTTGAACTTCCAGTAGATTGTTTAGCTTCATTGTTCCATTTATCGCTTGGAGCACTTTGAGCTTTTGATTAAGTTTTAAATTTTCAGCCCTTGCTCCAAGGATTTCATTCTCAAGTTTCACAGCCTCCTCAGTTTTGATACTGACTTAGTTTTCCAGAATTTCAATGGTTCTCTTAAATTCTTCAATTTGAGTCTTTAAGGAAATTACAGAATTTTCAGCATCATGGAGGGGTTTCAGATTTTTCTTGTTTTTCGCTCCAAGATTAACTCCTTAAGTGCCGCAATGAGTTCTCCTTCGAGATTGACCTTGGCCTCATCATCTTCCTCGAGGTTGACCTCGGCCTCATCATCTACTGCGAGGTTGACCTCGGCCTCATCATCTTCCGGCTTCAGCTCTTCCTCCTCTTGCACAGTGACCATGAAGAGTGCTTCGTTCGACTCAGCTGAGTCGTCATCGTCTGAACTTTCAGACGCATCGTTGGTGTGCTGACTGATGAAGCTTTTAGTCTTTCCTGTTTTGCTAAACCTCTTCTTTCTCTGATTCTTATCAGCATAAGAGTCTTCTTCATTATTGTCCTTGAACGGACACTTTGCAGCAAAGTGGCCAACACCGCCACAATTGAAGCACTTGAAAGGTAACTTCCCCTTGTACTTTCCGTTGCTGCCTTTTTTCAATCTTCTGACGAATTGAGCCTCAAGCTCATCATCAGAATCATCACCGAGATCAGCATCCTTCACCTTTTTCTGTACCTTGAAGGCTGCCTCTCTGTCAGATGAGGATGTCTTGCCTATGCGCATCTCATAAGCAGTCAAAGATCCATGAAGCTCATCCATGGAGAAGACATTCAGATCTTTTGCTTCTTCTATCGCGGACACTTTGGAGTCGAACCGAGGCCGAAGAGATCTAAGTATCTTTTTAATGATGACTGGCTCCTTGATCTCCTCTCCCATCCCACGGATGGAATTGCTCACTTCATTGACTCGCAACATGTAAGTGTCAACGTTCTCGTCTTCCATCATGTGAAGAGATTCAAACTGAGAGCGATAAGTCTGAAGCTTTGCCTCTTTAATCTTCTCATCACCCTCATGTATACTCTGCAGCTTGTCCCAGATTTCTTTGGTTGTTTTGCACATCATGACTTGGACAAGCTCGCTGTCTACAAGACCGCTATAGAGAGCATTCTGTGCCTTGGAGTCGTTGTCTGCTAGCTTCTTTGTTGCAGCATCAGTGGGTATGACAGAAGCGTTGTAGCCAACCTTTACAGCCTCCCAAACATCATAGCCAAGTGACTTAATGTAAGCCTGCATCCTTAGCTTCCAGAAGGAGTAGTTAGTACCATCAAATAGTGGTGCTTTTGTGTTCCCAGTATTGGACCCCATGTGATTCGTTTAGAGATCACCCTCAGCGTGTTAATGCTTGCTAAAGGAACCTCGCTTTGATACCAATTGTTAGAATCACACGATCACTGAGAGGGGGGGTGAATCAGTGCTGTCCCAATAATTTTACTTGAATACTAGTAAGTCCAAATAATCAAAGCAATAATCAAGCAACCACAGGAACACAAGGTTTTAACGTGGTTCACCCAAAGGCTACATCTACGGTGCAACAACTACCCGGACACCAATCCGTGGCTAGTCTTACTTGATTAATTTCTGAAGCTTCAACTTCAAGGAGCACCCACCCCTGTTTCAGATAGCACCCACTATCTAGGAAGCAACAACTCCCTTTACAATTTCGTCTGCACCAACAGACAGGATCACCAAACCCCAATACCAAGCACCCACTTGATATTTTACAATGATTAGAGAAAAACCCTTTACAGAAATTAATCTCTCACTCTCAATCCCATACAATCAGACTCTTTAATAAATATGAATTGAGAGACACTTATTTGAAGAAACTACTGATGAAGAACCATCTTCTTGATGCCAGAGTTTCTTCTTTACTTGCTGTAATGAAATCACAGCAGTAACTCCTTGCAAGCTCACACACACTCACAAATCTTCTCTCTGTTTCTGTGTGTATTCTTGTATTTGCGTCTTTTTCAAACGAACCCTAGCAAGCCTTTATATAGGATCTGCCAACCCTAATTCGAGATTGCAAAAGGACTGGGAGATGTTTTTGGAAACTCCTGCAAGGATTAGAAAAGATCCCCTGTTTCTTTTCTTGCAACTTTCTGTTTTGTACACTTCTTCAAGAATTAGAAGTGACTCCCTGTTTCCTCTCGTGCGACTTTCTGTTTTGAGCTCTGCGCTTGACCGACCTCAGAGCTTGAACGTGCTTTGCGCTTTACCGTGCTTCTCAGTGCTTGAGCTATCTTTGCGCTTTACCGAGCTTCTCAGTGCTTGAGCTATCTTTGCGCTTTACCGAGCTGCTCAGTGCTTGAGCTATCTTTGCGCTTTACCGAGCTGCTCAATGCTTGACAGTGCACTGCAATTTACCAACCTCAATGCTTTGCCGAACTGACCAAGTTCAACGCTTCGCCAGTGCTTCAACGATTTCTGCACTTGACCGAGCTAAGTGAATGAACAAGCTTCATGTTTTTACCGGGCTCAACGCTTGATGCTTTAAACAGACTTGACGCTTGACACTTTTACCGAACTGAGCTGTCATGGTTGAGATCAGTGCTTTACCGAGTTCAACACTTGAATCCTCTTTGAACTCTGCACTTCTTCGAACTGAGCTGTCATGGCCGAGCTCCATGCTTTTACCGATCTCTTTGCTTTTGTTACCGTAACTGTGCTAAGGCATTCTGTGCCGAGCTGAGGCATTATGTGCTGTGCCGAGCTGAGTTACCGATCTCATGACTTGTTACCGTAACTGTGCCAATGCATTCTGTGCCGAGCTGAGGCATTATGTGCTATGCCGAGCTTCTGTGCCGAGCTGAGGCATCATGTGCTGTGCCGAGCTGAGGCATCATTTGCTGTGCCCGTGTGACAATGTGTTCACAATAATTCCAACACACAATGCCAAGCTTCAAACAACAAACTGTCTTCAAATCCAACATAGTATTTGATGTCTTAAGTGTACAATCCACTGTGGCCTCTTTGGGATGTAATAACTTTACAGACATTGGCCGGTCGTAACGATCTGTTCATTATAGCAGTTGTTACATGCGTAGCAGAGCATGGATGGACGGCTGACTCCATAGTTTATGGTCATCATGTTCCGTTTCCATTGGCCACTTGACAAATGCGCATAGTGGAGCAAGAATGATCGGCCGACACCAATTTTGTTTGGCTGCCATGTTCTTTCTGGATTGGCTGCTAGGCTCTATGCATCTTTTCCATCTCGTCTCTACCAGTTTTTCCTCTGATCTATTCTTCTCTCTCTCTCTCTCTCTTAGAACAGCAGCAGCTGAGGAACTCTTTGTTTGTTTTCTTTCTTTTTGTGTAGAACAGCAGCAACTGAGGGACTCTCTTCAAGCTCTTCTCAAGTATTTCAATCAATGAAGCATTATTGATATCATGTAATGATTTTCTCTCCATCGACGGCACCAATTTCTATGGCCGCCATGTTCTTTCTAGATTGGCCGCTGGGCTCTACGCATCTTTTCCATCTCGTCTCTGCCAGCTTTTCCTTTGATATATTCTTCTCTCTCTCTCTCTCTCTCTCTCTTTTAGAACAACGGCAACTGAGGAACTCTTTGTTTGTTTTCTTTCTTTTTGTTTAGAACAGCAGCAACTGAGTGACTCTCTTCAAGCTCTTCTCAAGTATTTCGATCAACGAAGCATTATTGATAGCATGTAATGATTTTCTCCCCACAGACGGCACCAATCTTCTGTTTCGCCCAAAAAGAGGTGGAAAAAAGGGGGAATTGAGAAACGAAGGCTCTAGTGTTGATACTTCTTTTATTCCATCCTTTGAACGTTACAGAAAGATGTGAAGACGACTCTCACGAATTTTTGCGTGAGTCGTCCCCACTTTTATTTACATGGGTTCTTTATTGCTTCACCTTCTGAGTGCAGGTTATTTACAATTTTCATACAACCCCCTTGTCAAGCTTAGGATATCAAACCAAAGAAAATATACATTGAAGAGAGAGAGAGAGACAGGCTGCTCTTTTCAAGAGTTCCCTGGAGATAGAATTGGTAAAGTCTGCAATTTGACTTCTTCGGGTCACCATTATTTATGAAGAATGATTAATCAGAGAAGTCTGCTTCAAAACAACATAGACAATCCCTATCCTTCCTCCATGGTGATAGAAACAAAGCCTGCCTTTCGGAAGGCATCGTCCAGGTCTAAAGAGAAGCCTACACTACTGCCTGATTCTCACCTTTTTTATGAAGGAGGAGAGAGTCTTGAAAATGGCAGTGTCTACGCTTTCTTGAGTTTGAGTCCCAGGCCCGGCTGGGGTCTTCACGCTCTACCAAGTCTTCCTTTTATATCTCTTGAAGGAGCTATAACTGCTGGAGATCATGGAGGTGGTTCCAAAACCGTCTTCAGTGGGAGACGTTGTAGGTTCAGCAGCCATGAGAAGAAGGAACTGGCTAGTTTGTGGGAGATCATGGGCGTCTAGTAGTCGGAAGGAAAGGAGTGCAGCAGCTAGTGTACATAACGTCCAGCGGTCACTTTATGATTAGAGACCAGTGGCTGCTTCACTGCTTCGAGCAGCCAGTGTGTATGACGCCCAGCGGTCACTTCATTGCTTTGAGACTAACGACCAGTGTGTATGACTGGACATCAATGGCTGCCTCATTTCTTTGAGCGGTCAGCATGTTCAAGGGTTGCAACGGCCAATGGGCCTTGTAGTAAGTGGCCACTGAGGAAATCTCTTGCTATGGCTGGCCAGACTTTAATGTCATCATTTTTTTTATGGAGAAATGAGTAATTTGCCTTGGGGAGGGTTATGTATAGGCAGATGGTTTTTTTGTATGTCACCAGTCGCTCGAGCGGACCAGGCCGTTGTTTGGCAAGAGCAGGCCAGAAGCTTACTCGCTCGAGCGAGCTTAGGCTCCACTCGAGCGCATAAGCTTCTGGGAGCAGTCCGTTTGAGCGAAGGAATACTCGCTCGAGCATACATGTATTCTGTCCCGGGGCTGTTTCCTGCACACTATTTTTCTCATATTTTGTTGTGCAGACCCCTAATGACTCATTTATGCTTGGGGATGGAGTTGGTGGATCCAAAAATAATTTGTAACATGGAAACCAAAAGGGAAACCTTTGTAATTACCAGGGAAATACTATGACTTCATCGAAGTCTCGAGGTGCACTCAAAAATCTCAAATGTTGGACAACTTTCGGGGCACCAAATTCATTATCATCATCCGACATTTGGATTCTAAGTGCTCATTGAGACGACCTGGGTAAGCCACTTAACCACAGTTAATAATCCCATTCCAGATTTGAAAACTTGCATTTTTCTCATAGAATGTTTTGAGGAAACTTCTTAGTGGTTCGCCATGTCGTGAACAATTTTTAAAAAGGTTTGGATTTGTAATGGTTTTGATCCGTAAAGGTAATGGTTTGCAAAGGTTTGGATTTGTAAAGTTTTTGATTCGCAAAGGTATCGGTTTACAAAGGTTTGGATTTGTAAAGGTTTTGATCCATAAAGGTATTGGTTTGCAAAGGCCATTGTTGATTATGAACACTTTCGGGATGCCAAATCGGGCTATTATGTTCTTTTGTATGAACTTGACTAGCATGGAGGCTTTGATGTTGACAAATGCCTCAGCCTCCACCCATTTTGTATAGTACTCCGTCACCGTTAATATAAAAGCCTTGTTTTGAGTATTCTCTATGGTTGGAGCCAAGGGTCCTATGATATCAAATGCCCTGGTCGAAAAAGGCCATGGAGCAATAGTGGGATGTAGTGAAGAAGCTGGAGCGTGAATCAGGTCGGCGTGCAGTTGACATTTTTTTCACTTTCTGACATAGCCAACAGAGTTTGATCCTAATGATGGCCAATAATATACTAATCGAATGACTTTCTTAGAGAGCATCAAGTCGTTCACATGTCCTCCGCATATGCCGGAGTGTGCTTCTCTGCAAGATCAAGTCACAACCATTCTTTAAATGGTTGTAGCCAATGAAGGGTAACCCTTCCACCCGAGATCAAAATAAGTTTTGTGCTTACCACAAGCAGAATGGGCACATAACCGAAAATTGCAAGGCCTTCAAGTCCCACCTCGAGAAGCTCGTCACGGAAGGACACCTGAAGAATTATATCAAGGAAGAAGGCAATTAGACTCATCAACGCAGAGATGATGATCAAGACAGTGATGAGCCAGGGGGCACCATTCCATGAAGCTGAGAAGTCCGAACTCCTAAACTTCTTGTTACAGAACAAGGAAATGAGCTCGGTACTCATAAGAGAGGAACTTCCAGATTTACACTATAGTGGTTGTTACGGAACATCCACTTAAGTACATTTACAGAAAGGCAGATTCTTCTAGCGAAATCTTAAGATGGGCCGTCCAACTAGGGCAGTTTGATATTCAGTATCAACCCCGAACAGCAACCAAGGCCCAAGTCTTCGCAGACTTCACTGTGGAGTACGTTTCTCCTAGCTCGACACCGAGCCAGCTCGAAACCGAACTGGGGGCAATCAGCATGACAATGAAGTTGCCGAGATCAAAGAAGAAGGACCTTGGAAGCAGTTCCTTGGTTCTTCATCGAAAAGCATAATGGTGAAGTTGCTGAGACCAGAGAAGAACAACCTTGGAAGTAGTTCCTTAGTTCATCATGAAAGGTCCTCGTCAACGGATCCTCAAAAGAACAACGCCAAAATCCTGGGGCACGGCAGTTGGTGGTCTTCAGTGACTCTCAGTTGGTGATGAACTAGTTGTACAAAGACTACCAAGCTCGGACGAAAGGATGGCAACCTACCTAACTGCTATGGAGCATTAGGGAAATAAAGAAGACCTTAAATAGTTAAGGCACAGTCGAAACACCAAGTTAGTAAACTCGGTGGGTACCTCGGTGTTCGGGATCAAAATACGTTCGGTTATGGAATCGAGCTTGGTTATAGAACCAAGCTTAAATTATTCTATCACCGAGATAAAGACTGTAATTCCTTGTATTCATAAAAGTTAAAGAACTGAAACCAATTTGCTCTTGTTAAGCTCGGTTAAAGAACCAACTACGATATGGACAAATTCGGTATTTGGATACAAGTTTCTACTCTTGAGTTGCGAAACTTAAGACTTCGGTTGTTGAACCAAACTCAATTACTTGGTACCGGTTGTGGAACCGAACTAAGGAACTTGAGTACATCCGAGATTCCGGTTGTTGAACCGAACTCAATCACTTCAACAAATTTTCTAGTTGTTGAACCAAACTCAAACATTCATAGGACTCGGTTAGGGAACTGAGGTCAAGCACATGTAACTTATGAAGAAATTTTTGATTGGAAGCATAAAAAAAAGAAAATGCAATTGTATTTATAAAGAAAAAGTACAATGTTCATCATTACAACTATCAAAGAAAAACTTCAAGCGACCGAGTCGGCGGTAGCGTCAGCCTCAATTTGAATGTCTTCAGTCGTGGCAACCTCAGCAGGAGCCTCGGCCTCGGTGGACGGAGTGGGGGCAGCAGCGCTTGACCCAAGATCCAAGCTCGGGAACTGAGGCAGATTCTTGTAAACAGGGTGATCCACAGGGACCCCTGCTTCCTTCAATGCGGTTTGACATCCGATCTCCCAGGCTCGTTGACTTATATTGAGGACCTGAGCCTCATAAAGTGAAGTCGCCTCTGCCACCCCTTCATCGAAAGCAGCTTCGGTCTCAGCCTGGAGTTTGCATTCAAGCTTGGCCTTTTGCTTCTCTAGAGCGGCTTCTTGCTCGGCTTTTTGCTTCTCCAAGGTGGCTTTGAGCTCGGCTGCCCGCTTTTCTTGAACCTCGTTCTCGGCCTTCAGTCTACAGATCTTGGCCATTGCCTCATCAAGCTCAGCCTTAAGGCTAGAGTTTCCATCCACCTGTTCCTTTAGCTTTTGATTGCTCGCTTCCAAGGCAGCTTAGAGGTCCTTCTTTTCTGCCTCCAGCCAAGAAACCTTGAAGTGGCTCTCCTGTAGTCTTTCCAGGGCGACTTGGCATCTCTACACCACATGTAGAAGGAATAGGTGTCAGAAGGTGATAACCGAAATCAAACACTTGGAAAAGTTTGTAAAAAGCTTACCGAGATGGCTGACTGCGTCGATGAAATCGTCAGCGTGACATCATCCAACCTTCTAAGCCTCTGCATGTCCTGAGGCAAGGCGCAAGCTCGGGCAACCGAGGCAACGATGAGGGCGTTACCACCAGAAATGCAATCTTCCACCGATAATGGCCTACCGGGCCGACTTGGAGGCTCGGTCTCCAAGGAGCCAGACCTGTGGGCTCAGGTGCCACGACTAGGCCAAAACTGCTCTGACCGGGGGCTCGCTCCTAGGCGTTTTTTCTCTCTGAACTTCCTCACAATTGGTCTCGGTAGGCGTTGTTGAACGCTGCTGAACTCCAGTGCTTGGAGAAGTAGTGGGAGCAAGAGTAGAGGCATTGTCGCGACCCCGGACCGGGTCACCAAGCGGGCCTAATTTTGGGTCGGGACTAATAATGGATTGATATAAATAAAGAATGGTTGTCAATGTCATAAATTTATTTTAACCAATACGTATTCGAGTAGATAAAAAGATGCCACTCGTATACGCGATTTCTCACAGGTGTCCGCTGTAAGGATATCACAATAACATAAATATTTCTTTTGAATACCGAAGCGTGTAGCAAATCTAATTTATAGATTCATATCCAAAATAAACATGATTAACAACAAGATTATAACAAATATCAGAATGAGCAATGATCATTAGCTATTTTCCAATAGTAAGTTAAAGTTTATACCAAAGATCATTTAATTACATTCCCCAAAAATAGAGGCCAACAAAGGCCATTCCGAAATGGTAATGTGCTCCCATTTCCATTCTGGAATCTCTAACGGTTGCAATAGCCCTAGAGGCTTCTGATGCTCTACCATAATCAACTGACAAGTCATACACAGGAGACAAATGCTGCAATTTCTCTCTTTATATTGTTCCACCAAAACCTGCCCTTCAAATTCTAATGCATTTTCGTACTGCCTGGATGCATGGAATACCTTGTACTGTGAGACTCGGTCATAATGTCATTCATCAAATCTTCAGTGTTTGGCACGCATAGACGGTCACGGTAGTACAAAACTCCATCAACAATGCGAAAATTAGGACAATCTGCCATATGATCTGAAATCTTGGCCAATTCTAGATCTTGCAACTGACTATCCTTGATCTTATGAATGAAAGAAGGCTCTGACATTGACATGTTAGCTAATATCACACCCTTCTTCAGTGGATGTAGATCTATTCTCAACTATTTAAATTGCTCAAAAATACAAGTGCCATTGAGATTTGCCAAACCTACTGATTTTCTGCTCAAAGCATCAGCCACTACATTAGCTTTCCCCAAGTGATAGTTGATTAGAAAATCATAATCCTTGATGTATTCCATCTATCTTCTCTACCTCATGTTCAGTTCCTTCTGAGAAAATAAATACTATAAGCTGCGGTGATCGGAGTGAACTTCAAATTTCTCTTCATAAAGGTAGTGTCTCCACATCTTCAATGCGAAAACAACCGCTGCCAACTCAAGATCATGTGTTGCATAGTTCTTTTCATGATCTTTCAACTGCCGAGATCCATAAGCTATCACTTTTCCATCTTGCATCAATACGCAACCAAGTCCAACATTTGAAGCATCGGTAAAAATAGTAAAGCCGCCGCTTCCAGATGGTAAAGTAAGGACTGGTGCTGTAGTCAATCTCTTTTTCAGTTCTTGAAAACTATCTTCACACTTATTTGTTCATACATATGGTACATTCTTCCTTGTCAACTTCGTAAATGGTGACGCAATCGACGAAAATCCCTGTACAAATCTTCGGTAGTAACCTGCCAATCCCAGAAAACTTCTAATTTCGGTCACATTATTCGGTCTTTCCCATTTCACTACTGCCTCAATCTTGGACGGATCTACTGACAATCCTTCATTGGAAATGATGTGTCCCAAAAACACTACATGCGCTAACCAGAATTCACACTTGTTGAGCTTTGCATATAGCTGGTTCTCTCTCAGAAGTTGCAGTGCTACTCTCAAGTGTTCTTCATGCTCTTCATTGGTCTTGGAGTATTCATTGGTCTTGGAGTACACCAAAATATTATCAATGAACACCACTACAAACTGATCTAAGTATTGTACAAATATTTTGTTCATTAATGCCATGAACATTGCTGGTGCATTAGTCAATCCAAATGGCATCACTAGAAACTCATAGTGTCCATATATTGTCCGAAAAGCTGTTTTCAGTACATCTAACTCTCTGACTCTTAGCTAGTGGTAACCGGATCTCAAATCAATCTTTGAAAAATACGAAGCACCTTGTAACTGATCAAACAGTTCATCTATCCTCGGCAATGGATACTTGCTCTTGATGGTTACTTGGTTCAACCTTCGGTAATCTATACACATTCTCATCGAACCATCTTTCTTCTTGACGATCAAAACTGGAGCTCCCCACGACGAAATACTAGGTCTTACAAAACCTTTGTCCAACAATTCTTGTAATTGTGTTTTCAATTCTCCCAATTTCGCAGGAGCCATTCGATATGGTGCAATGGAGATCGGAGTGGTCCCTGGTAATAGCTCAATAGTGAAGTATATTTCTCTGATGGGTGGTAATCCTGGAATCTCTTCTGGAAAAACATCTGAAAATTTCCAAACAATAGGGATCTCCTCCACCGCTTGGGACCGTTTATCCTGCATGATAAACGCCAAATAGGCTTCACATCCACTTTTTAGAAGTCTATCAGCATTTAACGCTGAAATAAACTCGGTACTAGGATTACTCGTCTCTTCGAAACAACACCCCTGCTGGCATCTCTTCTAATTTAAAGGTGAGGGTCTTATGGAAACAATCAATTGTACCATGATACCCTGCCAACCAGTCCATCCCTAATATGACATCAAAATCATACATCTCCAATAAAATGAGATTTGCTGGTAACACTATCTCTCCTATCATGACTAAACAACTAGGGTAAAAAGTTCTACATATAACTTCTTTAACTATTAGGATAGCCACAGTCAAAATAAAATCCAAGTCTCTAGCATGCATATCAACCATCTTAGCAAATTTTGGAGACATAAAAGAGTGTAGAGCCAGGGTCAAATAAAAGTTTAGCTTGAAATCCACAAATGAGAAGTGTACCTTCCACTACATCTCCCGCTGCCTCTGCATCAGCTCTATTGACTGCATAGATTTGTCCTCGCTGCTGTGGCCTGTTCTGAGCCTGCTGTGGCCTGCCTTGCTGTGCATTTATGTTCTGTTGCTGAGGACGCTGATTCTAATTCTGACCTTGTTGACGAGCCTGTTGCTGCTGTTGTTGTGGTCTATACTGTTGTTGAGGTGCTTGTTGCTGAAGTGGCCTTGGTTGGTTCTGAACAACCACTGCGTTTTAAGGTGGTGCTGAAAGCTGTGCTCCCTGCTGCTGCTGATTCTGCATGTTCTGTCTTGGACAGTCTCTCATCAGATGGTTCATAGAACCACATCTGAAACATGCTCCTGTGATTGTACGACATTGGGCACTCTCATGATTTTTCCCACAGTGGATACAGACCACGTGGTTCTACACATTCTGATCTGGCCTCTGCCTCTTATGCTGCTGGTTTCTCTGCTGGTTGTTCTGTTGCTGGGGCTGCCCTTTTCCTTGAGTCCTGAGGATCTTGTGGTGGAAATTCTCAAATTTGTTGGCCCTCTTGACTGCTTCTTCGAAGGTTGTGGGTGGCACTACTCCCGTAGCGTCCCTCTCAATGATGGGATTCAATCCTTCGATAAACTTAGCTATTTTCTTCTCAACCGTGTCCACTAACTCTGGAGCATATCTAGACAATCTCTCGAATTTAGTGAGGTATTCGAGGACTGTCGTGTTCCCTTGAACAAGCTGCTAGAATTCAACTGCTTTCTGTCTCTTGACATGGGTGGGTTTATACTTGTCCCCAAACTGTCTCTTAAAGTTAGCCCAAGCTACTGCATCTGCCATATTCCTGTACTGTTCCCTGACTGTTTTCCACCAGATATCCGCTGAACCAGTAAAGAGAGATGTTTGCTGTCGCGACCGCGGACCGAGACCCGGGCCCCACGACAATGATTGATAAGATAAAATAATCAATTTCCCACAGGTTCCCGCGGTGAGGATTCCGAGGACACGGATATCTAGCTCACACGATTAATTAGGCGGAAGCGTGTAGCAAATTACGTCATAACAAAATATGAATATTTACATCATCAAGACCAAAATATCAGAAAAGAAGTTATATCATGACATTCTCATCATAGTTCAAGTCACAAGGTTTATCTAAGTGTGTTAATTTGTTACATCCCAAAATATGAGGCCAACAAAGGCCAATACAACATCCAAAAGTATATAAAACCCAAAACATGATAAATCGAACTCATGACCCGTCTCGACGTATAGATGACATCGTCGGGTTGCCACTCGCGAGCTAGGGTAGGCTCAACAGCCTCCTCCGGGTACTCCTCCTCAAAGGTAAAACCGCCTGCACCTGGGCACCAAAATAACAAGCATCAAATACAACGGTTTGGCAGGTAATCCATTTAGGCCTGAGCATGAATAAAAATGTTTAATCGAAAACGTGTAAAAACAATTTACTGACCTAAAATAAGTACTTGACTGAAATACATTTCAAAATTAGAAAAAAACTAGCATGCGTACATAATATATTATGAATCGTAAATCCACAAAGAGCCCATATTTTCTTTATCATTTATAATGAAAAGAGTAAGCACACACGACGAGCACGATATACATAATATAACAAGGCACGATTCCCACAAATACAGGATTCCGGCCACGGAACCAGACACGCACAATGTATAATAAAATACACGACTAATCTGCAGATAGTCTACATGTTTAAGGACCCTCGAACAGTGGATCAGACTGAAAGGACAGTCTAAGCTCTGTGGTGTTCACTTGAGTTCATGAATACACAAAACACATGAAACACGATCCAAACACGTCGGAATAAAAGGGGAAATCACTTATCAAACCAAGACAAGGCACGACTAGCAAAATGCATAATGTATATGCACTTAAGAAGTGATCCCCATTTGATACTTGAAACAAATCTTCGAACGAGCTTAAAACTTGAATTCAAAGTGAGTACACGATATTACTTGTTTTATTAAACCAAAGTTCAAAATACAATAATTTCATCAAGTATATGCTAAGATTATTCATTGACTCTTGTGTAATTGGGACTCCATTGCAAAAATAAGAAGATTGATGTCCCCGAAGTTGAATTGTATCTTAGAGTTCTATTTACACAATGTCAGGTTAAAGTCCATAACATAGCCTAGTTTTCAATCTTTAAAAAGTATGCAGATGGGGTAAAATTCCAAAAACTTGGATTTGACAGGTCGCTCGAGCGGTCTGGACAGTTCGCTCGAGCGAACCATCAGGTCGCTCAGGCGACCAAGGTTCTGTCTTGAAACTGGCCAGACAGTAGATAGTTCGCTCGAGCGGACAGTGAAAGTCCGTGGATCCTTACCCTAGAGGAGGGGGGGTGAATAGGGTAATCTACACTTAATGACTAATTATGGCCAATTTTAATTTCTTAACAATCAACTAGTCACATATGATGATTAACATATAATATGCGGAAGCTTAAACAAAACAATCACCACAAAGCAAACACCATTACACAAGGATTTATAGTGGTTCGGCCTCAATGCCTTCATCCACTACCGACTTGTGATCCAACACCCCACCGGATTTCCACTATTTATGCTTTTCAAAAGGCTAAGCAATAACCTTTACAATATGCTTTCCAAGGCTAAGCAATAACCTAACAATGTTGTTTTTTTAGGCTTAACAACAACCTATCAATGTGCTTTTCTAGGCTAAGCAATAACCTTTACAAGAGTTGATTTCTCAAATAAGTGTCTACACAAACACTTTAAGATATTACAATTAAAGCTCAATTTAATTGCCTCTAAAATAGGCGGATAAAAAAGTTTAATTTCAACTCACACAACACTCTATGAAATGCTAAGATGAATGCTCATGAAGTGTGTGTGTGAAAACTTCAATCAAGTTTAAAATGAAGGTTCAATTAATGTATGCTCAATGCATTTTAAAGTTTAAAGAACACAAAGATTTGATTGAAGTGAAATGCAAATCACATGTACAAAATACTAACTTGTTGATGATATGAAAATCAAAAGCTCACAAGTTGTATGAAATTAATTATGTCTAAACATGTGATGCATGTGCAATGTAGTTTTCAAAAATAAAAGTTTAACTAAGGTTCAAATGAATGAAAACAACAATATGAATCAACCAAGTAAATGAAACATGTTACAAAAGAAATCAAAGGTTTTGACAAAACATGTTTTATAAAGTTTTAAAACAAACTTGGTTTGAAATCAAGGTGAAGAATCCAATCTAACTTAAATCAAAGATTAAATGAAGAATAGATTCAACACATCATAGTTATCATGCTAAAAATCATTTACCAATAATTTAAACAAAGCATATAACATATGATAAATAAAAGTAAAGCTTACTTAGATTTAACTTCATTAATCCAAGATTTATCTTTACTAATGACCCCTTGGTCTCTCTTAGTTCATCCCCTTTTTCTCTTCTCCAAAACTCCTCAAGGAAGACTAAAATGTTCAACAACTTTTTCAAAGGATTGAACCTCATTTTATACTCAAAAAATGAGTTCTGGCGTGTCCCCGGTCGACCCCCACTCTACCTCGGTCGACCTGGGCTTAACGGTAAAAAATATGACCGTTTGAAAATGAGGCCCAACGGCTCTTTTCCCGGTCGACCCGTAGTGTGCGCGGTCGACTGGGTCCATGGGCTCGGTCGACCGAGCACACTGCAGGTCGACCTGGGCCCAGGGACCAAAATTCCCAAAAGAGCATATTTTAAAGTATTTCTTTGAGGGGACTTTTGGGCCATTAAATCAAGCTTGGAAACATGATTTTAATTCAATCTAAGTGCTTTTAAAATCATGAAACATAAAAGCCTAAAATGATTTGAAAGATTTAAAAACATAGGCTAGCTTGATTCATAAAACTTCTTTTTCAAATTAAATGCATCCAAGATTAAAAACAAAACATGCATAAATCAATAGTTCTACAAGTCTAAAAAACAATGCATGTGTAAATCAAGATTTCAACATTTTCTAAATCAATGCATGTGTGAAAATTCAAATGATGATTAAAATGATCTTGCATCCATCAAATTGCAATATATAAAATCCCTAACAATCTCCCCCTTTGCAATTTGATTGCAAACCTTATTCAACACTGATTTTCACACAAAGTCTTCAGCTCCCCCTAGGCTGGACAAGACTTGAAATCTTCTTTGGATGCTTCTTCACTTAGCTTGGGCTCTAGGTGTTTTTCTTCATTCTCCTTGATGCTTGGAGCTTGATCATTCTTCAAGCTTTAATTTCTTTTCATATCTCTTTCATTGTCCAAGCATCTTTTTTTAGCTCCCAAGCTTTCTCTTCTTTCACTCTCCCCCTTTGACCATGCACTCTCTCCCTTTTGGCAAGAGATGCATTCTCTCCCCGTTTAGACAACTTGAACACTCTCTCCCCCTTAGACATTAAATTGCAAAGGATCCTACACACATGAAACAAAGAAAATACCTTTGAGTAGCACCTGTTAACAAAAGAAATCAAAAATGAAATTCATAACAGGCCATCATGTATGAATAGCAATCTAAAAGGGTAAAGAGCCAATACAAGGGTGAATTTGATCAAAACTAATACTTCCTATAAAGGTTTACACTCCCCCTCAATCCATTCTCTCCTTTTGTCAAACTTTTGACAAATATTTAACTATTTGGAGCAAGAAGAAGATGGTTTTACCAATTGGGGGTAAACTTCAAGAGAATGATTAGATACAAGTTTAACTATTGAGCTCAATATGATCAAATTACCATTATAAAGATACCAATTGACGGGTAAGCTATAGGAGAATTAAAGAGCAAGGTCAAAAGGATAATCTATCATGGATATCAATTGAAATATATATAAAATAAATATACCAATTGAGATTGAAGGATATGACTATTAACTCAATCACTCTAAAAATGGAGTTAAGGAATATACCTATTAGGGTTCATCCAAATTAGAGCTATCCATGATGTTATGGGGATTACTAAACATAGCATCAATCAATATAATTTATGAAAATCATATGCTATGAAAGTTTTGAAAACATTTCATTCAATCATAAAATATGACTATCAAGAGCAAGATGAGTGAAATGAAATTCAAACATGAAAATTATGATGCTAATGGAATGTGACATATACAAAATCAAGCATCATACATGAATATTCATCACTTTTAAAGATATAACTAATGAGCATAGTGATGATTATGAGAAATTGCATAAAAGGATATAACTTAAAAGAACATGCAATTTACAAAGTGTCAAAATCATATGAATTCAACATCTAAGAAATTCATCAAACAATAGTTATAACTATGAAATACAAGGAATGGATTTCAAAGAGGTTCATATGATTAAGCACACTATTATGAAGTTGAGACATGTATAAAGAATTATACCAATAAGAAAACTATACATGATTCAACAACATAACCATCCAAAAGAAAAAAAAAATGATTAGAAAGCATAAAGGATGGATTTTAGAGTTCTAGTATGGTATCTATAAAAATAACTAAGATCACAACCATACATGGAACCAATTGACATTTGCATATAAAAAGAATGTCAATAATTTTCCATTTGAAAGTATTACTTTAAAAATCAATGGAAAACTTAAATTGCTTTAAATCATTTGTTTTTCAAAATAATCTAACAATGACAATCACACAAATGATTTTGCAACAACAATCGATCATGAATAATCTAGCTATGAAAGCTTTTGAAATCACAATCAATTGATCATATATAGAAATGCAATGCAAGAGATATAACTAAATGTGAGCAAAAAGCAAATCTAACATGATGAAATTATAATCAAATGATTTTGAAAATCATGATATGTAACTAGAGAAGTACAAGAAAACAAAATCAATTGATTACAAATAAACATTGCATTTAAAGAAATATAACTAATGAAAGAACATAAATGCAAATGATCATGACCAACAATATGATTTAACTATAAAGGATAGGTTGGTCAATGAGGTTCAAGGCCTTAAGGTTTGACCAAGTATATAACTTTAGGAATCCACCTAAGGTCTTGAGAGGGTTGATCTTTGAGGTCTAGTTTAAAAGTCCCACCAACTTTAGGAGATTTGACTTGATAAATTTTCAATTTAGACTTATCACCATTATGTTTAGATTTAACTAAATTTAGCTTAGGTTGGTGAATAGTCTTTTGAGGTTGGTGATTCTTCTTCTTAGGGGATTGATTTCTTTTCTTCTTATTTTCTCCCTTTATTTGACTTTTGAATTTTAAATTTAACTTTGCTATTTTCTTCAAAAGTTCTTTCATGGGTTGATTTAAGGGAGATAGGTGGAGAAGCTTTTTGTTTATAGATTCTTTTATAATTGGTTTAACTTGTTTAACCTTTTTAGAATCTATCTTAGAAGACTCCTTTTTAATAGATTTAACTTGTTTGATTTTCTTGGAGTCTTCTTTGATATTTAGTGTCTTACCCTTCATAGAGTTTGATTTTACTTTCTTGGGTTCAAAGATGAGTTTAGACACATAGCTTCTTCTTAGTTTGCACTCAAATTTGAAATGCCCTTCATTACCACAATAATGACATTTTGTTTTGGGCAAAAGATAATGAGTACTAAAGAATGAGGACTCACCTTTCACAAAAGTATTGGTGAATTTAGGGTCATGTGAAATATTCGTATTGTAACCAAGACCCGTCCTATCTCTTTGTGATTTACCCAATTTTAATAACTTTCAAATTTTTCTTTACTTTGGATAAATTTGCACTCATACTTTTGTTTGTAGCTTTCAAGTTGAGTGACTTGGTTTTTAAGGGTTGAATTTTCATATTTAACTTTTGTTAGTTCATTTTCAATTCCCTTAAATATGTTTAGTTCTTCATGGGCAAGTTTTAAATCAAATTTAAGTTCATTAATAACATTAGATCCAAGTTCTAAAATTTTTATCTTATTTTGAGTATTAGATAAATTTTCCTTAGAAGTAGTCAACTTGGATTTTAGGTTGTTAATGTTTTTGTCTTGCCTTTGTAATTGATCTCTTAGTTTTGAATTTTCCTTATTAAGATCATCATTTTCTATTTTTAATTCATTTAGATTATCTTTAATATTATGAAGGTTATTCAAAGAGATCATAAACTTAGAGTCTAGACAATGTATAACTTCTTCTTTCTCTCTAAGTTCATCTTTTGAAGAAACTAATTCTTTGTTTAGTCTTTTAGATTCTTCTCTTAATTTTTTATTTTTCTTATCAAGCTCTATGGACAATGTATATAATTCCTCATAGGCTTGTTGAAGGTCATCTTCATTTTCATCATTTTCTTCCTCTTTTAATTCAAATTGAGATTCATTAATTTCAAGGTTTGAATCTCCAAATGTGGGAAGGAGGGGTCTAGAAGAATCTACACAAGAATCTATACAACCTAACATAGTGGAATCCACTCTAATGATTTTCATGAAAACACAACACTAGGGTTTTGACTCTAGGTTTTTGCACCTAATCAAGAGCTCCAAAACACTTGATACTAAAATAGAGCACGAGGCTCTGATACCAATTGAAAGTCCGTGGATCCTTACCCTAGAGGGGAGGGGGGTGAATAGGGTGATCTACACTTAATGACTAATTATGGCCAATTTTAATTTCTTAACAATCAACTAGTCACATGTGATGATTAACATACAATATGCGGAAGCTTAAACAAAACGATCACCACAAAGCAAACACCACTACACAAGGAATTATAGTGGTTCGTTCGGCCTCAATGCCTACATCCACTACCGGCTTGTGATCCAACACCCCACCGGATATCCACTATTTATGCTTTTCAAAAGGCTAAGCAATAACTTTTATAATATGCTTTCCAAGGCTAAGCAATAACCTAACAATGTTGTTTTTCTAGGCTTAACAACAACCTATCAATGTGCTTTTCTAGGCTAAGCAATAACCTTTACAAGAGTTGATTTCTCAAATAAGTGTCTACACAAACACTTTAAGATATTACAATTAAAGCTCAATTTAATTGCCTCTAAAATAGGCGGATAAAAAAGTTTAATTTCAACTCACACAACACTCTATGAAATGCTAAGATGAATGCTCATGAAGTGTGTGTGTGAAAACTTCAATCAAGTTTAAAATGAAGGCTCAATTAATGTATGCTCAATGCATTTTAAAGTTTAAAGAACACAAAGATTTGATTGAAGTGAAATGCAAATCACATGTACAAAATACTAACTTGTTGATGATATGAAAATCAAAAGCTCACAAGTTGTATGAAATTAATTATGTCTAAACATGTGATGCATGTGCAATGTAGTTTTCAAAAATAAAAGTTTAACTAAGGTTCAAATGAATGAAAACAACAATATCAATCAACCAAGTAAATGAAACATGTTACAAAAGAAATCAAAGGTTTTGACAAAATATGTTTTATAAAGTTTTAAAACAAACTTGGTTTGAAATCAAGGTGAAGAATCCAATCCAACTTAGATCAAAGATTAAATGAAGAATGGATTCAACACATCATAGTTATCATGCTAAAAATCATTTACCAATAATTTAAACAAAGCATATAACATATGATAAATAAAAGTAAAACTTACTTAGAGATTTAACTTCATTAATCCAAGATTTAGTTTTACTAATGACCCCTTGGTCTCTCTTAGTTCATCCCCTTTTTCTCTTCTTCAAAACTCCTCAAGGAAGACTAAATGTTCAACAACTTTTTCAAAGGAATGAACCTCATTTTATACTCAAAAAATGAGTTCTGGCGTGTCCCCGGTCGACCCCCACTCTACCTCGGTCAACCTGGGTTTAACGGTAAAAAATCTGACCGTTTGAAAACGAGGCCCAACGGCTCTTTTCCCGATCGACCCACAGTGTGCGTGGTCGACCGGGTCCATGGGCTCGGTCGACCGAGCACACTGCAGGTCGACCTGGGCCCAGGGACCAAAATTCCCAAAAAAGCATATTTCAAAGTATTTCTTTGAGGGGACTTTTGGGCCATTAAATCAAGCTTGAAAACATGATTTTAATTCAATCTAAGTGCTTTTAAAATCATGAAACATAAAATCCTAAAATGATTTGAAAGATTTAAAAACATAGGCTAGCTTGATTCATAAAACTTCTTTTTCAAATTAAATGCATCCAAGATTAAAAACAAAACGTGCATAAATCAATAGTTCTATAAGTCTAAAAAACAATGCATGTGTAAATCAAGATTTCAACATTTTCTAAATCAATGCATGTGTGAAAATTCAAATGATGATTAAAATGATAATGCATCCATCAAATTGCAATATACAAAATCCCTAACAGACAGCCCTCTGTCTGCGCTCGGACCAGGCAGTGGCCCAGTCGCTTGAGCGAACCCAGAGGTCGCTCGAGCGAACAGGCTTCTGCCTGTGCTCGCTGAGTGCAGAAATTACACTTCTCATAGATGATTTCTATGCCATTTCTTCCCTCCATCTTACCCTTATACCACCTGAAATACCCTGAGCCTCCATGCTCTCCAAGGGGTCAAATTTACATTTCAATACCATTCATTCCATAATCATAAACATTCAAATCCCATTCTTATCAAACAAGCTCAAATTTCTAAAGGGGTAAGGCTTACATACAAATAGAAAATCTGAAAGTTTGGAAAGTTACTTAACATCATTACATAAACTTGAGTAAAAATCACAAAATAGAAGTCTAACAAAACATGACATTAGTACTCAATAACAAATCATATGGAAACTTCAAGAGAAATAATGAAATCCATAAGCACACATGCACAATCAACATATAAAGATTACTTGCCTTTGTCCAAATGCTAACACAATCTCCTTCAAGCACTCCTACTGAAGAGCTAAGCCAAGAACTACAAAAACCCATGAAAAACATTCAAAAACTCACCCAAAAATACAAACAAGAAACTCATTTCGAAATGTGTGTTGAAAGTTAGAAAAACAAGATCCTTAAGAGTCAAAAGAACTCCATTGAAGAGGTGGGTTGGAGCTCTAACCTAGAGTGCCCTAACAAGAAGCAAGGAGGGAAATGGAGAGCTTGCCCAACTAGAAATCCAAGAAAAATAACATCAATAGGAAGCTTGGGATGAGAGAAAGAAGATGGTAGCCTTGGAATTTCTTTTGGAGGTCTCTAGCTCATGCATTCAAGAGGAGAAAGTGAAGAGGAAAAAGGGTTTTAGCCCTAGGTCAAGAAAATTGCAGAGATTTGGAAATGGAGAGGGAGAGAAGGAAAAGTAGCTTAAGTACTTAGTAGTGGGACCCCCCTTAAGTGCTAATTCTTGCATATATAAAAACATGGTCTTGCGGGCCTCAAATGAAGTTGACGAAGAAAGATAAAACGATCCTTGAAATATCTAGTTTCCGAAAAGTATATTTTTGACACGGTTTTGAGATTTCGAAAAGTGTGTCTAGATTTGGGTGTGAAAAGACAGTTTTACCCTTTGGCCAAAAACTTGAGTTTCTGGGCTTCAAACGCAGACGGGCTAAACACAAAAGCTGTAAATAATCATAAAACCATTCAAATGAAATGAAATTCACAATTAACACAAAACTCAACAAGATCTTCCCATGCTTGCATGTACACCCAGGCCTTCCTGAGCGTGTCTAGTTAACATTAAACGTTCTCAAAACTCCCCAAAGCTATGTTCAGAACTAAGACTAATGGAATTCTAACCCACGGTAACTAAACCCGTTTAGGACTAAACACACACTAAGAAAACACTATTGGGTTAATCCTGGGTTGGGGTTTGACATTTGCAAGCTTAACTCATTTTCCTCCGGTGCATTGGAAGATCTCAAAGATATTCTATGTATGCTCTAACCAATTGTCTACAGCTAAATGATCTTCTGTTCCAAGAAATTCATTTGGACCCTTCTTCCTGAACCATTCAAACAACGCTTTCGGGTCATGCTGCCTCTGATTGATGACAATTGCAGGTTGAGGTTGAATCAGTTCGGGCCTTCTTTGCAAAACCTCTAGGAGTTGCCTCTGCATGTCTACCAACTCTCTAGCATGGTCTTCATCTTTCTTAAGCATTTGCTCTTGGAGTCTAGACTGGTTCTCATTAGCCTGACGCTGTTGGTTAAGCATGGCCTATATTATCTGCTGAAAATGGTTTTGCAAGGTGTTGTCAGGAATATCTTCTTGAACTGGCCCTGTATGATCACTATTGCTAGAAGGGGGATTGCCATTAAGCGGTCTCTTACGAGGTGGCATAACGCTGCAAAACAAGTTGTTAGTACATAATAATCAAATAAAGGGTCACACATTGCTCACACGATACTAACTAACGAAGAGTCTAACAAATCCTCGCCACGTCCTTAGGATTTCTAGTTTCTTTTAATTGCTTGAAACATGTCTCGCTCTGATACCGGTCTATCGCGACCCTGGACCGGGTCACCAAGCGGGCCTAATCCGGGATCGGGACTAATGATGGATTGATATAAATAAAGAACGGTTGTCAATGTCATAAATTTATTTTAACCAATATGTATACGAGTAGATAAAATGATGCCACTCATATACGCGATTTCCCACAGGTGTCCGCGGTGAGGATATCACAATAACATAAATATTTCTTTTGAATGCAGAAGCGTGTAGCAAATCTAATTCATAGATTCATATCCAAAATAGCATGATTAATAACACGATTATAACAAATATCAGAATGAGCAATGATCATTAGCTATTTCCCAAAAGTAAGTTAAAGTTTATACCAAAGATCATTTAATTACATTCCCCAAAAATAGAGGCCAACAAAGGCCAATATAAACAAAATATGAATTCCAAAAGAATGGTTAACCATAACCCAAAATGTTACGTGACTCGGACATCCAAATGTCTAAACTACATCGTCGGCATGCCACTCAACTAATCATTGTGGTTCTCCAACCACCTCCTCATGCTTCTCCTCGAGATAACCAACGACGGGACCTTAGTACCAAAGTAATGGGTCAAACACAACAGTTTGGCATGTGGGTGAAAAGATAAAAGAATAATTAAATTCACCTTGGAAATACATTTAAACCTGTTAAAACAATAACTTTCATAAATCAGAAGAATCATTTACTCAAAAAAAAAATGCAATATAAAACATGTAAGGTATCCAAGGAAATTGGGAAACAAGCAAGATGACATCCACACGAAGATAAGTCCTCTATCACCGAAGTGACAAGAGCATATTGAGATGTTGACCTCAGTCACCAAAGTGAGGAGGTACAACAAAGTTTACATATACATATATAATAATACGGGACATGACCACAGTAGCGAACAGGGCATAGGGAGCCACAGTAGCAATATGCATCATCGGGACATGACCACGGTAATAACCGGGTAGCGGGATCCAAACTGCAGCTAGCAGAACAAAAGGGGAATCTCCAAGTCTGTGGATCAGACTAACAGGGTTATCCAAGCTTAGTGGTGCCGACTCATAGGTCAAATAATAGAAATCAAGGCATGTACTAAATACATATGATGCCATTATATGGACGGGCGGACGGGGTGCTCGAAGGCACAAATATCATTTCAAATAGGAAGTGAATATCGGGACTAGCAAAATGCTACAATTGCAATTTCAGTATTTTCGGGAATGATAAATCATAAATCATGAAATTCGAAACAAGTATCGGGATTTAAAATTAGATCAAGGTGAATAACGGTCCGTATGTAGATTTCAATATAGACTTGGTACTCCTTGAGTTTGGAGACATTCCTGGCTCCTTATACACCTTAGAAATTCTCAAGACTTCAATGAATGTTCATGATGTGGTTTCTTTCTCAAATGGGTGTTAAACAATGGTTATAAGTCTTCTCATCACAATAGGGTTCCTAACAAACCTTTCCCAATCATTTAAATATTTTATTCTTGTCCTCTTAATAGTCCCAGATGAACAGTGTCCATCGCTTGAGCGAACAAGAAGTTCGCTCGAGCGATGAGCTCTCTAGAATGGTTTTCTGGGATGGTTCGCTCAAGCAGATGACGGGTTCACTCGAGCGAACATGTTGGCTCGAGCGTACAATACGTTCGCTCGAACTAACAAGTTTCTCTGAGGGTTCTAAGCACCTCAATATTACCTTCAAACTCCTCAAAACATACACCAAGAATCCATCCATTCATCTCCATTCTTATCCTCATTCAATCACAAGGAGAGAAAGAAAATCACTACCATAAAAATTCATTTAAGCTTAAAATCAAGAGATAAAGGAAAGGCTATTCATCTCATTTTCATGACAATAAATGAGTTAGCCAAACTCTTTAATGAGCATTTATTTCAAATCAATGCAAGTCAATAAAAAGCATGAATTGTATAACAAAATCAACATATTTCTAATAAAACTTATTTGATGCTCAAAATATCAAATCATACACTTGCCTTGGGTCTCAAATCAAGCAAATCAAGCCTCTAATCACCTCTCCAAGTCAAGAACTAAAGCTACACAAAAACCCCTAAAACAAACCCTAAAATGGGTCAAAATAATGAACAAGAAGGAAAGCTCATAATAGTGAGAAATGGAGCTCCCAAAGGTTAGGAAAACACACATAAAAAAGAAAGGTAGGGATTGCTTACATGTAAGGTTCCCAAATAGACAAGATTAGCTCTAAAGAGAGTCTTGAGATAGGAGGTTTCCTCCAAAAATGCTATCAATGAAGAGCTCTCAATGAGAGGAAGAGAGTGGTGATCTCTATTTCTCAAGAGATGCAAGCTTGGTGAAGATTTAGGGAAGAAGAGCATGAAGAAGAAGAGAAGAGCAAGAAAACCCTAAGTTAGAGTTCTTTGTGCTGGAAATGGAAAAGAGAAGAGAAGGGTTCTCTTATTTACAAGTGGGGGGTGGGCTCCACCCCTAAGAAATCTTGTTGGGTCAAAATCATGGCTTTCGGTATTTCGGATGCATTTGACGAAAAAGGAAGAAATGATCGTCAAAATTTCTAGTTTACAAAAAGTATATGTTTTGCGGGTTTTGGGAATATCAAATATTGGGTACATATTTAGTGTAAAAAGACGGTTTTGCCCTCGAAACTAGGAAAGTTGGGTTTCGAGGTTTTGAACGGGAACGGAATTAACATGAACGTTGTAGGGATCAACGAGATGAGTAAACCGGGATAAAATACAAATAATCAAAATCTCGAAAAATCCCCCAAGTACACGTAAGGTCATAAAAGGAACCCCCAAAGGGCCCCACTAATCACAAAGGCACTCAAAATTTTCCAAAGCTATAACAGAGCTATTCTAAACCCAACTAAATCAGAATACACTAATCACGCTTAAGACTAACACACAACTTAATTAACACTAATCAAGGTCTCTCAGGTTGGGGTCTTACAGGCACTAACAGCAGCTCAGGACGCGGAAGCAAGACCATGAGTAGAGGCACCGGCAGCAGCTGAGGACACGGAAGCAGGAGTGAGGTTGGAAGCACCATCAGGGGGCGTGGGGGCATGAGGAGCTCAACCTCCAAATACCAGAGTCCCCAAATCCTTCACAACAGGACGGTGACGCTGCATGCCTTCTCTTTCTTCCGAGATGGGATGAGGGCTTGGGGAACTGACGAGTTGCGGTGATCTCTCTGACCTTGAGGAGGTCCCAATTTCCACAGCAATGATGTCGGCTTCGGTAGGCTCGACACTCTCGGACTCGAAATTCCGAGGTAGTGGCTTCAGCACCCGAAGCAACCCGACGCTCGACGTCAGTTAAGGCTATAACTAGCTCTGCCCCTTCCACTTTGGTAGGAACTTCGCGTCCTCCCTTTCCCTGAGGCTAACCAGTCCTCCTCTTGATGAAGGATTGGTACCTTGGTTTGTAATTCAACAGTGCGAAAACAGCTCGACCATTGTGATCTTGGTAGCTATATACCGCCCGAAGCCACGCGTCGTTCCTCTTCCAGCCAACTCGGTTGGCCTCTTATTTTCTCTGGCGGACCTCTACACGACAAACAAAAATAGGTCCAATACTTCTGCAGACAAGAAAAGGGAAATGCAAAAAAAAGCTTCAAAAGCTAAATAGCTCGGTAATTACTTGGAGGGCTCTCGAGGTTACGGGGAACCTGTCGATCTTTGCACTTCGGGCATAGTTCTTCCATACTCCCAGTGGCCCGAAACGATCAAGCGGTCATCCCATGCATACCTATTAGAGTCCTTCAGATTGTTGACGAAACATCCTCGCTTCGCCTTGACTTAGAGGTAGTAGAAGCCATCACCACTAGACTTGCTAAGGTCATAAACATCGTCGATGTCATGGACACCGAGGTTAATACCGAGGATCTTATTCAGCTTGGCCATGCCCATGATTATTTTGTAGCTGTTCAGCATCAACTGGCAAGGGTTGAGATGTCATTTCTTAAGGCGGGTTATAAGGAGGGGATGAAGGGGGAATCGGACCCCGCCTTCGACTATGGTGACTAGATAAAATGGCATCCAGCCATTAGAAAAGGAATAACCGTCAAAGGGATTTTCCGGGTCATTCAGCCTAATAAGGATATCATCAGGGATCCCGTATTTGGCCCTAAACTCGGCTGTGGCCTCTGGGGTTTCCAACAAGTGCCTGTAAATGCCCATTCCTAAAGTACAAATAAGCTAGAAGAGCAAAGGGCGAAACCAGAGGAAAAGGGGGGAAGAAACCCTAAAACAAAAACGAACAAGATCAAAAGAGAAGACTTACAGAAACAAGACGAACGAGAAGGACGCTGAGCTCGAATTCAGAGGAACTCGACTTCGGCGGGACCAGACTCTTCTGCAAACCCTCTCTCTTCTCAAAAAACCTTATCTGCTCAGACGAATATGAAGATGGAAGATGAGAAGGAGAGACCTTTATTTATAATAAAAAAGAGGCGGCCTTTTTGAATTTCGAGGAGGCACGTGCGGAACGTCGCCTCAAGGACTGGCACGTCTCTTCAAGTCGATTGGATAGCCAATCAGGCAGTGACACATGATGCCACCCATGCATTTTCTGCATCGATCAAAGCGCCCAATTAATTACCTCGAGCAGGCGAAGGCGCCCTGTCGCGACCCCAGACCGGGTCCCCAAGAGGGCCTAATCCGGGATCGGGACGGTGAAGAGATGATATTAATTTATGTGGATGATGAATAAATGATGCACAATCCTATGAATTGATTTAAATCAAAACGTATACAAGTCCATCAAAGATGCCACTCGTACACGCGATTTCCCACAGGTGTCCGTGGTGAGGATATTACAGCAACATGAATATTTCTTTTAAGTGCGGAAGCGTGTAGCAAATCTAATTCATACATTCATGTCCAATATAACAGGATTAAAACATATTTAACACCAGTATCAAAAGGAGCAATGATCATTAGCTATTTCCCAAAAGAAAGATAAAGTTTACAGCAATGCCATTTAATTACAATTCCCAAAAATAGAGGCCAACAAAGGCCAATATAAACAAAATAGTAAGTTCCCAAAAGAATGGTTAATTCCTAACCCAAAATGTTACGTAACTCAAACACTCGAATGTCTAAACGACATCATCGGCGTGCCACTCAACTAGACGTTGCGGTTCTCCGACCGCCTCCTCGTGCTCCTCCTCGGGATAACCGACAATAGGACCTGAGTACCAAAACAAAGGTCAAACACGACGGTTTGACAAATGGGTGAAAAGATATGACAATATGGAAATTACCTCGGAAAACGTTTAAACCTGTTAGAACAATAATTTCATAAAACGAGAAAATCATTTATTCAAAATACACATGCAATATAAAACAAGTAAGGTATCCAAGGAAAACGGGAAACAAGCAATATGGCAACCACATGAAGCTAAGTCCTCTATCACCGAAGTGACATGAGCGTATTAGGATGTTGACCTCAGTCACCGAAGTGAGGACATGCAACATAAGTAACATATACATATACATAATAATAATACGAGACATGACCACGGTAGCGAACCGGGCATCGGGAACCATAATAGCAATCTGTGGCATCGAGACAAGACCACGGTAATAACCGGATAACGGGATCCAAACTTCAACTAGCGGGACGGGAGGGGGATCTCCAAGTAGGTGGATTAGACCAACAAGGTTATCCAAGCTTAGTGGTGCCGACTCATGGGTCAAATCACATAAAACAAGGCATGTACAGAAATTCATTTGATGCACTTATATAAACGGGCGGGACGGGGTGCTCGAAGGCACAAATATCATTTTAGACGGAAAGTGCATAACGGGACTAGCAAAATGTTACAATACAGTTTCAAAGCTTTTAGGAATGATGAATCATAATTCATAATTTTCGGGACATGTATCGGGATGCAAAACTAATGAAGGTGAATAAGGGTCACATATGTCAATTTCAATATAAATTGGTACTCCTTGAGTTTGGAGACATTCCGGGGTCTTTATACACCTTAGGATTTTCTCAAGGTTTCAAATGAATCTTTGTGTGATGATTTCTTTCTCAAACGAGTTCCATACATATCTCTGGTTGAACAATTCCCATCATTCTCTAAAAGGGTGCACAAATGATTGGGGCAGAATCCTCTTCGATTCTCTTCATTTAATAATTTATGTGGAATTTCGGTCAGCTGGTGGTTAGCCGTAGATGGGTTCAGCGGCAAACCGCTGGGTAACCGCGAGGCTGACCATGGATTTCTGGGAAGAAATCATGCCCTCGGGAAAAGTAACCATGACAGCAAGGTTAGCTGGCGGTTAGCCGCCAGTGGGTTCGGCGGTTATTCGTTGTCTAACTGTGAGGCTGACCGCAGGTTCTGGGTGATGATATGCTCTCTGGAAAGCTGACCGTAATGGTTCTGTCATATGGCGGTTAGCCGCCGGTCACCAGGCGGCTAGCCGACAGGTGACCGCTGGCTGACCGCCAGGTGCGGAAATACCCCCACTGTGTCCAGATTTTGAGCCCATTTCTCCTTCAAACCATTTCCGTTCATTTCCATGCATCTTCCTGCAATAAAATGAGCTAAAAATGCTCCTCCAAATCATCATTAGACACTTCTCCAATACTCCTATGAGTATTCATCCAATCAAACCTTCTTCTTCTCAATCACATTCAACCACAAAGAGGAGAGAAACAATCCACAATCACAAGGAGCCATTTAAACTTCAATCAAGTAATAAATGAAGAGCTAACAACCACATTTTTAAACAATAAATGAGTTAGTAAAACTCTTAATGAGCATTCATTTCAAGTCAATGCAAGACAATAAAAATAAGTAAATCATGATAAATCAACACATTTCTCATAAAATTATTTAATGCACAAATCATCAATTCATCCACTTGCCTCAAGGTCTCTAATCAACAAAATCAAGCTCCTAGACACCTCTCCAAGCTCAAGATCACAATCTCTACAAAAACCCCTAAAACAACCCTAAAATGGGTCAAACAATGAAATAGGAAGAGAGAACTAACAATAATGAAAATAGAGCTTCTCAAGGGCTAGAAGAATACATATCTAAGAGATTAGGGAGAGAGCTTACTTGAAGGGTCCTCTAATGGCAAGATTTAGCTCAAAGCAAGTCTTGGAGATGGTGGTTTTCTTCACAAATGGTGTCAATGAAAGCTCTCAAGATGGTGAGGAAGATGATGAAATCCATTTTTCAATTTGTGCAAGGTTGGTTGTGTTTTGATGATGGAAAAGCAAGAGGAAGAAGAACAACAAGGAAAACCCTAGACAAGCCCTTGTTGTGCTGGAAAAAGGGAAGGAAAGAGAGACGGGTTCTCTCATATAAGCAATGTAAGTGGGCTCCACCACTAGAAATCTTTGTGGGGTCAAAATCATGGCTTTCGGGACTTCAAATGAATTCGACGAAGAATGAAGAAATGATCGTCGAAATTTCTAGTTTCCAAAAAGTATATGTTTCGCGGGTTTCGGGAATATCAAATATTGGGTTCAAATTTAGTGTAAAAAGACTGTTTTGCCCTCAATGCAATGAAAGTCGGGTTTCGGGATTCGAGACGGGAACAGGATCAACATGAAAGTTGTAGAGATTAACAAGATTAGTGAAACAGGATAAAAACACAAATCCAAAGAATCTCGAGTAATCTCTCAAGTAAACGCAAGGTCATAAAAGGAACCCCCAAAGGGCCCCACTAGTCACAAAAAGCACTCAAAATTTTTCAAAGCTATAACAAAGCTATTCTAAACCCAAACTAAACCAAAACACACTAAACACACTTAGAGCTAACACACAACTTAATCAACATTAATCGAGGTCACTCGGGTCGGGGTCTTACACGCCCGATTAATTACTTCAGGCAGATGAAGCGGCGGAGTGACATGATGATAGAGATCAAATGTCAGCAACTGACACCGAGGTAAAATACAATACAAGCTTCAGATACCGAAATCAAATGTTCAGAAGGCTCTCCCATCACAGTACTTCGCGTCTGACCTCAAAGAGTTAAAGAACTCCAAGAAGTCAGAAGCTAGGGGCAATTGTGTGGGGCAATTCCATAATACCGAGATTACCCTAGTTTCGGTAAGAGTACCAGCTGGGTCTCGGCTTTATCCGTCTCGGCAATAGCTCCAGTGAAGATATCTTATAGTATCGAAATCATCTTAGCTTCAGTAAAGGTACCAACTAGGCATGCCCTAGTCTAGGTGGGATCATCCTGGCTTCGGTAAAGGTACCAGCTCGGTATGCCCTGGTCTTGGTGAGATTGTTCTAGTTCGGTAATGGTACCAACTGGCATAACGCATCTCGACAACAGTGCCAGAAGGCGTCCATATTACAGTCGTGCTTGGCCTCGGTGCCATCTTTAGTTCGGTTAACCGAGATGAGCACCGACTCTCAACCAGTGACAGCTGTCCCACGTTATAAAACATGTTGACCACGTTACAGAACGTGTCAAGAGATAAGGACATATATCGGATAGAGATAAGAGGTTATCATTATCTGGTGGTTACATCCCTTCCAAGATACCAGGGTAAGGCCCGATGGGACTCTACCTCTGACAGATCAGGATAAGGTCCGATGGGACCCTACCTCCGGAAAATCAAGACAAGGGTCACAGGATTTTCAACCTATATATACCAGAAGCTAATTCGGAACAGGTACGCTTGCACTTACGCATACGCTTGCACATACCCAAAACTTCTGTTTCCTTCCTCCAATCCTTTGTTGTGTTGTTGGACTAACTTAGGCATCGGAGAGCCTTGCGCTGAGAGCAGTCAGGGTCTCTGATTGCATTTTCCTCATCCACTTTTAGGTTTCAAGCATTCGATCTTTCCGAAGAGAAATCTCACACCCATTCGAACAAGTCCGTATTTATTTAAGCACTTATAAGTAAGATCTTGAATTCCAAGAAATTAAGCAAGCATGTTAATAGTAAGAAATTAAACACTTGCCTTAGGTCCAAGAGCTTCCAAAAACACTTCTCAAACTCCTCAAATGGGTTGGGATTCCCTAAATGAAAAATCCCCAAAAATCAACCCAAAATACCTCCGAAATGGGAAACTAGGAAAGGATTCGAGGCAAGGCTTGCATGTCCGGATTTGGTATGCCGCAAGGGTGTAGAACCAAAACATGGAAGATGGAGAGTGATCCTTTACCTGTAGGTAGTCCGAAAATCGAAAGGAGAATGGGTAACGGGGCTGCCCATCTTGGATTCCCACGAAAATGATATCAAATGAGATAGGAGATGAAGGGGGAGAAGTTGCCGGAGTTTGCTCGTCAGATTGGTGGCTTGGCAGCTCCATTTGAGCAAGAGAAATTGAGAAAAAGAGAAGTTGGAGCTGCTACAACAGTGGCTGGGAAGTTTTAATCGAGAGAGAGAAGGAAATGAGGGAGAAGAGAGATGAGGGCCTATATAGCATAAGTGGAAGTGGGGTCCACACTTAAGTATAACTTGGCATAAAATTAGAGGGCTTTCGGGACGTCGGATCAAGATACTTAAAACATGAAAAGTGTCCCGCATAAAGCTATCTTTCCAACAATGCCAATCTTGACATACTTTCGGGGTCCACAGAAAAAGTCAACTTTTTGGTCAAAGGGGTTAAAATAATGGAAAATTAGCAATTTCAAGGGTTTCTAGGCTCTGAAAGACTGCGAGTTAAATACAAAAGTTGTTCAAAACAGCGTCCCCGATAAAATGAGCCAAAGACCACAATTTCTCAAAAATAATGAATAACTCTCCAAGCCTTCCCAAAAATACAAAAGAGGGTCTCCTAAGGTCTCAAACTAGGCGCAAAGGTTTTCAAACTTCCCAAAGCTAGTCAAAATCTATTCTCATCTCCAAAACAAGACACTTAGCCTCTAAAGCCACGTAGTGAACTAATCACATGCTTAATTAGCATTAATCCCAGGAATTAAGGGTCGGGGTCTTACATGTCTCGAACATCATAGTGGAAGACTCTAGGTTGTTGTGCTAGTGCATTGGATGTACTGATAGACAATGAGTAGCACCTTATACAAAATATTATCTTTGATTAAGGAAGGCGCTCATAATTTTCAAGCAATAAGCTCTCAATCCTGAGAAATTAATGGACTCAAATTCCTGCTATACATTTAATGTAACTAACTAAAGAGTGAGGCCAACTGTAGATCCACACATTGGTATCTTGGGTTGATGCTAATGGGGCTATGGGAACATGTATTCTCAAGATGGAATCTATCATCTACAAAAGAAATATCCCCTTGTGCTAATTAATGGACTTTATCATTGGTAAGTGCACACCCATCTTGATTAAGAGTTAATCAGATAGTATCGATGATCAGTGTGATTAATTGGGTCACAAGGACAATAAGAGGTGGGTCCATTTTGGTTGGACATTTTAATGCCAATGGATCAATGGATATAATTAACGGAGTTAGGGTCTTCATGAAAATATTCCTAAGACTGGAGTGCAATTGCATTTATTTAACAGAGTTATCTGCAATTAATTGTGGAACTAAGACTTACATGAGATGTGGGGTCCAGATGTTTCAGTTGGAGCCAAATCTAAGGAATCACTAGTGGTCCCCATGCTAGCCCTAAGTTAGAGAAAGTTTTATTCATTCCAGTTGGAACTCATAAGGAAAGGAGGAGCAAGATACATAAGAGAATTAGAAGTAAGACTTCTAAACTAAAAGTGAAGACATCCAATAGGTCCCTCTCTTTCTCTCTCCCTCTCTTCTCTCCTCTGGTTTCCCCACTTGAGTGCTTAGGGTTTCTTCTCAATTAAGATCCGACTATTCGTTGTGAGAAGTTCTCTACAAGAGGGTCATAACGTGGAAGATCACAAAGCCTAGGAGATCATCACTGCGAAAGGGTTTCGTGGAATCAAGAACATCAACTTCTCAATTTAAGCGCAACCAAGTTCCTCAAGTGTAGATATACACCAGTTACATTAGTAGATCGTTTTCGCTTGTTTGTGCATTTTCAAATCTGTCCTTTGTAGATAGATCTATGATCTTAATACATGAGATAAGGGTTCTAGATCTTTGAATTGGGTTCTTGGCCTTTTGGTTATTTTATCCCTCTCTTATCAGGGTCAAGAGTTTTTGAAAACCCTTCCAGAAGGCCCGCTTACTTCCAACAAATAGAACCCACTATATAAGTGATCCAGATATTTACTAAGTAGGGGGAGAATGGGTCATTACTTGTATTTAACCATGGACTGCCTTGGCCCATATGTATGGTTTTGTCTCGTTGGGCTTAACCCACAAGGGACTTCATAAAGGTGCAGTTGCTTGTGGACTCACCATTTGCCTATTTTCTGGACCAATAGGCACATTTGAGCCCACCTACAATCAATCACATCCCTTCTCACTTACTATCTTCTTATGAAATATCATTGACCCTAATATGAAAAAAAGAAAAGAGGGCTTGATCTAAGTACACAAGTTCATGTGCACACTGCCTAGACATGCCTGAGCCTTATAAGGTTTATCATTAGATGACTTCAATCAATCAATACATATAAGTGTTAATGTCAATGAAAAGATGGATAGAACCATTGCAATCCTTTCAGTACATATATATCAAAAAGCAAAGAAAAAAATAACGGATATCTAATAGAATATTTATTTTTTAATTTATTTTTATCAATAATATTTCCCAAAAAACACCAAATATGAATATAGTTACTAATGTATGACTCGGGCTTAAGACTGGCCTTTGTTGCTGACTTATTTTTATTAATAATATTTCAAAGAAAACAGTCAATTTGAATATATATATATATATATATATTTATTTTATTTTATTTTATTTTACCGCTGGCCTTTGTGGCTAGTTAAGCATATAGGGTTATAGATGGAGCTTGGGCTGATCTCACCTATCACTACCTACCCATGTAAGCTTTCTCTGGTTTCTAATTAAAAAGAAGTCCACATGCACCCTACATGAGAATCGGCTGAATGAGTTCAAAAGAATATTCTACAAACAAGCCAAACCGCCAAACAGGACATATTTTAGCCACCATTCAATTGGCCCTCTACATTTGTCAAGGGCCCTCTACATTTCTCAGGATATGGTTGACCTAGTGGAAGGCCCCACTAGCACCATTATATTGGCAACACCACTCATGACCAAGTTTAGCCTTGTCCCATGCTTTGTTTGATTCTGTCCAACCAAAACCATCCAAATGGACAAATGGTTAAGAACCTACCAAAATCCATATTAAACCGTGGTAAAAGCAATATGAGCATCAGTTTTGGCCAGTTTTGACTGATTGTCAATATTTCTTATCAATGGTTTTATTCTGAACCTTTTTTTTTTTTCTAACGGAGGGTTTCCAATTCTTTGGATTGAACTAATCCCTTCAGGCCCAGAGAGAAGCCGAGTTCTTGAGGATGAGGGAATCGGGAGTCGATACCAAAACCTCTAGCTCTGAAAGAGGGATGAACCATGGTCCTGACCACTTGGCCAACCCCTTGAGGTAAAATTTTATTCTGACCTTGAAGTTGTTATATTTGCTCATGTTTGTGTGACGTTAGCTGAAAAGTGCTTCTAAGAAATGGAAACACACTTCCAACACCTCTAAAAAACAAGTTTGATATGATAGGAGAATAATGGGAGGAGTCCTTAAACTAGGATTCCCAACTGAGGATTCATTGCCTATAGTTGACAAAAATTGGAATCAAACAAAGCATGGGTCAAGGCCAAACTTGGTCCCACTATGAGGAGTTAGGATCTGGTGAGGTTTTATCCCATGGTAACTGTGGGTGGACCAACCACGACGACCGTGGGCATCATACTACACTACAGTGACGTGGTGAACCGTGGTTGAGTCCATTCACGGTCACCGTGGGTAAACATCCTGAGAGGATCCCAATTCCAAACAAAATTGGTGATTCTTAGACCAAGTCATTATAGCTTATGTTTGAATAGAAGTAGATATAAAAGATATTACTAGTTGATCGGCATCTAATATATGCTTCTACTGCAACATGGCATATTTGCTGATACTTCGTGTTTACAGCAACAGCCGTAGACTATCCAACAAACTTAACTGTAAACCTAACTACATCTCAATGCCACATTTTTCATCATATAATCCCTAGATCCCCACGGAAGCCCTTGTGATGAATGATATCAGCGTAATGTATTTATTGATTTTACTTGTGGTCAATGTAAGAAAATTGTTTGTTTTAATAAATATTAGACGCTGGCCATAATGATATTGAATTTCTAAATCATTTCTCTAATAATGCCAAATAATTGAATTATTAGTATTATTATTATTAAAACTCCGATCCTTGGTGTTTTCCCCTAGGGTACAACGGCACCTTTAGAAACCAAGGCAAAGGAACGCAATAAAATAGTCATCCTTACCATTAATTGTGACCTTTCAAGGGTACTTTTGCACATGACAATCCCACCTGTTGCATAGCAATGAATCCCTTATTCCACATGCATGTAGGCTTTGTTCTCATGTGTGGGCTCACTTATTATGAGAGATAAGGTGGGAGCCTTCACATCCATATCCAATGCCAACAACTTAAATGTGAGGACCTCCACACTTATCTCTTATAGTAAGGTGAGAGATGCTCTCACAGGAGCATCTCCCATATATATATATATATATATATACATACATACATACATATACACATACAAATACACATACACATATATATACATATATCTCACCTTACTATGAGAGATAAGGTGGAGAGCCCTCACATCCATATCTAATGCCAACAACTTAAATGTGAAGGCCCCCACCTTATCTCTCATAGTAAGATGAGAGATAAGGTGGGGGTCCTCTGTCACGCCCCGAAACCTGACTCCTGCAGAGGTCCGACCTCGTGGAGCGTGATTTTGGGAATAATTAAAAATTTTGCATTCCCCAGGATCTACGTGTATGAGGAAGACAAAATTTCAAACACAACAATAATATTTCACGGAAGCTTACGTGGCGTTGCGACCCGGAGTCCGTGGCCATCGGATTCCGTATCGCACTCAACCTATCAGCATAAAGCTATCATAGCAATATTTGTACTCAGACTGGAACAAATAACGATATCAAAATATACAGAGCCGACAGTAATAGGCTGATCATTACCCAAACATATTCAAGTTACAAATTATACAAGTGCATTAGTTAACATCCCAAAGAAAAAGGCTAACAAGAGCCGTACAAAGTAACGAACTAAGAGCAATTACTACTCAGGTGTGACGTAACTCCGGTGTCAAGCACGACGTCTACATGACATCACTGACAAGACGAACCTACAAAACTCGTGGCTCTACAGCCAACTGCATACGTACAATCTCAAGACGAGAACCTGCTACCTGGAACACTAAAGTATAGAATATCAGATACGACGGTCTGACACGTGACTGATAAGATAATAACATGATGTTAGTGTATAAAAATCCATTTTTCTTTCAATGCCAAAAGCACATTTGAAAATTTAAATAAAAGGAGCAATGAAGTGGCAAGAGTTAATATCGAAATCATTTGTGTGAAGTAGAAAACATACTGAATCAAACCGATGAAATAGACAAATCGGATAAAACAGATGGCAGAAATGACAAGTGTTTGCAAAAACATTAAAAATCATAATGGTACATTGGAAAATTTAAGCATAAGTAACGATGAAATAAAGAAGACAAATACCAAATTCAATCATTTAAAAAGATTAATTCGAACCGAATAAAATATTGGCAACCGCATTGAGCTATATTCTCCTATTACCAAAGTAACAAGAACAATCAATAACCATAGCCATATAAAATGGCCGGAACAAATAGATGATACAATAATAGCCCAATATAGATGGGGTAACAATCAGAGTCCACCGCGGAACGGATAACAATCAATCAAAGTGTCCAAGCTGCAGTTGACGAAATAATTTAGGATCCCAAACCAGGTGATCAGCCCAACTAGGCGACCCAAGCTGAGTGGTGCCAACCAAAATCCGAATTGATACATATCAAATCATCGAAACACATTTCAAATCGATAAAAGGACTACCCTGAGCAAAGTACAAACGAACAAATACGGAGCAAAACAAACAAGTAGCCTTACCGATATTTTTCCAACGTGGCAAACCACTCGAAGCTATTTCAAATCATTTATACGAAAACATATACAATCTTCCAAACCGAAATGAGGTAAGTAGTTATGTCGAAATGGCTTACACCGGGCCGTCTCAATGAGCACTCACAGTCCAAATGTTGAGTTATAATAAAGAATTTGGTGCCTCTGAAGTTATCAAACATTTGGAGCCTCCAAGTGCACAGCGAGACTTCGATAAAGTCCGATGTATTTCTAGGGTAAATTCAATTATACAGGTTCTCCTTATTTCCTTCTCAATTTCCATGTTACAATTGTTTTGGATTCAAATTTCCCATTCCCAAGCATAATTGAGTCCTTAGGAGGTCTGCACATCAACACAGGAGAAAACAGTGTGTAGGAACAACCCCGAGATAGAACACAGGTCCGCTCGAGCTGGAAAATATCCACTTGAGCGGGCTGTTTCAGAGACCTACTAGCTCGAGCGAACCCCAAGCTCGCTCATGCGAGTGAGGTTCTATCCTGCTCCTCGTCAGGTAATAGCCTATTCGCTCGAGCGGACAGCCTACTAGCTAACTTGTCCATTACAGAAATCTTTACTCCTTTGCATGTTTCTGGTTCTATTTTCTTTCTTTCAAACTCATCATCTTTCCAAAACAATACTGAACCTTCTTTAGCTTCAAACAAACTCCATTCAACACCAAGCATTACCACACATTCCCTTCACAAATATAATTTCAAAACAGATTATAATCATATGAAATACATAATTCAAAAATGCCTTTCCAACATCCTACAAGCCATTGATTGACAACAAACCCAACTTGTTATAAAAGACAACTTATAGAAAGCATAGACATAAGCCACATACTAAAACATTTCTGAAATCAAACCATTCATAATCAAAAGAATAAATTTGAAAGCCTTATAGTTTTAACTCATAATTTTAGGAAAAGACTAAATTTTTAGATTAAATGCTTTTCATTATCAGACCGTTTACTTACATTTCCAGAGCCTACATGCTCTCCCGAAACTTCCCATTGTACAAAATTTCAAAGCCAAAAATTCATCATTCTTAAATAAAACATCCCTTTTTCCATCCTTTTCATAAAATCATCAAGTCCAAATCCATGATCATGTGACAAAAATCATAATTTAATTATACTAGGGAAGGATTCAAGGGAATATAAGAGTGGAATACATGACTTGTAAATATATGGTTGATGCTAATAGCCAAAAACTAGATAATCAACATGATCAATTAAGCATATAATAGATGGAAAACATGTTTTAGAACCAAAATACCCAAAATTAGTAAGATGCACAAGAACAAACTATGTCAGTCACTTGCCTTGGTCTCTAGCATTCCAAGATCACTCTCTAATCTCACCAATTAAACAATAGCACACCTATAAAATAAAACCCCAAAACATATTAAGAAAATGGCTCACAAATGGAAAATAATCAAGAAGAGGAATTGGGTCTTGCATGTTGAAATGCTAGGCCTCCAAGGGTTTCTCTATCATAATCTAAAGGAGGAAAAGAGGTCTCATACCTGATGGACCTGAAACCAGCAAAAAGAGTTCAAATGGAGGGCTGCCCAGCTTTGTTTTGCATAAAAATGGCATCTATAGGGACCTAGAGTGGTGGGGAAGAGAATGGAGAGATCAAGCATCTAATTGGCAAGGGTTTGGTGGGATTTTGAGAAAGGAATGGGCAAGGGAAGAAGGGGAAAGAGTTCAGCTGAGTTCCTGCAACAAAGTCTCGTTTGGGGAAAGAAATGGAGAGAAAAGTAAGAAGATGGGCTTAAGTAAGTAGATGATGGTGGGCCCACAATTTAAAACTCTTCGTAGGCTTGGAACTAGGCTTTCTGGGCCTTGGATGGACTCAACGAAGAAGACTAAAATGATACTCATAAAATCTAGTTTTCAAAAAGTAATTTTTTTGACATGGTTCTGGAACTTCAAAATTTGGGCTCAGATTTCAATATAAAAAGGTTGTTTTGCCCTTAGGGATGAAAAACTGATTTTTCTGGGCTTCGAATGGGGTCGATGTGAACACAAAAGTTGTTGGGGCTAATTTGACCTATCAAAAGAAATAAAAGCTGAAATTTTTCAAAATCAAGAACAATCCCCCAACACTGACATGTGCAACCCAAGGCGTCCCTAAGCTACCAGACTGGGTCCGACGACTCTCAAAATTCTCCAAAGCTATGGAAAACCTATTTTAATTTACAAACCAACTCAGTTAGGTTCAAATCTCACTTAGAAAACTAACTCACAGCTAAAAGTACACTAATCACGAAAATTAGAGGTTGGGGTCTTACACCCTCATATCCATATCCAATGCTAATAACTTAAATGTGAGAACCCCCACCTTACCTCTCATACTAAGGTGATAAATTCTTTCACAGGAGCATCTCCATATATATATATATATATATAAGGTCAGCTCTTCTAAGCTGAAGCTTACATTATCCTAAACTAAAACAGCGCTGGTGCCACAAAACAAAGTCGATTATTGTTGTCGATTATTGTTGTTTTTTGCATGATGACCGTCTCCAAAATCAAGATAAATTCAATCAGAACTGGATTTTCCAGTTACATCATGCAAAAAATAAATATAATCAACTTTTATTTGTAGGGGCCATCACTATTCTAACTTAGAATAAGGTAAGCTTCAACTTAAGAGAGCCCTGCTCATATATATATATATATATATATGGGGAGCGCTATACAACGGCCGAGCATTTTTTAGGAGAATACCCCCTTTCTAGTTAGGCCCACCGTGAGGCTTGATGGTCATGAAAGTCCATTGGATGGAAAGATCCATATGAGGCCTGCCTATATGTAAAATCTTGAGTCCATAAAATCGTCCTAACATTTTGATCGATGGCCCTCAGATTTAATGGTTTAGAGGCATCATTTTATCATGATTTCAATCCAACGGCCAGGAAAAGTTGGATGAGTGTCAAACTAGGACTTGTGACTATTCATGGGGGATAGTGTGTGTTAAAATATTAGATTGAATCAACATGGGCCCATGACAAAAAATAAGAGGGGCGAAAAACGGGGCATTTTTTAAGTGGGGCATTTTTTAGAATTTCCCATATATTATATGTATATATGTACGTACGTACATATACATATACATACACATATATACACACATATATATACATATACACATACACGGAAGGTGCTCTTGTGAGAGACACTCTCACCTTACTATGAGAGATAAAGATAGAGGCTCTCACATTTAAGTTGTTAACATTAGATTAAATGTGAGGGCCCCCACCTCATCTCTTATAGTAAGGCGAGAGTGTCTCTCATAAGAGCACATTCCCACACACACACACACACACACACACACACATATATGCATACATATACATATGCATATATGGAAGATGCTCCTATGAGAGATATATCTCACCTTAATTAAATGAGAGATTGGGTGGGGACCCTCACATCCAATGCCAACAACTTAAATGTGAGGGTCCCCACCCATATATCTCATATAAGGTAAGAGATATCTCTCATAGGAGCATCTCTCTATATATACATATATATATATACATATGCATACATTTACATATACATATATATATATATATGGGAGATGCTCTCGTGAGAGACGCTCTCACCAAGTTAGTGAGAGATGGGTGGGGGCCCTCACATTTAAGTTGGGGGTTCTTGCATTTAAGTTGGTAAGAGTGGATATGGAAGTGAGGGCCCCCACCCATCTCTCATAAACTAGGTGAGACTGTCTCTCATAAGAACACATCCCTATATATATATATATATATATATATATATATGGGGGGGTATTCATGTGCATCCTTGGTGAGGGACAAACTTAATAGGGCCAACCTAAGAATCCACTGATCATGAGACTTGTGGGGGATGTAAAGAGACATGTGTGTGGATGGTTCGGATGTATTATAAAGTCAACCCTACATGTTGTCCCTCACCATAACATGGTGTGAGGGATGGATGCACATGAATATCTCCATATATATATATGTTAGATTGTATGGACTCAATCTATCAGATGATGTAATAAATTGATTAATTTCTTTATTTATCAATAATATCATGCTTTCTTTTCATGAGATGAATGGTGTTTTACTACTTAATGCACGTGACCAATACATATGACATAAATGGTTCATGAGATGAACCAGGTCCCATTAGTATATTATATGTGATATATGTGTATGGATGAGATCCATACACAGGAGACATTTGTCACAAATCTTATACTTAAACATCTTCACAACCGGTGATGAGACTGGGCATCTCATCTGATAAGGTTGCAGCGCTTTGATCACTATAAGATAGTGTGATTTGTCTCGATCATCGGAATGTAAGATTCTGAATAACGGCGCTTGTACATTGGATGTATTGAAGGACCATGAGAAGCACCTTATGGAATACTGTCTCGAGTTTAAGGTTTGCTCTCATAATTCCCTATAAATAGGCTCTTAATCCTGAGACATTGATGAACTCAAGTTTCTGTCTATTCATTTGCTTTGAGTCACCAATGAGTGAGGCCAACTGTAGGTCAACACCTCGGTGTCTTGGGTACGTGGTAGTAGGACTATGGGAACATCCAATGGTCAAGAAGGAATCTATCTATATTATCCCCTTGTGCCAATTAATGGATTTATCATTAGTAAGTGCGCACCCATCTCGATTAAGAGTTAATTGGATGATACTGATGATCACTGTGATTAATTGGGGCTCAAGGATAATAAGATGTGGATTTAAATTGGTGGGACATTATTAGTCCAGTTAATCCATGGATATTGATAGAGGGGCTTAATTGTGGTAATCGGGAAATTTAGGGTCTTCATTGTAATTTATTCCTAAGACTGGAGTGCAATTGCATTTATATAGTGGTGTTATTTGCAATTAACTGTGGGCCCGGATTGCACATGAGATGTGGGGTCACGTGTCCCAGTTGGAGCCAGCTTTCTATGAAATCCCTAGTGGTCCCCACGCTAGCCCAAGTTATTGGAAAGATACTAATCCTACTAGAACTCTAAGATGAAGGAATTAGGAAGTTACTATTTCTATTTGAAGTTGGACTTTTAATAGTGGTAATAGTAAGGTTACTATTTTGTGTAGAAGTAAGACTTCTATTTCAATTAGTGCAAGAGAAGGAGGTTGCTTAATGCTATAAAAGGAGTAACAAAGGGGCTGGGATTGACATCCTTGGAATTCACGCCCAGCCCCCTTTGTGCAAGAGTTGCACATACTTCTCTTCTCCTTCTAGTTCTCTTCTAGTTTCGTTTAGAGCTTCTAGTTGTTTTTTTTAGGAGATCACACCCATCTCCTATAGAGAAGAGATCTAATACGGGTCATAGCGTGGAAGGCTAAGAGGTCTTGGAGATCTAAAGTTGTTTTCTTCTTCATCAAAGTACAACCGGACAGCAAAGGTATAATCTGCTTCTCTATCTTTTCTAAATTATATTTGCATGGTGTTGCTTGTATTATTGTTGTACATGGTATATGAGTATGAGGGATTGCATCCTGGATATGGTTAATGGCCTTATGGGCGTTTGATCCCTGATTCAAGTGGGTCAAAAGTTTTTGAAATCGCATCCACGAGGCCCACCTATTTCCAACAATATATATATATATATATATAAAACGTACATGCAATCATCCTCAAATTTAATCCCTTAAGTTGGAACATACAAATATTTAATTCCCAATGCTTCTTAATTGTGACGGCATGGAACTGGATCTAAATCCAAATTTCCTTGATAAAAATTAGGTTTCATAGATGCTTTATCGGAAGGACGATGACATACCCATTTGCGACACTAATTGAATAATGGATCACATCAACCATTGATCATATTATATCTTTGCCAACTAGAAAGTCAAGATAGTTAAGTAAGTAGGTATGGGAACCATTCCACCCATTTTTGGACAGCTCGGATCATCTCATCTAGATCAAACCTAGATATAGGAGGGGCTCGTAATTATGGTTGCAAACGGATATCCAATTCTCCGATTATCCGGAAGTTCCGACCCCGTAAAAAACCGGGTCTGAAACCTATTTTAGGTTCCGATTCAGAAACGGGTCGGGTCCGGAACCTAAATTAGGTTCCGATTGATAAACGGGTCCGGGTCCATATAAGTTCCGATTCGTAGACCAGGGATCCAGCATATGAGCCTTTGATATTTCAAATTATACCTCAAAATCAACATTTTTTGGACATTATTATGTACAATATTAGAGGTGGTAGACTTGATGCATTGTTATTAGCTGAATATTATTCTTATTTTAAGAAAAATGAAGAATAAAGAAAAATTAGAACCGATTACTAGATTACAGTCTTCTAGGTGGACCCGATTTCGAAACCGGGTCTGAGTTTTCCTATCAGAACCGAGTCTGAAACCTACAAAACAGGTTCCGAGTCAAAACCGGATCCAAAACAGGAACCGTTATTTAGAAACAGGTCCGGGTCCACTATGGTTCTAATTCGGAACCATTTCGTTTGCAACCCTACTCGTAATAGCCTTTCTAAAAGTCATTCCTTGTGTCACAATGTAACATCTACTTCCAATAAAAACTTCCTAAGGAGAAGGTGACAGAGAAAACAATGGAACCCATCAGATATAGAAATTGTTTTACATCATTTAAAGGCCGGGTGGGTTGAATTGTAATATTTGTAAAATTGGTGCCTTTGGAGGTCGTACTAAAACACGGGACTAGAAGCGTAGGATGTACATGTGAGTCCTCACAGAACAAGTTCCAGAACAACTCGACCACATGGGCTTTTTAGTATGTCATCTCTTTCTGCCTTTTCGGACCTCCTTCTCATTTGAGTGGACTACCTTCCAATATATATATATATGGGCCCTCTCTTGGGCCCTAGCCCCTTCACTTGGGTAAAAAAATTTAAAATTCATAAGCTTTAAGTCATGTAACCACCCAAATCGGACTACAAAAGCTCCTCAACGTGGATGCATCAAATTTTATTAGTAGAAGTGAGATTTGAGGCTAAATCAAATCTTCCTATGCCTTAGTTCAAAGTCATCAAAGTTCGCTATGGACCTTCCAACTTTTTTCTTCTCATGAAGTCCAATATTAAGTAACGTCTAGAATAATATAAAATTTAGGGTTATTCCAATTCACGGGGGCTTGTGCTTCAAAATATAAAAAAAATGATTAGACGTGAGTAGATGTTGCACCATAGGAATTTTTAAAGCCTGAATCTGAGTCCAAGTCTAAATAAAATACTCCAAGAGGCTTGATTAGGAGAGGCGTTCGTCTAAAGCAGGTCGTGGGTAGGACTGTCAATACATGATATAAGCTGGACTTATGAGCTCAGGCCTCTACTTTATAAGGAAGAGCCCTGCTACTTGTCCCGACTTTGGGACCGATCGTGGACCGGTCCCATAGTCGGGACTCAAGATGATCTGATATTTGAGTCCCGACTTTGGGACCGGTCCACGGATCGGTCCCAAAGTGGGGACAAATAGCATTTTTCTATAAGGAATTCGAGGCCCAATCTTTCTCCAAATCCAATTTATAAGGAATTCAATGAGTTATTTAAAATAGAGAATATGAATTTGAATTCAATGACAGATACCAAACAGTCGAAACTTTCTGCTGCTTCTAGAGAAAGAAACTCGAGGCCCAATCTTTCTCCAAATTCAATTTATAAGGAATTCAATGAGTTTTTTAAAATAGAGAATATGAATTTGAATTCAATGACATAGATACCAAACAGTTGAAAATTTCTGCTGCTTTTAGAGAAAGAAATTCGAGGCCCAATCTTTCTCCTAATCCACTTTATAAAGAATTCAATGAGTTATTTAAAACAGAGAATATGAATTTGAATTCAATGACATGAGTATGAATTTGAATTCAATGACATAGATACCAAACAGTGGAAACTTTCTGCTGCTTTTAGAGAAAGAAAAGAAGATGATCCTTTGGGAGCGTCCAAGGGACCCACTATACTAGCCTATCCAATAGGAGGGCTATGGGATTATGCCACTCAAATTCGGATTGAAAGTTTTCATCTGCCACTAAAGTTATTAAATTGAGGGTAATCCAAGTTTCTATTTGATTTTTGACCGTTCATCTACACTTAAGATAAGACAGATGACATCATCCATAGATGAGTTTTTTCACAATCAGATAAATACCAAAAAACCTAACACTGCCACGCGTCCTTAGTTCAGAATGTTGGAAAGAGTTCTTTCAGAGTAAGATGAGGTCCGGATATGAAATAATTAATTTGAAAAACGAATACGAATAGGAAGATAAAAGCGTGAGAAACTGGACTAACTTCTTCCACAGAAAAGGGCGGAAAGTTGAGCAGAATTACCGAAATCCGCGTGTAAGTCTATTCGACCACATCCATTTCTTGTCGACTCCGCATCCTCCGAGGCTTGGACTCGGTGAAATCAGAACTCCGGAGTGTGGAAAACGACCCCTCAGTTGGGTTCTCCAAATAAATTTTACTCAGTTGGTCACATCCTAAGATGGGACCATTGATAAAATTAAAAAAAGAAAAAAAAAGAAAAAGTGATTAATGGATGTGCATAGGATTGTGGTCCGTTAAAATTCTATAAAATCCCATACCATCCATTGAAATGAAATTTATTTTGAGTGCTCGTATTTTTAATCAGTACCCGCTCTATAATTTTACTCCTTTGAACTTTGGATTTCTAAAGTCAAAAGTCTCAAAGAGGGTCTGGACTCTCTCTAAACCATCCAAGTACTTAAGTGGGCCCAACTGTGGTGGACCAAAATGACCATGGTCATCCACAACGCTATAGCGATCAAAACAATTAATCTAATGATTCCCAACATGTGTATCATGGTCAAGATAGTATATTGTGGGAGGAGATTATTGTGCCGTTGACCGTTCACATGTCATCATCGTCAGAGACGCTAACCTAAAAAGATGACGGCATGGAGCACCAAACAGTGGGCCCCACTTGTATCAAAATAGTAATTTAGATGATACCAAGGGGAATTGCATTGAACGCGTTCAAAATTTTGACAACGGTTCAAGAGAGCCGTCTGAAACCAATCCATGAAGAACCGTTTCCCACCAATTTCCTCTCTCCAGACACATAGTTATCATGATTTCTACCGAACTTTCTCTCCTTACATATATTTATAAATATATATATATATATATATAGAGAGAGAGAGAGAGAGGGTCTCATGTGGAAGAAATTGAAGGTGTATTTGCTGTGATGTTTGTGTGGTTTATTATTCATCCATATGGAACAAAAGAAGATCATCGACAACAGCTATAGAGAACCAAAAGAAATGGAGAAAAAACAATTGGGTTACCCAATTCATAGCCAAGTAAGGAAGATCAAGCAAGAAGATGAGAAGATAAGGGATCCATCAACACCTGAGCCTCAAATTCTAAGATCCGTCTTGAGGGAGATCACACGCTCTCAGTCCCCACTCGGTCGTCGTCCCCCTTCCGCCGTCTCAGTCTCAGTCGGTGACTCGGAGACAATTTGGTGATGAGAAATGGTAGAATTAGTGTTATAGGATCTCCATGTACTTGCACAGTTTTTTTTTTTTTTTTCCCTCTTGTTTGTGTGATGATGGTGGTTCATAGATTTGACTATTACAGAGCAGGAGTTTGAGTTTTGAATCAGTTCTATACCTTGATTCTCTGCTGGGTTATTAGAGTCGGGAGAAGATATAACCCTTTCCACTTTTCTGCAAGCCCTAGTTCTAAATCGTTTATGGGTAGATTCTTTTGGGGCTTTTGTCTATTTCTTTTCTTGACAGAAGTTATTATTAAGTAAAATCGAATCGGGGTAAAAAAAGTGATTTGGGGTTCGAATAATGATGGTATTCAGGGATAATATTTTTGTATGATATCTATTGCAGTTATAAGCAGTCATATTAGGTAAAAATGGTCAAAGATGATGAGTTTGCTTGTACTGATCTAGAGCGCAAAAGAGATATATTTGTTTTTCCATAAATTGAATTAACTGATTGCAAATTGGGATGCATCAAGATTCTCTCCTGAATGATGTATTTGGTTTCATATTTGCCTGCAGATTTGTTTTTTTTTTATTTTATTTATTTATTTATTTATTTTTTTTATAAATATTTAAAACGATGGTTTTGGGTTCTTTCCTCTTCAACAACTATTTTGGACACTTAACTTTTATCTCTCCCTGAATCATGATTACTTATTTAATATCTTCCTTTATTCTATTTTTTCCCTCTGATGCTTTCCTACTCTGAACATACAATTTAAGATTCCCTGTTTTGGGCTATGATGGTGATTTAAGGTGTCTTTTAGCACCGCGTAATCCTGTAATATATTGCATTAGTTTAATGCCAGAATCTTTTACTATGAGAAGTGATCACCAAGTTCTTTGTTCTTTCGATCAACCCAACCCAGGAATTGGCTGGGACCTGACTGAAGTAATAGTCACCATTTTATCGCAATGATTACTAAAATATTGACTAGAGTGATAATGGTAAAAGATAAAAAAAAAAGCACTTCATAATGTAGCTTTTTTTATTTCAGTGCCAGCCAAAATCGTGAACCGCTAGCCTCTTTTGGATCCTTTTAATAAGTTACCTAGTTAACTCATAAGTCATAAGGCCTTTAAACCCCCCTTATACAGTCCTAATCCATATCCGACTCCAATCACAATTGGTCTCACCTTAAGATTGACCTCCCGTGACACACGTAGTTTTACTTTGTCTTTTAATTTATCCATTTTTTACATGTAATCTTTCTATTTGTGGGTGCCCAACTCTAAGTTGAAGTAACATTTGTCCTAGAGTAGATGTAAAGAACAGTTATTTTGAGTAATTTAGAATTGCGATTTGGGCCTTAGCATGAGGGGATTACAGCATCGGCATATATGAATTAGTTAATTGAGTAATTGAGAAGCAAATCAAATAAAGGTACTCCATCAAATTTCCTGATCAACCCAAGTCACTAATCAAATAAAGGTACTCCAACAAATTTTCTAATCAACCTAAGTCACTAATCAAATAAAGGTACTCCAACAAATTTTCTGATCAACCTAAGTCACTAATCAAATAAAGGTGCTCCATCAAATTTTCTGAGCAACCTAAGTCTTGAATTATGAATTATGAATTATTGAGCCATGCTTTTAACCAATTGGAAATTACAGGACACCCAAATGAAGGTCTACTAACTAAACTTCGTAGCACAAAATGGATTGATTCATGTAACGATACACCTTGTTTCATAACCACAACATTTTACATAACCACAACATTTTGTACCCAACATCTGATTTTACGGACCTTCCCGCGAAGCCCATCGGAGAAAGGAAAGACAGTGAAATATTATTCATCATTTAAACAGTGGGAGTACTTGAAACAGGCATAAGCATACAAGATGATTCCACAATCATCAGAAAGTTGATGGAAATTACATGACAGGGATGATAGAACACAGGCGATCGACAAAGAAAACGTAGCCTTGAGACCATACTTTCTACACTGCCAAATGCCAATGCCCTAGCTCCTAAGCTTTTCATGGCATCTATAAACCGATTTTGCTTGTGTTGGAAGTAGGTGGGCCTTAGTTTTCAAAACTTTTGACCCACTTGATGCAGGGATTAAGTATCCATAAGGTCATAAACCCAATCCAAGATCCAAAACCTCTTTCTCATGAATCAACTTGATCCAAAAACCTCTTTCTCATGAAAACAACAGCAACAAGCAACCACAAAAATCTACACAAGAGATGGAGTAGAGCTCGAAGTTGATTACTGGGCTTGTTGAAGAACAATTTCATAAGAGCAAGAAGGATCTTCAAAAGAATCTCTAGTAAAAAAACCGGGGGAGAAAAGAGGTGAGAGGAGCTTGGGCGTGGGATGAGTGAGTTGGACGTCCAGGCCCCCTTCCCCCCTTCCCCTATATAGCATGAGCACCTCCTCTTTTAATTATAATTAGAAGTTTAACTTTTATTATAACTAGTATCATTCTCTTCCTTCCTTTTAGAGTCCAAACAAGATTATGGCTCCAACTGGGATATCCGGACCCCACATCTCATGTGCAATCCGAATCTACATCCATAGTTAATTATAAATAACTCCACTAAATAAATGCAATTGAAGTCCAGTCTTAGTAATAAATTATAGGAAGACCCTACTCTTCCCTATTACTACAAGTAGGCCCCTCAATCAACTTGTCCAACCAATTTAGATCCATATCTTATTATCATTGTAACCCAATTAATCACAATGATCATCAGTATCATCCAATTAACTTTTAAATTAGATGGGTGCGCACTTACTAATGATAAATCCATTAATTGACACATGAGAATATATCTATTAGAGAATAGATTCCATATTGACAATTATATGTTCCCACAATCTCACTACCATGTACCCAGGACACCGAGGTGTTGACCTATAATTGGCCTAACTCATTGGTGACTCAAAATAAATGAATAATAGAAACTTGAGTCAATTAATCTCTCAGGATTAAGAGCCTGTTGCTAAGGAATTATGAGAGCAGTCTTTAATTCAAAGACAGATTTGTATAAGGTGCATCTCATAGTCCTTTCAGTACATATAATGTACCTACACAATGATCTAAAGTCTTACGCTCTAATGATTGAGACAAATCACACTATCACAAAGTGATAATAATGCTGCAACCTTATCAGATAAGATGCCCAATCTCATCACCGGTTGTAAATCAATTAGAGTATAAGATTTATGATATATGTCTCATGTATGTGGATCTCATCCACACACATGGATCACATCTAACATACTTGTGGGCTCCGGTACATCTCATGAACCATCATGTCATGTCATATTGGTTATGTGCAAATAAGGAATAAAATATTATTCATCTCATAAAATAAAAGCATAATTATATTAATAAAGAAATAAATCAATTTATTTACATAATCCATTGGATTGAGACCATATAATCTAACAATCTCCTACTTGGACTCAATGTCAGTCAGGGTTGCATCTCAAGCCCATCTCGTCTACATGCCGCTCAAAGACTTTGGTAGTCAAAGGCTTAGTAAAGGGATTTGCGAGATTATCCATAGATGCTACTTTGGTGATAGCTATGTCATATCTCTGCACAATCTCTCTGACTAGATGATATTTTCTTTATATATGCTTTCGGATTTTATGGCTTCTTGGTTCCTTAGATTGTGCGACTGCCCCGCTGCTGTCATAGTGAACTGTGAGCAGCTGTCGTGCCAAAGGTACTACTCAAAGTTCCATAAGGAATCTTTTGAGCAATATTGTTTCCTTAGTTGCTTCACAAGCTGGTACGTATTCAGCCTCCGATGTGGAATCAACGGTACATTCATGTTTGATACTTCTCCAGCTGATAACTCCATCGCCAAACATAAACACATATCCAGAGGTGGATTTCTTGAAATCCTTATCTGACATGAAGTCAGAATCTATATCCAATTAAAATCAACTCATTACTGTCGTAAATTAAAATGTAATATCTAATCCTTCTTAAAGAGTTGTGAATACATTTCACAGCAGTCCAATGGTCTAGACCTGGGTTTGGCTGATATCTTCTGACTAGGCCTACTGCGTGACAAATATTCGGTCTAGTACAAAGCATAGCATACATGAGGCTACCAACAGTCGAAGCGTATGGTACTGCTCTCATTTGCTCATTTTCCTCAGTTGTCTTGGGACACTGATCGTTGAAAAGGTGCAATCCATGCCTGAAAGGTGTAATACCTGTCTTGGAATCTTGCATTGCAAACCATACCAGTACCTTATCTATGTCCGCAGCTTGGGATAAGTCAATCATCCTATTTTTCCGGTCTCGATAAAGCTTGATCCCTAGGATGTAGCTAGCTTTTTCCAAATCCTTCATATCAAAAGTTTTAGCTAACTCGACTTTTGTCGTTGATAACATTCATATATCACTCTCAATTAGAAGGATGTTATCGACATACAGTACCAAAAAAATACCATGCCTCCTTCACTTTTCATGCACACACATGACTCATCCAGATTTTGAAAAAAACCAAATGATTTTATTGCTTGGTCAAAATGTATGTTATGTTCCAGCTCTGAGACACTTGCTTCAGTCCATAAATGGACTTCTGCAGTTTGCAAACTCTTTGCTCTTGCTCCTTAACTATAAAACCGTATGGCTGCATCATATAGATGTCTTTCTCAAGATGGCTGTTAAGAAATGTCGTTTTGACATCCATTTACTGAATCTCATAATCGAGATGAGCCGCAATGGATAAGAGAATCTGGATAGACTTGAGCATGGCTACCTGCGAAAAAGTCTCCTCATAATCGATACCCTCTTTATGAGTATACCCTTTCGCAACAAGCCTGGCTTTAAAGGTATCAACTCTTCCATCTGGTCCTTGTTTTCTCTTGCAGACCCACTTGCATATAATAGGTTTGATTTTGGCCGCCAAGTCCACAAGTGTCCAGACCTGATTGGAGTACATGGACTCCATTTCAGCTTTCATAGCTTCTTTCCAACATCCCGAATCTAGGTCATTGATTACTTCATCATAGTTATAGGGATCTTGTTCTTATTCTTTCGGAATTGCCTCGTGGGACTCTCCTAGTAACTGTTAGGGATTTTGTATATTGCAATTTGATGGATACATCATCATTTTAATCATAATTTGAATTTTCACACATGCATTGATTTAGAAAAACTTGAAATCTTGATTTACACATGCATTGTTTTTTAGACTTGTAGAACTATTGATTTATGCATGTTTTGTTTTTAATCTTGGATGCATTTAATTTGAAAAAGAAGTTTTATGAATCAAGCAAGCCTATGTTTTAAATCTTTCAAATCATTTTAGGCTTTTATCTTTCATGATTTTAAAAGCACTTAGATTGAATTAAAATCATATTTCCAAACTTGATTTAATGGCCCAAAAGTTCCCCCAAAGAAATACTTTGAAATATGCTATTTTGGGAATTTTGGTCCCTGGGCCCAGGTCGACCTGCAGTGTACTCGGTCGACCGAGCCTATGGACTCGGTCGACCGCGCACACTGTGGGTCGACTGGGAAAAGAGCCGTTGGGTTGCTTTTTCAAATTGTCAGATTTTTGACCGTTAAGGCCAAGTCGACCGGGGTATAGTGGGGGTCGACCGGAGACACGCAAGAACTCATTTTTTGAGTATAAAATGAGGTTCATTTCCTTGAAAAAGTAGTTGATCAAAGAAGATAAAAGAGCCTTCATTGAGGTGTTTGGAGGCAAGAAAAAGGGGAATGAATTAAGAGAGACTAAGGGGTCATTAGTAAAGCTAAAGCTTGGATTAATGAAGTTAAATATCTAAGTAAGCTTTACTTTATGTTAATCATATGTTTCATGCCTTGTTTAAATTATTGGTAAATGATTTTTAGCATGATAACTATGATGTGTTGAATCCATTCTTTATTTAATCTTTGATCTAAGTTGGATTGGATTCTTCATCCTTGATTTCAAACCAAGTTTGTTTTAAAACTTTATAAAACATGTTTTGTCAAATCTTTTGATTTCTTTTATAACATGTTTCATTTACTTGGTTGAATCATATTGTTGTTTTCATTCATTTGAACCTTAGTTAAACTTTTGTTTTTGAAAACAACATTGCACATGCATCACATGTTTAGACATAATTAATTTCATACAACTCATGAGCTTTTGATTTTCATATCATCAATAAGTTAGTATTTTGTACATGTGATTTGCATTTCACTTCAATCAGATCTTTATGTGCTTCTAACTTTAAAATGCATTAAGCATACTTTAATTGAGCCTTCATTTTAACTTGATTGAAGTTATCACACATGTAAGATCCCGACCCGAGTGACCTCGATTAGTACTAATTTAGTTGCGTGTTAGTCTTGTATTTGTTTTGTGGATTTTGGTTTAGTTGGTTTAGAATAGCTTTGTCATAACTTTGGGAATTTTTGAGTGCCTTTGGAATTAGTGGGGCCCTTTTGGGGTTCCTTTTCATGACTTACGTGTACTTGGGGGATTACTTGGGATTCTTTTGATTTGGTGTTTTATCCCGATTTACTTATTTTGTTAATCCCTTCAACTTTCATGTTGATCCCGTTCCCGTCCCGAATCCCGAAACTTGTCATTTCTAGTTTCTTGGGCAAAACAGTCTTTTTACACTAAATCTGGACCAAATAATTGATATTCCCAAAACCCGCGAAACATATATTTTTTAGAAACTAGAAATTTCGACGATCATTTCTTCCTTCTTCGTCGATTTCAGCTGAGATCTCGAAAACTACTATTTTAGCCCAACAAGGTTGCTAGTTGGTGGAGCCCACTTGTGTTGCTTATAAAAGAGAGCTTATCTTCTCCTTTTTCTCTTTTCCAGCACAACAGCCAACCTAGGGTTTTTCTTGCACTCTTTTCTTCTTCTTCTTGGCTTTTCCATCATCAAGATACTATCAAACTTGCACCAACATCAAAAGGGATTTCACCATCTCCTTCACCACTTCAAGAGCTCTCCATTGGTACCATTTGTGAAGAAATCCCATCTCTATAAGATCCTCATTAAGCTTGCCTTGCTCATTTGGAGCACCTATTGGTAAGCTCTCTCCCTAATCTTCTAGATTTGTGTTCTTCTAGCCTTATAGAAACTACATTTCCATTATTGAAAGCTTTCTCTTCTCCTTCATTGTTTTGACCCATTTTAGGGTTTGTTTTGGAGGTTTTTGTAGAGATTGTGTTCTTGGCTTGCAAGGGTGCTTAGGAGCTTATTTTCCTTTGATTTGGGACCCAAGGCAAGTGGATGAATTGATATGTTTAGCTTTGAATGAGTTTTGTATAAATGCATTTATGATTTCACCAAATATTTTGTGACATTAATGGCTTGTTTAGTTTGAAATAAATGCACATTTGTGAACCTTATTAGCTCATTTGATCTATGATTTAGATTGCTAATCAGGTCTAAAAGAATGAACACAAAAGAAAGGGAAAAAGGGATGACCACTGAACTGCAGAAAACAGAACTGGGTTCTGTTACGCAGTTCACGCGGTCGACCGGCCAGGTGGCTTGGTCGACCGGGCACACTGGATCAGGTCCTCTGTTGGATGACCTGCTGTACTGCGGGAATCACTGTTTTGCAGTTCACGCGGTCGACCGACCATGGGGCTCGGTCGACCGGCCACACAGGGGTCAGGTTCTCTGGAACCTGACCAAAATACTGTTCACCCATTTTATTTACAACTGCAGGTTGACCGGCCAAGGGCTCGGTCGACCGGGCCTTCATGACAGGGGTCGACCTGACCCCCTCGGGTCGACCGGGCACTCTGCGAATTTCCCCTAGAAAGTGATTTTTCACTCTTTTCTTAAATGGACTTAGCTGGAACTTGGTTACCCCTTTTATTGGACTCACTTGACTTATCATGAGATTGTTGGACCCGACATCTCTTTGAGGTTAATCCGGTTGTATCGGAACTTAACCTAATTCAATCTTGAACGGTATGGGACAACGGGATACCCTTTTTATTACGATGCACGAGGGTTGTACGTTTGGGTATAGCGAATCCTATCCCCTTCGGTGACTGAATAGGTTGTACGATGCGCTAGGATTAACATTATACTTAGAATCTCTCTTGAGGTTCCGTTTGTTTTGAAATTCATTTAAAGGTTTGAAAATCACTAAGGTGTATAAAGAGCCCGGAATGTCTTCAAACTTAAGGAGTGCCATGTCATTATTGCAATGGACATACGGGTTCCTTAACCACCTGATTTATCTTAAATCTCGATACTTGTCCCGAATTTCTCGAATTATGGTTCATCTTAAATCTCGACACTTGTCCCGAATTTCTCGAATTATGATTTATCACTCCCGAAAGTATTGAAAGTATGTTTTAGCATTTTGCTAGCCCGTTTATACATGCCCGAATAAAATGATATTTGTGCCTTTGAGCATCCCGTCCCGCTCGTTTACATATCCCGCTCGTTTACATACATGCACTCGATATGTTTTATACATGATTTGACTTGTCATTTGACCTATGAGTCGGCACCACTAAGCTTGGCTTTCTTTGCCGGTCTGATCCACCGACTTGGAGACCCCTTCCCGTCTCGCCAGCTGCAGTTTGGATCCCGCTATCCGGTTATTACCGTGGTCTTGTCCTGATACCCGGTTCGCTACCGTGGTCATGTCCCGTATTATATTATGTATATGTATATGTATATGTTACTTATGTTGCATCTCCTCACTTCGGTGACTGAGACAACATCCCGATATGCTCATATCACTTCGGTGATAGAGGACTTAGCTATGTGTGGTTGCCATCTTGTCTGTTTCCAGTGTCCTTGGATACCTTACATGTTTTATATTGCATATGTATTTGAATAAATGATTCTCTCGTTTTATGAAACTATTGCTTTGACAGGTTTAAATGTTTTCCAAGGTAATTTCCTTATTATTATGTTTTTTTCACCCGTTTGCCAAACCGTCGTGTTTGACCCTTTGCTTTGGTATTCAGGTTCCGTTATCGGTCTCCCCGAGGAGGAGCTTGAGGAGGCAGTCGACGAACCGCATCGATTAGTTGAGTGGCACGCCGATGATGTCGTCTAGTCATTCGGGTGCTTGAGCTGCGAAACATTTTGGGGATAGAAACTAACCATTCTTTTTGGGAACTTGTTATTTCATTCATATTGGCCTTTGTTGGCCTCTATTTTTGGGGACAATGTAATTAAAATATATTGTTGTAAATCTTAACTTTCTTTTGGGGTTATAGCATTAATGATCATTGCTCATTTTGATACTAGTATTAAACATGTGTTAATCTTGTTATCTTGAACATGAATGTATGAAATAGATTTGCTACACGCTTCCGCACATAAAAGAAATATTCATGTTGATGTGATATCCTCACCACGGACACCTGTGGGAAATCGCGTGTACGAGTGGTACTCTTTGGTAGACTCGTATACGTTTTGGAATTAAATCAATTCATATAGAATCATCAAAATCAAACCAAAATTAGTTCCCGATCCCAGATTAGGCCCGATGACCCGGTCCGGGGTCGCGACAACACACACATCATGAACATACACCTTTGCATTCATATAGTGTTTGTGTGAGTTAAATTTTCAATTTCATATCCGCCTAATTAAGAGGCATTGTAATTGAGCTTAATTGTATTCTCTTAGAGTGTTTTGTAAAGACACTACCTTGAGAGAAAATCTCTTTATTGTAAAGGTTATTGCTTAGCCTAAGAAAAGCATTGTGTAAAGGTTATTGCTTAGCCTAGAAAAGCATCTTATATAGGTTGTTGTTTAGCCTAGAAAAACAACATTGTTATGTTATTGCTTAGCCTTGGAAAGCATATTGTAGAGGTTATTGCTTAGCCTTTTTCAAAAGCATAAATAGTGGAAATCCGGTGGGGTGTTGGATCACAAGCCGGTAGTAGATGTAGGCATTGAGGCCGAACCACTATAAATCCTTGTGTAGTGGTGATTGTTTTGTTTAAGCTTTCGCATATTGTTTGTTAATCATCACATGTGACTAGTTAATTGTTAAGAAGTTAAAATTGGCCATAATTAGTCATAAAGTGTAGATCACCCTATTCACCCCCCTCCACTCTAGGGTTAGGATCCCGGACTTTCAGTAACATGAACTTGTTAGGAGGCCTAATAATCCTCCCACTACGATGAGACTCCAATGTAACTACTGGGTTAGGTATGGGCGGATTTTCTTCAAGTTCAGTTATTCTTGGGTTTGGAATTGATTGTTTTTGAATTTCTTCAAGGAGAACCTTTTCTAAAGTTTTTTGGTCAATCATATAATTTTCTTTCAGATTAACCGCATTGTTGCTGACTAGCACGTTTTGCTCTTTGGGATTATAGAATAACCAACCTTTAGTTCCTTTAGTATATCATACAAAGGCGCACACTTCCGATTTCGATTCCAACTCATCTACCTTTACTTTTAGCACGTGTGCCGGACAGCCCCAAATGTGTAAATGTTGTAAACTATGCTTTCGCACAGACCACAAATCCCGGGGAGTTTTAGGTACAGACTTAGATGGTACGAGGTTTAGTATATATGTTGCAGTATCCAAAGCGTATCCCCAAAAGGATATAGGTAATCCTGATAAACTCAATATAGACCTAATTATATCTAAAAGAGTCTGGTTCCATCTTTCTGCTACTCCATTCTATTGAGGCATACCAGGAGCAGACAACTGGAATAAAATCCCATTTCCTGATAAGTATCCCATAAAATCAGCGGAGAGATATTCGCCTTCTCAATCTGATCGAAGAGTCTTAATACTATTACCCAATTGCTTTTCCGCTTCCGCTCGAAACTCTTTGAAATTTTCAAAAGCCTCAAACTTATGGTGCATCAAGTATATGTATCCATATCTTGAGTAATCTTCTGTGAAAGTGATGAAGTACTCATATCCTCCTCTCGCTCTAACATTCATGGGTCCACACACATTACTATGCACTAATTCTAATAAATCTTTGGCCCTATTGCCCTAAGATGAAAAATGGTTTCTTGGTCATTTTGCCTTCCAGACAGGATTTGAAAGTGCATGCTAGAGCCAATGAATAAGTCCTAGAGGGGAGGTGAATAAGACTAAAGGAATTCTATTGCCAATTTTAGTCTTCTTAGTCCGATTTTAATCCCAACTAGAATAATGAACAAAATAAACACAAATAAGAATATAACTTATGTGGGTTATGTGTTCAACAAGAGAGTGCTTAAACAATCAAAGATATGTTGCAATTAGTTTTAAGATAATAAGCACAAGTGTGTATGACAATTAAATATAATAATGAAGTATCATACGCATCAATCTCCACAACATATAGATATGTAAATCATGCACTTGAAATGGAGAAAATGACATAGAGGATTTATAGTGGTTCGGTCACACAGACTTACATCCACTCTCAAGGGTCACACAGTCCCTTGGTTCTACTATGAAGAATCAAACTACACAAGTACTGATTCTACTTCATTTTTGTTGTTGAGGTTCGATCACACAGATTTATTCCCCTTCACACAATCTTGGAGTGATTTAGTCACATAGATCTGAACCACTACCACATAATACACATTTTGTAGATGTTTGAAGAATGGTGAACACTTGCCTTCGATGAAAATTGAAATTGTTCGAAGGAGCTCTGACCGTAGTTGAAGCTTTCACCTCTTGATGACGTCTTGGTTATGAGAAGGATGCTTCCAACGTGTTCCACAACCAAGGTTCAGAGGTTTGATCTTCTAGGATTACTAAGGTAAATGTTTCAAAGCACAATGGAACCTAGAAGAAATTCTTCCTCACAAATACACTCATCTTGGAGCTTAATGAAGCTCTTGGATATTCCTAGATCTAACACATGAGTGTTTGGAAGAAGCTTTGAGAGATTAAGATTATGGGGAGAAAGTAGCAAATGAAGCTCTTCAAAAATGGACTTGATATAAAGTAAAATGAGCTCCAGCTATTTATAGACAAAGTACCAATGGCTAGTTTTGGCGGCTAGCCTCTTAGCACAGCGGATAGCCCCTTTTAAATTTCCCAGAGAGAATGGATATATTTTCTAATTCGGTCAGCTCGTGGTTAGCCATCAATGACCTTGGCGGCTAGCCGTGAGGTGACCGCTGAGGTGATCAAGTTTCATAACAGAAACAACAAGCTCTCGGGAAAACTAACTGTGGGTTGCGGTTACCTGGCGGTTAGTCGCTAGGGCTCTCGGCGGTTAGCCGTGAGATGACCGCTAGGTGACCGAGCCCCATATTAGATGAAAATATTGCTCTCTGGAAAACTAACCGAGTGATTTCGGTTACCTGGCGGTTAGCCGTGAGCTGACCGCTAGGCGCCAGGTAACCGAGAAGTCACTAAACCTCATTTCTGCAGAACTGTTTTTACTGAAGGTAAGAGTTTGAAAACAGGCTTTTAAAACAGAACTTTTTCAAGGGTTCTAAGGTCTGGTATGGGTCTATAATACCTGATAAGGTTGGCAAACACATGTGGAGTCTTTCTTTGACGAATCCGGTCCTTCCAAAAGCTTGATAAACACCTTGAAATTGATCTTCCTTGACTATGAGAGGTTGGATGTTCATGGACATATTGGCACATAATAGACAATGCAAACACAGTGCTCACTCAAATGTGGCATTAACAATCTTCCCCTTTGTCCATTTCGTGACAAAACCAACTAACCTATTCATCTATACAAGAAGATATTCAATAGAGCTCAATATACAACCATTCACAAGTACAAGTCCTTTTATACATTAAAACAATTTCAAGAACAAAAGAAATCAAGACTTGTGTGGCGAACTCTTTGAAGATTTGACCTGTAAAAGCACAACACTAACAAACACAAAACATTATGGGAATCTTCTCCCTTTGTTAGTATAAGCAGAAAATTAAGAAAACTTGGGAAGACTCTCCCCCTTAGTTGTATAGGCCATAGAGAGTTCTTCTCCCCCTTTGTCAATACCACTTCTCCCCCTTTTTGTCACAAATTGACAAGGAGATGGAACAAAATTTATAGAAATCAATCCAGAGAATAAAAAACAGTTGTTCCATCCAATCATTAAAACCAGAATATCATGCATATATTGAAATAAGTATGAAACAATATCCATCCAAAAGTATGAGAAAGCAAAAGAAACATCCATATTAGAGGAGTTAGCCACAAGCCCAAAACACCACCAAAATGAGAATAACCAATAAAACACATGTGACTAAACATCCCAAATAGAACTAATCAGATGGAAGAGAAGGAGATGGAGGCATGTTGGAAAAATCATTGTTACGGCAGGCTAAAGTGACTGGGGCTGTGGTGCTAGAACCTCTACATGAGGTGGTACGTGCCCTACATGTTCATTAGGTTGAAGGTTCATTTGAATAAGATTTGCATTGCAGAAAGAGGTATTAGAAATAGGGGTCTCATTTGGGCGGAGAACACCAAGAGAACGAGCTAATTGGGACATTAGGAAGCCAAAGGGG